>CM053584.1:187786832-187808189 GCA_028627135.1 Pseudochirops cupreus | reverse complement strand
CTGTTAGAAGCACACACTTCTGTAAAGGGCCAGGGACAAATAGAGAATAGAACAAGTGGGAGGCAGGATAGGAGAGAGGGAAATATAGTCAGTCTTTCACAATATGTCCATTGTGGAGATTTTTGCATAACTACACATATACAGCTGTATTGAATTGCTTGTCCTCCTATTGGGGGTGGGTGATGAGGGAGAAAGGGAAAGAATCTAGAATTTAAAGTTCTAAAATCAAATGTTAGGAAAATATATATATAATATATGTATGTATGTATATTATTATTATTATTAGTAGTAGTAGTAGTATTTACATGAAACTGGGAAATAAGATATACAGGCACTGGAGTAGGGATATCCATCTTGCCCTGCCAGAAAGTCAGAGGGGTGATGGGGGAGGATATAGGAGTGGGCAGATTGGGGGAGGGGGTATACAGTGGGATTGCTGTTTTGGGATGGTGGGTAGGGGAAAGATGGGGAGAAAATTTGTAACTCAAAATTTCATGGAAATGAATGATATAAACTAAAAATAAACAAAAGTTAATTTTAAAAATAAAAAATAGTAAATACCCATTTCAGAAAGCTAAAAAGAAAAGAAAAGAAAAGAAACAGAACCTGTGAAGCCCACAGTGGGAGGAACTTGACAAAGACCAGAATAGGAATGACATAAGAGGAAGATGTAGAGCAGGAAGGAGCTGATGATATAAAAGCTCAAGCACAGCTGGAACTGAACTGGGAAGAAGGATGTCTGTGGTGCCCGCCCTCTGTGTGTCTGTTCTGTCTGGGTTGATGTTACTTTGTCAGACCTATCTGCTGACAGACAATATTGCTGCTGTTACAGAAGCCCTGGGACCTTACTGCTGGTTCAGAAGCCCTGAAAGACAACTTTACTGCTGTCTGTTTTCAGAAATCCTGAAGGAGGGTCTTAGTTATGTTTTCAGAGGTCCCAGAACTTTACCAATGATTTCTGTTAATTTCTCAGATAAAGGCTCTGTCTAT
The DNA here is from genome assembly GCA_028627135.1 of Pseudochirops cupreus. Classification (NCBI taxonomy): domain Eukaryota; kingdom Metazoa; phylum Chordata; class Mammalia; order Diprotodontia; family Pseudocheiridae; genus Pseudochirops; species Pseudochirops cupreus. The sequence goes on along the minus strand of CM053584.1, from coordinate 187,807,199 downwards.
TGGTCTGTGTTGATTTCACAGGCAGAAAGTGAATTGATGATAGTGTCAGCAATGTGTGTGGATATTGTAACTCTGCTAAGCTTGATATGTAGAGCTGGACCAGGAGCTGGGAGCTGCCTACCTGTGAATCCAGGTGACAGTTGGGTAAATTCAGACAAGACTTGGGGTCATGGAAGAGGAACCATGGAGTCTGGGAGTCAGCCTTGAGTCAAGATGAAAGGACCTTTCCTTGGGTACTTAGTGCTGACTGACAAGATCAGGATTTACTGTGACCTAGGCGGGAGACCTTTGCACTTTGCATTTTGTACCCCTTAAGGATGATTGAGTTAAGGATGATTGGAAGCCAATCGTACTGAATCAATATTGATTGATTCAGATTGTGACTTACTGAAGGATATCTTTTGTTTAAGAATATGTGACCACTTTAGTAATAAGTTGTTGTGTTATATTGTTGTGAATGTTGTGTTTTGGTTTCTGTGAATATTTTGCTTTAGTTTACTGTTGAATAGAGTATTCACTATACTATGTGATCAGAACCTTAAAGTTATTCACAGTAGCAGTCCTCAGGAGAGCTGCTTGTGCTTGGCTTTACACCCCTGAATCTACAACTAGGCTCTCCAACTGTGGAGAGAGGAGACAAGAGGATGGACCATGGCAGTATGAGGTCAGAAGCCAACCACCCTCTATACTTGGTAAATCCAACCTTCTATTAATAATTTTTACATGTGATGATTTGGAAATGCAACTAATGTCATCTGAAGTTTACTGTTTGTTTTATTATTGTATTTCTAAATTATAGTAAAATTCTCTTATATTGTAAAAATTGAGTGACCATTGCGAGCCAGAAATCATGTTAGACAAAACAACTTTTAGTCTGAATTTTGTTGAAACAAAAAAATGGTGGGAAAATTGTGTAAAACCAGTTATGTTACTTTATCAGCCTTGCTAATAATGTTTTATAATTACCATTTAGAAAGCCATGTATTTCCACCTTTGCCTGTAGTTAAAGAAGAGGTTACAGCTAAAATGATTTGACTATTACTTATGAAATTGTAAGATTGTTAACTAAGTTATTTGGGGTTACTGTTTTAATGCTAAAACCTAAAATTGTTCATTGATTACTGAGTGTGGAAAGGAAGGGATTGGTTCTGCCCATTCAGAACAGTCCTTCTGTATGTATGGTTGTCAGCAGGCAGAGACACCAGTATGAGCCCTTCCCTGGGGTCTATGTCAGTTCTTCTTATTTTTTAAACTTGCTAAGGCCCCTGGAAACCATCTGTGTGATCAAGGTCATCAGCCCTGGGAAAAGAACTTGATTGGGATCTGGAGTTCCTAAACAATGAATTTGGCTTGCTGAGAAGTTGCAAGTTTACATACAATAGATAGAAAGGATTTTTAATGATTGTCTTTTACACCAGAACAAGTTTAAATGGAATCTCTTATGTATGTGAGTCCTTACAAATCTTTATTGCTTATTGCAACTCTATGAGAGTAGAAATAATTGTATCTGACTCTATGCTGTGACTAGTGAAACTTGCTGTTTCAGGTAAAAGGCTCTTGGGATCATAACTAATTTTATTTTAAGTTTGAATTTGGGTATAGCTGTCTGCATTAAATCAGTATCTGAGAGAAATGCCACAAGTTACTCAGAGGGAATGTAATCCTATACTATTAAAAGGTAGAGATCTGCATCTGGGAAAAAGTTGTGAGGACAATCTTAGCTTCAGTATAGGATGGGATCCTGCTGGCTCAGTTTCCCCATTATGTTCCTTTGAAAAGGAATATTTTCTGCCTTACTATTCCTGAGTCTGGCTATGAGGTGGAATGGATACTGCCTTGGAGAAATGTGACTCTTACCTGAATTCAGACAGAGCCAAGAATGTTTTATCCTGTCATATTTAGTATGTCACATGTCCTTGCTTTTCTCCTTCTACAGCAAATTTCTATGATCATAGCAAGTGATCACTGAAAAATATGAACACAATGTAAATATGTGAGATCTTGCTGTTTTGTTCTAAATTTGTAGTCATTCCATGGCCTAAGCAAAAGTTAAATTAGTGTTTGAACTTATCATATGTAAAAGATTCCATTTCTGAAGTGTCTCTTTCTTCCACAGTGAATATAATTAGAGAAGGATAAACTAGCTTGTAAAACAAGGATATGTATCTATTCAATTGTGAGGTTAAAGTCAGGAACCTCTTTTGTTTAAGGCAGTATATGTTATGTTAATATGTTAGTGAATTTCCAAATATTAAACTTTCACAGTCTAAATTAGTCTTCATTGCAATTTATCCTAACATCTTTCTTCTTTTATCCTTTGATATAAAATGATTACTTTTTGGAACTCTACATGAATGTGATATAGTCCATCAACCTTCAAATTAACATACATTAATATGTATCTTGAAAATCACATCTTTAAATTTTAAGGTTTCTCATTTACTTAACAAGAGTTTCCTCAGTGTCAACTAATATAATAAATTCTGACCTATCTTAAACATCAATTAAGAGTAACACATTTCACTTAAAATACTACCAGAATTGACTTAGTTGCCTTCTGGTTACATTCAGATATACAAAAACTTTTTACTTTGGATGAGGCAGGAAATGGTTAAATGCTGGTCAGCTTGCCTTTCTTTGATCTCAGGAGAAAGATTCCCCCTCCCTTTTCTTATCTTTCTCTTCCTCCACACTCCAAACCTGGCCAGAGCTTAGAATGTATAGAGAAAGAAGATTTTAAAAACAAAACCAAACAAAAAAACCCAAGGTTTCCAAACCTTTTACACTGTTAATCTAAACCATGAAATATTTTTCTCTCTCTTTTTCTCCCCCTCATCCACCTGATGGAGGAAGGAAGGAGAGACTAAGAGAAAGCTGCATTCCAAGAAAGTTCAACAGTAGCCCTTGCTGTCCTTGAACACACAGAGGCTGTAAGTTACACACAGACACACACTTTACACAGAAACACACAGAACAAATATTCAAGCCAACTTCACTTGATCATTTTTTTTTAATCCTTCACTTTATATTTTGGCAATTCATCCCAAATCTTTGAAGCTATTCCCAAGAGGGCTATCCTCTGGAATGTTAGGAAGGTTTCCTGTGCTAGCCATCTTAGACTGTTCCTTTCCCATAGTTCACGAGTTCTTGTCCTCTAAGGACTCACCCAATCTTACCAAGTTCCCTTTTAGGGGAGCCAAAGTCATTTCTTCCCTCCCCTACCCAGTCACCCAGGGGCTCACCAGGTCTTGCCCAGAGAAACTTCTCAAGGCTCACTATATCTTGCTTGCCTGGGTTGTGCGCACAACTTACAGCTTTCTCTGTTGACTGTCTTCACTAGCAGGATTGGAGCTCCATTTATGTTTGTTTTTGTTCCTACTCTCTCTCCAAGTTCCTCTCTTCGAGATCTTTTACCTAGCCAGAGTGAGTGCCTCCACTGAGACCCAATGACCGCTGGAGAAATCTCCAGTGGGTACCTGCCCAAGAGTTTTGGTAGGAGTGGCACCCATCTAGGTGGGAAATATCTTGGTGGGATCTCCAAACTGTATGGGACAAAGACCCTTATCCAAATTAAACCCAGAGGCTTCTCAAGGTAGAAAGTAGAAAGGAGTTTATTACAATCTTGCGAAAAAGGGTGACTCACACCAAGTGTATTCAATATATTCTCAGTGTCAGACCATGCTAGGCATAGATGAGATAGATTCTTTTATAGACCCTACCTGCAATTTCCCCTCCCTAATTCCCCTCCCTCTTAGCTTATTATCATGAGCTTGGAGGGTACAATCCAAATGATAAATCTATCCCAATAACAGTGATGAAATACGGAATAAGCAGGTGCGGTTATTTTGTAAGTTTAGCAGTCTATGAACTTTGGTACAAATCCTACATTTTTCAGGGCCCCTTTCCTTTAATGTGTATACATAATCAAAATCTATGTCCTTGTCCTTGTTCCTAGAATACTTCATGTTCAGCTTGCCTTTACAGTATAATTGGGCAAGGAACGAAGTATTCTATATTTTGTGGGCTCAGATTCTGTGAAAACAAGCAGATGATTGTCCCGCAGGTTTAGAATGCTTGTATAATTCCCATCCTTGTTAGTCTCTTGACCTGGGTAAATGTGCAGATGTGTTTACATCCTGTGTTCCCATTCTTTGTCCCGGAACACTTCAGGGTCAACAGCTTGTTTTCATAGGAAAACTGAATTGGAAGCGCAGCCTTAAATTCTATGAGGGGTCTTTACCATATCCCACACAATATGAACCAACAGAACACTATCAATATTTTTTCTGGAAAACCCTCTATGGGGTTAGTCCTACCAAATTCCCCTTGAACTTGAAGTTTGGGTCACCAGAGGGGTAACTACTCTGCTCAAGGTGCCACCCTGTGGATGGTTAATCTTACTACTGTACCTTCTGAGTCCCCACTGGATTAGACCCTGGATTTTCTTTGGGTGGATCTTGCATTGTATCTCATGGGTCATTATCCAAACTAAAGCCTCTGTAGCCATGGCCTCATCTGTTCTGGTCAATATCCCATTATCAATGTAATGGTGGACATCATTGGCCTCAGGAAGGGGAGTCATTTTCAGGTTTCTACTACATTTACTTATACAACAGTGGGATATCCATCATGAGAGCTGCTGGCTCCTCATGGGTTGGATGTTTTTATGTCTTAGGCAATCAGGAAACCATCAATAGCTCAAATACTGGTCTTCCAAACGGTTAAGTTTTGGGGAGACTTCCTTGCCTTTTAGGGAAAAATGGCCCGGTCTACATGTCAAGGACTCTAGCAGATTTTATACAGAGATTTACACTAGATTTTGTTCCCTCATTTTGTGGATAAGGAAACTGAAGCCCAGAGAGGTGAAATGATTTAGAATGTGAAAGCTGAGAGCACTGCAAGTCAGTAATAGAACCTGTCATGATGTCACCTGAGCAATAGTTTAGCTCATATAGCAGAAGGGGGATTCACCTTAGAGAAACATTTAAAATAACACCAGTGATAACTGACATTAATATAATGCATCATCATTGGAAAGTATTTCTTGCACATCATCTCATTTGAGCCTCACAACAGGCAAGAATGGCCAACAGTGTGAATGTGATCACATCCTGTGTTCCCATTCTTTCTCCCAGAACACTTCAGGGTCAACAGCTTGTTTTCATAGAAAAACTGAATTGGAAGCCCAGCCTTAAATTCCATGAGAGGTTCTCACCATATCCCACACAATATGAACCAAAAGAACACTATCAATATTTTTTTCCAGATAAGGAAACTGAGATACAGAAACTGTTGGAGCAGAAAGCACCTCTAGGGGAAGGGTGGTGGTGGTGGTGGTGTCAGTTTCCCCTAAAGGGCTTCAGGTTTTGTATTTACCTTGAATAAATACTCAGACTCTAAGAGTGGATGTGGCTCCCTATATTTTTCTTAGACACTCACAGAGAGGCTTGTCCTGGATCCTGATAGCAGCAGTTTCACCAGGTCAAAAAGGCAGCATCCTTCACTGACAATGCTTTTGTCTCCCAGTGCTGAATTTAGTGTAATTGGGGGTGAGGGTAGCAGGTGTGAGTGAAGGCAAGGAGGTATTTCCTTAGGCAGTTGTCAAAAATACATTTATGTGACGTGAGACTACATAACTTTGAACTATTTCCCCTTCCTGATTTTCTAGATTTTCTAGTTTAATTAATTAATTTCCAGGTTCTTTTTTTCTGGTTTAATTAACATGGTTAATTTTCCACTGTGCTGATGTCCTAGTGGTATATCCTTATTCAGTCTGATAGTCTCTGTGTAAATAAGCATTTATTAAGTACCTGGTATGTGGCAGGTGCCTGATTCTGTGTAAAAAACAAACTGAGATTTGGTGGGAATTGAAGCAGAATCTGGCCAAAGCAGTGCTCTAGAGGCCATGATGTAGTACAGAGAACATTGGTCTTACATTCAGGAGGCCCAAGTGCAAATTTCTTTTTTTTTTATAGGAAGGGATGATATTTTATTGTCATTATTTTTTTGGGGGATTTTTAAAAATTGATTTGTTTATTTACTTTTAGTTTACAAGATTCAGTTCCACAATCCCTTGAGTTTCAAATTTTCTCCCCGCCCATGGCGTCATGCAGTCAAGTACAGGATCTGCAGATACTTCCACACTGGACATTAGTCTGGTTGTATGGAAGGGTTGTGACCAATGCAGTGAACAGTGGGAAAAAAGAAAGAAAACCAAACATGAAAAACAACAGTAGTATGTTTTGCTTCAGTCTCCATTTAAACTATAATCTTTCTATATCTTTCTCTGAGTTTAGGTATCTCTTTCCATCCTGAGACTTGTAGAGTTGTCTTATACCTGTGTGTTGCTGAGAAGAGTCCAGTTTATCAAGGTTGGTCGTCACACATACGATGTGTCTGTGATTGTGTACAAATTTTTTCTGGTTCTGCTCTTCTCACTTAGCATCAGTCCGTATAAGCCTCTCCAGGTAATTATGAAGTCCATCTACTCCCCATTTCTTACAGCACAATAGTATTCCATTACATTCATATACCACAACTTGTTTAGCCATTCCCCAATTGATGGGCATCCCCTATATTTCCAGTTTTTTGCCAGCACAAAAGGAACTGCTATAAATATTTTTTGTGCATATGGGTCTTCCTCCCACTTCTATGATCTCTTTGGGATACAACTCCAAAAGTGGTATCACTGGGTCAAAGCCCTTTGGGCATAGTTTCAGATTGCTCTCCAGAATGGTTGTATCAATTCACAACTCCACCAACAATGCCTTAGTGTTCCAAATTTTCCACATCCTCTCCAGCATTTGTCATTTTCCTGTTTTGTCATCTCAGCCAATCTGGCTGGAGAGATGTGGTACCTCAAAGTTGTTTTGATTTGCATTTCTCAAATCAATTGTGATTTAGAGCATTTTTCCATATGCTTAAAGATATCTTTAATTTCTACCTCTGAAAATTGCCTGTTCATATCCTTTCACCATTTATCAATTAGGGAATGACTTGTATTCTTATAGATTTTACTTAATTCCCTGTATATTTTAGAAATGCCAAGTGTGAATTTCAAGTGCATAACTTACTAACTGTATGAACCAGGGCAAATCACTTCTCCCCTTGAGCCTCAGTTGTAAACTAGAGATAATAACACAATACCAGCACTTTCAGGCTCATTATCGAAAAAGTGTATTATAAGCCTAAAGATCATGTAGAGGAGGCATGGCTCAGTTGCCTGTGCAAGATCATGTAAAGTTCTTTATAAATGGGAACTGTTATTTTCTAGATGGACACTGTGAGGCGATTTGCACAGCTGCTATATCCACATAGGACAGTATACACCCACAACCAGGAGGAAAAAACCCCAGAACACACAAAGCCCATCCCACATAAAGTCCTATTCCCAGATTCTCAGAGGCACAGAGGACAGAGTGAGGCATCAGGGTCCCAGGTTCTTGAGCACCAGAGAGGCTCTGGGCCTTAGGTGTGACTTTTGTTCTCTGTGCTAACATCACTTGGAGCCTGTGAGACCTGAGATTATAGGTGGGTGGATTGGCACAGTCCCAGGCCTCCTGCAGGTTAAAGGTAGGCCCACTCCTGACACTGACAATTGGAACTTGGAACCTGTTACTTGAGTAACAGGTGGGTCAGACTTCTGCCAGCAATAGAGCTATCTGCCACAAGTTAGTGGTCATGCTGATGCCCTTCCTGTGCACATCTCCTTCCAGGTTCTTCTGTGTGGGCACTGCTGTCTCTGTCCTGCCTGGATCTTGGCCTTGGACTGTGCCTCTGCTCTGCTTCTCCAGCCTAAAAGTGGGGCTATTTCCTGCAGGGTGCTGCCCTCAGAATCCTGCCCTCTCTACTCCTATTGAGGGGCTCCATAGCCGTGAGTGCCAACCCACAGTGGGATGTCAGCAAGGCCTTGTCAGTGGCCCAGCTCTTCCACATTCTGTGTGGTGCCGGGGATGCTTGTGTGGCCCCCTTCTTGACACTCGACCTGAGGCAGCTGGGCCTTGCTGCTCCGTGGGTGGGTGTCTTAATGGGCACTAAGCACTGATTGCCACTACCTGGGCTCCATTGTGCTCCTTCCTGGCCAAAAACTATCAGATGAGGCAGTTGCTCTTGATAGGATCACTGCTGGTCTCAGGGGCTGCTGGGCTGCTTTTGACCCTTGTGAATGCCCTGGACAAAGATCTGGTGTATCAGTATTATAATGGCAGCAACAGCTTGACTGCTGCAGGGGTGCCACCCCAAGTGATGTTCTCTGTCAGCCCAGCCCTGGAAAGAGAATTAGCCCCAAACCATTCAGCTAGAGTAAAGAGCTTTTCAGGATTCAAGAACCCTGGGCAAAAGTTGTCTTCCAGATTCCCAATTAGACCTCTCAGAAGTGACAGAGAAACCAAAAAGATCATTTCACAGCTCTGTCTGCCCTTCCAGGAGCCTGCTTTGAGAAAACTAGGATAACAGTTCAGACAACTATCTCTCCTCCGATGGATGAAGTGCTTGAGGCCTCCCCTAGGAAGACACAAAGGAGTCTAGTTAGCCCTTCCAACTCAGAGATGAAGATGGGGAAAGATGACCCCTGGAACAACGTATTTGGAACAACAAGCCCTACTTTACCTCTGCTTCATGTAGGCTCTGAACTAGAAACTCCAGGTACTCAGGTGAATCTGTCACTAGCTGAGAGGACAAGTGCCCAGGACAGGAGCTTAGCCTTTTCTTTGGAAGGAGAGCACTAGAAGTTTCTTCATTTTATGATGGTGGTGCTATTCTGGGAGCTTCTGTCTGCCTCTGTGGAGCCTGTGGCTGTGGCCTCTATGAATATCTGGATTTTGTGGACGCCACTGACTACTGCAGAAGGTTCTGGGTTTGGAGGTTGCTAGGCATGTCTATAAGGAGTGTGCACTGTCCCAGTCTTGGTGGGTCAGCTAGACTGTTTCCTGACAGGGGACACCCCCAGGGGGGTAGTGAACTTCTATGTCTACATGTTGTTCAGTATATTGACCTTGCCAGTTAGCTTTGCTATTTCTATTCTTAACTCCAGGAGGAAGGAACCTCACCATAAAACCATCAAAACACTGAACCTTATTGGAAGTGACTGCTGCTTTGTCCTATTGACTGCCACAGGTTTCTTGACTGGGGCTGCAGTGGCTAATGTAGAGAAATTCCTCTTCTGGTAGATGCAAGACCAAGTCAGCAGTGAATTGAGCATGGGGCTCTCTGTCACCATCAGGGTGAGATTCTACTGAATCCCTTCAAAGCTAAGATGCTTAAGAATCTGTCTAGTTTGGGTACACTGGGACTAGGCCTGGGCTTCCTCCCAGGGCTGCTTCTCTATTACTCTTTACTTTGGAACTGGTGGGCAATATTTCCTGCTCAGGTTTTTGGTGCCATCAGTAATGGAGCCCAGTTGTGAGCAGTGGATGCTTTAATGGAAGACCTGGTGATTCCTGACGCATAAAGGTCTTTGAGTATGATGCTGAGAGGCCTCTTTTATGGGAATGGGGCAAGCCTGGGGAGCTTTGTAGGGGGCTTTGTGGTACTTCACTATAGCCTGGCTGTGTTATATAAGACTTGTTGTGTGGTTCTGTCCCTTTGGTTAGTTTTGTTCATGGCCATCCAGTCAAAGCTCCCCCAACAGAGAAAAATCAAGTACTCAAAGCTATTGGCCTTGGATACTGCTGATGTCAGTGATTCTGAGGAAGGGACTGAAGAGGACTGGCTTATAAAAGCTATGAGAGATGAATATTTGACAGGAAGAGCTGAAAACAAATATTAAATCTAACTGAAATGCCTTACCCAGGAAAAGAATCAGTTTGCTACTGCTCAAAATTAACTGTTGGCAAGCAAAATAAGAGACTTGTATTGGGTTTCAGGAAGCTCCAGGAGAGCAGACAATAGTTTCCTGACAGTGGGTTGGTGATCATCCCATTTTCTATTGTGTAATTTCATTAAAACACAAATCTATAATAAATGAGATTTAAGTTTTTTCTTGTTTTTTAATGAGAAAATTAATATCAAAATGGACTAAAATACTGGCATCAATTCTTATTTGACCTGAACAGGCAAATTGCTAACCTCTCTGAGCTCCTTCCCAGGATTCCTTGGTCTGGAAAGGACTGTTGGGACCAGGTAGTAGAAAGGGCACCCTGGGAGTCCTCTTCCTCAAAGAGCAGGGAATGACTCAATCAATAATGAACGAATAAGTAACATGTATTGACTTTGGTGCCAAGAAAACTGGGAGGCAGAAGTGGGGTGAAGACGCAAAAGGTGCAGAGCAGCTCCTGGCCTCAGGGAGCTTACACTCTAGTGAGACAATGAAAACGAGGAATTAGAAGCAGGAGAAGATGTTTGGGTTCCAGAAGTCAAGGGGATGATGAGTAGGGAGCATAGGAAAGGCAATTGGTGCCTCCTGTCCACAGGTAATGATAGCATTTATTTGATTACCGTCCCCAGATTTCGGAAGAAGGGCCCCTCTGCACCTCGGGGTCATAGTCCGGATTAGTCACACCAAGCCCGGGCTTAGGAGGCCAGGTGATTTCAAGGGAACAGAACAGTCTGTTCTGGCAGAACAGACAAAGAGAGACCAAGGTAAGTGGTCTGGTGGGATGTGAGGTGTGATCCGGGACTGGCCAGATGCAGTGGGACCTGCACCTTTCCACTGATGGACTCAACATGAAAACAGCAATGAGACAGACCCTTCCTGCTGTGCCGTGATGCTGCTTTTCAGCTCCTAAATTGATTCTGAGGCATTTTTCATTTTGGAGGGGAATTTGGGAAGACTGCAGGAAGTTTCCCGCTCTGCCATCTTGGCACTAGAAGACTGAAGATGGCATTTCTTAAGTGTCTGTGATGTGCTAGGCATAGTATACTCAGTCTATCATCATTAAGCCCCTACTATGTGCCTGGCACTCTGCTCCTAGGTGTTAGTGATACTAGAACAAAAGTTCCTGCCCTTGAGGAATTTAACATTGTATTTGGGGGAGGCAATATGAGTATACATGACTATCTACAAAAAAGGTAATATGGGAAAAGGGCAGCTGAACTGTTCTAGAAGGCTGCATGTAGAAGATGTATCTTGATCTAAGACCAAGGAAATTAAAAATTTTAAGGGCAGAGGTGAAGGGGGAATATGTTCCAAGCATGGGAAACTGCCAGTGCAAAGTCAAAGTGACAGGAAATGGAATAGGAAGGCAGCCAGTTTGGCTAGACCACAGTCATAGTGTTCATGAAGGGGACTAATATGTACTAAGGCTGGAAGGGTAGGCTGGAGCAAGGTTGTGAATGACTTTAAAGACCAGACAGAGAAGTTTATATTTGATCCTACAGGTAATAGGACACTAGAACTTATGGGTAGGCGAATGACATGATTGTACCTGTGTGGTAGGAAAATCACTGGTGATTGTGTGAAGGATGGATTGGTGGATTGGGGGGGAGAGAAAGAGAGAGAGAGAGATTAAGGATGAATAGAAGGATAGTGATGATCTGGACAGAAACAGTGGGTTTTTGGAGAAAAATAAATTCTGTTTTGGACATGAGTTTGAAGTGCCTGTGAGACATCCAGTTCAAAATGTCCAAAAAGAAGTTAGCTGTGCAGGACTAGAGCTCAGGAGCAACATGAAGCTGAATCTGTATTCTGAGAGTCCTCTGCAAGGGGATAATCATTAAACCTATGTGAGTTGATGAGGCCATCAAGAGAGAATATACAAACTCTCCATAGCTTGGAAGTTCTTCCTACTTGTACTACTGCTAGCAGCTAAAGAGACAAATCTATGGAATTCCATGCCATGTAGTTGAAAAGTAGTGTGTGGAGGGTGGATCCCACAGTCTTTGCAATTGAACAAAGAGTAGTTTTAGAAATGGATTAGGAGGAGGTGGAGCCAAGATGTTGGAGAAAAAGCAGGAAGTTGCCTGAACTCTCCTCAATTTCCCTCCAAATAACTTTAAACCACTATAATGGGTAAGGGAATTTGAAGATCTTCCCTGCCCCTTAATAGACCTAGGGGAAAATTTGAAGACCTCCCCTGCTATGAAAGTAAACTCTGCCCCCTAATAGGCTGAATGTAATCACATGGAGCCTGTGATGGAGGGAATTTGCTAAAGGGTGGAGCAGAGCCACAGGAAGCAGGTAGCAAAAGCCAGAGAGATGGTGGGAGAAAGAGGAGGCTCAAGCAAGGAGATAGAGAGCTTTGTGAGTAAATATTGATCTTGTATTGTTTTGTGGGAAGGTTAAGGATGCTGTGGCTCTTAGTGTTATTATGACTTCTTAATATCTTTGGTACTATGATGGAATGGGCTTACTGGTTTTGGAATTTGGTTTTCTGGTGTCTAAATAAATGTCTTCTGTATGGAGAGTTTGGTATATTTTGCAATTGAACGTCATGTGATGTTTGTAGTCACAGTCTTTATAGTGATCATGGGCACTGTAAATATTGCATTAGCACTACAACCACAAAGGAACAGGGTGAAAAAATTTTCCAAACCAAGACAACTTAGAAGGATTACACGAAAAGTGTGTCTTACTTGAGTAAAAGAAAAAAAACATTCCAGTGCAGGTAGTGTCTGGGCAAACCAGTGGGAGGCCCCTAGCCCCAGCACATATCACCAACTGAGGCCCCATGGCCCCAGCTCAGCAGGCTAGTGGCACAGCAGGCTGACTGCAAGGCCTATAGCCCTGGTGCAGCAGGCTAGACTAGGCAGGGTGACCCCCGCAGAGCAGCAGGTGAGTCTCTAGCCCTATAGGCCCTGGCACTGCAAATCAGTGGCCAGGCCCCTGGCTCCCAACATGAAGCCTGGGAAAGTGCCCCTGTACCCCAGAAAAAGAGCTCAACTCTAAAAGTCATGAAATAGACTGGAAAATGAGAAGAAAAAAAACCCTGACAAAAAAATCCCTGACATTAGAAAGCAAAAACCAAACAGGGAAGAACTAAATACAAACTCAGAAGAGGACAACAATGTCAAAATGCCTACATGCAAAGCCACAAAGAAAAATATGAATTAGTCTCAGGCCTGAAAAAGAACTCCTGCAAGAGTTCAAAAAGGATTTTAAAAATCACCGAAGAGAGAAAGAAGAAAAATTTGGGGAAAAACGAGAGTTATGCAAGAGAATTATAAAAAAAAATCAATAGCTTGGTAAAGGAAGCACAAAAAATGGGAAAAGATATACAAAAATTCACTGACAAAAACAAGTCCTTAAAAAGTAGAATTGACCAAATGGAAAAAGAGACACAAAAGCTAATTGAAGAAAATAATTCTTTAAAAACTAGAATTGGTCAAGTGGAAGCTATTGACTTTATAAGACATCAAAAATCAATCAAACAAATTTAAAGTTTTAAAATAAAATGTTCTTTAAAAATATTACTATTGGGGCGGCTAGGTGGTGCAGTGAATAAAGCACTGGCCTTGGAGTCAGGAGGACCTGAGTTCAAATGTGGCCTCAGACACTTGACACACTTTCAGCCGTGTGACTTTGGGCAAGTCACTTAACACCAATTGCCCTCCAAAAAGCAAAAAAAAAATATGTTATTATTATTATTTACATGCAACTGGGAAATAAGACAAGAATTGCTTATGGGCCTGGAAGAGGTGTTTGTGGTACAAATAGAAAGAAGAAAGATCCAAGAGATGATATGGAGGTAAAATTGAAAAGTGATGGCAAGTTGATGAGGTACAGGCTCTGGGAACCCCCTTGAGCTCTCCTTGAATCTTCCCAGATGAGGTATTTGCCTGAGGCCATAAGCCTTTCATTGTAGCTCTGCCCAAACCTTTTTTACTAGCTTAGCCCTAGTTTGTCCAGCAACTTCCCACCCTTGATCCTCCCAAAATATCTATACCCAAATCTGTTACACCTTTGAACTGGCCTAGCCCACCATTGTCTCCAGGTAGCCTCCAGCAACTTCCCACCCTTAATCACTCATTACTGGAGTCTGACCTCATTAACTCCTCCTGAAGACCCTCCCCAAACTCTTCCTCTAGACCACCCCTAGATTCCTCCCACAACCTTTCTGTATATCAGACCCATCTGGCCTCCATGAAAGGGAGAATGACCTAGTACAGACTTACTCTGTGTCAGATGATTCTGGCCCTCTTGCCCAATGCGAGTGTCATAGATACTGAGGCTCCTTAAGAGTCTACTCATTATGATGAACTTTTAATAAACTTTACTTTTCTTTGGCTGAGAGAAGACTTGAGTCAAATTGATTTGGTAGGACCCGGTGTGTTGCTATTTTGGGGTCTTGAGCACCCCTAACCCTGTACCTCATCATTTTATGGTAACTCTTTTCAAAGTGATTGGCTTAGTGAGGTAAAGAAGAGTGAGAAGTCAAGAAGGGATGTGAAGTTGGAAATGTAGATGAGTGAGTAGAAGGATGGCAGCAATGACCTGAACAGAAATAGAAGAGGGGTAGGTTTTTACTGGGGAAAGTGTTTTGGTTTTGGACATGTTGAGTTTGAGATGCCTATGGAACATCTAGTTCAAAATATTCAATAAGCAGTTGGTGATGTGTGGGGTAAGAGGATCCCAAAAATATCCTACCCAAGAAAAATCAAAAGTCAGAGGTATCTTGAAGAAGCAACAAGACATTTTATTCTCTTCTCCCACAGGAAGAGGATGGTCCTCTCCATGGATAGGATCAAGGAGAGGAGTGTTACAAAAGACAGAAAAAGAATTCATAGCCCAACACAGTCAAGCCCCCTTCCCCCACCCATCCCTTCTCCTATTGGCTGGGAGGTGGGCTCTCAATCTTGGCTCAAAATCTAACCCAATGGCAGATAACAAAGAAGCCCACCACTATCTCTGTGGGCTTGGAGGTGGCACAGGAAGCCAAGGTATTATCCATGTCCTTATTTGGTAAACACCAAAGCAAGGGAGGGGAAAAGATCACAAGCAAGAGTGGAGGTCAAAAACTCCTGAAAAAGGGCCTAATGCTGATGACAGCAAGGGAAGGAGGGAAGGATCCTAGGCTGTATAAACGTAGGACTTAGGTCTGTCCAGTCTTACAAAAGTCTATCTCTGGTTTCCCTTCTCATTCTGAGGAGTCTTCACAGAGAGTGCAGAGAGTGTACCCCACTCAGTGACAAAGGACTGGAGCTTAGGCAAGAGACTTAGGACTGGATACATAGATCTTGGAGGCCTTTGCATGGAGATAATATTTAAATTCATGGGAGCTGATAAAGTCAGCAAGAGAAAAAGTGTAGTGAGAGAAGAGAAGAGAAGGACAGGGATTTTGGTTATATTCACAGTTTGGATGATCCAGCAAAGGAGACTGAAGAAGGGCAGTCATAGGGGTAAGAGAGCCCAGAGAGAGCTGTATTTGGAAAAGGCCAGAGAGAGGGTATGCAGGAAGGAGAGGGGTGGTCAGCAGTGTAACATGCTACAGAGGGGTCCAAAAGAATGAGAACTGAGAAAAGATCATTGACTTTAACAATGAAGAGATCAAATATGAGTGGGAATTCCCAGGCTACTTTGCTCAAGTGATCTCAAGCACATTAGTTCCCATTAGTTCTCTTCATTTGTAAAATAAAGGTATTTTGGCAGATAGGTGGTCAGTGAATAGAGCACCAGCCCTGGAGTCAGGAGGACCTGAGTTCAAATATGACCTCAGACACTTAACACTTACTAGCTGTGTTCCCTTGGGCAAGTCAACTAACCCCAATTGTCCTGCCTTCCCCCCTCCAAAAAAAGACCTAAAAAAATAAAGGTTTTATTCAATTAGATAGCCTCTAAGTTTTCTTTCATTTCTAGACCCTATCATTCTGTGAAGCTGTCTGTGGGAGCTGAGAGCAGTGGCCAAGGGCAGTGAGCTTTGTACTGAAGGTGTGTCTTAGAATACATAAGAAGAGGGAGAGAAGTCCAACATAAGTGTAGGAGATTTGGGGAACAGCACCACATCAGTGTCTAAAATTCCAGCCTCCCTCCCTCTTTCCCCATTCTTCCAACCATTCCTCAGCTGTGGGCATTGATAATCTTTCTATACATCACAAAAAGTGTCTGGGACTCAGTTCCACTTTTCTGTAGGGTTGGGGGTTCTTCTCAGCATATAAAACCAGCTATAGCCTTTCAACATTAAAATCAGGGAAATGCTTGTCCGCATGGATGAAGGCAGCAGCTAGGACAGTAATGATACAATCATATTACTTCCACCAGAGGGCACCAAAGCCATTGGAAAGCTGGTAGTCTGAGTTGAGTACGATCCAAAGTGTGGCTTCAGAAAGCATCATCTCTATGTAACCTTGCCAAGGAGACAGTAGTTGTCCTCACCTTTGGTGTTGATGGTAACCATGAATGGAAGATACTATGTGTATACCAGTAAAGGACTGGAAAGGGGATCCGTGTTGTTCATGTGGTAATGAACCCCTCCTCCCTTTCAAGGATCTTTGGCTTACCTTTGCCTCTCAAGGGGATTATTTCTCATGGTTATGGGATTTTAATTCACTTTATATTATTAATTTATCTATGCTATCTCCCCCACTTTTCTTTGCTCAAACTTCTTTTGTTGTTGTTGAGTCATTCAGTCGATTCTTTGTGATCCCATGGACCATAGCATAACAAGCCCTTTTGTCTTCCACTATTTCTTGAAGTCCATCCAAGTTTATGACATCCATCTCATTCTCTGCTGCCACCTTCTCCTTTTGCCCCCAATCTTTCCCAACATCAAGATCTTTTTCCAATGAGTCCTGTCTTATTATATGGCCAAAGTATTTAGGCTTCAATTTAGGTATTTGGCTTTTCAGTGAATAGCCTCCTTGCTGTCCAAGGGACTCTCCAAAGTCTTCTCTAGCACTACAATTTGAAAGCATCAATTCTGTAGTGCTCAGTTTTCTAGGCCAACTCTCACAGGCATACATTGCTACTGGAAAAAAAAAACCTAGCTTTGGGTTTTCAGACCTTTGTCAACTAGGTAATACCTGTTCTTTAGTATGCTGTCCAGATTTTCCATAGCTTTCCTTCCAAGGAGCAAGTGTCTTTTATTTTCATGGCTGCAGTTGCCATCTGTGGTGATTATTGAGCCCAAGAATATAAACTCTCACACTGCTTCCATTTCTTCTCCCATTCTTTGGCAAGAAGTAATGTGACCAGTTGCCAAGATCTTAGTTTTTTTATGTTAAGCTTCAAGCCTCCTTTCATCCTCACCAAGAGGTTTCTTAGTTCTTTACTTTCTGCCATCAGAATAATATTATCTGCAAATCTGAAACTGTTGATGTTTCTCCCAGCAACCTTAATATTGGCCTTTGAATCATCCAACCTAGCATTTCACATGATGTACTCCATATATAAGTTAAATAAATAAGATTATACTATACAGCCTTATAAAGGCTTATATTATTATATATTATATCACCTTATAATAAAATATTATTATATTATATCACCTTATTATATCCTCAATGCAATATCCATAGCAGCTGCTATGAATATGCAGATGTATTTCCAGGGTTGAATTGCAAAATATAACAAACTCTCTTCCTCAAAGACAAAACCAAGATATTTATTCAGATTCCAGAAAGCCAGTTCCACCAGGGTAACAAGGAAGTTTATACACATCACCAATCTTTCTCTCAGTTAGGCCTCCCCATAAACAAGCTCCCCTAGGCAAAATTCCTCCCTCTCTCACTCACTCTAGCCGCTTTGCCTCAGCTCTCCCTCATTCTCTTTTTCTGCTCCACCTGTTTGGCAAACTCCTCCCACCATGGGCTCCACATGAATCAAACTGTGGGCTGGGCTAGAGTTCAAAGCAGGTCACATAGGCCTATTAAGGGGCGGGGAAGATCTTCAAATTTCCTTAATATTACATTTATAAAGGTACTCCTTCCGTAACTACAAAAACATTTATAGCAGCTCTATTTGTGGTGGCAAAGAATTGGAAATCAAGGGGATGCCCATCAATTGGGGAATGGCTGAACGAGTTGTGGTATATGAATGTAATGGAATACTACTGTGCTGTAAGAAATGAGGAGCAGATGGACTTTATAATAACCTGGAGAGACATATAAACTGATGCTCAATGAGGAGAGCAGAACCACAAGAACTTTGTACACAATCACAAACACATCATATGTGTGACAACTAACTTTGACAGACTGGGCTCCTCTCGGCAATACAACATTAGAAGACAACTACAAAAGACTCATGATGGAAAGGGATATCCACATCCAGAGACTAATGTTTAATGTGAAGGTATTTGTAGAACCTTTTCTTTTTTAAAATTTCATTTCATTTATTTTATTTCAGGCTGCCATGGGGGGAGGGAGGAGGAGAGAAAGGGGGACAAAATTTGAAACTCAAAGGATTGTGGAACTGAATGTTATAAACTAAAGGTAAATAAATAAATTTAAATTTAAAAAAAAAGTACTCTTTTCCAATCTTAAACCAACCAGTTGTAAGCCAAACTTCTGTCCTTCCTGTATTAATCCCACAATTAGGATGAGCAGCCATTAGGTTTTCTTTGTGCGAAGAAGAATAAATAGTAGCAATGAGAAAGCAAAGAGGAAAAAAGCAAAACAAAACAGAGATGTATATTTGGTAGCCAGTGCTAAGCACTTCTAGCTGCAAGTCTGATGGAAAGAGCCCATGGTTCTTAAGGTATAACAGCAAAACAAAAGGTTGATGCCTCTTCTTTAATGTTGTTTTCACTGATAAAATTACATCAATTACTGATGTTGAACCATTTGAAAGTAACAAGGACTTTGATGACCAAAACTCTCCTTTTGAAGTCTTCAAAAGATCTGGCTTTAGCACCAGCAGGAGGAGCAGCCAGGCTGTATCTCCATAGGAGTTGCTTTCCCTTATGGGCATGATGACTGTGGACACCTGACTTAAGCCAAGACGATTACCCAACATAGCTGCCCCCAAGGTTTGTTGATTCCCCCAATGTAGGCCTGGAGGGTTTTCACTTCACTCAGGCCAAACCTCCACCTCTGCAGGTTGGCTCTTTCCTTAGGTCCGTTCAAGTTGTCTTAAGTAGACAGCTGCTTTAAACCCAGCCTTTAATTATTTCTTCAGCTCAAAGTTCACTGGAAGGCAATGTTTTATATTGTTTGTGGAAGAAATTTGGAGAGTCTGGTATTTTCTGACCTACTCCATCATCTCCCAGAATCCTCTGCATATTATGCTTTTTGGAATAGTATTTAACAAGATCACTTTATATTTTTAGTGGAAACTGCTGACTGTGTGATACTAACTGTGGTTTGTCTGTACTTGAGCTGTTGCTTTCTTGATGCTTGCAGTATATATTTTTTTTATTTGATATGAGAACTTTGGACTTTGGATATGACATTCCTGGGTCTTTGGACATTCTTTCAGGAAAGGACAATTGCGTCCTTTCTATCTTTCCTTCTCTCTCTGGTTCTAATAGATCTGGCCAGTGTTAGTTTATAATTTCTTGAAGTAGTGTTGTTGTTCTTAACAACCATAGTTTTGGGGGGCAGAGCCAAGATGGCAGCATAGGAGCAGCAAGGTACTGCAGCTCCCACATAGCCACCTCAAATACCCATAAAATATGACTCTAAACAAATTTTAGGGCTCTAAAACTCACACAAATACACCTCCCGCTGAAGGCAGCTCGGCTAGAAGGGATCATCTCAGCTCTGAGAGCAGAAACCAGCCCAGCCTGAAAACATGACTTGTTCCCAGGGGGGGTGGCCAGGATGAGCTGCAGCTGGAGCTTCAGGAGAGTAGATCAGCAGCAGCTATGGCAGTTTCCAGAATTATCAGGCCATAAGAAACAAGGACTAAGTGAAAGGTCAGTGTAACTCAGCTAAACTTGGGGGAGAAAAGTGGTCCAGCCAGACTGCCTCCAGGGCAAGGAAGTGGCAGAAGAGGCAGCCCTGCAGCCACATGGCTGCTTCAGAGCTCCCGGCCTACAGACTGCAGGGGGGCCAAGGAATCATTCAGAGGCCAAGTGCTCTTGCGTTGAGAGGCCTGGATCTGGATCATGGTCTTGGGTGGTGGTCCTGGGGCGCATTTTCAGTGAGCCAAAGCTGGTTGGGGCTGCAGCAGCCTCCTAAAAGCACCGGCAGATGGGAAAACTGCAGCGATTTGGGACAGAGCTTTCCCCTCTGGAAGCAGAGTTCCACAGAGCTAAAAAGTCATTGACTGGCCAACCATGAGCAGGCAAAAGAAGCAAAGTAAGAACAGCAACCAAACTCTAGATTCCTTCTTTGGGGAAAAGAAGGATCAAAGCAGGGAATGGGAAGAAGACAACACAGTCAGAACTCCCACACCAAAAGCTTCCAAGAAACATGAAGATTGCCTAAAAGCTAGATATCAGCTTAAAAAGGATTTTGAAAAACAAACAAGAGAAGTGGAGGAAAAGTTGGGAAGAGAAATAAGAGTGATGCAAGAAAATCATGAAAAGAGAGTCAACAACCTGACTGAAGAAA
>CM053584.1:187769259-187786332 GCA_028627135.1 Pseudochirops cupreus | reverse complement strand
ACACAAAAATACTTTTGCAAGAATTAACCTGGATGGCATGAAACACCTATAGGCAAAATTAAGAGCATTGCCCAGTATGTTTATGAAAAAAAATGGAAGTAGAAAGAGAAATCTTAGTCAAAGGACCAAACTGCAGTCCTTGCCCCTGTGCAGGCTGTATCAAGACTTGTGAGTCACATGGATGTTTTCACTACTACAAGAAGTGTCATATTGTCTAAGAACGTAGAAAGAAAAAAATGGGACCTTAGGAATAAAAATAATAGTGGGCCTAGAAATACTCAGGGAAATTCTGCTGCACGAAGGTAGGGGGCTGTGGATTTTGGAGAGGACTCTTTTTTTTCCCTTGCCTTGATGTTCTTGCCCTAGCCAGCCTAGTCCATGCCTCTCCCTACACTGATGAACCCCATGTCACACTTAAAGTTTATAGTAAAATCTATAATTGCTTACTAGATACTGAAGCTTCTAATTTGATTTTAATGAGTAAACCAGACTCTAACTGTACCTCTATCAGACCTCTGAATGTTGTAGGGGTCTCAAGAAAATCTCAGTGTTCCAAAATTGTCTCATCCACGGTATCCATTTGTCCCCTTTTTGTTGGAATACACCTTCTTCTTCATGCCCAAATTCCATGTAAATCTGTTGGGGCAAGATCTCCTCTGTAAATTTAGGGTTATCATTTCCTATTCTCTCAATGGTACTCTGTCCTTGCAGCTACCCAAGGATTTCCTCTTTTTTTTCCATGTCCTGATTCAGAATTTCCAGGAGACAGTTGGGGATGTTCTTAATATCCCATCTGACATCCTCAACAGTCTATGGGCCTCTTCATCTTTGGACATGGGGCTCCTAAAATCCACCATCCCTATTACCACCAAAATTAGGTGAGGCTTTCTAATATTTCTTATCCAGAAAGGTCATTTAAGGTTTTTCACCCATCATTGACTCTTTAAGAGACCAAGTATCTTGCCTTGCACATCACCTTGCAATAGATGTCTATTCCCATTGTTAAGAAACCTTAGCCAGGTACAGATAGCAAATTTGTTTATTGTTTTGCACAAGATTTGTGTACTCCTAATGCTTATGTTATACCCAGGTACCTGGTGATGCTCAACTCTGCTACCATCATTTCCTCATTTCCCTGGGAATTTACTGTTTTATTATAATAGGTCTTTGCTCAGCTTTTTAAAAAATCATTCTCATTCACCCAGAATCTCAGTACCTGGAAGAACACACAGTGGGCGTAGACTCATTTACCTTAAGGGTACATTGAAAGACCTGCTGTTTTCTCAAATCCTACTGCTAGATCTAGCTTCTATCACTTTCCATCACTTTCACCTTTAATCCAATACATTACATCCAATACTGGCAGCACTCAATGTTGAAGTTTGTTGAGACAACAGCTGTCGTCTTCTTCAGCTATATCAAAGAGACCACAAAGTCTCTAAAGCAAAAGTTAAGTCGTACCTGCTACAGCTAAGAGTATCTTGGTTTCATTGTATTTCCTGGTATCCATTGTTTCTCTTAAGCGTGTGTAGGCGTTACTGAAGTTGTCCCCACAAAGGACAACTGCATACCATCCTTGGAATGGCCAGATATTGTCAACAGTGGACCCCCTGCTTTGGTGAGATCATGAAACCCCTTAATTCTCTGACTAAAGACTGTATTCCATAACCTGTGCAGCTTGACTAGCAACACCTCTACACCCTTGTAGATCTCAAAAAGGCCTTGGTTTCAGCCCTTACACTGGAACTTCCAGATTACAGTAAACCCTTCATTTTCTTTGTATATGAATGACAGGGGGTGGCTTCCAGTGTCCTGACCCAAACATTTGGGTCCACTTTGCATCCAGTGGCTTATTGCTCTGCTCAGCCTGATTTTGTGGCTGCTGGCACTCTGCCCTGCTTATGGGCTGTGGCTGCCACTGTCCTATTGGTGATGAAAAATTATAATCTGGTTCTGGGTGTCCCTTTGCAGGTGCAGTATCCCTACAAAGTTGAGGCCTTCTTACTTTGCCATTGAACTTGAGCCTTTTCTGACCAGAGACTTACTAAATATGAAGTGAACTTGCTGGGTAAAGAGAATGTCCCTCTCCAGTTATATGCCATTCTCATTTCCACCACATTGCTCCCCGATTTGCCTCAGAGGAGTCTCAGGAGAGCCACTGCATGGGCTCTGCCTCTGTAGCAGACATGGCTGAGAAACCCCATGATGACCTCTTTGATGTTCCCTAGCAAAATCCTAATTATGTTTTGTATACTGACAGGTCTTCTTTTATGAGATATGGTCTTCATCATACTGGCACTCTTGTGGTCTCTGACCATGAGGGTGACCTTTCTGCCCTCTAACCTCAGTGCCCAAGATGCTTACCAAGACAGTGCCTTGCCAATAGAAAAAGTACCACAATCTATAACAATTCATGGTATGCATTTAGTGTCTGTCATGTGTTTGGAATGCTTTGGCTGCAAAGGAGCTTTTTGATTTCTTCTGGTAAGGTCATTGTGATTTCAAAATTCTTTAGAGTTCTCTTATCTGGCTTGAGGTTTTCTGTTGCCCTAGCTCCATTGTCCTATTTGCATCAATGGGACCTGTCCTGTTTCATTAGAAAACAGTAGTGCTGATACCTCCCCAAACATACTGCCCTAGAGGAACCTGTGCATGTTTTTTCTCTCTCTCCTTCTGATGAAGAGGACCTCTTTCTTGCCTATAGTGACTATGAAATCCCAAAATGGAAACAATACTTTCAGGCTAAAGAAGTTGCTGGAGTCTAGGTGACTGTGGAAGGCAAATCACTTCTTCCACAGAACTTCTATCACCAAGTATGTTTATAAAAGGGGTCATTTTGGTACATAACAGATTGTGGACTTGGTTAAGAGGATCTGGATTGCCCCAGGCATCACCTGTTTGCCTCAGTTTTCTTATCTGTAAAATGAGCTAGAGAAGGAAATGGCAAACTACTCCAGTATCTTTGCCAAGAAAACCCCAAATAGGGTCACAAAGAGTCAGACACAACTGAAAAATGACTGAATAACAACAAAGGTGTGACCCCAAAATTTCACAGATTTTATCACCCCCAAAGCTTGGGTAAGTTTGGACATATGAGCAAGGAACTTAGAATCATGATTTGTGAGTTGTGTGCTGAAATCCACTTAAAGTGACCTGATGGCTTCCTCTGACTTATATGCACAGCAGACCAAGAAAGGGGGGAAATTACATATGTCTCCTTTGGAAATGCTTTTCCAGTACCCCACTATTACCAAGGAAGACCTTTTTTCCCCACACACACATATCTCTACTAGGAGGAGATACCTCTTTTGTTTCTCATATACAGTAACTTCAAACCAGCCTGTGACAATTCCACAACATGGGAGTGACAACAGACTGGATCACTGGACTGGACCATAATTTTGATCCTGGAGATAAAGATCTACATCAAGAATTTCCAACAGACCAACAGGACCCATCCAGATTGAAAAGGCACATTTCAGGTATTATTGACCACTCCAACAGCAATCAAGATCAAGGGAAAAGGATTCCTAGATACTTTATTATCATGTAAAGTTGTCCCTCATACAAGGACTGAATGTTGACAATGACACAATATCACCCCGCCTTGTTCCCTGGTCTTCTCCTAAATACATTACTCATTACTGCTTTATGTATTCTATCCTAAGCTGGGCTTCTCCTTTCCACTCCTCACAAGAAGATTGGAAAAGACTTAATACCATTAGCAACATCCGCAGAGAAGTGGGACATGCTCTGTATTACTTTAAAGCTACTGGGCTTCGTGGGTACTGAACGTGGGCACTGATGTGTCATCATGTGCATCAGGGAGACCAAAATCCATGAATCATACTCCCTATTAACAAGAGCAAGACCATTCCCCAATCCAGTCCGATGAAAAGTGTGTGCGTGGGGGGGGGGGGTGACTACAGATTGAGGGAATTTGAAGGTCTTCCCCCTCTCCCCCCCATTTCTGCTATCAAAATGCTATGTAATTGAGTAGGACTAAGTGAACATCTTCACAGGCCATCACTTGTGCTGATTTGGGAAACGGTCACTTCCTCGGGACTCTTAATGACTCCATCATTGCCCATAAAGGTAGGAGTATTACATTGACATTATTTTTACCCACCTTCCCACTGTGTTTTATAAGAGAGGAAGGAATTAATGCTGCTCTAAATTTGGCTACTATTTTGAGTTGAACTAAGACTATCCCATTCCTCACTAATTCATTGTTGGTGTAGCTGTGAACTGGTCCAACCATTATGGAGAGCAATTTGGAACTATGCACAAAGGGCTATAAAAATGTACATACCCTTTGACCCAGCAATACCACTTCCAGGGCTGTATTCCAAAGAGATCATAAAAATGGGAAAAGGACCCACATTTACAAAAATATTTACAGCAGCTGTTTTTGTGGTGGCCAAGAACTGGAAATTGAGGGGATGCCCATCAATTGTCAAATGGCTAAACAAGTTGTGTATATGAATGTAATGGAATACTACTATTGTGCTATAAGAAATGATGAACAGGAGAACTTCAGAGAATCCCGGAAAGACTTATATGAAGCGATGCTGAGTGAGGGGAGTAGAACCAGGAGAACATTGTACACAGTAATAGCCACAGTGTGAGAGGACTGATTTTTATAGACTTAGCCCTTCCCAGCAATTCCAAAGGACACATGATGGAAAATGCCAGCCACATGCAGAGAAAGAACTATGGTGTCAGAATGCTGATTGAAGCAGACTATTTTCTTTTTTGTTTTGTTGTTTCTTTCTCATGGTTTTTCCCATTCATTATAATTCTTCTATGCAACATGACTAATGTGAAAACGTGTTTCATAGGAATGTATGTGTAGGGCCCATATCAGATTGCAAGCCATCTTGGGGCAGGGAGGGTAAAGGGGGAGAAAATTTAAAACTTATGGAAGTGAATGTTGAAAAATAAAAATTTTAAAAAGCAAAAAAAAAAAGACTATCTCATTCCCAAATATTTCTAAAGGCCCATTTATTTGTGCCACTGTACCTGTGTATAGCACTACTTCTGACCATCAGACTACTCCAAATTGTGTTTTTCTTGCTAGTAATGGCACAGCAGGTAATGTTTTTAATGGGAGCCTTTAGGATATTGGCTACCATCTAGCAACTACCCCAGGCCCTTTCAAGCATGCTGCAAAATGGCTGTACTCCCCATCTGCAGATCCCTGTGGACCTGTAACCCGTGGGCAGTATTTTGTATGTGGTAGTAAGGCATATTCCTCATTATCCTCCCATTTGCATGGTGTCTGTGGAATTGCTTATTTGACGCCACCAGTATGAGATTTCAATCACATCATAGAATCATAGGGAGAAAGTCCACTAAAGACTTGGGAGCCTGGTGGCACAAGTGCCAAAAAAGAGGAAAGATCCTTTCCACTGGGAATGTATTATTCAGAACCCTATAACACAGCATGGAATGGAATTAAATTCTTTTGGTCCTTTATTCCATATATAGGGATTCCTGCACTAGAATAGGTAACTAGAAATCTCTCCATTGACATTCAAAGGTTGGCTCAGGCTAGAAGCAGGTTTATCATCTCCCTTCAAATTGAGGTAGATTCATTAGTCCAGAGGGTCCTACAAAATCACATGGTTCTAGATATCGTCCCTGCCTCACAGGGAGTAACCAATCACATTGTTCTTATATCAATTGATTAAGAGAAATAAAAAACAGCCTTTATAAAATCCAGCAAACCTCAGGTCTTCCTTACTGCTATTTTCTGAATTCTGTCGAGGGGGCTTAACCTTAGGCCATCCTTTCCCCTCGCCCAAGCCATAATTAGGGTCCCCAGAAACAGTGTTCTGAAAATGTCCTTGCTCCCTGTGGTATTGCACTCACTAGGCATGTGCTCACTTGTCCTCACCCACAGCCAATGCCCAGGATCACATCTGGTCAGTACCATTAGGCCTGGCATCTGGACACAGCCAAAGGGTTCAAAATAAATCCATGACCTAGACATAAAGAGAGATAGCACAAGAACATTTGAAAAATATGGAACATGTTACTCATCAGACTTATAATAGGTGAACAATTTGTGAATAAACAAGGGAGAGAGCAGAGTGCGGTATAAAATGGATAATTTTGTTTGCATTAAATTAAAAAGGGTTTGTACAAATAAAACAAATGTAACCAAGATCAGAAGGAAAGCAGATAATTTTAAAGACAGTTTCTCAGTCTTGTGTTTTTAATATATAAAGAACTTTGTCAAATCTGTAAGAATACAAATCATTCCCAGACTGATAAATAATCAAAGGATATGAACAGGCAATTTTGAGATGAAGAAATCAAAGCAATTTATAGTCATATGAAAAAAAATTCTCCAAATCATTATTGGTTAGAGAAATGCAAATTAAAACAACCTTGAGATATCATTTTATATCTATCAGATTGGCTAAAATGATTGAAGGGAAAAGTGACAGATGTTGGAGGAGATGTAGAAAAATTGGGACGCTAATTCATTGTTGGTGAAATTGTGAACTGATCCAACCATTTTGGGGAGCAATCTGAAATTATACCCAAAGAGTTAATAAACTGCCTATACCCTTTGACCCAGCAATACCTTTATTAGGAAACTGCATGTTTCCAAAGACAATTAGGGAAAAAGAAAAAGAAGAAAATATGTTCTAAAATATTTACAGCAGCTCTCTTTGTGGTGGCAAAGAACTGTTAATTTCAGGGATGCCTGTCAATTGGGGAATAGCTGAATATTGTGGTATATGAATATGATGGAACACTACTGTGCTATAAGAAATGATGAGCTTCACACCAGTGCCTATGTCAGAAATTGGTAAGCTGGTTGTGGGCCAGCCCCTGGGTGCTGCCTCTTCAAGGAGCCAGCCCTCTGAGGCTGTGGCCCCTTGAAAAGCTAGCAGGTTAATTTTGCAAAATGTAAATTGCATTCTTGGCTTTTATTGTACAGTCAATACTAGAAAATTTCTGTGTTGAGTTTTGTATCTTTGTAGCATTTTAGATAATGTTGTGTTTGTACTTTTGTTATATAGAATAGAAGAAAATAGTATTAAATAAACCTCAAGGGTTGAAATACCAATAAAAAGAAAAAAAAGAAAAACAAGAAATGATGAGCTCCATGATCTTAGAAAAACATAGGTAGACTTGTATGAAATAATGAAGAAGGAAATGAGCAGAATCAAGAGAACACTGTATACAGCAATAGCAATATTGTTTTAAGAACATCTTTGAACAACTAAGTCATTTTGACTATTATAAATACCCAAATTAACTACAAAGGACATATTAAGAAAAACATTATCTGTATCCAGAGAAGGAACTAATAAATAGACGTATGTATAGAATGATTTTACATATAGTATTGTCTAATGGTAGCAATCTTGGGGTGGGGGGAGAGAGGAAAGAAAAAAAGAAATTTATATGGTAACTTAATCATCTATTTAAAAGGAATACCAAGTTGTACATAATGAATTTGCAGTTTCATGTGCCAACATCTTTTTCTTGTCGTTATACTATGTCATAGAAATGCTTGTTTTATTCCACAAATTAAAATAAAATAAATAGAATTTTTTAAAAATTCAGCAAGTTATAACAAACACAACTACTCACCCTAGGTGGACCTTGGAAGAATCCCTCTTCTCGGCTCACTTGGCTGCAAGGAAATGACCCGGTTGCCGCCCTTGGTTAAATGGGCCCTTTTTGCCTCTGCCTTATCATCCTTTTTAGAACTATAATTATAGTTCTAATTCTTTTTGCTGCTTTAAAGTCTGCTCCAGGCTAGTCCCAAAGAGGCTCCTGTTTTATTACACTTTACTGATCATGACCATGTTAAAAATCTTACAGAATTGGCTTACAGGTGGTGATCCCACCGGTCAGAAGGGGGTAATCGAGACAATCAAACTGACTCCATTTTGTATCATCACTGACATTTTGTGCAGCAACTAGAGCTAAGTCTTGCTTTCTTGATTTAGTTGAGTTTTCTTGTAAGTCACATGATTTGGGGGAAATAATTTATTATTGTATCACTAATTATTTTGCAGGATGCAGGTACATGCAAAGTCCCTAAATCTTAAAATATTAACTGTTAAAAATAGTAACTTTACTAAGAACTTTGAAAAATAAACAGAAGAGTCAAGAGAAATATTAAAAGATAAACACAAATGAGCAATTGGAAGGGGCTTTTTAAGAGATAAAATATTTACATTCTAATGAAATGTCCCTCAGAATTCTCAGGGGTCATAGAGTCAAATAAGACAGATGGCCTAAGAGTGGTATAATTATATTTTGTTGATCTTAAGAGAAGAAAGTAAAGGGAGGAACTAGGGAAAAAAGGAGGGAGGAAGGAGGAAGAAACATCACACATAATGAGGGTGCACAAATAGAACTTCCAAACAAGGTAGAGGTGGAGATATTAGAAGTTACTTTAATCTTTTATCTGAATTAGTCTCATACATATACATTCATGCATATACAAAGAATTTGGTGTAGAAATAAATTCAACTCAACTGAAAAATAGCAGGAAACAAGGGAAAATCAAAAGTGGGAATAAGAGAGGGGGTAGATTCAGAGAGGGAATAATCATAAGGAAAATAAACCAAAGCTCAGAGAAGCCATGAATAGAGGCTTAAAAGTAAAGAAAAAAAGGATATGAGCTTGTGAAAAAGAAGAGGTGGGGATTTTTAAAAGGAAAAAAAATGGATAAAGGGAAATACATAATTAACATTCACAACTATAAGTGTGAATGGGGTAAATTCACTCATAAAATGACCAAAAAAAAAGGAAAATAACAAATCTTGAAAGGGCTAAGGGAAAGCAGGTACATTTGATGTGTTGCTGTTAGAGCCATGGATTGATATAGCCATTTTGGAAATATGCCCCCAAAATTACTCTTGTGGCATAGACCTAGAAATGGTATGCTCTTTGATTCAGAGATACTTCTACTAGATCTATGCCCCAAAGATACCAGAGGAAAAGGAAAAGGTCCTATATGTACAAAAATACAACAACTCTTTTTGTAGTGATAAAGAATTAATTGGAGAGTGACTGAACAAATTATGGTATATGAATGTAATGGAATGCTATTGTATTACAGTAAAATGCATTAAGAAATTAAAGAAAACCTTGGGAAGTGAGAAGAACCATGAGAATGATTCATACTAGAACATCAAAATTGTAAAAATGACCTATTTTGAAAGGCTTAAGAACTCTGATCAATCATGATTTCAGAAGATCCGTGATGAAAAATGCTACCCCACCTCCTGACAGAGAGTTGATGGACTAATATGCAGAATGATAGGAACTTGTTTTGCTTGACTAAGCTTTTTTATTACAAAGGTTTTCTTATTATTCTCCCTCTCCCCCTGGAGGTGGGAAATGGGAGAAAAAAAAATAAATGCTTGATAATTTAAAAATTAAAATTCTTTTAGAGATAACTATCTAACTTAGGTTCCCAGGAATTACAAGCACTCCTCAAATCCTCTCTGGCTTAGCTACAAATGAATTTGAGTCAGAACAGAAGGGAAACATAGTGTTCTCCACCCACATAGCACAAATTCCTGTTTTTATTATGCATATCTGTCAAGAGCAATGCCTGAACACTTTGTCTCTCTATTTCGTCCAGGAAAACCTTCTGTTCTCCTGTGCATATGTAAATATATTCAAAATGTATATAAAGTAGATATTTACATGGTAATTTGGGTGGAAGACTGACTAGTAGCTGGGACAATCAGGAAAGGTTAGGAGGGAGCTTGGCTTGAGCTGAGTTTTGAAGGAAAGTAGGGATTCTAAAAGGGTGAGGACAAGGACTAAGAGACTGTTCCACTCTAGAAGAGGGATCACATAGGCACCACTTTGCTCCCTTTCCTCACCAGGAGGCCTTTCTAGGCCTCAGGTCTCCTGATAATTTCTCTGGTTTGGTTGTGGGCATACAGGGCTGAAGCCAGATACCAGGAATAAGAGAGCCTTCTTTCATTGCCTTTTCCACAACCCTGGTTATTATCATTCAATGTTCTCAACAGTTCAGAGCAGGATCAGGAGAAAAAGGGGAGCTGAGGAGGGGCTGATATGAGTTTCAGAGAGAAGGTAGGATCTGAATTGGCTGAGGGCAGAGGTAAAGGGTCAAAGAATAAGGGAGATAGATTCCATCTACCACCACACAGAACCATGGCTGTTAGTCGTTACTAAGCAACCTCTCCCTTCCTGGGCCACCTCCCCATCCTCTGTATCTTCTGGCTAAGGACCAGTAATCTAGAGCCTACCAGAGTAGGCTGTTAACTGAAGTTTTGGGGCCCCTTTAACTGACTTTCTAAAATAGTCACTTATTGCAAGGTCCCGTAAGCCAGAGTAGGAGGATCTGGGAACAAGAGTCCAGTGTCTAAGCAGAAAAATTTCCTTTCCTGGTTTTGGGTTTTTCCCATAGATATTGCCTGAGGATTGCTGTAGCCTCTGAGCAGCAACAATCATGAGTCTGGGAATCATGGAAGAGGAAGACCTGGCAGAGTACTTCCGCTTGCAATATGGGGAACGACTGTTGGAATTGCTAATGTAAGTCACAGACAAACCTGGCCAACCTTCAATATCGCTGATTCTTGACACACCACATCACCTCCAAGATAGCCTCCTAGGCATTCCCAGGAGGCAGTCTATGGTAGTAGAATGAACTATAGAGCACAAGTCAGGAGATACTCTAATCATGTCTCCACAGGTTATCTGTATAGTAATTCCCTCTCTCTTGAGTGTCAGATTTCTTACCTGTAAAATAAAAATAAAATCTGCCCAAGTTGGTACTTTCTCTCCCCTCTCCCAGTTCTCTTTAAAAAAAATTTTTTTTATATTTTGTACTTAACCATTATTAATAAAACAAACATTTTTATATACAAATAAGAAAGAAGATTGTGAAGTTGTAAACTGTTATATACAATTTGTTTTTCAAAAGCATATACACATTTAACAAGGTAGTAATGAAATTATTCTGTTTGTGTTACATTGTGAGTGTCTTTTTGTCTCCTTTTGTGTATTTTTAAATGTTTTATTAACACTATTTTTTTCTTTCTTTTTGTTTTTGTACCCCTCTCACTACCTACTAACCCCCTTTCCATCTCATAATAAGTATGTAGTCCAGCAAGAGGAATAAACATATGGCCCATGCCTGAAAATGTATCTTACCCTGCTTCTCCTTGCCAAGAAAGGGGGAAGTCTCGTCACCAAACTTCTGAAGTCATGAGACTAGTCACTGGGATGATTAGTATTCTGAAATCTTCCAGAGTTGTTTTTCTTTACATCATTGTAGTCACAATTCTGCTTGGTTCTGATCATCTCACTGTGTACCAGTTCATACAAATCTTTCCTGATGGGTAGAAAGCATTTTGTTATGGTGGAAAAAAAAATCAAAAGCCCCCACAGCAATATTGTAACTCCTTGCCCCCTCCCCACTTACAACTATAATTTCTTCTCTCTTTCTCTGTCTCTGTTATTTTTCTGCCTTTCTGTCTATCTGTCTGTCTCATACACACACACACACACACGCACACACACATCACTCTGCTCTTTTCCCTGCCCCATTTCTTTGGCTGATTTAGTGGAAAGGATAAGGATGACTGACCCTTCCCATAAGAGTGAGAGTATCTGACTCTCAGAATTACTACCCCATCCAGAACTTCCCAGTTATGCTACAGTGTGTATCACTTAGTGGCCATCAGGCCCTCCAGATGCAGTCATACTTTTTCTGATACTTTTGCAACAGGAAGTTCCCATCAACAGAGGAGCAGTCACCATCTCCATCCATCCGCCTCCTAGAGAAAAAGAAAGAAGCCAAAGTGATGCATCAAGCCATGGAGGAAAAAAAGGAGGTGAGGGGATGCCAGAAAGGGGACACAGTGACAAGTCAAGAGAAAGCAGAGTGAGGAGAAGACAAACGGACAATACATAGGAAAGAGTGCTATAATCTGTGTCTGTGTGTCTATGTGTGTGCGTGCACGCATGTAGAAGGGAAATGAGGAAGCTTTCTTGAAATGGGCCCAGATTCCACTGAGGAAGGGAGACAGAAGCCCTCAACTATGGGAGGGCTGTTCACTTTCATGGAATAAGAGAAGGGAGCCTACTCTTTTGCCTCCCTCAATCCCCATCCCCCACCCAGATTACAGGCAAATTATGTGATTTCAGATTGATCCTGGTTTAGGGACCCCACACTCCACACTCACGGTAGGGAATTGTTAGCAGTCTAAGGCTATACAAGAAGACAATTGCTGATTCTTCAAGGATTGTGTGGGACATAGAACCCTAGAGCACACTCAGTTGCTTACAGCCATAAGGCCCAAGCAGTGAGTTCTGCTGTCTTTCTTCATATGGTCTTGTAGACATTTAAAAGAAGAATGGAGGCCCTGAATCTGCGCTGGGAGGAACTTGGGGCCAAGGAGGCACAACTAAAGGCTCATATAAAGAAGTTTGAACAGTTTATACAGGTATGGATAATGAGCAATCCCCCTACTCCATATATACTCATTCATCACCTCAACCCTCTGCCCAAAAACCTTGTATGGCTGCCTTGTGCCTCTAGAACAGAGGTTCTCAACCTTCCTAATGCCGCGACCCTTTAATGCTCATATGTGGGCGTATCTGCATGTGGGCGGACCCACCTGGAGACAGATAGAGGAGCAATGTCTCAGTTCCTAAGACCATCAGAAATATGTGTTTTCCAATGGTCTTAGGCGACCCCTGTGAAAGGGTTGTTCAACTCCCAAAGGAATCGCAACCCACAGGTTGAGAGCCACTGCTCTAGAATAAAGCCTCTGCCTCCTGAACCTGGCATTCAAAGCCATTCACCATCTGACTCCAGCTTACTTTTCTAGGTTTATTTTACAATACAGACCTTAAATGAATTCTGTTCCAAACAGACTGATCTACTACTATTAATTCTCATATTAACCTTTTAAAACTGAGTAAAGTCACCACAAAGTCTGCCTATCTACAGTCCACTTCTGTTTCCCTCCATGGCCTGCCCTCTGTTCATCACAACCATCTGTTTTTTTAGCACTTTTCCTGAAATAATCCTGTGCAGTCTGCTGTGTTCACATTATTATCCCTAATGCAGACAGAAGAAAATTGAACTTGAGAAATTCTAAGTGACTTAAGAACAAATGATTTCCAATCACTTTCTCCTCTGTAAAATAGAGGATTGGACTAAATGGTTTGCTTATCAAATCTGCAGATGAGACAAAGCTGGGAGTGAAAGCCAATACACTGGATGACAAATAAAGGAGTTAGGATCTAAAGACATGTTGACAAGCTAGAAAACCACATGGTGCATTGGAAAGAGTGAGATTTGGAGTAGGAGGAGTTAGAAGACCCCTGTTCAAATCCTGCTGCTTACTCCTTGTATGACCACAGGAGAGTCTCAGCCCCTTTTAAGGGTTCAATTTCTCATCTGTAAAATGAGGAAGTTGGATGGACTCAATGGCTTCTAATGTCCCTAAGTCTATGATCTTCCTCTCAGAATCAATGAAGATTAGAGATCTGTTAGATAGAAGATTCGTCTGGTTTTTTCTAGTTCTAGGAGAGTTGATAGAGTTTTCTCCAGTTGGGGGAGACAGAGATTTTGATTTTGAAATTACACTATGGTAGTGGTAGAAAATTTGTTGAGGGCCAAGATTTTCTACCTGCATTGTCAAGCCATAGGCCAAGTGAGCCCTCTGACCAGAGCTAAAGGAATCCTAAGGGTCAGATGCATTGTTAGAAAAGGGACAGTAGATAAAGATGGTTCTTTACTTTAGCCATGAGACGGGAAGAACAGTTGCCTATCAAGACTCCTTGGAATTCCTCCAGTGTGATACTGGTTGGGAGATCTGCTCCTTCCTACATGCCTTCATCTATTCCTTGCTATTCCTTGTCCCAGCATAGCACAGGGTAAGGAGGGGGAAAGGAAATCCTTTCTAGCTGCAGACGGAGTGGTGAACATTTGGAGCTGATAGCTCTTGAAGCTGCACTTTTGGTTTTCTTTTTATGTTTGGAACTGTATTGATAGTTATTGAATTTGTGTCAGTTCTATTTGAATGCATACAGAGAAACTGGAATTGGGAGGGGGCAAATCCAGAAGGGAAGGAGATCTAGTTTCATAAACTCAATTTGAATTTTGCTGGTCTAAATCGTCTGGAGTTTTGAAGCTATACAGTTAATAGAAATGAGTGTTCATTTGAAATGAGATGGGAGGGTCAAAGAAAATAATCCCAGGAAAGATACTCCTAGCAAATTCAAGGCAGTATAACCACAGGAAGTGGGTAAGCAACCTGAAGTAAGTTGTGTTTTTTTGTTTTGTTTTTTGTTTTGTTTCTCATTAAGTGTATACTGTTTGAAAGGAAAGCTATAACCCAGAAGGGGAGTGAGTTGTCAGGGAAGCTTAGCCCACATCTTCAAAAAATGGTGGGAGTGAGTTCCTTAGGGGTGCATATAGGACTTCAGGCTCAGAACTGATGGATAGCTTGGCCTACCTGGTTCATTAATGCCATTTCATGGTTTTACTATGACCTGTGTTCATGTGCTCCTTGAAGTAATGTTGCCATTTCTCACTAACTGCCAGGGTGGCATATAGGGTCATCTCCTGGACTCTGGTGTAGCTTTGTCTGTGCTCATGGGTAGTAGGCCTATTTTGTCTTCGTACCTGCAACACCTAACACATTGCATGGAACATAGTGGGCAGCTAATAAATCCTTGTTGAATGATGGCAGAGGATGCTAAGAATCAAACAGTTTTTAGGTCATTTAGAAACATTGATTTACTGGTTAGTACTCAAAATTTGAGATTATTATCCAGTAATCAATGATGACCTTATTTAGAAGAAGTTAATCATAACAGCCTTTCTAGACTTGGCTATAAAAGAAAAGAGAAGATGCAAGGAAGTTGTATTCACAGGGCAAATAAAGGAGTTGGTAGAATTGGGTTTTCACACGTATCCAAAGGAACATAATTTCATGGGTTAAGTTATCTCTTATTATAGTACTCATTGTGAACAAAAAGCAAAAAGTCTCCCATATAAATAATTGTCATTTATGTTGTAGTAGATGGAGAGATAGAGGAATTTTATGTAAAACTCATTAAAATCCTCCAACGAAAGTATTTTAAATGCAAAGGTAATATAGGGAAGTATGGCCAAAAAAAAAATTGCCTTAAAATTGAACCGTTAGAGAAGTTATAGGTAAATGAGATAGATTAAAGAGTTGTAGATGATATTGAAGCCTGACACCAATATATTATAAATACTTTCTTCAAGAAAAGAATTAGAAGGCACTAGATAGGTATGACACATACCAGATAAAACCACAATAACATTTATCAGAAAGGAGATTTATGGTTTCAAATATGGGAGTCCAAATTAACTGTCTGTGTACAATCAGACCACTATTTGTAAGAGCAAAGATCAAAATCAATATCTAATGAGGATAAATTATAAAAATGAGAAGATCTGGTATGAAGTTTAGGCAACTTCAAAACTGACTTATCTAAACAAATCATTGATGCAAAAGTGGGAAAAAGACAAAAGAACAAACATTGATACATATTATAGTTTCTTAATAAAATTTAATCAATTTAGGTCAGTCACCACAAGAAGATCATAATAATCTAGAAACTGTCTCAGATAACAGACACTTTTAATTTCTTTGCCAGGATTAAAGATAAAGCAACCACAGGCAACACTGCTTTATAATATAAGTTCATTTGTAAAATCGTTTAGGAGGGTGGAGGTGTATGAGCAGTAGCACCTCAAAAAACAGAAAAAAAAAGGATAGAGGAGAAAATAAGTTTATAGAAAGGTCAGTAAGAGAATGAATTTGCTAGAGAACAACAGAACAGACAAACTGAAAAGTTCTGCCAAGATTTCTATAGCCAACTATTTTTTTCAGTAAATGATAATAGAACCATCATATTTGCGCTTTTATAACAATATTTTATGGTCTCATTTTCTGCTTGACTTGTATTAGGTAGAAATGATACTACAGAGAACATTGACAGCTGTAATGGTAATTAAATTTGAAGACCCATTTTTTGTTATGTCAAGTAAGCAGGTACTTAGCCCTTAGTTACTAACTACTTAGTAACTAAGGGCTAAGTACCTCTGTGAAAGAAACAGAAGGTATGAACTCTGTCTCCTGTCACTGACATAACAGGAAGGGGTTGGCTGAGACAGGAAGCCAGTGTGTGTGTGCATGTGTGCTTGTGTGTATGTGTGTGTGTGTGTATGTGCGTGTGTGTGTGTGTGTTTGTGTGTGTGTGCGCGCACGCGTGTGTGTGTGTGTGTCTGTGTGTGTGTGTGTGCGTGTGTGTGTGTGTGTGTGTATTT
Organism: Pseudochirops cupreus; assembly: GCA_028627135.1. Lineage (NCBI taxonomy): Eukaryota > Metazoa > Chordata > Mammalia > Diprotodontia > Pseudocheiridae > Pseudochirops > Pseudochirops cupreus. The sequence goes on along the minus strand of CM053584.1, from coordinate 187,769,999 downwards.
AAGAAGAGCCCAGAGAAGAAACAGGCAGAATCAAGAATTTTTACTCCTGGTGGAGGAAGCAAAATTGTGCCAGCATCTAGGAGCTGGACTGCTACTGGACTGAGAACTGAGTTGGAGTTTTTCTTGAGACCAGAATCTTGTGAAGGCTGAAGTTGCTGCCGACTGGAAGGCTGAGATTCCTTCTTGGTTCTAAGGCCAGCTGAACTGCTGGAGGACTGAAGAAGCATGACCAGGATAAGACTTTGTTTGTTTATGGCTTGATGGATCCTTGAGTTCCCAGCAACAGAACCGATGAAGGGTTTGAGATGTGCTGGACCCTGTGAGCTTCAGTGTGTAACAAGAACTGCCCAGAGGACTGGACAAGGACCTGGGAGCTGTCTGCCTCTGAATCCAGGTGACTGGTGGATTCAGGTAGGAGCTGGGACCATGGAAGGGGATCCAGGGAATCTGAGAGACCACCCCAAGTCAAGATGAAGAAAAGGCCTCTCCTTGGATATTGAATGTGTGATGAAATTGAAGTTTACTAGACACCAAGGGGTGAAGAGTTTGTGTAATTTTCTAATGATTATATTTAGTGAGTAACAATACTTAGTGACTGATTGTTAGATAAGTGACTGATTAAGTTAATTTATAATTGCCCAAGAGTGGAAAACTGACTTGTATTGTGAAACGATTGAATGATTAAGTAAGGAGGATTTCCCCTTAGGGACACCAGATGATTGTTCTTTTGTTCTTTGTTC
>CM053584.1:187726670-187768759 GCA_028627135.1 Pseudochirops cupreus | reverse complement strand
AGAGTTTGTGTAATTTTCTAATGATTATATTTAGTGAGTAACAATACTTAGTGACTGATTGTTAGATAAGTGACTGATTAAGTTAATTTATAATTGCCCAAGAGTGGAAAACTGACTTGTATTGTGAAACGATTGAATGATTAAGTAAGGAGGATTTCCCCTTAGGGACACCAGATGATTGTTCTTTTGTTCTTTGTTCTAAATACTGTGACCACTTTGGTGAAAACTATGTGGCCATTCTAATGTTAAACTGTTGTGAACACTCTATTGTGATTTTCTGTGATAAGATGTGATGCTGTGAATATTATATTGTGATTTGTTATGAATGTTTGCCTTGATTTGTTATGGAATAAATGGAGTGTTCACTATACTGTGTAATCAGAACTTTAAAAGCTGTTCACAGTAGCATTCTTTTGGGAAGCTGCTCATGCATGGCATTGAAACAGCATGAGAAGCTGGAGTAACTCAAGCATATACAGAAGCTTATGCTGGAAGTGACACCATTTTCAGGATATTGAAGTATTGATGCTCTTGAGAATTTGAAAAATAGGATGACAAAGACTTGGGGAAAAAATCATAAATCTTATTATGGAGTGTAATGCCAAGCAAAGGCAACTTCCAAGGTTCAGATTATCAGCACAGTAAACCCCATTTATTCAGCAAACATTCACAGAACAGAAAAAGTCAAAATACAGGGTAACTTGTTCCTTTAGCAAGTTCTCAATTCAATCCAGGTACTACTCCACCCCTAGAAAGTACATTCATTTAGTCAGTCAAAAGTCTCTTCTCAAATGGAGATTAGTCTCCAGCCATAAACAAAGTATATTCATTTGGTCAATCACTCAAAGGCTTTCCACCCCTGAATCTCAAAAGGGGCAGGAGAGCACAAAAGGCCATCCACCCTTAAGTTACAAGGTTAAGCTCAGCATTGAATACCCAAGGAAAGGGCCTTCTTTCATCTTCACTCCAGGCAAGCCCTCAGCAATCTCAGTTCCTGGGGAAACAAGGCTCAACAAAGCCATAGCCAGTGTCCTCATCAAGTCTCTGCCTGTAGAACAGTCCCAGAACCCCTGAAAACATCAGCAAGGCCCTCTTCCAGGATTTCTGTGCAGGTACCACAAGAAAATCCTCCTTCAGGGCTTCTGAACCAACAGTCAGCTTCCAGGACCTATACAACAGCAGCACTGTCCTTCACCATCCAGTGAATCTGGCAAAACAACATCAAAACATACAGACCAAATACTGGCATCACAGCCATGCCTCCTCAGTTCTTGGCAGTTCCAGGTGGCAGCTCCAACGGGCTCTCAGCAGTCTTTCTCTCAGCAACTCAGGCTCCATGATACTGGATACTGCTCTCCCAAAGTCCTTCTGGCCTTCTCTAGGCTTGGGCCTCTCTCCCAGTTCACGGCTCCTCCCAGTTCAGCCCTCTCTCTTCACGTCAACAAGTCCGTGCCACAAGTGGGATTCACAAGCTCTGGGTTTTAACACTCAACCCAAAAACCAAGCCTATACAGGGACATCTCCAAATTCCATTACCAATACATGGAAAAAAGGCAATTGAGAAAGTATCATTAAATACTGGACCACATGCTTATCCATCTCTATAGAATGGAGGGCACCCTTGGTAAGAATTTGAGAAAGGATCAGGGAGATTTTCAAAAAAAGTTTTTGCAGTCACACAGTTAAAGTGTAGAGAATACAAGATCTCACTGTATTTATCTTGTTTGTTAATTCTAAGAATTCATTTTATGCTGCCTCAAAGGTACACCTCTAAAAAGATTTCTTCCTTGCCTATGTCAAAATATACAAGAGTCCTCGTTAAATCCCACACCATAATTTTTTCAACAACTTTTTAAAAATATTAGATGAGACATAAAATCAGAAGTCATATACTAATGGTGCTAGCCTTTGTCATGGAAGGTGTCTAGTGCAGAGTTCAAAAGACAGCAGTATATAGATTAATGAAATCTTCCACATGCTCCTATTATATGTGTGTGTGTGTGTGTGTATACACACATAAAATTATAGATTGTATTTTGTCTCAAGCCTCAGAATGCTGTAGAGCCACAATCATTCAAAATTCAAAATTACCTGCATGATCTTTTGCAACTCTTTGGGACTCATCTACAAATGGGCATAGTCCATCCAGCCATACAGGAAAAAACAAAGGATAAAAATTGCCTATTGTCCAAACTATAATATGCATTGGGATGAACAAACCATTTGGCCCACAGAACATATGCATGTTTATTGTCCATTACAGATAGAAAAAATGCTGAGCAATAGGGACCCACAAGGTTCTTTCTAAAATAAATGTCTACCTCTTGATATCCACATTCTCCTTTTGGAGAAGTGGTATAACATAGTAGTTAAAATGGGGCAGCTAGGTAGTACAGTGGATAGAGCATAGGCCCTGGAGTCAGGAGGACCTGAGTTCAAATCTGGTCTCAGATATTTCACACTTACTAGCTGTGTGAGCCTGGACAAGTCACTTAACCTGAATTGCCTCATAAAAAAATAAACAAAAAATGGGGCATCTAGGTGACATAGTGAAAAGAGCACTGGCCCTGGAGTCAGGAGAACCTGAGTTCAAATCCAGCCTCATACACTTAACACAAAAACTAGCCATGTGACCTTGGGCAAGTCACTTAACCCCAACTGCCCTACCTTCCTCCCTCCAAAAAGCAAAAAAACAAAAAAGAAAACCCAAACAAAAAAAAGCCGAGAAGACCTAAGTCTAAGTACTACCTACTGACTGTGTGACTCTGAGTGAATAATTAAACTCTCAGAGACCCCAGCAACTTCCTAAGGCTAATTGTAGAATAGATACTAGTAACACCATGGAGAGAAGCATAACAGGAAAGTACAGTAAACTCGTCATGTAGTTGATATTTGCATAATGTCAGGAGGTCCATGGACACACTCAAGCATATTGGATGGACCCCCAGAGCAGGATTTCTAAAAGAACGTAGCTAAGAGTCATACAGAACAAAAAGGCTCAACTTGGTTGTTATTTGTACCATCAGAACTTACTCACTGATGAACTTACGTGTCTGTTGGAATAGTATACAAATTGATTTATTTGAAAGGAACAATTGTGGTCACTTACTGGGCCACTTAGGATTCAGCCTTAAGGTTGAATTATGTCCTATTCTTGCTGAAAATAAACCAGACATTTTATAAGCATCCTTTTTTCTGCTTGTACTTGACCTGAAAGAAAAGATGGTGGTAGGACCAAGGTAGGTTGGGTAGAGATACAACCATTGAGTACAGTGGAAAGGATGTGGAGTCTAAAGATCTGGATTCAAATCTCAGCTATTCTACTTACTACCTATGTGACCTTTTGCAACTCATTTAACCTTTTGAGGACTCAGCTATAAAAAGAGAGGACTAGGCCCAATTACCTCTAAAAAGACTCAGTGGTCTCTAAGGTCACTTCCAGCTCTCAGTCTGTGATCCTATGATCCACAGACCAAAATTATAGGAGTAAGGAAGTGGCAAAGCAACACTCTAAGCAATGCATAGTCCATCGTCCCCCAAAATGTGGGCCTCAGAGTGATGGCCCCATTTACCTTGGGTTATATAGGGGAGAAGGGCAGGGAAGAGGTATCCATTATCTGACGAATGTTCCTTGTCAGAGCACTAGTGTGTTTTCTTCTCATACCCATTTCCATCCAAGCAACCTCACTCTGAGAAAATGCCTTTACAACCTTTGAGGCTACTGGTCTCTTTCTTTCCTCATTTCTTCAAAGTCCAAGCAATATTTCCAAAATGGGAAGGGAGGAAGCAGCCTGTGCCTAGAACAAAGAACTCTACAATGTCAGAGATGGAAAAGACTTCGGAGATCTTAGAGTTGGCTGCCTTCTCTTACTTTACAGAGGAAAAACCTGAGGCCAAGAGAAAGTTACTTGCCCAAAATCACATAGCCAGTAGATAGCAAACACAATTCTTAGATTCAAGTGTATCAATTATTTCTTATATTTTTTCAATGATCGCCCAGTTTATCCTGTCTATCCATAAGGTGACAGGCATTCTTCCCACAGGAATTTCCCAAACTACTTTGTAACACAACCCCCCCCACACTCACATTTACATTTTACGTCATCATGTCTAACCAATCTGGGGCCCTTCAACCCACAGCAGTTTGGAACATGATCACTGCCCTTCTTTGTGCCTGTTTTTCTCTTTTGTGAAATGAAAGGTTTGAACTAAGTGATCTCTAAATAAATCTAAACCTCCTTCCCAGCTCTAAAATTCTAAGATCCTAAGGAAATTGCTATAACCTCTCAAACTTTCTGTGCCTCAAATTCCTCCATTTTCAACAGAACAATTTTACTTGAATGTTTTTAAGGTGTTCTGCAAAATCCAAATGATGGCCTTGGCAGTATTGTAGGGAGGACCTAAGAAATAGCTGGCCCCAAGGGAGAACAGTCTTCTATAGATAAATAGTCCCACTCTAGCCCTGGCTGGGCAAACAAGTAAATCTCATGGAGGAATTTAGTACCAGAGATCCATTCTTTACAGTGTAGACCACAGAAATTTTCTTAGGATTCAGGTTCAATGTCATGAATTCTCCATCCTTGGAGGTATTCAAGGAAAGGCTATCAGGGGTAAGCTACAGAAAACAAGGTGAGGACCATTTATATCAAGCAGAAAGCTGGACCAGTTGACCCAAAGGAGTGCCTTCCAGTTCTAACGTTCTAATAATCCCCACACTATGCCCCTTGCTAGGCCAGTCACAGGAGCAAAGCTACTTGACCCTATGCCCTATCTACTCCCCACATATTTATCTGGGGCTTTCCTCTAGGAAAATGACCAGAAAAGAATTCGAGCTCTGAAGAAAGCCAGCAAAGAGAGAGAATTGAAGAGACTTCGGGTGAAAGAACTGGCTAGGGCTAAGCAAGAGATGGCTGCCCTGAGACAGGAGCATCAGAGGGTCAATGCCAGATTGCAGGACTACTCTATATTCCAAAAGTACTTGGAGAAGGTGGTGGAGAACTCTGAGGTAAGTGAACTAATGTAGGGACTCCTCAGGCTGGAGCTGACCTTTCCTTCCAGCCTTTCACAGCGGAGGACAGAGCCCGGTACTGAGGTCAGTGTCCCTACCTTCATTCTCAGTAACCTAGGCTATTCCTTAAGGTCTTCAGTGGGCCTTCAAGAGGCAGGGGAACTTCAGATGGAGACGAAGGCAGGATTTGACTGGCAGCACGGTAAGACTTTTAACCCCTGGGGGAAAAATTTTGAAGCATACATCCCCATTATATTCATATTTATTTAATTACTTCTTGCTTATATGTCTATTTATTTTCATATATTAAGAACATTATAGAACATATCCCAAAAGAAATTTTTAAAGGATGCAAAGGAAGTCAGAACTCTGAATTACAATATAGGTAACCCTTCTTCCTAAAAAAAAAAAAAACCCTAAGGTTTTTTGAAAATTATTATCTAAAAGTAAATAAATAAATTTTAAAAATTTTTTAAAAATTATAACCTATGCTCTTACTTTATAAAAATTAGATCTGGGAAAAATGCACTGCCTATATTCAGATCAATATGGCACTAAATACTAGAAAGCCTCTATCCTGTCCCACCCCTAGTTCCTCTTCCCAAAAGTATTTTTTCCTCTAAAATCTTTCCTTAGCTCCCTAAATTCTCACATAAGCATCATATTCAAAGAATGTCCATTCTGAATAGGCCCTTAAAGGTTACCTGTTTTAATCAGAGGTCCAGAGAGGGTTATGTACTTGTCCAAAGTAATAGAGCGGTAAATGAGTGGCAAAGCTAGGATTGAGAATTCAGTCTCCTGACTCTACGACCTACCTTATATTATTTATAAGGTCATTGGGAAAGGGGAATGGATATAGACTCTGACTCTAATTCTAAAATCCTATGATAGAGGCAGAGATAGGGCAAGAGGATTTACTGAGCATTTACTATATGCCAGGCACTTTGCATAGAACTGAAGGTACAGATACAAGCCAACAAGACAGTTTCTCTCCTCAAGAAGTTTCCTTTCTAATAGGAAAAAGAGAACACATTACCATACAATAAGAAGCAGAACTGTGGGGGAGGCATACCCTTGTAGAGGCATAGTTTGGATCAGGTGGCTCAGAAATGAGGTTGGGGACTGTTTCCTGGCAAGATAAGGTGAGAAATGGACTTGGGATTAGTAACCCCTCAGAGTCAAAGGTGCTTGCATGAGCCTGGCACCTCTTATCCTGAAGATGAGTGTAGAGGTAGGCAAGAAGATGAAGATGATGGCCAGTGTTCAAGTTGGTGTATCCTTGTGCACTGAGCCTGAAACCTTCAGGCTGAGAGGATTGAGGGTTCTCCTTTTTTATCCCCTCAAATTAATCACATGCACCTGCCTGGTTATGGAGTTGGGCCCATCCCAGTCAACACAGAAGGGCCACCAATTAGGTTATCATACACTTTCAGTGTGTGTACAAATCCAGATTCTCCTTATCCTCCTCTCTCCTCTACCTTACTCACATTCTCTCCCACTACTCTAATAGTACAGTATTGTAGTAAATAGTGTAGTAAACTGAGGCTGAGAGTGCAATGACTCCTCAGGGTCATATAGCTAGTATCCATCAGTGCCAAATTCCAATGTTCTCTCTCACCTCCACTGTGCATTGTTAACAGCCTCATCCTAGGCACATATCCATGAAAGAATGTGAGTGAGGTAGAGAAGAACGTAAGAAGGAGAATCTGGATTTACACATACATTAAAAATGTATGATAGCAGAACCTGTGACCCTTCTGTGTTGATTAGAGCCTTCTAGTGTGAGCACAACTCACTATTCAAGCAGGGGAATGATTAGCTTGTGAGAAAAAAAAAAGAGAGAACCCTCAGTGCTCTCAACTTAAAGTCTACCAGGTAGGCCCAGCTAACCACCCAGGCAGGGACATGATTAAGTTGGTGGGGAAAAAAAAGAGAATGTGGAGCCCTTAGTCCTCCCAGCTTGGAGGCTCCAAGCTGGGCACCCTCAGTGACTCAAATATGGGAACAGAGAGAATGAGAGAGGCAGATTTTCAAGGTGAGGTGGTCTCATCACCTCTTCTCCTTAATCCAGATGGGTTGGGTCTGCCACATTTGTTGTTGTTGTTCATCCTTTATTCTTGAAGAGCACCAACAGATACTTCTGGAAGGTAACGATCCCTATTCCCTTCCAACCTGACATAGTTTGAGGAAATCCATGAGGTTATTGGACGCTACAAGACACTTGTGAGCATGCACCATGACCTGATGCAGTCAGCCCAAGAGGGGCAGGAGAAAATTGACAAGGCCAGGGCCCGGCTTACCCGCTACGTGGAAGAAAAGGACGATGAGGTCCTACAGCACAACAATGAGCTTGCCAGGTTGCAGATGCGATATGACCGTGCCCGTAGTGATGTCATCATTTGGGTAAGAAGTCCTTCATGTCATAGGATTATCAGAGCCAGAAGAGAGCTCAAAGATCATCTCATTTTATAAATGAGGAAACTGAGGCCCATAGGAGAGAAGTGACACCCAGCATCACATAGTTAATAAGTAGAAACACATGTATTTGAACCCAGGTCTTTCAGTTCTAAGGCCATTGCCCTTTCCATTACACCACACCACTCAGGAAGGTGGTGTCTCCCACTCCTTTGGATGTCAACATCGTGATGACCCCAATGTCAGGAACCCTCGTACATTTGAATTTGGCCCACTCAGGGTTAAAACATAATAATTCCAACTTCCAATGAGAAGAAAGATACAAATCCTCATTCTACTCTCAGTAGAATCAGGTAATGGTGGCAACTCTTGGCCTGACATAAATAAACATTTGTACCTCCTGGCCTTGACCTTCCCGACACTGACAAAAAGTGTCATAGTGGAGTGAATGAAGGGGATGAAGTCATTCATCTCCTTGCTTTTGGGCAGTGCTGTATCCCAGACATCCCAGACAGAATGAGGTCTTTCTCAAGGAACATAAAATAGCCCAAAGAGGAGGTTTACTGAGTCCAGGTTGCTTTCTGACCTACCTGGTGGTAGTGAGTCATATGAGAGTTAGACAAGTTCTGCTTCTTCCCGGGGTCTTCAGTATTTATTGGGCTACCTTCCTTACTACCCCTCTTCCTCTCCGCTTCCAGGAATCTCGATGGGCACATATCCAGAATACAGCTGCCAAAAAAACCCTTCTGTTGGGCACTATCAAAATGGCAACCCTGAACCTCTTCCAAATTGTAAGCAAGCAACTGAAGGAGACCACCACACAGGTGCGGGTGGAAGATACCCACAAACAGCTGGACCTGGTAGGAAGACAAGGACAGCCCTTTACAGGGCATCAGGGGTTTCTGATGATAGGGTAATGGGACTTCATTATGCTACAAGAACCAGGACTTGTCATGGACATTAGGGATAATCCAAAGTTCCAAATTCTGTAGTCCGGGACAAGAGCAGGAAAGGGTGGGTATTTGCAGCACTGTGACAAAGCACACTTTTACTGTTTCCTAGCTGCTTGTAAAACCCCTTAACTCAGGATGGCATTGATTGTGTCTAGGTACACATTAAACCCAACTCATAGAGCTTCCACAGCCTGGGATTTCTGTTCACAGGTTTCTAGAAACAATCTCTGCTGTGCTTGTCAGAGCTAAGTACAAATCTATATATTTATGGTCTGATCCAGAGAAAAGCAATTATCAACTTCCCTCCCTTTTTTGCTGGCCTGGGCATGATGGGTGTGGGACATTGCATATATACTGTCAGACTCAGTTATACTTTTCAAATGAAGACTAATTGTTCTCCCAAAATCATAATCACAAAATCAGAGCTGGGAGAGGCCCCAAACACAAAGTTTTATTTGGAGTAAAGACCTTTGGCCTTCATCAGAAGGATAAGCAAATGCAAACATCAAGTGAGAATCTGCCTTTCTAGGATAGAAAGTTAATCCTTATAAAGTATTGAATCAGTTTTTCAAGGCTTCAATCATTTTGACTGACAACTATTCTTTTGTTTTGTTTTGTTTCTATTTTGTTTTGTTTTTGGAGGGGGGAAGGCAGGGCAATTGAGGTTAAGTGACTTGCCCAAAGACACGTTGATAGTTAAGAGTCAAGTGTCTGAGGCCTGATTTGAACTCAGGTCCTCCTAACTCCAAGGCTAGTGCTCTCTATTCACTGCGTCACCTAGCTGGCCCTGAAAACTATTCTAATAAGTAAAATAAGGGGAATTTTGTGCATTTGCTTTGTCACAACCATTTTAGCTACTTTTCTTTTGCCATCTTCCTGTATGTAGTTTAGCTGTGTTTTGAACAACTGACTATGATAATCATAACCATTTAAGTAACTATTATTGTACTGTCATTGTCATTTTATCCTTTCACTAATCCTTTCCATGCTGCTCATTTAACTAAGGAGGAGTTGGGGTATTTTGAAGCAGTGGGACCTACATCTCTCCTCTCGCAGTTCAGACCTAGGCACTAATTAGGACGGGAGAACCTGACATTAATTAGTTAAAACCAGACAACATGACTAACTAACTATTTCTTCTAGGCCATGGGAAGCTGATCCATGTGGGATTGAGGCAGCTTTGTATAGGTAGGTGTTTCATAACACAGAAACTTGCTATAGGCCAAAAAACATTCTTTCTGTCCCTTGTTCTGTCAGATCCAGGAGTTCATTCAGGACCTGTCAGATATCTGGGCAGAGGTTAAGAAGAAGGATCCAGCAGCAAACCAACTGGGCATCTCATATAAGACATAGGAAAGGAAGCAACAGTTCTCAACTCTTCTGTATACTTTAGTGCTCTTAGCATTTCAATGGTAACCCTGCCTTTCCACTGAATGATAACCAGCCCTCCCTCAGACACCCACTAAATGTGATTCCAAGAGACATTAAATTCTAACCTGACACAATTTTCATTTTTTCATTGGCAGTTTCTTCATTGTAGGAGGGTGGATGGGAGGGACTGGGACTTCCCAAGGATGGGAAGGTTGGGCATGTATGCCCTAAATTTTAGGGGAAAAAAAAAGATTTCAAAAAGATCAGAAGCAAGATAGAAAAAGCCCCATGGCCTGAGGTTCTAAAAACGAGAAATGGCTTGAGAGAGATGGGAAGCTTCCCAACGTGAAATACTTAGAATACAATCACATATTATTTCTGTGGGGAGGAAAAAGCTGAGGAATCAAAGGAAGTCAATGTAGCTGCACAGAGAGCAGCTACTTTGACCTCCAAGAGATTCCAAACAATCTGAATAAAAGAGGGAAGACGAGCAAATAACAAAGAACAAATAAAGTAGGTAAGAAAGACCCAGATCTGGAAGGATAGTCTCAGAAGAGCCTAAAGGTCAAAATGAGCAGAGGCATCTGAAAGATTTTAAGAATAACAGACAGGGCCAGTTTGTTTGTTTTCCTTCTCAAGGCCAGAAAAATGGGATAGGTCTGTTGTTTGCTTGGTAGGGTGTTTCTTTTCCCCCTACCTAGCTCCACTGATGCAGCCACAGAATGTGATTCCTTTATGAGGAACACTCTCTGACTGGTCTAGAAGGGAACAGGGCAACTTGTAGAACATATGACTTAGCTAAGCCAGAGGAGGTTGGGGGCCGGGAGTCCGGAGAGTGGTGGTGGGATGGGCCTTTTGAGTAGCTTAGAAGCCAAAGAGTGGGGGAGATTTCTGACACCCTTGGGTGACTCAACCTGTAAATGTGGAGTAAGTTCAAGTGATCCACTGTGACCACTGTGAGCAGAGACTGTCTTTTCCCTTGCTTTGCATTCCCAGTACTTATGGCACATAGAAGATGCTCAGTTAATATTTCTGGACTGAGTTGGTATCAGTATAATTGATGATGGAGAGAAAATAGAATCTCTATTTTGCTTCCATTTTATCTAACAAGAAGGGTTTTCAATGATTTACAGTAAGGAGGATTCTGGATCTGGAGTCAGAGAAGAGACCTTGACCAAGTCATCCCATGTCTCTCAGGCCTCAGTTTCCTCATCTTTAAAATGGAAGAGGCAGACTTGATAGCTGTTGGATTCTTTTCCAGCTCTAGACCTATAACTTCAAGTCTTGTGATAAAGTGCATACCAGGATATTGGAAGAATTGATAATCAATAAACATTCATTGTTGTTGTTCATTCATTTTTCAGTTATATCTGACTATTTATGACCCGATTTGGGGCACTCTTGGCAAAGGTACTGCAGTGGTTTGCCATTTCCTTCTCTCATTCATTTTACAGATAAGGAAACTGAGACAAATAGGGTTAAGTGACTTGCCCAGAGGCACAAAGCTAGTGTGTGTTTGAGAATGGATTTGATCTCAGATCTCCCTGACTCCAGGCCAGCACTTTATCCACTATACCACCTTGATGCCTAAGCATTTATTAAGCACCTACTATGTGCCAGGCCCTATGCCAAGTGCTAGAAATACAAAAAAGGCAAAAGACAATCTCTGCCCCCAAGGAGCTCACAATTTAATGGAGAAAATATTCCAAAAAAATACACACAAATCTACTATATACAGGATAAACGGGAAATAACAAAGGGAAGGCACTAGAATTAAAAGGGTTTGGGAAAGGCTTCCTGAAGAAGATAGGATTTTAGTTGGGGCTTAAAAGAAGCCAGAGAAAGCAGTAGGCAGGATTGAGGGAGAGTGTTCTAGGCATGAGGGACAGCCAGAGAAAATACTCAGAGCTGAGAGATACAGTGCTTCATTCATGGAACAACCAGGAGTATTTATCAAAGAGTATATGGCAGAAAATGTAAGAAGACTGGAAAAATAGGAGGGGTTAGATTATGAAGGGCTTTGAATGCCAAATGGAGCATTCTGTATTTGATACTGGAGGCAATAGAAAGAGTCATAGGGAATTTATTGAAGGCAAAAGGGAGTTTATTGAGTTGGGGAATGACATGTACTTTAGGAAAATCACTTTAGTGGCTGAATGGATGATGAATTGGAGTGGGGAGAGACTGGAGGCAGGCTATTACAGTAGTCCAGGCATGAGGTAATAATGTGCTAGAGTGCTAGTCCAGGCATGAGGTAAAAATGTGCTAGAGTGGTGGCGGTATCAGAAGAAAGAAGGGGGCATATTCCAGAGATGTTGCAATGGTTGAGATATGGGAGGGTGAGAGATGGGAGCTGAAGATGACTAGTAGATTGTGAGGCTGAGGGACTGGGAGAATGGTGTTGCCCTCCACAGTAACAAGGAAGGTGGCAGGGAAGGAGAATTAGGGGGAAAAATAATTAAATCGGGTTTTGGACATATTGAGTTTAAGATGTCTACCAGATACCTAGTTCAAGATGTCTGAAATGCAGTTTGAGAGATGTGAGATTGGGGAGAGTTTGAGACAAGAAGGGTAAATTTGAGAATCATCAGCATAGAGATGGCAATTAAATCCATGGGAGCTGATGAGATCATCCAGTGAAGTAGTATAGAAGGAGAGAGGAGGGCCCAGGACAGAACCCTGAGTAAAATCTACTGTTAGAGGACATGATCTGGATGCAGATCCAGCAAAGGAGGCCGGGAGGAGCTGTCTGATAGGGGGGAGAACCTGGGGAGGGCAGTGTCCTTAAAACCTAGAGAAAAGAGTATCAAGGAGGAGAGCGCTGTATATATACTTTCCTAACAACAGGCCTACATGTCATGTATTGCTTTTTCCATTTTACAAATGCAGAAGACTTTCCATCAGAGATGAAGTGACTTGTCCAAGGTTCCATGATGTTTATCTGTCAGAGTCAAGACTCAGACTTGGACTCTGTTCAATTCCACTGTTCTACACAACTACAAGTGACTTTTGAGGAACTATGTGGAATAGATGTCAAATGACTAGAGAAAGACATGTCCCAATTTTCAAAAAAGGGAAGATTTATTCTATTAACTATATAGACCACTACCCATGAAGCTAATCACCAAAAATGAATAAATAAATAAACAAATAAATTCACCATCTTGCTGGGTCCTGGAAGAGATACAAATTTCAATAAGACACAGTCCTTGCCCTTGGGGAACTTACATTCTAATTCAGAGTCATAACTAGGAATTTTTCCATCTGGGACAAGCACCATAGACTACACCTAGGACAAGAGTCTAGAAGGTAGCCCTTTGGGGGAAAGAAGAAGGGGAAAGAGGGACACAGATACCAAGCCTATGGTGGGACACTATGAGGCTACTGATGAGGAGGCTCACTACATACCCACCCACATCCTGAGGAAACTTTTCATAACTTTTAAAATGAATTATTCTTGCCTAGGTGCTAAGTAAGGTAAGTTGATTATAATTGGCATCCAAGAAGCCTGAGTAAGGATGCGAGGATGCCAATATTTATGTACTTTTGGAGAAGAGAGGTGAAAGAAATTGATCTAGAAAGGTCCTTAGAGATCATCTCATTCTACTCCTTGATGTTACAGAGGTGGAAACTGAGGCTTCAGAGAGGCTAAGTGACAAATCCTATAGACAGACAGACCATTAGAGCTGAAAGACACTCTGTTGTCCAGCCTCCTTATTTTACAAAGAAGGAAACAAGACACCCAAAGTTAGCTCCAGGGCAGGAACTAGAACCAAGTTCTCTGACTCAACCAACATTCTTTCAGCCAAGTTGCTAAAATCTGTCCTCCCCAGCAAAGCCCTAGAAATGTAAAATACCAATCACGTATTTATAGAACTAGACAAAATATAACAAAATTCATGTAAAAGAACAAAAGTAAGATTATCCAAGGAAACTAAGAAAAAGTAAAAAGAGAAACTATCATTTGGGAAAATAATCTCTACACTAAACATCTCTGATTAAAATCTGATATCCAAGATTAAGGGAATTCAAACAAACATGTTAAGACCAAGCACCCACTCCCCAGTTTAAAAAGTGATCAAAGAATAAATAGTACAAATATAAATGATTTCTAACCATATGAAAGATTGCTCCAAATCATACCAGAAATGGAAAGTAAGACAATTCTGTGATTTTGCCTTGCAAAGATGATGTCACAAAGTCTCTGAACTTAATTCTCACAACTCCTATTTGTGCTGATAGATCAGGTGCCCAATGGGATACTCCTAAATCTTCCTTTGGGACTTGAGGGTTAATCATAGTTCATAAGTCCCCACCAGTGTGCTTCCCACTCTGCTTGTCATTGATATAAATTAGTCAGCTAGATTCAATGAGCTGTCTGAAAGGGATATTTGCTCAGATCATATAGTAACAGTAGTTTAGAAAAAACCCAACACACTTGCTCTCCTCCCTCTTCTGCTCCCATTCCCCCCACAAACTGTGTGACAATCTCCTCACTAGTATATTTAGAGTCCAGGGCATCATGGACTCAAACTTAGCACATGTGACAAATCGCCATGAGAGTCACCATGTACCCTGCTCAGCAAACCAGTTTCTTGATAGAAATGAGGTGGGTCACACACATCCTCCTGAACCAGTGCTGTATCCTTGCTGAGTATCTTTTCCATCATATGGCTAATTGAACCTCCCTTTATTAATTGCTAGATGGCCTACACATCTTATTTCCTTCCAATTCCAAACCTGAAACATTAGACTAGCCTGACCTACAAGACAGGCAAATTGAACTTTTTACCAAGAACTGTAAGTAATACCAGCCTTTAAGTCCTGCTTCTAAAGTCTACTCTCTTGGTGACCATGGATAAACCATCTTGCCTCAGTACACCAGGCAATTCTCTATAAACTGCAGAACAGGTAGCAATCTGCATTGGTAGGAATTTCATTTCTGGGATTTCCCTCTACCAATAGAATCACAGTTCTGGTAAAAAAAAAGAAAAGGGAAATATTTATAGATTGACCTTGTGGGCCTTTTGGACTTTGGTATTTTGTCTATTTACATAACGATTAAGAGTTTGGAGGTTTTTATCTTTTTACAAAATAGCACCCTTTTCTTCCACTAAAGTCCTCCTCTCTTGCCTCATCAGGACATGGTGACCCTATATTCTGGAAGATTACAACAGCAGAGCATAAGCTCTGCCAGTTCTTAGTGCTAAAAAAGGCTTTTAATTCAGGCTTGGCAACATCTAGTGTTTAAGGGCTGGCCCAGCTAGGTATAGAGAAACTCATCACATAGAAAGTTGTGAGGGTTTTTTGCTTTTTGTTTGTTTATTTGTTTGTTTTGCCAGAACCAGTTAGTTAGACCATCTAGTGAGGCATGAAGAGGTTACTATTGGTATCAGTAGAGAGAGTGCCAATGTGGCCTAGATAAAAACATGAATCCTAGAAGCATTCTTTCCATTGTCTCTTCTTTTCCAATGGACTATTCTATCTAGAGAAGAGTCAACATAATTACAAACCATGATCAGCAATATTTACTGGACTTTCCAGTGGAAAGATGTTCCTAAGTTTCTAGGAGAAGGCTGAACACAGAAGACTAAGAACAGATGAGGTTATTGTATCCTTATTGTGTCCTCCATACTATGGATATATTTGACGCCAAGCTCATATAACAATGTAATTCAAATGTCAGACTCCCATATCCCTCTATAATGGCATTCCTCGAATGGATTGGGTTGAATCCTGGGTATTGCTGTAATTATAATCCCTGTATCTTGTTTTGCTCCTGCCTAGTGATCCACTGGCTCATCTTTGCCTTATGGCTCCCAAAAGTCCTTTCAACTCCCTGCAAGCACTAAGTCTAACAAAAGCATTAGCCACAGCACCCACAGAATAGATTTATTGGATAACTGATAAGAAATTCTAGTTCCCCTTAACTTTACCTTCTTTTCCCTAGGGGGTTCAGTCATATTCCCTCAAGCTCACAGTACCAATTAATGAAGTCTCTGTCATATGCACTGATACTATAGGTTCCAAAGCCAATTCAGTGTCAGCTGTATTTCTCTTCTCTGTAGTCCATGAGTTTCCTTGATCAAGCATCTACCTTCCTGCTATCACTTTCATTCTCTCTCTCATTTTGCATTCCCTTCTCTCAACATGCCCTTGTTTCTTCTCTTCATTGGCCCTGGAACTTCTCTGCATTCTGCTGGCAATGAGATCACTTCCTACAAACAGATCCTCATTCTTGATGGTTGCTTTTTCTTTGGTTGCTTTTTCTAATGCCCATGTGCCTCTACTTTCTTCCCTCCCACATAGGATAGGAGAGGAGACCACTTCTATCTCTTCAGAGCTGCTTACTACTTTCTGCAGTAATCTTTTTAGTGCATGCTTCACTATAAGTTAAGTTGCAGGAATAGGGCACTGGAAAGATGAGGTGTGCAGTCAGTCTAAGAATGGGAGCTTCGTGCACTCTGACCAGATATGGTATAGTAAAGGAGAAAAGAAGGCTGTCACCCCATTTGTGGTACTATTTCCAAGCAATGGAAGAAATAAAGGCTGAGAGAGAGAGAGGAAAAAAAATAGAATTGTGATATCCAGCTTCTCCTGTGATTTTTTTCAAAAATATTTTATTTGTGTAAAAAGCACTTCGGTTGATCTAGTTTTTATCTCAGGATTAAAAAGAGGTTTCTCCAGCCCCTCTCGTCCAACTTCTCTCTCTCTCTCTCTCTCTCTCTCTCTCTCTTTTTTTTTTTTTAGTGTGTCATTCCCATTCTTCTAATATACATTCATGTTAGGAGAATTTTTTAAAATTGTACTCTAAATTTAGAGCTGACCTTAAAACTTCTGATGTAGGGGACCTCTTTGTCTTTGACTCAGTGCCAGCACACAGGACTGCCTCCTTATCATCATTGTCATTGTTACTATTTAATTCTTTCAGTTGTCCTAGAAACAGGGAATGGAATGACTTGTCACAGCCAACTAATGTGCCCAATGAGCTATGAGGGACAAGACCCTGTCTCCAACCATTTCCCTTGTCAATGTTATACTTGTTGAAAAACAAAAAGTTTCCTCTTCAGTTCTTGGGAGTTCTATATGTTGGAAATATTTCAAATTCTCTCTGGTCTCCCTTCTACATCTTCATCTCCTCCAAATCCCAGGAATTATCTACCCTCTCCAAAGGAAGCAGTGGCCAATTTCTTGTCTGTATCCAACTATTTGTCATCTGGGATTTGTCCTCCTAGTCCCTGACCCCTCAGTCATACTCACAGTCCAACCTCTCTTCCCTCCTACCAGTCAAACCTAACAAGACACAAATACTCTGGTCTGTTATTTTCTACCAGGTGGTTCTCTGAATTCCAAGTCCTAACCAGGGACTGGAATGCAGTGTGTACCTTGCTCGGAATCTATCAACTCCAGTTCATTACCCATAACAGGCACAGGAGTGAGGAGATCTGGGCTCCAGGCTTGGCTTTGGAGGAAATAAGATAACTAGCAAGTCATCTCACTGAGTATGTTTGCTTATCTGTAAAATGAGTTATTTCATTCATTCAACCAACCTAGCAACTAGGTATATAGTCATTGTCCTAGGTGATAAAATAGACTCAAATGACAACAGATTACCCTTACATGTAGGCTTACAGTTATAAAGGTTAATTCACATCTATTTAGTGTTTAATAAATCTTTGTGATTTCAACTGATGGGGGCAGGGAATATAAATTATTAGGGAAAACAATATAATTTTTCATTATTTTCTTTCTGTTTATAACTCCTAGCACAGAGGCTTGCACATAGTAGGCGCTTTAAAAATATTCATTGAATTGAATTAGTTTTTGTGGGCTAAGTACTGAATTGGAAGTCAAGAGATGAGAGTTAGTCTTAGTTATGCCATTAACTTGTTTGTGACTTTAGGCAAATCATATAACTTCTATGATGAAGATAATGATGATGATAGATAGATAGATTGATAGATAGATAGATAGATAGATAGATGAGAGATATATTAAATAGATAGATAACATGTATTTAGTACCTACTATATGCCAGTCACTATGCAAAGTGCTTTGCAAACATTATCTTAAATGCAGGTCCCTCCCACCTCTTGTATATTATGTACTTTTGTATTCTGGAGGAGTTTAGAGCAAGGCTGAGTTTAGAGGAATAAAGGAGGAAGAGAGGGAAAAAGGAGAGGAACATCAGGACCTGAACAAAGACAATTCCATTTCCCCTTCAGGAAGTTATTCAACAGTTCTCCAGATGCAAACAAGCAATCACAGAGTTTAGTTGGCAACCTGAGTAAGATTTTCTCTTTGAACTATAAGAAACTAAACTGAACAAGCTTCAGGCTATAGTGACTGACACAGTCAAAGTACTTGGCTCCTTCGGCATGCATATAAAGAAGGACTGTAAGTATCAATTTGGTGCAGACGCAAGAACATAAAATTACACCCCACCTATTCCAATGTGTGTGCTTCCACTAGGGACTGGACCTGGGATTTCATCTGATATAGAAAGCTCTCTATTGAGGAAACTTCCTTTACCAGTGTAGATTTGTAACTTCTCTGTAACTTAAAAGTTTTAGAGAGTAGCCTAGAGCCCTAAAAGGTCCCAGTGTGTGGGCAAAGGCAGGATTTTAATCCAGGTATTCCTAGCTCCGAGTCTTAATTCTCTATCCTCTGTGCTGTGATGCTTATGATACTAGAAGCATTATTTTATATATTTTTCTGTGCCCTTCTGGCTTTTGCACCCAAGGAAAGTGGCTGACTTGTTTTGCCCTTGGATAGGATCCAAAATCAAGAGAACCTGGATTCAAATCTCACCTCTAGTGTTTACTTGCCCTTCCTTAACCGTGGGCAAGTCAATTAATTTCTCTAAGTCTTAATCTCTTCATCTGAAAAATGGAAATAATAACATCCATAGAATTTAGTCTGCAAGGCTATTGTGAGGATCAAATGAGACAATATATGCATAATTATTTGCAGACTTTAAAGGCTATCTATGTCAGCTATAATTATTGTTACCATATTTGGCCAGTCAGGACTGAGTGCTATTGGCAAGGATATAACTCACTACAGATGGTGGGCCCCCTGTGTGAGATTAGCTACATACCAGCCCAGGACAAACAGACCATCACTCATCCAGATGGATGGGTAGGCAGACAAATGGGTTATTTATAGTTCTGGTCACATTCTTTCAATAATGCATGTTAGCCAAAAAATGCACAATGCTGAGTTAATCTTTGACTCTTTTACAAATATATTCATCTGAATAATGAGAAGTGAGAAATTTTAGGGGTATGTAGTTAAAGGTCTGCTGCTCTTCCTCTTCCTTCTCAGCTGCTTCTCCACCACCAGCAGCTGCTCTATCAAGTTCTCTCTCATTTAATCCTTCTTCCTAAATCCTCTTTCATAATCTTCCTCTCCACTGATCGTCATTGGTCCCAAATGTATTTTACTTCTTTAAAATCTCTCTACTTGCTAACTCACTCACCTTCTGATCCTCTTCCCTGATGACCTTACTTTCCTTTCTGATCTTCTTCTTGATAGCCACTGAAATTATTCTCTTCTGGACACTGACACATAAATGAATGGCCAGATTCAGATTAGAATGGCCCATTGCAGTTAGGCAAGGAAGCAAAAAGAAAATTCCTATTTCAAAGACACACTCAAAGAGACAAACTCTTTAAAAAGAGTTTGAGATTAGCTGGGCTTTTTTATTCCCATTGTGACAGGGAGGTCATATCTTTTCTCCCTTTGCTCATAATTTAAGTCACCAGATTGACCATGGCATATTCAATCACAGATACTCAGCTTACACTTTTCTGATTATCCTGGGAGTAGGGTCACCATATAAATTGCCCAATTGGGGGAAAACATTTTACTCATGTGAAAAATATATAACTGAAAAGTAGTTTATATCCTAAACTGACATTGCCCCAAGTTTCCATATTTTTCTTTGTAAGGGAAGTAAGCATTTCCAAGGTAATGTTGTTTCTAGTGTTGTAGTGCCAGTGAGATATTCACAGCACTGATGGCAACTATGAGTATGTCAACATAATTCTCAATCACAAAATTCTCAATCCATATAGAAGACAGGAGCAAAACATCTATTCAGACACCAGAAAACCAAATCCCAAAACTAGGAAGTTGAATCCATCATAGAAACAAAGAAGTTAATACATCATAGCACAGCAGGAAGCCACACCATCCTTTAGCCCTCCCACAAATAAACACAAACCTAGCTGTCACAGCAGAGGGCAAACAAACACTCACAAACCTAGCTCTCTCCTTGACTATGTCCTCTCTCTCCTGTCATGTAGCTGCTCTGACTCCCAGCTTCCTGTGGGTTCTGGTTCACCCTTCAGCAAGCTCCTCCTGAGACAGGCTCCATGTGATTACATTGATCCTATTAGGTGGCAGGGAAGATCTTCAAAGCAGGGAAGAACTCCAAATTCCCTAAGGCCTATTAAGGGGAAGGGAAGATCTTCAAATTACCATTACCATTACATTTGGCTCCAAGATCTTTCATGTCCCTTACATAGCAAAAATACATTAATAATACATTTCATTACATAGGTTAATGGGAGTTTTAGGGGTAACTGACAGGGTAACTGGTGTCAACAGAATTTTACAATAATATAACAGGGATAGCACAACATAAGCACACAAAACAATATCTTAAGGTGGGGGTTTGGGCACAATCACCCCATCATTCCCCTCTTGAATGAATGGGGCTCAAAATCTTGGGGTAAGGGGCAAAGGTCTCTTTTCCATAGCTACTTCCTGCTGAAATTGGACTTAGAGCTGTCCCTGCCCCAAGAGGTCCCATTCAAGAGGTCAGTTCTTTAGCTGGAATCCAGAACTTGGTCAGTGTAAGAGGTTCTATTTGAGAAATCAGTTCTTTAGCTGGAATCCAGAGCTTGGTCAATGCTAAGTACACATTACAGGCATGGACAAGGGATGACATCTGGCTTAAGCAATCAGGCATCTGCAGGTGGAGGGTACTAAGCCTGCAGAAAACAAATCTAGCAAACAAGTTTAACAGCCAAAAAGCCAAAAAGAAATAAGTATAGGGCCAGCTGTGCTTCTGGAGTCCATTAACCCACTATCATAGCCTCATTCATGGTAGAATATATGAGTTAAGGGTACAATTTGGTAATCATCTTCTCCTGAACAGTTACAGTATTATTGTTCCTGTGTGCTATAATTTCTGCAGCCTGTGGAACATTGTCTAACTTCTGCTTTACCCATACTTTAGTTCCCAATTTTGTTCTATCAATAGAACCAAATCCTGCAGTTCCTCTGATAGTTATTTCAGAAGGAGGGTCAGTTTTCATAAGGGATATTGATTCACAAGGAATAATGATCACTTGAACTAGTCTATCATTTTTACAAAACTGTATGGGTTCTTTACCCAAATTTTGGAATGTCATAATAATTTCTCCTTGATAATTAGAATCTATTACTCTAGCCAATACATTTATTCCTCAAACTGCTGATCCTGATTTAGGTAGTATCCATCCAAAATGATTTTTAGGAATTTTCATAAATATTCCAGTGGGGATTTTTCTTATTTCTTCTCTGTCTAAATAAAAGTGCTCTAAACAATGTAAATCATATCCTGCCAAACGAGGTGTTCCTGGATATGGTGCTAGGATATGTTACCTCAGAGTCCAATACTCAGTATTTGAGATCTTATGTGTTTGCTGTTTTCTAATTTGCAGATTTGGGGTCATCATTCTGGCTAGAGGTATACTTCCTCCCAATGGTCTATTATTCAAATTATGTAAAGCAGCAAACAAATTATCCTTCCAATATTGATATGAATTATTAGAACTTAACTTCCTAAACTGTTCTTTCAATAATCCATTCATTTTTTTGATTAACCCAAATGCTTGTGAATAATGTGGAATATGATATATCCATTATATATTGTTTAATATATAATATCTTTTCATTTCATTACCTTTGAAATGTGACCCACTGTCACTTTGAATCTGTATTGGGTTCCATAATATAGACTTATGATGTCTAGAGTTTTACAGGTGTTGTTCTGGGTTGCATTCTTATAAGGACAAACCACTAGTACACCTGAATAGGTGTCAACAAAATTACACATAAATTTGCACCCTTTATCTTAAGTTAATGGGACCAGTGTAATCTATTTGCCAAATCTGGGCTGGAACTTTTCCCCTTGCTATCTCTCTAGTTACTACCCAAGGAACAGTTCATTCCTTTTCCAGTTGACATATATGACATTCCTCTGCTACTTGTTTTAGCAACAAATGAGAGATACTAATACCTCAATCTTTTGCCCACTGGTGTGTGACCTGGACCCCTAAATGATCAGCTGTTTGATGGACCCATTTTGTTAATACTGGATCATCAATTGGTGTCAGAGTAGAAACAATATGTTGAATAGCAATCTTTGCTGGTTGAGTAGCAGGTATATTGTACTCATGTTCTGGCATGGTGAAGACCACATGAGTATCTACATGAAAAACTGACAAATTAGTAACCAAAGACATGTCACATACAGCTTCCCATAATTCTTTACCCCAGATTTGTTTACCATGAATTTCCCAGTTTTGATTTTTCTACATGGGCATCCATGTAGATAACCCATTAAGCTACCACCCATGAATCAGTAAACACATGACACTGTCCTCCTCACTCTATTCCAATGATTTGATACACTGCCACAAGTTCAGCATATTGACTACTTCCACTTAATACAGTACTTTCTTTACTCTGAGTCTCCCTGAAGGTGTGACAAACTTGGATATAACGGTTCAGGAAGATTTGTAGGAGAAGCTCTTACTTCTCTATTCCATCTAACATCAAGTCCCTTTTCTTGATACATTTTGTATAGTTCATTAGTTGGAATAGCACCAATTCTTCTGAAATCAACCGTTGCTTTCAATAGAGCAGTAAACAATTCTTTTCTTGTCAGTCTCTTTTGACTTTGAATCCACTGGTTATTTACTCTTCTCCCTCAAGTAAATTTATCTTTTCCCATTCCCCTAAGTCACTTAGCTATAAAATCTTATCCAGCACTTCTGATAGAGGGTTCCTTATTTCACCAATTAGTAGAGTCAGAATTGGATGCTTATAAGCAGGAGGAGCCATCTTCACTATGATATTTCAATTAGGAACTACTAAGGGGTTATTGTGATATGCATTTGCATTCCAAGCATGATAGCAGTTTTCATTACCTCCTCCTTTAACTTTCTCATACAGTCTTTAAGCAAATACCAGGGTCTCTCTCCACTACGCCACATAGAATCAGGGGCATACATTTTATTGCATCCTTCAGCAGCTAAATCTAACAGATTGGTTGTATTGTTACCTCCTTGCATATGGTAATCTCTAAAAGCTTGGTGTAGAAAAGGATTCTGACTAATACCTATAAATATCAAGCCATCTACTCTGTCTACCAGTACTCCTCTGGCCCCTTCATTGTTGATTCTTACCCTCCAAGACACTAATGATTCTCCCTTCCTTTGGGTGAATGTGCTTAGTATATCAGTAACCTCATGCTGAGTGAAATCCTCAATTATCTCCCTGAACTCTGTTTGATCCCTATGGTTCTGCTTTTTGCTTAGTATGGGGCAAACTTCTGCCCACATAAAAGCCTCATGTAACTTTGTTTCATTTTCCTCCCACACATTCACCTGGCAGGGGTAGTCATGGCAGCTAGGCTCAGTCTGTATTAGTGAAGCATACACATTCCTCTTGTTAATTTTTCTCTTCTCTTTCTGAGCCAACCCCATAACAGCAACCTTCTTTTCTACCACCTGAGACCCTCTAGCTTGCTCTTCTAAAGGACAGCCCAAACACTGTAACAGAAAATTTCTCACGCAAATCAGCTAACTTCCTCTTCATCTGAGTTTTCTCTTCCAGCAACTTGTCTCAGCTTTTACATATAATACGCTAATCTGTCAGTAAAACCCAGCCTCTTATACATAACCCTTCCAATTCTCTCCCTGGTTTTATTGATATTCCTTGCAAACATGTTTACAAATCTCTAAGTTCTCCCTTCTGTAGCCTCAGTTCCCACTTTTCACAGAGCCCTGTACTTTTTAGCCCATTCCCTTGCTAGGGAGGAATAAGATAAATCCTCCCATCCTGGGATATCCATTTCTTCCTCTAAAGCCCTTCTGCCTCTAAATAGAGGTCTGCTATTTTGTGATCCTATCCTCATCACCAAATGTAGTGCCAACAGAATATTCGCAGTGTTGATGGTGACTGTGAATATGCCAGCATATTTCTCAATTGCAAAATATAACAGATTCTCCATATAGAAGACAGAAGCAAAACATTTATTCAGACACCAGAAAACCAAATCCCAACACTAAGAAACTGAATCCATCACAGCAACAAAGAAGTTAATAAACCATAACACAGTAGGCAACCACAACTTCCTTTAGCCTTCCCACAAACAAATACTCACAAGCCTAGCTGTCACAGCAAGGGGCAAACACTCACCAGCCTAGCTGTCTCCTTGGCTATGTCCTCTCTCTCCCACTGTCTAGATGCTCTGACTTGTAGCTTCCTGTGGGTTCTGCTCCACCCTTCAGCAAACTCCTGCCACCACAGGCTCCATGTGATAACATTCAGCTTATTTGGGGGCAGGGAAGAACTTGTAATTCCCTTAGGCCTATTAAGGGGCAGGGAAGATCTTCAAATTCCCATTACCATTATAAGTGTCTTTTGGCTCCATCATTATACATATATTAAACTTCCTTATGTCAATCTTTGTTCTTTTATTTAGCCTTTTTTTTTAAAGAATCAATAACTTGTTTAGATAGGTCAGGTTGAAGTTGTTTCAATTGTATACTAAATAACCTTCTCAATTTTATTCTTTCTTCTTACTTAGTATAGATTTTTGTATTTTCTCCAATAAATAAATGATATGGTTGCGTACAGTTAATTGGTAATGCTTACCACCAAGACACACAAACAGGTTAAATTGTAAATATACTTGTTGAAGCATATACATATATGTACATATATATTTTAAAAAGAAGCATTTGCCATTTCACATACAATCCTTTATTTTTCTTGTTTATATTTTGAAATATTTGTGTTTGTCAAGCTCATAATAATAAGAAAGGAAACACAAAATATTACTCCCATCTCAACAACCAGTCATTCCCAGATATTCCAATTTGTGAATCACATTGTTCTGACTGAACCAAGCTCCGACTATTGCAAAGTCTCCTAAATGAGTTTAATAACATTCAAAAGAGCTTGGCACTACCACCAACACAAGAAAAACAAAGTAGATAAAAAATACCAGTTGTCCAGTCTGTTATATGCAATCAGATGGAAAACTCATAGAATTAGACAATTAGTATACATGTCTTGGATAGATAATGCAATGAGTTCAGAATTGAAAAGGAATAACAGATTGGCTGGATTGTATTCAAGAAATTATGCAATACATTAAAATTATTTTCATTGATGCATTTTATATTGACATAATTACTTCCCAAATAATCCCCTCCCCCAAAGGATTTCTCATAAAACAGCAGGTTTTATGTAGTATGTAGTATGTAGTATGTAGTATGAGGACTGAGAATTTTAGCACATGTAACTTTCCATGCTTAAGGCTTACCATCTCTTATGTAATGCCTGGACAGTGAGTGTGTGTGTGTGTGTGTGTGTGTGTGTGTGTGTCTGCATGTGTATTCGTGTGTATTTGTATGCGAAAAACAACACCAGTAGGGTAAGCCCTATGATGTAATGGCTATGGGGATACAGCATAGCACACATACCATGATATAACACATAGTGCACCTTAAACCTTTAACCTAGTCATGTGGAACACACTCTCTAAGAAGTTTGGCCCACTCCAATTTGCCCTTTCCTTATGCTGCTTTTCTTGGGGCATGACATCTTTTTTTTTTTTGCTTTTCATTTTTTTGGAAGGGCAATTGGGGTTAAGTGACTTGCCCAAGGTCACATGGCTAGTAAGTGTTAAGTGTCTGAGGGCAGATTTGAACTCAGGTCCTCCTGACTCAAGGGCTGGTGCTCTATTCACTGTGCCACCTAGCCGCCCCAATGGGCATAACATCTTTGCTGAGTGAGGTACTCTGCTGGGCCACTTGGACTTGAACCTGGGCAGGACTTGCAGTTCTGTTGTTTGATCATAATCTCTACAATCTCTAGCTTCAAGCTTAGTTCAAATTCTGGCCTAGGGTATACTATGTACTTAGAGAGAATTGGAACTCACACCCTGGAACCAATATATGCTTGGTTATGGTATCAACTATTTCCAGCTTTGGGATTAGCTAAAATACTAACCTAGGGTCTTTCAGAAATCACTGAGCCCATACCCAGGATGAAAAGGAGTCTTGACTTTGGGGACTGCTATATCCCAAGCAAGATATCAGCTCCAGGTGCCAGACACTCCAATCCCCTCACCAACTTGCTCTACCCATCACCTCAGCTGGTCTTGTCTTCATTACACACCTCAAGGAGTTTCTGTTACAAGATGCCATTGTGAGGTAGGGGGGAAGATTGAAGGAGAGAAGAGTGAAAAAAGAAGAAATCCTCTCTTCCCTTTTTCTGTACTCTGCCAGAGGTATAAGAAAGTCCTTAAAATTAGGTTTTTCTTTCATACCTGTCTTCCTTCTTTTAATTCTCTTCAGAGTCAACTGTCAGTTTTTAAATTTATGAGAGACATGGCTCATCCCTCAGAGAGACAGTTGCTGGAAGTTCCCTGTATTCATATATTGACCAATGCCCCATAATTCCAGGAAATTTAATTGACAAGCAGACAGATCAACTTCCTTTTCTTACATAATATAAAAATGCTGATGTATTCTACCTTGTATTGTCATGGAGAAGAGATTGAGCACTAAAATTAACATGTGACATCTTCAAGCAAAGGGAGGATATAGAGAGAACTCCCATTCAGGTACCAGTTGTACTATGGCACCTTTGAGAGCTCCCAGCATCTGTGATTCTGGCTTGCTATCCAAAAAGAGATGCTGGGATATCCAGTTCTGGCTCTAATGGGTCACTGATCCTTGGAAAATCCAAGACAAGGCAGGGAAAAGTCAGGAGGCAGAGGAAAGGAACACGTTCACTGTATCACCCTCCCCTATCAAAAGACATTCATTCCCAAAGAGACTGAGCCCTTGATGGGTGATTCATCTCCATACTTGGTATAGGCTACTTGTCTGCATTTCAGTCTGCCCTGTCTCTGACTCCAGAGTGCTACAATAATGATGATGATGAAAAGAAGAAAAAGAATGGTAATAACAGTAATAACTCACATTCATGTAGCACTTAAAGATTTGCAAAAGCATTTTCCTCACAACAATCCTGTGAAATAAAGACAGATGTTAATAAGTGTCAGAAACAGGCTATGAAACTAGGTGTCAACTTCAATTCCAACACTTTATCCAGTATTATACTACTATTTACAATTCCATTTATTCCTATTTAGCTTTATTTTAGTACTAATCTACCACCCATTTCCTCTTTATGTTTCAGTCACACTGTGAACTATTCTGCTCACTTGGTATCACAGTCCTTTTGTTCTCCTCTTTAATTAGACTCCTCCTCCTAATATGATTTCTAGTTTTGGAATGTGAATTTTCAGATTCTAGTTGATGATTTTCTCCTGCTGTCATCTTGGATCAGTGTTGCTGCCTTCTGCTAGCCTTGAAAGTCTGTAGTCTCCCACAACCCAGCTTCCTTAGTTTACCATGTCTGGCCTGGAGCCCCATCTTTGGTCTTGACATGGCACTCAAGTGTTTAAGAGGAAGGGGAAAAAGGAAACAAATAAGGAAAGGAAGGTAAGACGAAGAAACTAAAATGAGAATGGCATTAGCAAAACTTCTAATGTTTGAAAATGATTATTACGTATATTCCTAATTCTTTATAGACATTCCAAGCTCAAAACTGGAAATCAAACAGATGCCCATCAATTGGGGAATGGCTAAACAAGCTGTGGTATATGATCATAATAATGGAATAATATTGTTCTATAAGAAATGACAAGCAGGATGATTTTAGAAAAACCTGGAAAGACTGAACTGAAAGAATGAACTGATATAAAGTGAAGCGAGTAGAACCAGGAGAACATTGTGCACAGTAACAGCAATATTGTACAATGAAGAACTGTGAAAGACTTAGCTATTCTTAACAATTCAATGATCCGAGACAATCCCAAAGGACTAATGATGAAACATACTATCCACCTCCAGAGAAAGGACTTATATTGTTTGAATATAGACTGAAACATGTTTTTTTCACTTTCTTTTTTTCATTCTTTTGAGTCTTGTACAAAATGACTAATACGAAAACATTTTACATGAATGCCTATGTATAACCTATATCTGATTGTTTACTGTCTCAGGGAGGGGAGATGGAAGGGAGGGAAGGAGGGATGGAATTTGGAACTCAGAACTTAAAAAAAATGTTTAAAAATTGTTTCAACATGTAATTGTGGGTAAATAATATTTTTTTAAAAAAAAGGAAAGAAATTCCAAGCTCATGACTTAAAAGGAAAAAGACTTTAATCTTCTACAATGAATGGGTTCTTAGATTCATTTGTCAAGCATTTAAGTAATTACTTCCTGCAAGACCCATTGTGAACATGTAAAGTAAGAGACAACACAGCTTCTGTTTTCCAGGCACTGGTTCTGTTCTCTCCAGAATCAGTGGTTAGTGGAAGAGAAATCTCAGATCCCTTCCTTAAAGTTTTGGCCTTCTCAGTTTGCTCTCTTTCCATCTTATTTTTAGCATGGATGTGCATAGAGATGGATGTGCAATCCATCTCTATAGCTGGAACCTCTCTCTATCCAATGTGAACTTGACATACAAATCACCACAGTTTGCCCCTCCCAGTCACACTTTTTACTGGGGAGAAACAAGTAAAAGGATCCCAGTAGAATATAAAACCCATTAAGTGGAACAAACATAGAATAGGGGGGCCTGGGCATCAATGAACAAGAGGCTAGCTAAATAATAGGAATTAAGAAAAGAGTACGTAAACCCCAAAGGACAGTTAAGATATCCAAAGTTAATGCAAAAAGTTAGTAACCAAGAAATCCCGAGGAACGACCAAGAGCCTGCTGGCTCTGTCTCAGGGGCCTTTACATTCTCTTTCCTATGGGGAAGAGCTACTCCTGGGTGAGCTTGGGTTGCAGACTTGCAGGTGGTTGTAACTACAAACAGCTGGCTGTCTGGATAATGAATGCAGGGTGGAAGACAAACACAGTTCTTTGGCAGAGGCATTTCCCTAACAACTGTGTGTAACCAAAAAATTGTGTGTATGACTTGTTTATATTCTCTTTGTAACCCATGACACAGAACTACAGCTCTGCAATGGTATCCCACAGGTTTGATTTAATCATGGGTTTTTCTTTCAAAATTTTCTTTGGCTTACACCACCCAAACCTTCCTCCCTAGTCCTCCACTCTGTCTGCCCCCAACACACTCCCCACATGCCCAGGATTTCTTCTGAGAATATCAGAATTTGGGTAATTTTATTTCCATTAAGAATTTCCCCTGAGAATTTTCCAATTCTGGCTTATGTCTAGGTCTCCGCCACAAAAGCAAGATAAGTTCTTAATTCCCTATTAAAGTCCTATGAACTATAGAGTGTGCTTCAGTTTGGTATGGAGCTGATATAATCATTGTGATAAAAGTTGGCATTGATATAACACTGCACTATTTACAAGGGGCTTTAACGTACAATATTTTGTTTGATCTCGGCATGCCCCTATGAGGTTAACAGTACGGGCTTTATTATTTCCAAATTACAGATGAGGAAACAAAGGCCCAGAGAAAATCAGCGACTTGCCCAAAATGAATGGGAATATGACAAGGACATAATGAGACACTATATATGTGATAGTGCTTTAAACAACATACTTATGCCAGGAGATTGTTACAAAGCCTCTCACCTCAGGCGTACAAGACTAATAGGCCTGTTAGGGCAAAGCCCAAGCCCTAAAAGGCACTTGAAATGCAGAAGAAATTCCAACAAAATACCCAGTTTGGGAGTAATTTGGATTAATAGTTACATTTATAAATATTTCTTTAAAATTTGCAAAGCAAGGGGAGGCTAGGTGGCTCAGTGAATAGAGCACCGGCCCTGGAGTCAGGAGGACCTGAGTTCAAATTCTGTCTCAGACACTTAACACTTAGCAGGTGTTTGGCCTTGGGCAAGTCACTTAACCCCAATTGCCCTGCCTTCCCCCCTCCAAAAAGCAAAAAAAAAAAATATTGCAAAGCAATTTCTATATATTATTATCTCTCTGAAACATCACAATAACCATGCCAATGTTATTATTCTTACTGCAGATATTATTTTTCCATTTTATAGATCAGGAAACTGAGGCTTAGAGGAATTAGGTAATTTGCCCATAGTTACACAGGTGCTAAGTGTCAGAGCAGGATTTGAATCCAGGTTTTCCTGTCTCTAAGTTTAGCACCCTAGGTAGTATATCACACTCACTTAGTATGTTGTTATTAAAAATAACACACACTTAATTAGCACTTTAAGATTTACAAAGTGCTTTACTCACAACAGCATAGATTGTATAAGCCATAGTATTCCTATCTGAGGTAAGGAAACTGAGAGGTAATGAGAAGTAAAGCAACTTGCTTTAGAAAGTAAGAGTCAGTAAATGCAGGTGCTATAAATTTGTGATGATTGCATTGTAATTTGATTCAACACCTAACAGAGTGAAGAAATTCTATGGGTTAAAAGAAGCCATAAGGGTTTAAAAGACATAAAAGTTCAAAGTTAAACTCAGATGATGAGGATATATACACAAATACAAGCAAGACCTTAAAGGAAAATAGTGACTTGGCCACAAATGTGACAGGAAGAAAGGAAGCAAGAGCTTAACAAATAAAATTAGAGGGGGGAAATAGAGAATCAAACAGGTAACAACTACAGCTGGAATGAACCAATCAGAAGTTAATGACTCCATCAGACCATAAGAAATCATTAAAACGAAGTGAAAAGATTGAAAAAATATGAGAAAATATAAAGTATTATCAAATAACTTGGCTTGGAAAATGGGTTAGGGAGAGATCAACCAAGAATCATGGGAATCTCTAAAAACCACAACCAAACAAGAAACCTGGATATCATATTTCAAGAAATTATTTTTCAAAAAACCCTTCTGACGGTGTCAAAATAAGAGGGCAAAGTAAAAATAGAAAGAATTCACTAAAAGCCTGCTAAAATCAACCTCACCACTGAAATTATCATAGCCAGATTCTAGAATGTCTAGGTCAAATAATAAATATTGCAAGTAATCGGAAAGAAAGAGCTCAAGGAACCACTGTCAAGATCACACAGGACTAGACAGTAACTATCATAAAAGAGAATGTAGCACAGATAGATTCCCACTTGTTCTGAAAAGTTGAGTCCCCAGAGTATGGCCACTTCATCTCCTCTGGTATCTAGCGGTATTCCTGAGGGGGTGGAGATATTCTATCTAATGCCATGTAGCTCATGAGCACCCCCACCAATGTGCTTCTGGCCATGCATGATTAGTTGATATCTGTTAGTCAGCAAGACATAATTAACTTTTGGAAAGGGTAGAACAGTAAGAACAGTTGAAACAAAATGTCATACACTCCCATAAGTGCATTCTGAATCCAGGGAAAAGTGGGCTCAAGCTTATAGAATACATGTGGCAAAAGCAACTTCAAATTCCTGTAAGCCCTTTGGTTAGAGTATTCAAGCGTACTTAGTTATTTTGTAGCTTTTCTACTGGCCTCTTCGTAGATCTTTTAATTTTAATTCTATCTGTCCCTGACTCCCAATTTAGACACTGTCATAAACTGTTCCTTCTTGGACATTGATAGAAAGATAAGTAGTCTAAAATCATCCAGACCCCTCTCTCTTCCCTGACACTAGACTCTTGAATCTCTATTACAACTAGTTGAATGGTCTTTATAAGTCCCAGGAATCCTTGCTAAGATCTCAGTCAATCTAAACAGATTTTCTATTCCACCCAAAGAAGTGCCATGGTTCTCTTCACACCTAGTGAACAAGAGATGTTGTATCAGATCTAAAAGATTTTTAACCCTACACTTACAAGATAAAATCTTGGTATGCAATATTCCAAAAAGATAGAGGCTTATAACCAAAAATAACTTACCCTGCAAAACAGAGTATAGTTCTACACGAGAGAAAAAAAAATCCTTAAGTAAAAGAGAAGACTCTTGAGGATTTCTGATGAAAACACCAAAGATTTGTAGAAACTTAGAAATGAAAACACAGGAATTAAGTAAGATCTAGAAAGACAATTACATTTGAATAATTATAAGGGACTAAACCATGATGGAGTACTTATAATCACAAAGGAAAGGAAGACATTAGTGTCCCTTCTGAACAGGGATCATAGAGGTATTTACAAAATATACAAACCCAGAGACTAGGTATGGGTTTATCCTATTTCTCTGGTTTTAAGAGAGGAAAGAAAAAAGGATGAAAAAAGGAAAACTCAGTGGAGGAAATGATAAAGAAGAGGGAAGATCTGACTTTTTTTTTTTTACATTATTAGGGTTCATAAGAAGAAGAGAATACATGAGGACTGGGGAGAGAGGGTCTCTCTTATCTGAATTGTACAAAGGAGGACTGAAGATACACACAAAGTTTGGTGTAAAAATATGCTAAAATCAACAAGGAAACAATAAATAACTTTTAACAGTAGATCATAAAGGAGGGCACCAAAAAGAGAGAAAAAATGTAATAACTAGACATCAAGGTCTGAGCTTGGTGAAAAGAGGTGGGACAGAGAACTAGGAACAAACTACCTCAGTTGTAAAATACTAGTGATAATTAGATTCCTTCTTTCCTCTACTTCCTTCTTTGCAAAGATAAAAAAAAAGCTTGAAAGACAGATTTAGGAAAACACAAAATTAAATCATAACTGTGACTATGAATCAAATGAATTAAGCAATAATAATAATAATCGTAATGGCTAGAATAAGAGGCAAAAGCTGAGAAATTTAAATACAGGTAACAATGAAATGTTAAGAGGAAGACCTTTGTTATTGTTCCATCACTCGGTCAAGTGCAACTCTGTGACCCCATGGACCATAGCTTACCAGGCTCTTCTATCCTCCACCAGCTCTCAAATTCTGTCTAAGCTGATGTTCGTTGCTTCCATAACACTATCTATCCATCTCACCCTCTGCTGTCCCCTTTTCCTTTTGCCTTCAATCTTTTCCCACATTAAGGTCTTTTCCAATGAGTCCTGTCTTCTCATTATGTGGCCAAAGTATTTAAGCTTCAGCTTCCATATTTGACCTTCCAGTCTGAGTTAATTTCTTTAAGTATTGATTGATTTGCTCTCCTTGCTGTCTAAAGGACTCTCAAAAGTCCTCTCCAGCGCCACGATCTGAAAGTGTCAATTCTGTGGCACTCAGCATTCCTTATAGTCCAGCTCTCATGGCCATACATCGCTACTGGAGGAACTACAGCTCTGACTCTATGGCCATTTGTCAGCAAGGCGATGTCTCCTCTTTTTGGTACGCTGTCCAGACTTGCCTCCTCTTCCCCCACCTCTCCATAGACTCTGCTTGTGGAGCTGTACATCCGTGGTGTGGGGGGAAATGCTTTTCTTGTTATGCCGTTTTAGTCATAGACCTTGTCAATGTTCTTCTTAAACCTTGCTGCTTAGAACTGAGCACAATGTTCCAGATGATGAGGGCAGAACACAAGGGGATTGTTACCCCATCCAATGGAGATAATATTTGTTGAAAGTGCTTAGCACAATGCCTGGCACATAATGGGCATTTAATAACTATTTATTACCTTTCTTCCTGTATTTGGAAGCTATAAACATTTTAATACAGCCGAAGTTTGTTTTTGTTTTTTGGGCAGGAATATCCACTAACACCCCACCCCCGATATTTTTTGTAGCAATTGCTATTAACAATGAAATCCTAAATAATGAGAATGTGTGGGTCAAATAACAAATCTTAGAAGCAATTAATGTTTATGTGAAAAAGTATGACAATGATGGAACAATATACCAAAGTTTCTGAGATACAGCTAAAGCAGTTCTACAAGCATATATTAACAAAATAAAAAAGGAGAAAAAATTGTATATTCAAAATTAGAAAGCCAACAAATGAACAAACCTAAAATATGCATAAAAGAAAAAATATAAAAAATTGGCGGACAAATAAAACTGGAAAGCAAAAAGATTATAGATAAGATAAACATAACTGGTTCTTTGAAAAAATTAACAGTAATAATAGAAAACAATGAACAAAATGGATAAAGCTTTAGCTAACCTGGTTAAAAAGAAGTTTGAAAATCAAATCCACAAAATAGCAAATGATCAATAAAACCAGAAGAAAATTTTAAAAGTTAACAGAGCCTACTATGCAGTTATATGCTAACAGAATTGAGAACACAAAAGAGAGAAAGGATTACATTCATCAACATAAAATATCCAAACAGAAGACAAGATTGAGATCTGAAATAATGCAATATCAGAAAAAAGAATAGAACTGGATACAAAGGAAGTATCAAAGAAAAAAAACAAAACACATTCCTGGTCCTGATGGATTCACTGGAGAATTCTACCAAACTTTTAAAGAACAATTAACAATAATAAATTTTTTTTTATTATAAGGTAATTTTTTAAAATGTCAATATGAAATTATTCTCAAAATCGAGAGAAATCACTCTGCAGATAGCAAACAAATCCATTTATCCTAAGTGTTAACAAAAGAGAAGTCTGAGAAAGTATACATACTTATGAGACAATACAGAGTGAAGGGGCTCTCCTATTAGGAGGAAGGTATTTCAACTCAACCAAGAGAGAAAATTCCAGATCTCACCCAAGAGGAAAATTGCCTGAAGTATCTAGTGAGAATAAGAACAGAATTACAATTCTACTGTCAGCTTCTTCCCAGAGTCTCTCCCTTCAGGTTATTGCCATAGCCCAACTGCTTTCTTGAAGCTGGAAACCAGAAGCCCCCAAAAGAAATTGAAGAGACTCAAGAAAGCACATCTATCTTCTCTCCACTCTTACCACTCCAAGCTTCACTCAGGCGTGGAGCATTGAGCTGCACCAATGAGAAGAGAGCCCATTGGTTCAGGTTGTAATCATAAAATGTATCTATCTACAACAAAAACAAACATCATTGGTAATGAAAATACACTAGAATCTTCCCCCAGTAAATACAGAAATGAAGTAAGGAAGCTCACTCTACCTACTATTATTATTTTATATAGTCCAAGAAATGCTAACAACAGCAAGAGAAACAAGAGAA
This sequence comes from Pseudochirops cupreus, assembly GCA_028627135.1. Lineage (NCBI taxonomy): Eukaryota > Metazoa > Chordata > Mammalia > Diprotodontia > Pseudocheiridae > Pseudochirops > Pseudochirops cupreus. The sequence goes on along the minus strand of CM053584.1, from coordinate 187,733,746 downwards.
AGAAATTAAAAGCATAAAGAGAGGCAAAAAGGAGATTAAAAAACAACCTGTTTTATGGTGACATTGATGCTTTACTTGTGACATATACTTGTTTACTTGCTAAACTTTGATGTTGATTGCTTGACTGAAGTACAAAACTTTGCATTTATTCCTACTGAATTTCATCTTATTATATTTGGCTATTATTTAGTTTGGTTGATGGCTAGAAATTGCAAAGAGGCAAATTTAGGTTTGATACCAGGAAAACCTTTCTTCATAAGAAGAATGGGCTTCCCTCTTTGAAGGTCTTCACCCAGAGGCTGGATGGTTTAGATATCTATAGTCGGAATTCCTTTGATGTACAATTTGGACTATATAAGCACTAGAATCCCTTCTAATTCTCAAATTCCGTGATACTATGATACTGAGTATATGTGGAAGTATGGGAAAGGCAAGGTTACAATGACACCACCTTTGTCTTGTTATTAGTGGTGGGACTTACACTCAGACATTTTATGTCCTGACATGTATATCAAGATACTGGATTTTTTCTGTTACCAGATTTTCCTCCACAGACTATTAACCCTATTACTTCATAGGTTAATGATATCTTAGACTTCGGGCTTTTATAAAAAATCTAAGAACAGAGACATGCCTGGACTGTTGGTAATGGGGTAATGGACTATGGGAATGACACAGTCCAGATCACTAATCATTGCACAAATATGACTGTTATAATATACTTGGCAGCACTCATGGAGAGAGGAAAGTAAGGAGAAAGAGAAAAAGAAAGATAGGACCGTCTCTGATACTTCCTGCCTACAGAAAGAACCAGAGTTTCTGGAAAAGACCCCAGCAGCAAAATCTGTCACTGCCACCCTTTCTAGAGTCAGGATGACTAGATGACTTTAATATTAACTGTTAACCTTTAGGTGGCGCCATCTTATGGAAAAAGTGTTTTCTTCACAATAAGCCATGAGGTCAAGAGATCTATCTCTATTTTACATTGTAAGGAAATTGAGACGCAGAACAGAAATGGCTTAACCAAGGTCACATAGCCGGTAAGCAGCAAAACCAGGGCTTGACTTCAAATCTGGTGGTCTTTCCAAGTTCAGGGCCATTTTTACTACACTTATAACTGCTTCCTATAGAACTCGATTGGTTCCTGTTCGAAGTCAAGGTGCAGCTAGGTGGGAGATGAAGTGGATTAAGCATCAGACCTGGAGTCAGAAAGTCCTGAGTTCAAATTTGGATTCACACTTTTACTAGCTATGTGACCCTGGGCAAGTCACTTAAACTTGTTTGCCTCTGTTTCCTTATCTATAAAGTGAATTGGAGAAGGAAATGGGAAACCATTCCAGTATCTTTCAAAACAACAACAAACAAACCCTAAGACCCAAATGGAGCCACAAGAATTGGACATGACCGTACAACATCAACATGAAGTCAAGCAATCTAATTCAAGTTGAAAGTGCCTGATAGCTTCCCCAGGTCAGCTGTTATTTCCTCAGCTGTGATTTTCTTATTGATCCTTAGGATCAAATGAGATAATATTTGTAAAAGGCACTTAGCATACTTCTGACACATAGTAGGTTTGATACCAGGAAAACCTTTCTTCATAAGAAGAATGGGCTTCCCTCTTTGAAGGTCTTCACCCAGAGGCTGGATGGTTTAGATATCTATAGTCGGAATTCCTTTCATGTACAATTTGGACTCAATAAGCACTAGAATCCCTTCTAATTCTCAAATTCCATGATTCTATGATACTGAGTATATGTGGAAGTATGAGAAAGGCAAGGTTACAATGACACCACCTTTGTCTTGTTATTAGTGGTGGGACTTACACTCGGACATCATATGGCTCTCAGGAAATGCTTTTTCTTTCCTAGCCAATGTTGAAAAGATATTAATTCCCTGAAGCTGAAATTGCAGAGTCTTCAGAAAGGAATTTAGAGGATTGGGTGTACACAGAAATATGCATGTGTTGTTTAAAAAAGTCTTGCCAAGTGACAGAATGCTATGTTTGTGCCCAATTACGTAACAGCTCATCCATCTTGCCTGTTGTGGGAGCAGTGGCTAGGCCTCCAGCCTGGCTATATCAGTACAAGCTCCTTAGGGATATGGAACTTCAATGGCTGCCAATTTCCTTTCACAGCGTATTTGGACACTGATTTGCCATGTGTTCAAGAGAAAATGGTGTGGGTGAGGCGAAAGCAAAATACTGTTTCATTCCTGTTAATGGTCAAAAAACTTACAGAATGTCAGAACTAGAGAAAAAAAACCCTTAGAGATCACTTAGTCTATTCCTCTTATTTTACAAATAAGAAAATTGAGACCCAGAGAGGGAAAGTGATTTCCCCCAAAGTTACCAGTAGGCAAGAAGTAGAGCTAGACTTTTCAACCAATCAACAATCATTTGTTAAACGTTATGTGCCAGAAGGCAACTAGGTGGCTCAGTAGATAAAACACTGAGCCTGGAGACACTAAGTTCAAACTCAGCCTCAGACATTAACTAGTTGTGTGACCTTGGGCAAGTCACTTAATCTCTGCTTGCCTTAATCCACTGGAGAAGGAAGTGGTACATCACTCCAATATCTTTGCCAAGAAAACCCCATGGACAGTATGGTCCATGGCACCACAGAGTTGGACGGGACTGAACAACAACATGTGCCTAGCATTGTGCTGTCTTCAAGGAACTTACATTCAGGGGGAAATGGGGAGTGGAGAGACAGATACATGTGTATCTATATAGGAAAACTGACATGAAATAGTTTGCAGGGATGGGGACTTCATATAGAACAGTGGTTCTCAACCTTCCTAATTTAATATTCATATGTGGGCGTATCAGCATGTGGGTGGACCCACCTGGAGATGGATAGAGGAGCGGTTCCTAAGACCACCGGACCCCCAAAGGGGTCACAACCCAACAGGTTAAGAACCGCTGATATAGAAGGTAGCACTTAAGCTGAGTGTTGAAGGAAACCAGGTATGGACATGAGAGATGGAGTGTTGTGGATAAAGAATAAACTGTTAGGAAGCACTAGAACTCAAATCTTCTGGCTCTCAGCATCCTTTGCTGCTGCCTATAGTCAGTCCAGGGCCTAGGTAGGTAGACCTGTACTTTTTTCCAGAATGGATCATGCTAACTTGATTGAACAGGCACTACTATTTAGAAGAAAACAGCAGAACCTGGGAGCTGCAGAGCAGGATAGGGACACTCAAAGGAGAAAATTCCAGAAAACTTCATGATCATAAGAGATCCTATTATTTTTAGAGACATTAGAGATCATTTAGTTTAATCCTGAGCAGTGGATAGAATCCTAGGCCTAGAGTCAGGAAACTCACCTTCCTAAGTTCCAATGTGGCCTCAGACACTAGCTGTGTGACCCTGGGCAAGTCACTTAACTCTGTTTGCCTCAGTTTCCTCATTTGTAAAATGAGTTGGAGAAGGAAATGGCAAACCATTTCAATATCTCTGCCAAGAAAACCCCAAATGGGGTCATGAAGAGTTGGACACGACTAAAGAACAATAATCTAATCCTTTCATTTTATAGATGAAGAAACTGAGGTTTAAGTGCCCCCAAATCACATAACTATATTTCAAACTTTTTTTTCTCATTGAAAGCCTTTATCTCCATCTGACTCTCCACTTACCTAGACTAGATGACCTTGAAGATCTTTTCTAACATTGAAATTCTTTGATTCTGTGATAGAATTTGAAGTAGGCAACGTGTATCTTCAGCAGCTCCACCTTCTCTTTATATTCTTCCCATTCTCCTTTCAGGGCTCCCTCCCTCTCAGATCCCAGATGCTCAGGACGCTCCCGAATTTTCGTTCACTGTAAGGCCTTAGAGACTTATACTTGCTGTGTAAGGAGGCAAATCACTTCTCTTTTCTAGACCTCAGTTTCCTCATCTGTGAAACAAAGAGTCAGACATCTCTAAAGTGGACAGTCTTGTAAAGACTCAGGCACCCTTCTGCAGCTTCCTCTTCACTATCATCAATGGCTCAAGGACAGCAGATGCAGAGAACACGAGCGGTCCAAGCTGCAGGAGTTTGGCACAGTTAAAGAAAAGGGGATAAGCACTTTTCTTGGTAGGTCCCCTAGGAAAAGGGAAAATGCTCAGTTTCTGGTGAGCATTCCACATGCCTGCCAAATTTTTATCTCTGAAGGTTAAACTAGGAACCAAGTGGTGTCTATCTTTCTAATAATTACCAAACAGCTCTGGAGTTCAGGTTCGTGAATTTTCAAATCCTAAGCCTCTTCTATTTTCCCATGTAGAGGAGTGAGAAAAGGCACAGAGAAAACTAAACTTAGAGGGCCTTACCAAATTCCTTACCTGTTTATACATGCATACATACATACATACATACATACATACATACATACATACATATATATATATGTATAAACAGCAAAGGATGAAAGAAGCTTTGTAACATACTTTTACAAATAAATTTCATTTTAATTTCCATGGACAAGCACAAGTAATCCAAATAGATAAATAAGCATAAAAGAAAAGGAAAAAAAAAACAACTTATTATACATGTAAATTATATGATGCACTGTTTAAAAAGTCATTGCAAATGATTACGTGTGTATATACATGTAACTATCCTGTATAGTTTTTTTTTTTTTGGAGAGGCAACTGGGGTTAAGTGACTTGCCCAAAGTCACACAGCTAGTTTTGTGTTGAGTGTCTGAGGTCACATTTGAACTCAGGTCCTCCTGACTCCAGGGCCAGTGCTCTACTCACTGAGCCACCCAGCCGCCCCAGACAGGGCTACCGTTTGTTTTTTAAATCTGTAACGATTTTATCACCTTCATTTTCCAACATATTCCCAACCTATGCCCATCCCCCAATAAAAAAGAAGGGGGAAAAACAGTTTAGGAAAACTAATCAATGCATCAACCAAATCCAGCATTATGTGCAGTGCACCACACCCCAAATCCTCAACCTGCACAAAAAACACAGGGTGGTTCATGGTCATGCCTCTTCTTTGGGCACAGACTTGGTCATCAGAATTTTGCAACACTCCGTTTTCATTGTTTTGTTTATGTTGTTTTTTTTTCTATTACATTGTTGTGGTTACTCTGTGGTTTTTCTGGTTCCTTCCTTTTCCTTTGGTCTCCTAAGCCCCTTGCAAGCTTCCTATGTGCCCGTGACCCCATCTGAACTTCTTCTGCATGTATTTCCTTTTTGCTGCTGCTGTTGTTGTCTTATATTATTGTCATTTATTTGTCATCATTCTTCTTGCATCACTTTGTGGGTCTTCTCATATTTACATTTTCCCCATTTGTCACTTCTTTTGCTATAGTAATTTTCCATGACTATACTATTCATATGCCATAATTTCATCAGCTATTCCCTAATTGTTGGACACACAGTTTGTTTTCATATGGTGCTGCTGGGAATATTTTTGTCCAGAAAAGTCTCCTTTTTTGACAATAGCAGCTTTAGTCTCATAGTTCTAAGTGTTGAGTCACTGGGCTAAATAAAGGGCATGAACAGCTTGGTGAACTATTTGCATAATTCCATATTGTTTTCCAAGAAGATTCATCAATTCACAATTCCACCAGCATGCCTATTTTTTCCAAAGTTGTGGCAAAATTAAATTTTATTATTCTTCGCTATATTTTGTTTTACATTGGGATTCATGGTTTCCATCATCTGTACCACCAAAGGTAATATGTACACCAATGTAGATTCATCAAAGTATCGTACTATACTTATTATTTTCCCCAATTTGATGGGTGCAAGGTGGTATCTCAAAGTCATTTTAATTTCCCACATATAGCCTAGGGATGTCATTATGTGACTTCAGTAGCCTTTTCTCTCCCCCTCCCCCTTTCTCCAACACCTTAATTCTTGCCAGGAAGGGAAATAAGAAGTTGGGGTCAAATGTTAGGTCACTTTACTCTCCTCAGAGAGAAAGAAACATTTGTGGTTGTCGTTCAGTTGTTTTAAATCATGTCTGACCCTTCATAACCCCATTTGGGGTTTTCTTGGCAAAGATACTGGAATGGCCAATCTCCCTCATGAATAGAGATGCAAAAATGCTTAATAAAATATTAGCAAAAAGACTACAGCAACTTATGGCAAGAATAATATATTTTGATCAGGTTGGATTTATTCCAGGAATGCAAGGATGGTTCAATATTAGGCAAACCATCAGTATCATTGATCATATCAACAATAAAACTAGCAGAAACCATACGATTATCTCACTAGATGCAGAAAAAGCTTTTGACAAAATACAATATCCATTCCTATTAAAAACACTAGAAAGTATAGGAACATATGGAGTTTTCCTTAGAATAATAGGTAGCACCTATTTAAAGCCATCAGCAAGTATTATATGTAATGGGGATAAGCTAGAAGCATTTCCAATAATATGAGGGGTGAAACAAGGATGTCCACTATCAACCCTCTCATTCAATCTGGTACTAGAAATGTTAGCAGTAGCAATTAGAGAAGAAAAAGAAATCAAAGGAATCAAATTAGGCAAAGAAGAGACTAAGCTATCACTCTTTGCAGATGATATGATGATATACTTGGAGAATCCTAGAGAATCAAGTAAAAAACTTCTTGAGACAATACATAAATTTAGCAAAGTTGCAGGATATAAAATAAACCCACATAAATCTTTAGTATTCCTATATATTTCTTACAAAGTCCAACAGCAAGAAATAGTAAGAGAAACTCCATTTAAAGTTACTGTAGACATTATAAAATATCTGGGAATCTACCTGCCAAAACAAACCCAATACCTATGTGAACACAACTACAAAACACTTTTCACACAAATAAAATCAGATCTAACTAAATGGAAAAACATCAATTGCTTGTGGCTGGGTCAAGCTAATATAATAAAAATGACAATTTTACCTAAATTCAATTACATATTTAGTGCTATACCAATCAATCTACCAAAAAAAATCTTTATAGAGCTAGAAAAAATAGTGACAAAATTCATTTGGAAGAACAAAAGCTCCAGAATATCAAGGCAATTAATGAAAAAAAATGCTAGGGAAGGTGGCCTAGCTGTACCAGATTTTAATCTGTATTACAAAGCAGCAGTCATCAAAACTACTT
>CM053584.1:187642544-187726170 GCA_028627135.1 Pseudochirops cupreus | reverse complement strand
GTCTTCATGTTTCTTGGAAGCTTTTAGTGCGGGAGTTCTGACTGTGTTGTCTTCCTCCTGTTCCATGCTTTGATCCTTCTTATCCCCAAAGAAGGAATCTAGAGTTTGGTTGCTGTTCTTACTTTGCTTCCTTTGCCCAGCTCATGATGGCCAGTCACTGATTTTTTAGCTCTGTGGAACTCTGCTTCCAGAGGGGAAAGCTCTATCCCAAATCACTGGGGGTTTTCCCAGCTTCCGGAGCTATTAGGAGGCTGCCATTTTTTTTACAGCCCCCACCAGCTTTGGCTCACTGAAAACGCACCCCAGGACCACCACCCAAGACCACGATCTGGATCCAGGCCCCTCAACCCAAGAGCACTTGGCCTCTGAATGATTGCTTGGCCCCCCTGCAGTCTGCAGGCCGGGAGCTCTGAAGCAGCCAAGTGGAGGCTGCTGCAGGGCCACTGCTTCTGCTGCTTCCTTGCCCTGGAGGCAGTTTGGCCAGACCCGCTTTTCTTCCCCAAGTTTAGCTGAGATCCACTGACCTGTCACTTAGTCCTTGTTTCTTATGAGTTGACAATTCTGGAAACTGCCACAGCTGCTGCTGATCTGCTCTCCTGAAGCTCCAGCTGCGGCTTGTCCGGCTGCCCCCAGGGCCACACCATGGTTTCAGGCTAGGCTGGTTTTCGGCTCCCAGCACTCAGATGGTCCCTTGTAGCCAAGCTGCCGTGCGTTTTAGAGCTCTAAAATTTGTTTAGAGTCATATTTTATGGGTATTTGAAGTGGCTGTGTGGGAGTGGCGGTACCTTGCTGCTCCTATGCCGCCATCTTGGCTCGGCCCCCCATTTTCTTTTTTTATTATATTTCTTGCATTTGTCCCATGAATCAGTCATCTTGCAGTGAACTGCTAACTTCGTTAAAGAAGAAATAATATTTTGGTACTGTGTTTTAAGCACAAGCCTTTTATCTAAATCTAATATCTGGACATTTTTATTTTAGAGACAGGTTCAAACTGGCATAGTCTTTTCTCCCTCCCCCCCCCATAGTCTTTCCTCTCTCCACATATATCTAGCCCAAGATGATTTGAGGTAACAATATTAGAAAAGGTTATAATATTATTAGAATGCAGTTTCAATTTAACATTCCAGATTAGTCACCTTGGCTCCTCTTTTCAAATGTTCTCTGGGAGTAATCAAAAGGACCTACTCTCATCAATATTTTAATTCTTTCTGAATGAATAAATGAGTGCATACTCCTTAGTGGATCATAAGGCCAGGTTCTTCTGGGTGTAGGAAAAGGAAGAATCTCAAGAAGACAAGTATAAATTCTTTGTTCAAAATTTGGTTTTGACCCTTAATGCACATGCTCATGGAAAAGCATTGCTCTTGATTACCATATTCACCTAAGGAGCTACTCTTGGAAAGGGTTTTTAGATTGGAGAAATATTTCTTAATATTTTGAGGGGAAACTGAAAAGAAGCTTTTAATGTGTTTCCACACTGCCCTGTGAAATGATTGACTTTGGAATTTTTGTTTTATTAGCTATTTAGATCTTACTAAGTAATAAATTATTGTTACTAGAATTTACTTTAGTAAACTCTCAAAGTAATAGGAAGGGTAGGGACCATCTAGTCCAAGCATACTTAGTATGAGTAACAATAACTACCTCCAGTGTGTATGGAAACATACCATTTGCTATGAAAGTACATCCAACTTTGGAAGAGTGCTAATTGTTAGGAAGCTTCATTTGTTTCAAACATAAATATGTTTCTTTGAAACTTCTCCGTTGCTTCTTCTTCTGTCTTCTGGAGCCAGGTTGAGCATGTTTAATTCTCTTCTACATTATCAGCAAACCTTCCAGCACTCCAGAACAGCTCTCGTGCTCCTCTTAAGTATTCTGCTGTCTAAGCCACCCATCCCTATTCTGTCAAGTTATCCTTATATGACACGATCTCAAGGCTCCATATGCTTTCTATCTTACCAGCATCCTTTCTAGTCTGTGGTAATTAGAACTGAAAACAGTATTCCAGAGAACAGCTTTAACTACAGGACCCTTACGTTCACTATTTTGGAAGTTATACCTTATGAAGATAGCCCATGATTTCAGTTGCCTTATTGGTTCCCATATCATTCTTTTTACTCATATTGAGCTTGCAGTTTACTAAACCCCCACATCTTTTTTTTAGGTGAATTGCTATCTAGCCACACTATCTCCATTTTTATACTTGTTTTGTAGTTGTGTACTTTTTTTTTTACCTCAAGCATAAAAATTTAAATTTTCCTCCATAAAATGTTATCATTTATTTAGCCCAGTATTGTGACCTGTCAAGATGTTTATTACCCTGGAATCCATTGTACAAGCTGTCCCTCTCAGCTTTGTGTCATTTGTAGTTCTGGAAGATATGCTGGTGTTTTTCATGTCAGTGATACAAATGTGAACACTTTACTGGCAACCTAGCTGACACAGGACTGGTACAGGGCTACACAGCCAGTTTCCAAATCCATTTTCTTGTATAGCTACCTCTCTGTCTTTCCCACAAGAATAATGTGGTAAGCTTTGTTCAGATCTAGATAAAGTATGACATTTTATCATCTAGCAGTCTTTGTTACCTTTTCAAAAAAGGTAATGAAGTTTGTCTGATATGACCTGTTCTTGGTGAAGCCATATTGGCTCTTTGTGATCACCGCTTCCTTTTAGAAACGTTCTTATTGAGTTGTTACAGTCTTGTCTGAATCTTCGTGACCCCATTTGGGATTTTCTTGGCAAAGATACTGGAGTGGTTTGCCGTTTACTTCTCCAGCTCATTTTACAGATGAGGAACTAAGGCAAACAGGATTAAGTGGTCATGTACCTAGTAAGTCCCTCTCACCAGATTTGAACTCGGGAAGATGAGTCTTCCTGACTCTAGACTCGGCTGTTGGCAGGAATCTAAAGTAAGCTTACTAGCTTAGAGTTAAGGAAAATTTTGGAACCCACAAAGGGGCCATCTTCTGTGTCTTTTGTACAGCCTTAACTTCCCATGATTGTCTTTTTCAGTGCCATTTTAGCTTACAAAAGTAACATATGTGAATCCTCTATTGATAGTGAGTCCAGAAGTGGTGGCACCATTGTCCTTGTTAATAAAGAACTTCTCATAGACACCTTGACACTTTTCTGTTTTTCATCTTGTTCTTGCAGTAGCATTCTTAAGTGCCCTTGGGATGACTGCCTAGTCTCTTGCCAGTCTTTAAACTTCTTTTTTTGTCTGCTGTTTCTGCCTGTTTTATGAAGTGATAATGCTTATGTTATTTCATCATTGTATTAAGATTTTACAGATGAGTTTAAATTCTAAAAAGAATATTGTGACCCAACACAAGTGACTGAGAGGTACACAGACTATAAGATTCCACTATTTTATTTTGTTGTCTTTAAAAAGGGAGGGAGGGAACACCTTTTGATTCCATAGAGCAGCAAAATACTGCCTAGTTTTTCTCCTATGCTTTATAGACTCTGAAGACAGTCCCTAAAGAAGAACTGAGACCTTTCAGATTTAAATAATTAATTAACCATTAAATAAGCGAGTGAGTGATGAAGGAATTGGGAAAGCTTATTTTTAAAAGGAGTAGACTAAGGAAGACAGGCCAGCTATCTTTGCATCTCTGAACAGGAGTCCACAAACTACCCTCTACTGGTTTCTGTATGGCCTGCATGCTAAGCATGGTTTTTACTTTTAAAATAAAAAATTGCTTTAAAAGAAGAAAAAGAATGACTGGACTTATGCTGTCACTTGTTTCACCCACAGCAGCATTGGTGTAAAGAGCACCAATCTAACAATCAGACAATCTGAATTCTAGTCCAAGCTTTGCCTTGTAAATATAACAATTGTAATAACTATCAATTGTTTAGTTTTAATCTGGAATGATTGTTTGACACATAAAACTTTGGTGATCAAGATTAGGCCTGTGATTTTGTTGGTATAAAGCACTCTAGGATCAGGCAATTCCTCCTTCCAGTGAAAGTCAGCACCTTTCCTGGTCCTCAGAATCTTTTAGAGTTGCCAAGAGTACTGAGAAGTTGAGTGACTGCCCAGGATCAAATGAGGTAGGTTTTCCTGAGTTTGAGACCGGTTAGGGAGCTAGTCTCTTTTCTGCCTCTGTTTATATTTATTTACATATACTTTTTGTGTCAGTTTTGGCAGAGACTCAAATTCCTAAGTTCAAATCTGGTGTCATCATACACTAGCTGTGTGACCCTGAGTAAGTCACTTTATACTGTTTGCCTCAATTTCCTCATCTGTAAAATGACCTGGAAAAGGAAATGACAGATCACTGCAGAATCTTGTAATGGGAATGGGAATTTGAAGATCTTCCATGCCCCTTAATAGGCTGAATGTAACCAGATGGAGCCTGTGGTAGGAGGAGCTTGCTGAATGGCTGAAGCAGAGCCCAGAGGGAGCTGTGAGTCAGAGCAGTTAGCATGGAGGGAGAGGAGAGAATGTAGGCAAGGAGACAGCTAGGCTTGTGAGTATTTGTGGGAAGGCTGAAAGATGGTGTGACTCACTGCGGAGGATGTATTAACTTCTGTGTGGCTATGATGGATTTGACTTTGTGGTGTTGGGATTTGGTTTTCTGATGTTTGAATAAATGCTTTGCTTCTGTCTTCTATATGGACAGTTTATTATATTTTCCAATTCAGAGCCATGCTGACGTAGTCATAGTCACCATCAGTGCTGTGAATATTGCATTGGCACTATATATCTTTGCCAAGAAAACCCTAAATGAGATCATGAAGTCAGAAACAATTAAAAAACAACAAAAGTATAAAATATGTCTTACTGTGATTTCATCGGAATCATTCTTTGCCCTACTAGACAATTTAAAAATAACACCTATTGGCCAGCCCTCTCATAATGAATATCTCACAATATTGCTAAGCTGTTCCATCTAAGTCTGTTTACCAGATCTATACTGAAAGTCCTTTCAGCCATGATGACTTGAGAGAACTTAGAAAATCTACGATCACTCATTCCTCATGACAAAGCTCATTAGGAGAGCCCTTATTAAATAATATAGGATTATTTGAATCAATCATACCAAAATACTACTTACCTTTTAGGTATGCCTTCCATTTTGTCTTCTTTTCTACTTTTTCCCTCATGTTTCTTACTTCTTGATGCTTGCCTCTCTTTATGCTCAGCTCTGTATTTTTCTCTCCTACCTGATTTTCTTGGATCTGCCAGTTTAAGTATGTTGTTCCAGAAAACATCTGTAATATCCATCCTTTCTAAGCTCAGTTCTTGGTAGCTAGAGAGGGGAGGGTAGAAATACACATCAGTTTTTTGCATTTATGACTGCCTTATCACATTCTTAACTCATTTACCTCCCCAAGTATTAAGATTCCCAGGACACATCTTGTTGTCTAACAGCACCTGCCTCATTCTGTGCTATCTTTTATGCTTGGTCTGCCATAAGTGAAAAGTGTCACTTTATAGTAGTTTCAGTGTGATTTATTAAGTGGTTTCGTTTCCTTTTTTAGTCACTATTGCTTCATAAAAATGATAAAATGTTGGTTGCCACTGGTAGTAGGACTGGTTGATAAGTCAGAGCTCACAGTATTTTTAAGGGTTAAATCTTGTAACATTTCAGTTGCACAGAAACTCTGTCATCTGCTGGGGATGAATGTAATGGAATTCACTCGTGCCATTCTTACTCCTCGGATCAAGGTTGGCAGAGATTATGTCCAGAAAGCGCAAACCAAGGAACAAGTAAGTTTAGTAATGATTTTTTCTATATTTTCTTTAAGTGATCCACTACTTGGCAAGTAACATTGAAAGAATACAAATTTAAATCATCTAGATATTCTTAGGGCGTTGATCCTCTATCTCGGTTCTTTATACTCTTAATTTTTTTTTAACTTTTCAAAGTTAAGAAAGAACAAAACCTGGGAAACTTTTTTTTCCCTTTGTTTGTATTTGGCTTTTTTCTTTTCATGATTCCATTAGTGTATAAGAAACTCCTAGTGAGGAAATATATCAGTAACTGTTCTGAAACTTAGTCTTAGCACCGGGGACACTGAGAGATTAAATGATTTACCCAAACTAACACAGCTAGGAGTATGTCATAGGCAGGATTCAAACACAGATCTTCCTGACTTGGAGGACAGATCTCTATGTATTATGTCACATTGCCTCTTCATGTTATTACTCATATTCCTTTTCAAAAATTTGCCTGTTTTTTAGGAACGCTTTTTTCTAAAATTTCACCTTAACCAAACAGTAATAATATTTTATATTCACAACAGCCTTGTCAGGCAGGAAGCTAATTTTCCCCATTTTTTAAGTGGGGAGGTTGACTCTGGAAAATAAACTGCTCAGTGTCACAGAGTTCATAGATGCCAAAGGTAGTCCTTAAGTCTTTTGACCCCCTGTGTCCAGTCCTATTTACAGTAATTATACAAAAATCCACTCCCTGTTATTCTAATCACTTATTACTGCTCAGTTGAAATTTGTCAAGTTAAATGTTTCATGCATTTTGATTTTCAGGCAGATTTTGCTGTAGAAGCACTGGCAAAAGCTACCTATGAACGTCTTTTTCGCTGGCTTGTTCATCGAATAAATAAAGCCCTGGATAGGACCAAACGACAAGGAGCATCTTTCATTGGGATTCTGGATATAGCTGGGTTTGAAATTTTTGAGGTATTTCAAAATGTTAATTTAAAGTATTTTTATTGAAACCTTTTGTTTAGTGCCCAATCAGTACTTCATTTCAGTGCTTAACATTGAACCTGAACTGTTAGGGTGCCAGTGTCAGACCTGCCCCCAACACCTTAGATCTCATAGTTAACCCACAAGTGTTCTGCTTCCTCGATCAGAAATTTTTACTTCCTCCTGTCTGACTATAGCTGTCATTCTGTCACTCTCTAAACCTCACCCTAATGGTAAAATGGGAGGTGTTATGTCATGTGGGGAGCAGAGACACCATTTTGGCTTTTGCAGGAGGGGGAGTAATGTACACTGAGACTAGAAATATAGATTGGGGTCAAGTTTTAAAGGGATTTAAAAGTTAGTGAGAAAAGTTGAAGCTTTATTCCAGGAGCAATAAGAAGCTACTAGAATTCATTGAGTAGGGTAGTCCGATTTGCCCTTAAAGTAAATGTTTTACTAGAAATGTATTAGAATGGAAAGGGAAGAGCTTTGAGAAAGAGAGATCAGTATCAGTATAGAGAAGGAATTGAATTTGAAAGATGTTATGTAAGTAAAAGTGATAAAGTTTAGTAATTAATTGGATAGATCAGGTGACACATAATGAGGAGTCAATGATAATACTGATAAAAACATCTCTCTTTTTTTGCTATCATTCATCTCTTTGAAGTATAATCCCTGTAATGAGAGCTCTTTACTGCTTAGTATAAACAACTTAATAATTATGTTGCTTAATTTGAAATTGTCTTTCTGAAATAGTTTGGCTAATTTACAGCTTGACCAGAACAGATTTTTTTGGCCCTGTCTTCTGTACAGTTGTTCTAACATGGAATTGTTCCATCTTTTTACTTAATATAATAAGTTGATCAATAGGAGGTGATAACTGAGTTGCTTTTTTAATTTTAATTTTTTTTTCATTAATGATTTTGAACAACTTTTCTTATGGATGGTGGTTGTTAATAAGTTATATTTCTTTTGAAAACCATTCATATTCTTTGATCATTTGTCTTTTGGAATGATATTCAGTCCTATGGATTTTAACAGTGCCCTGTAGATTTGGATTGTCATTTTTTTTTGTGATTGGTTTAAATTTTTTTTTCCAATCTGTATTTTTCCCCTAATTCTAGAGGCATTGGTTTTATTTATTCAAAAATCTTTTAAATTTCCATGATCAATATTGTCCATTCTCTCCTATTCACATAGATCTGGGAACTGAAAAGCCAAGGTCATCTAGACTCATTTCCTCTTTCTACAAATGAAGAAACTGAGTTCGAATCCCTTCTCTGGCACTCAAATACTAGTGTGACCTTTGGCAACTCACTACATCTCTAGACTTCATTTTCCTCATCTATAAGTGGAGAGAGAAGGAATAGATAACATCTTTAGTTCCTTACAACTCTGAATCTAAGATTCTATAATCTCTTTTATTGTCTTGTTAGAGGTTCTTCCTTTGGGGCAGCTAGGTGGTGCAGTGAGCAGAGCACTGGCCCTCGAGTCAGGAGGACCTGAGTTCAAATCCAGCTTCAGATACTTGACACTTAACTAGCTATGTGACCTTGGGCAAGTCACTTAACCCCAAATGCCTTGCTTTCCCCACCTCCAAAAAAAAGTTCTTCCCTTATCTATAATTGTCAATGATATAGCCTTCTATTCTCCTTTACTTTTTTCTGATTTAACTTTGATTACTTAGTTACTTGATCTCTCCTGTGGTCTGCATATTTGTCTTTATTTTTGGAAATAACCTTTTAGAACCTCATTCTTTCTTCAACACTTTCACAGTTGAATTCCTTCGAGCAACTCTGCATCAACTATACCAATGAGAAATTACAGCAGTTGTTCAATCATACCATGTTTGTCCTCGAGCAAGAAGAATACCAACGGGAAGGAATTGAGTGGAATTTTATTGATTTTGGACTAGATCTGCAGCCCTGCATTGATTTAATAGAACGACCAGTAAGAGTGCTCATTTTTACCTAGTTTTATATATTCATTCACATTCAGGTGGCAGTTACAGAAGTAAGATGGTTTAGTGGGACAGGCACAGGAAATGGGATTCTAGACCTACCCTATAGTTACGGTTATAGGCAGCAGGCAGTTAAACTGGCAGGCAGTTTCTTATAATCTTCCTCTATTCTTATTCTATTGTCAGAAATATCTAGAAATTCAGGTAGTTTAAATTTTATGATGGTGGTGATGTTCGGCATTTGATAGTCGAGTTCTTTTGCCGTATTCAGTTTCTGAAGGCGTGCCACAAGGAGCCCTTTCTGTTTACGCAATTTATTGTGTACTTATTACTTGAGAATGGGGGCAAAATTTCTTCTTCTGGACCTGTAATTTTATTGTTATGTATCGCTTTGGACAAGAAACTCCTCGTACCCATTCAGATTAGCATTTGTGTGGCAACTTATGTTCTTGGAGAATTACCTGTGGCACTGAGACATGAAGTGATTTCTACAGGTGTCGCCTAGGAAGGAAGAGTCAAAGGTGGGATTTAAATGTGGACTTCCTGACTCCTAGGCAGGCTTTCCACCCATGATCCCAGGCTGCCTCTCTGTGCGATTGTCAGAAAATATTCAAGTTCTCACATGTTCACAAAATACACGTAATCAAATTCATGATACTATTCTTAGTTCCAAGTTAACTAGTATTTCTGTGTGTGTTTGAAATGCTGTGAAAGAAAAGTAATAATATCTACTTGTTCCTTCTTCCCCTTCTTAAGTCTGTTAGTCCTATTACTTAACCTTTAAGCATAATTATATCCAAACCATGGGAGATATAAAACTGTTCAGGTAAAAGTCTCTAGGAAGGAGATTCCATAACCTCTAATGGCTGTTCAGTGTTTCATAACCATTGATTTATGTTGCAAGTATTAACGTAGTTCCTCCTTGCTGCAATTATATAATTAATTGTTTTCTAATCAAATAGCTCTGGATACAGGGACTTGACTAATCCTAAGAGTCTCTCCTCTGACACTGACTACTTATGTGGTCTTAGTTTCCATAGCATAATTTCCTCATCTGTAAAATTATTAGGAAGGATGGCCTCTGAGGTCCCATTCAGTTCTAGGGTTATGACACCGATTCTTTCCATGTTGGAAGAAATGTTTGGAATTCTTCAAATGATTTCAAGTTTATTTGTAAGTTTGAATAGTACTAGAGTCAGAGCTTTAAAAAAACAGGATACTTTTATGAAGCAAAAAAATTTTGATGTATATTTAAGATCTCCTTCCTTTTCACATAGCCCTGACCCAAGAAAGGTGATGGGGATGCAGAGAAGTGCCCACTTGATTCCTCTCCCTTACCTCCTGCCAGTGACGAATAGTCACTTCCAATTTAACCTTTTTGTTTGACGTGAAACAGACAAATAGGCAATTGTTGAAGAGCTTCTTGTGTTATCTGTAGTTGCTGTTTCAAAACAGAAAAAATGTTGGGGTTTGGAAGTATGAGGTGTCAGAGGAGGGACACTGAATACAATACAGTATAGTAACACCACTTTTTCAGAGGGTAGTCTTTTAGCAACCTTAGCCCTTCTGAAGTTGTTGAAAAGTCATTGTAGTAAAGCACCACACGTTACACTTGAACTCTTACTCCAAAATAATGACTTTTAAAATTTAACAAATAATTTGTAGCAAACCTTAATTTATTGATTTCACAGCTTCTGGCAAATTATAACAGATTCTTAACCTTTTTGTGTCATGTATTCCTTTGTTAGTCTGGTATGTTATTATATAGACCTCTTCTCACGATGTTTTTAAATAAATGAAGGAAATGCTGGGAACACATTTATTGGTGCTCATTTCTGTCCAAGAAGTAGGCATTTTCTGTTTGGGTTATTGGACATTGTGATAGTCATTGCTTATCTTATTCAGTACCTGTACATTATTTTGTTTGGCAGTAGTTAGGTTTTAGATTTTGTGTATTTATTAATTTGGCCATAAAAAACAAACTGGGGTGGCAGTGGGGAAAGCCCTTCTTTCACCATTAGTGTAGAGACCACAAGATAAGTGTTCTAGAGCAGCATAATGGAATCAGAAAGCCCTGAATTCCAGTCCTGCTGATGTGGGCTGTTGTGACACTGGACAAGTCACTTAAATTCTCAGTGTCCCAAGCAACCTTAAGACTAGTAGAATAGTGGCTGATCACTGTTGGTGGAATCAGGATTCCCCTATACCAATGAAATCCCATGTCTATACCAAAATAAAAGAGTAGGTGGCTGTAAGTATAGCCTGAAGTCATTCTAACAAGAGGTATGAAATAATTGATAATGCCTGGTAGACACAACTTCCTCTAGTGAGTTTATAATAGAAGTAAGCAACAAAGGGAAACTTGGATCACTCAGCTTTGGGTCTTAGTCCAGAGTGACTCTCCTTCCAGTTCAGTTCAATAAACCTTCTTTATACAATAATCTAGAGTTGAGAATGCTGGGCCTGGGGTGACTGTGCTGTTAGCATTACTCAAATAACTGTGTAATCTTTCTCTACTATCTTTATAAAATAACTTAGCATAGAACTTTTCCCCCACCAGAACCCAGTAAAAACCTAGTAGTTTGAAGCAACACATCACTTTGAAGTCTGCAATAGAAAAACTGAGAAGTTGACAGAACTGTATTATCTTACTGTACCTTAACAAGTGTTTTACCCAAAGTGTTAAACTGTTTGTAGTGCTTTAGTCTATCCTTTAATTGTTGAGGATAGTTGGTATGAATCTTTCAGAAGAGTTTGTCTTTATCCAACATACTGGAAACTTTCACCATTTTACTTTAGTATTCTAAAGGAAACTCTACCAGTCAGTCTGTCCAACTATTCTTTCCTTTTCAGAACATTACCAGACCACTTAAGTTTTCCAGCCATAAGCAACATCTAATAAGTATGATGCAGTAGAACATATATTTATTAAGCAAATATTTAGGTCAAGGCACTCTGTGAGGCAAAGATGGAGATACAGAACAAGGTAAATTGTGTCTTTGTTTTAGGGAAATTAGTCTAGCAGAGAGCCAAGTCCACAGCCCAATGTTATAATACACAATATCATAAGATATTGTTAGCTTGCACAGTGGATAGAACACTGGGCTTGGAATTAGGGATTTCAGACGCTTAGTAGCTGTGTGACCCTGGTCAAGTCACTTAATCCAGTTTGCCTTAGTTCCTCATCTGAAAATTAGCTGGAGAAAGAAATGGCAAACCACTCCAGTGTGTCTGCCAAGAACACCCCAAATAGGGTCATGGAGAGTCACATATGACTGAAATGACTGAACAAAAAAAATCACAATAATAAGTACATAAGAACTACAAAACAAATGGGTTTTTGAAATTTGAGGGATAAGGGGCGGCTAGGTGGCTCAGTGAATAGAGCACCAAACCTGGAGTCAGGAGGAGTTGAGTTCAAATCCGGCTTCAGACACTTGACACATTTTCTAGCCGTGTGACTTTGGGCAAGTCACTTAACCCCAATTGCCCTCCAAAAGAACAAAAATAAAAAATTTTGAGGGATAAAGTTGTAACGGGGGATCAGGTTTTTGGAAGAGGATGACCTGAACTGGACACTCTAAGCAATAATCCAGTAGGCAAAAGGGTGTCAGAAGGCATTCTAGACAAAGGGGACGGCATCTAATGCTTGAGAATATGACGCATTTTTGGATAACGTAGTTGGCTACTTTTACTACAAAGTAGTAGAGAGTAGTAGGAAGGGATAATTTAAGATGTATTAAAAGGGCCTTAAATGCCAGGTCCAGTCACCTCTATATTCAGAGGACAGTTATCTATGTTTAAGAAGAATGGCTTGATTGGAAAAGGGAAGAGAATGGAAATATGCCTTATACTAGAGTGAATATAGTGGGAATGGACAGCAGTTAGTCATATTCTAAGTAAAGCATGTTTAGGAGGAAAATGCATACTGAATTTTTTCCATTATGACTAGCTAAAATAAAACAAAGCTTCCTAGTAGTATGACTGTAAACCAAAGGTATCAAGCAGCCTGCATTTCTGAGGGCAGGCTACCCCAGATTAAAATGCAATTGTAAAATATTTAACAAAATAAATAAATTAATAAAAAAGAAATAGAAAACCAGGATGTGACCTACGGGGATCCTTACGTATGGTTGAGTGGCCCTGTTTCTTTTCAGTTTGATACCACTGACTAGTCCAAATGACCATTATCTAGAAAAATTGACTTACCTTTAACATTTCATTCTCTAAGGTACAGGATAGGCAAAACATCCGTGTTTCTAACTTTTTGTATGTGTTACTACTACCTTTTTTTTCCCTTTGTATTATCTAGGTTTCTTCTATAGTTTTATATTATCCCAGAATCTTTTAAAATTCTTTTAGTTTGAGAATTTCCTTACCTGGATGAGGAAAAGCTTCACATACTCAGTAGCTGTGTGACCCAGAACAAGTCACTTAAATTCAGTTTGCCTCAGTTCTCTCCTCTGTTGAATGGGGATAATAACACCTGCCTTACGCCTTAAAGTGCAACATAAATGATAGTTGCTATCATCATTATTAACCAGTGGAGAGTATCACAAAAGGATTGTTTCACATTTCTTAATACTTTATCTCAAACTGAGAATCATTTATTCTTTGTCAAATTTTCCTGGACCGTGTTGTCTTGCTCCCTCCTTTCCCCTAAAACTCCTTAACCCAGTGGTTCTCAACCTATGGGTTGCGACCCCTTTGGGGGTTGAATGACCCTTTCACAGGGGTCGCCTAAGACCATCGGAAAACACATATTTCCGACATGCAGATACGCCCACATACTATTCAAGGGTCATAGCATTAGGAAGGTTGAGAACCACTGCCGTAACCTTTTATTTCCTCTCTGTCATCTTTATTTAGTAAGCATGTGGCTAACCAAGTCATTGACAAGGATTAACTCTCTGCCTTCAAGGAGCATAGAATAGGGAGTGTCATTAGGGAAATGAAATATATTGAACATATACCGAGGTGAATATACTACAGGTGGAAAATGTTGAGCAGCATGGGTCCACGGATAGCTCTCTAGTGCATTTTGCTAGAGCAAGCACCCACAAACTGCAGGCTTTGTGGCATTCTTTTGGTACAGCCCATGAGCTAAGAATGTATTTTACGTTTTTAAATAAAGTTTTACTGTTTTTAAAAATGTAAAAACCATTCTTAGCTCTATACAAAAAACAGATTGCTGATGATAGTTTGCTGATCCCCTGCACAAGAGACACCAAATTGACATTGACCCATTAATACCTACCTGTAATGTGGCCTGTACTTGATAGACATGATTGTTTTTAATTATTACTGTATTGCAATATAATTAGTTTCCTTTGTAGTCCTATGTATTTTATTTTATACGTTTATAAATCTTACTCTGTGTAGGAGACTTTGACACAAAGAAAGGTTTAAGAACCTCTGCCCTATAGGCTGTTCTGTTAGGTTTGTAACAATTTTTCCTCTGAAATGCTGATGAATCCTTATTTCATTCTATTGTTTACCCAAAGATTCCATTAGTACTTCCTGGAAATTTTCTTTTTAAAGTGTGAAAAAGAGCTGAGTGGACCTTTTAGGATTTGAAAAGGAAAACAAATGGGCCATTTTCTTAGGCCACTTTCCTCACACTTCTGAATTGTTGTCATCTCCCCACCACTTGGACCTTAAAATCCAACTTCTCTCCATGGGGATATCCCCTATGCCTTAGAGCTTTTAAAATAAAATCAAACTACTTACTTTGGTAGGTAAGAGTAGAGTTTAGGGAAGTTTTTACAGGATTTGACTTTAAGGAACATCTCTTTTGTAGAGGAAAAAACTAGAAGGTCCTAGAAGCAAAATGACATAGGCCAACGACTCACGTAGCTTTCTGAATCCACTGTCTTAAGATTTTTACCATCATACCTATCTGCCTTCCTTTACAACCATCTTTCTTTACATTAAAGTTCCTACAGCTAGATTCTGAGTAGTGCACATGAGTTCCCTGGAGTGGTCACATGCATGAGAATCTGCATTATTGAAAGCTATATTTATGTAAAATTTGAGCAAGGGAAATATGCAATGTGGATTTGAATAATCTTCAGAGGAGTCATTATCGCTAATCAGACCAAACTGTAATTTGAAATATTACCTTGATGCATAGTTCAAAGGAGAGGTATTATGAGGTAGTGGATAGAAAGTCAGAGCCAGAAAGGCCCAGGTTCTTCCTTCAAATCCACTTTAATCAATGAACAAACATTTATTAATTACCTACCTAATACCAAGTAGGAGCACACAAATATAGTAAGTACAAATCCCTACTCAAAAGGGGGATAGTAATAAGTACGCATATACATATCACTTATACACACAAAAGTACTTACGTATATAGAATAAAGAGAGTCATAAAGTTATTAAATACAAGGTAGTTCTGGAAGGTGGTCTCTAAGTTGAGGATAGTTAGGAAAGGCTATGTATGAAAGATAATGCTTAAGCTGTATCATGAAGAAGGAAAGAGATTCAGTGAGGGGGAGGGGAGAAGGAGAGTTCTTTGCAGCCACAGGGGACAGTCAAAGCAAAGGTGTGGAGATCGGACCTAGATGTCCTGTGTGAACAATAGTCCAGCTTGTCTGGATTGCCCAGTGTAAGAGAAATAATAATGAATAATGAGACTGGAAAGTTAGATTGGGGTCAAGCTGTGAAAGGCTTTAAAAGCTAATAGAGGAGTTCACATTTTATCCTAGAAGTCATAGAGAGCCACTGTATTTGGAGTTCTATAAGTAGAGTAGTGGCATTTTTATATGTGGGGTAGCTGGGTTTGCAGTGGATAGAACACTGGGTCTGGAGTCAGGAAGATCCAAGTTCAAATTCAGCCTCACATACTTAGTATAGCTATGTGACCCCTGGCAAGTCATTTAACCTCTGTTAGTCTTAATTTTCTCATCTGTAAAATGAAGACACACTGGAGAAGGAAATGGCCAGCCACTCCACCATCTTTGCAAAGAAAACTTCGTGGATGAAGTTCATGAGGCTATGTAGAGTTGGGCATGACTGAGTGACTGAACAACAGCAACAAAAATCTTTGGCAGCAACATTTAAGAAGTTTCTTATAATACCTGAGGCAGGGAAAGCAAATAGAGGAGCTGTTGGAATAAGTTAGATAAGAGTTAATAAGGACCTGAACTAAGGTGATGTGTGAATAGAGAGAAGGGGTCACATGTGAGAAATGTTGTGGAATTTGGAAAGATTCAAGCACTGATTAGATTTGGATGAGTGAGGAGTCCTGATAATGCTAAAATTACAGAGTATGTTAATACCTCTGACTTGTGCTAGTTGTGTGATCCTGGGCAAATCACTTAATTTCTTATATTCTTAATTCTTCAAATCTGTAAGTTTCATGATAAAGAGAGTTTGCTAATTGGGGTGGAGTTCCCTATATTGGTGAAATCACAAGTCAGGTTTAGTCCCCATCCCTATTCCAGTAATGCAAATGGGATTAGTTTAGTCAAAGAAGAATCTGCCTATTATCGTATTACCAGGCTCTTAACCTTAGAGAAGCATTTTCTGTGTACTTAATGAAAAAGTACAATACAAAAACTGTTAATTATGAGGAGAAGTCCTACAAATCACTAGAAGGATTATTTATAATATTTTAAATGGATATAAAGTTTTGTCAGTGACTGTTACTTTTTCTTTTTAGGCTAATCCACCTGGTGTATTGGCTCTTTTGGATGAAGAGTGCTGGTTTCCTAAAGCTACTGACAAGACCTTTGTGGAAAAACTGGTTCAGGAGCAAGGCACGCACTCCAAGTTCCAAAAACCCCGGCAACTAAAAGACAAGGCAGATTTTTGTATTATTCATTATGCAGGAAAGGTAAGAATTATGTTATAGTTAGATTTTTCTGTAAGTAAAATAGCACTTTATTAGCAACAGTCTGCCATTCAGTTCCTAAAATATACCCCAACTCACCAAAAGGCATTCACATGATTACTAGATAATTCATAGAAGAGAGTTGATGTCATCTGCTCACAATATTTAAGATCCATGATTATCTCTTCTCTTGATTCCATAATTCAGTTCAACTCAGCAATCACTCATTAGTTGCATACTATGAGCAAGGAATTGTGTTATTTTTAATTAACATTTCTTAGCATTTTCACAGTTTCAGAATTCCTGGTAACCCTCCAAAAAGATGATCCTAGTCTTAGGATCTAAGATGTACTTATCTGCCTCTGACATTTATTTCAACATCATCTTTATTAAATCTATGGCTAAAACTAATCCACAGATAACTATTTTACCACATTTAAGCTGTTTTGCTTCTGAGTGATATTGCACTTATGCCAGAACTTCTCTTTTGATCCAGAGAACTTGGATACGTTTTAGGAATTCTTGCCTTTCTAACTTATTATTTCTTCCTAATTGGAATTTGGGAGCTTCAGTATCTGGCATTCCTCGGAGGGTAGCTATTAGCTCACCTTATAAACTCAGGCTTAAACGGCTCCAAAATATAGAATAATGTTTTTACACAGTAAATGAAAGAAAGAGGATTCATCTTGGGGCCCATAGAATAAGGAGATCCCTCCCTCCAGTGTATACCATCCTCTATGCCAAAGAGCTATTTGGGCCCTATAATTTATAATACTAACATGGGCAGGGGGGCGGGCAGCTCTTTCTATGCCTCAGTGCTCTTTCTTGAATGACCCTGATACCATCAGTGTTTCACTGTTCTGCTGCTGCTTTCCTCCACCCCTGTCAGGGGTCTTGCCACTTTTGCTACCTTTAGTTCTACTTTGTTAGATTTTTCTTAAATTTGTGTTGTATCAAATGTTTTACTTAAGTAAAAAAATTAAAAACCATTTTTTTCAGGAAGGTGAAGCAGAATGAAAATGTGAGTGTATTTATGTTCTAACTGATATTTAAAGAAATGATTATATGGATTCCATGCTGATTAAAACAACCTAAAATACCATTTAGCCTATTTCTTAGACAAATCTTAAGGTTTTTTAGTTTATCCTTGAATTTTTTTAAATTTCATTTAACCAGTCCTACCTCTTACTTTTTTTACAGGTGGATTATAAGGCTGATGAGTGGCTGATGAAGAACATGGATCCTCTGAATGACAATGTAGCTACCCTTTTACACCAGTCATCAGACAGATTTGTTGCAGAGCTTTGGAAAGATGGTAAGAAATGCATAAACTTTTCCCCATCCATTGGTTTATGATTAACTTAATTGGAATCATTAAAATTTTAGTTTTATCTCATAGTCTGCCTTTATATAGTTACAAGTAGAAGCTGCTTTTCTCCCTAGAGCAGGGCTGCCATTTGAATGGAATTTGTCTGTCCACCTTAAGGATTATTCAGCTTAAAAAATAAATAAAATATTTAGAAAATTGGGCATATACCTGGTTTTCTGGTGAGGGTGAATTGTGTTACAGAATTAAATTAGATACTTAAAATAATAGGATAAGAGCTGAAATGGACCTTAGAAATCTAGTTTGTTTCCTGGACCCAGAGTCACAGACACCTGCCAAGAATGACCCTCACTTTGTACCAGTGCTAATCTACATTAGCACACAAAGACAGAAATTCACAGTTCAAGTTTTTTCCCCAAATCTGTCCTGTTTTAGATTTTGCAGTAGTAGAAAATTAATTAGAGACTACTTTAAGCTATATTTTCTGAGTACCTGGCTGGTACAAGGGTGCACAGTGACTGGCAAAGCAACCAGTAAATGCCCTGTATCTGCATCTGCTCCTCTTGTTTCTGGCCCTTGCTCTGTTTTTGCTCTTGGAAATCTCTGCTGCAGATTTATATAATTTGTTTTCAAAACTGAGTACAATTGTTTTTGTGATTTGGTACCTCAACCTAATGTAGTCCATGCTCACAAAAGTACAAGTAAAAAGAAATTACCTATACTATTCTATCCCTGCTTCTCAAAGTCCAGCATTCACTTCTCTTCATTGCCTCTGGGTTCTCTTCTCATTTCCTTGCTATTTGTGGTGGAACTCTGGAAACTCTCCTTTATTCTGGATGTATCTCCCTGCCCCTAGCTTTGTCTCAGTCCTGCTTTTCTGAAAGCACCTCCAGAGCCCAGAGATTTTTCCAGATCCCTTCTCAGAAGCCAAGGAATAAAGAGATAAGAGAAAATACAACTGAGAGGAAGCAGAAATAGGCACATGTAGCAAATGAAAAAAGTAAGGGGAAGAAAGGAGAGAGATATAGAGAACCAGTGTGACTTTCTGGGTTAGTGCCTACTGCCCAGTGAGATTAATTCTTTCAGGATGTCTTTTGGAGTGTACACGTGAAACTTTTGATGAAGGTACTTGTTTATGAGAACCTGGGCTTAC
The DNA here is from genome assembly GCA_028627135.1 of Pseudochirops cupreus. Taxonomy (NCBI): domain Eukaryota; kingdom Metazoa; phylum Chordata; class Mammalia; order Diprotodontia; family Pseudocheiridae; genus Pseudochirops; species Pseudochirops cupreus. The sequence continues at coordinate 187,707,229 of CM053584.1, read as the reverse complement.
GTGGGAATGAGGGTGATAATGGAGCTAAACTCAAGTTCCAAAGAATCAGGGAGGGGAGATTGGCTTCCAACAATTAAAGTAGAAGCTTCGGTACTCTCAGGCATTAAATGAAAATTGTTTGTTGTTACTGAGTAACACAATATTCTTAAGTGAATTCAATCTGTAGGGCCATGTGAGAAGTGTGGCACTCTCTTGCTTTGAACTCAACATCAGTTTTGTTACCAGGAACTATGAAAAATTATATCTCCTACTGAAAAATGGTATGATCAGGTCTGTCTTAGGGGGCCGTGGACAATCTACCACAGAACACATGTTCAAGAGTAGAGGAATGAAATAGTCAGTCATTCAACAAGAAGAGTGCCCTACTGGTTGTCTGGCTTAGAAGCCAGAGACGCTTGGGTTTAAATCCTGCCTTTGACACATACCAGCTATATGTAGGTCCCTGGGTAAGTCACTCAGTGTTCAAACAACTCTCAAAGGCTTAAGTTTCAGAAAAGTTGCCAACTTGTATTCTTAAAGGATTTCTTCACCCAGGATGTCCTTATAACCAGTGAGATCACAGATCCGCTTCTCTCCTACTGTATGTACCTTGTGTAGGATACATAGTTTTGTAAGGCAACACAAATACCTTCGATAAACAATAACAAGAATAAGGGCATGTGTTTGATAACAGATAAGAAAATGAAAACTCAGACCTGAATTGATCAAGGAGAATCATGAAGTTGACATTTGGTGAGTCATGTCTTAAGTGAATGATAGGATTTTGACAGGGGAATATGTGAATTTATTCATCCCAGGCAGAACAGATGTAAAGATGGGAAATCAAAATGCGTATTTAAATAGATTCCAGGTTGGAATGGAAAGATTGGTGGATTTGGAGTGATAGGACCTAGGTTTGAATCTTGTCTCTGCTTGTTTACCACTTGTATATCCTTGGTCAAGTCACTTAAGCTCTGTAGGTTACAGTTACCTCTTTTATAGAATGAATGAAATGGACTTGGTGATATCTAAATCTTTTGACTGGAGCATAGCATCTTTTTTGAGGAGTAGTAATAAGGGTTTTGGTTACCAGGGAAAGGATTATGAACTTCAATCAGTAGTCAATAAGGAATCACTTGAAATACTGTGATGTAATTTGCATATACAGAATGTTTATGAAGGATGGAAGATGAGTACAAGTGGGAAAACTTAAAAGACTCTTGTAATGAATATCACCCTAAACAGGGTGATAACATGGGAATTTTAGTAATAATGAGACGGATGTAAAAGATGTTTTTGAGGTAAAATGAATACAACTTGAGAGGTGAGGAAAAAGAGTGAAAGATTTTCATTATGAAAGATAGGGTGAATGGTGAGGCCACTGCTAGAAATAGGAAAGTAAAGAAGTACAAGTTTACTTGAAAAATAAGTCAAGGTTTGCATGTGTTTAGTTGAGTGTCCTCATCCAGGAAGTGATGTCCTGTAGAAAGTTCGAGATGAAAACAAGGTCAAAGCAAGAAATATCAGTTGGGAAATCAGCAATGTAGAGGTGAAAGTTCCAGCCATGGGAGTGATCAAGTTTGCTGAGGGATAGAATTTAAAGAGGGAAGAGAAGAGTCTTGAGGACCGAGCTTAATGTTCATCTTGAGAAAGAAGGAAAAAGAGAACAAAAAAGTTGAAATTGCTTATGGGAGTTACTGATCATTTTGATATGTACTGTCATAAACTTGATACTACAAGGACTGTATAGTACCTTGAAGGAGGCAGGTATGTACAAGGCACCTTACTGAGAGGATGCTAGGAATTCCTCTGGTCCACGGGCAGTGGGCCTGCCACTGATGTGATTGGTGACTGAGTTAAAGGGAACGGACATTTGTTGGAAGAAGAACTGTCTTTTCCCTTCCTCCCACCCTTCCTATCCCCATGTTGTCTATAACTAGGGAGGGACAACTCTTCTGACAAGGGTTAATTCCCCCAGAATAAATTTAATTATCCATTCTCTCTGGACCAGAGGAGTTCCCTGTATCTTCTTGCAAATCAATAACGTAGCCTACATTGGCATTTGGGGGCACATCCTTTCTACAATTCCTACTTCAATAGACAATTTGGGTTCCCAGAGTTAGACTGATTGTAAGAGTTCTGGAGGAACCACCGAACAGTCAGGATTGTCTTTCTCTTATGCTGTTTGCTGTGTTTCTCCCCCTCCACTCCTGATCAAGATTATCAATTAAGCATTGTCAGCCAGCCTTAAGTAACTTTTAGAAAGGAGTACTTACTAAGGTAGTCCATTAAGAACAGTTCCCTAAAGACATCTGTGCCACAGTCTCCCAGAGGTTTGTACAAAGTACAGGACAATATGGGGGCAAGCCCAGGAAGCACCTGTGGCAAAGGGGTGAGTGACATAGCCCTTGGTTTGCTGTAAGTCTTTTTTTTCATTGTGGGGTGTCCAAGAAATGCCTCTTCAGTATGGTCTTGTGTCTTTGCTGGCTGACATATGAGTTTGTTCTGTCCTTGGCTCCTGAAGACATCTACACTGCTTCCTGCTGATCAAGGACACAGTTTGATCCCAGTGGGAAGAGGGAAAGTCCAGTATACTCAGGACCATCATTTCATTTCATCCAGTGGCTCTCAAAGACTTGGCACACTGAGTCTAAGGTCTTTTGATTAAGAAGTAGTCTCATCTAGTTAAAATAACAGAACTAAAAGAGATAAAATAGGACAGGATATTTTCAAGCCTATCTTCCTTTAAAGACACTATTTGGACCATTTCACACATTGTAATTTTATCAACTTGAAGAGATAATTCATCAAATTTACTAGATGCTTCCCTACTTAACTCCATCTTGTTATTTTCCCTCTCCTCCCCCCCACTTCCCCTCTCCATATCTACTTACCAAAGTTATGAGAGTGTTAAGAGGTATACCTGGAGAATTTGGAGGTTTTGAAATTAAAGGAGAAGTGAGTATACACAGGGAAGCCTCATGGCAGTCCATAGTATCACGTACTTCAGAGAGGAAAAAGATGAAGAGAATTTTTGAAACATCTTCCAATTTTGTGATTAGGAATCTGTTGTTGCCCTTTGAGTAAAATAGTTTTTGTAGAGTAGTGGAAATAGTAAAAACTTATTAAACTCTCATTACTGTGATAAGCACTAGGCATACAATAAAGGACAAAAACATGGTCCCTACTCTCATAAACACGCAAAAAATTATAGACCGAAGATATATATGGTATAAATAGAAAGTATTTGCAGAGGGAAACCTTTACTAATAGGAAGATTTCCTGAAGAATTGATTTGAGGGACAGCTAGGTGGCTCAGTAGGTGACTCATAGCACCGGCCCTGGAGTCAGGAGGACCTGAGTTAAAATCCTACCCCAGACACTTAACTAGCCATGTGACCTTGGGCGAGTCACCTAACCCCAATTGCCGTGCCTTCCCCCCTCCAAAAAGCAAGAAAAAAAAAGTGATTTGAAGTGATTATTGATGGAAGCCAAGAGGCATGGATGAGGAAGGAGAGTGTTCTAGACGTGGAGGGAAAACAGTAAAAAAACATGAAGTTAGAAGATGGAGTGTTGTGTTTGAAGAATAGCAAGAAGATCAATGTTACTGTGTTTTTAAAAAATATAGAGGGGAATAAAGTGTAAGGAGATTGGAAAGGTTGGAAGGGGCCTAGTGATGGAAAGGCTTTAAAAATCAAACGATGATTTTATATTTGATCCTAAAGGTGGAAGAGAGCTACTGGAGTTTATTGATTTGAAGTCAGAATTTCACTTTAGGAAAATCACTTTGTCAATCTAAGTTGAGGATAGATTAGAACGGGGAGAAATTTGAAGCAGGGAGACCTATCAGAAGGCTTTTGCAGTAGTCTGAGCTTGGAGTGATGAGGACCTGTGCCAGGGTGTGAGCTGTGTGAGTAGAGAGAATGAAATGAGACATTTTGTGACAAAATGAGACATTTTGTAAAGGTAGAAAGAAGACATGGAAGTAGTTTGGACAGATTAGTTGAATGCTAGTGAAGAGTCTGGGAGGATGCTGCTACTTTTGACAGTAAAAGGGAGTTTTTTAGGAGAAAAATAATGAGTTTTGTTTTGGACATACTGAATCCAAGGCATGAGGAGAGAATAACTAGTGAGGACATGAATGTATTCAATCTAGAAAACTTTACTGAAAAATTTGGAGTTGAAGGGAAGGTGAGCTCAATGTTTTTAGACAGATAGGAGCCAGTGAAATTGAAGATGCTTGAGAACTGGAGGATTGCAAGAGGGAGGTCCTGAAAGAAGGGTAGACAAAATAGAATCAGAAAAACTGTTAGGTCTTCAAAGACAGGAAGGAAAGGGGAGAAATTATAGGAGTTGAAGGAGTTTCTACTGGGTGGACTTAATTTTGTGAAATATGAGGCTGTCGTTTGCTGGAAGCATGTGAGTTAGAGTACTTAAGGATGGAAAAATTTTAGTTCCTCAATTGAGAGTGAATCAGAGAAACTGAAGGCAAGAAGGCTGTGAGAATATAGAATTTTAGAGTTTATCATCTTAGGGGTATTAGAGTTCTGTGAGATGGTAAGGTTTAAGATGAAGGGTGAAGAGGAATGACTGTTGGGAATTAAGAAGGTTGAGGATTTATGTGGTAAGGATGTTCAGTATTCTTGATGATGACCCATCTAATTTTCCAAATATCATAAGGAGTTCTGTAGTTGTAAGTAATCTGAAAGATAATCTCTTCTTTTATTTTTACAGTGGATGGGGTAGAAAAAAGGAAGATATATGAGCCATGTTATTATCAGTGGAAATAGAAAGAAATTTAAAAATATGAGAAGAAATTGAGGTGGATACTGGTCCTTTGATGCCTTAAAAAGTTTTTTTATATTATGTATGGCTTTCTTTCTCATGAAAAGAAAAAAAAAATTTGAAATTATTGGCAACATTAAACTATAATTTGGATCTAGATTCTACTCCTGATTCTGACTGAAGTATATTTTCCCAGGAATATAAAAAGATCATAAGGGCAGAGACATTATTTTGCATTTTCTCAGAGAAGCTATTTTAGGTTCATCAAAGGTTCTCAAGTTCATTTGGTAAGTTTTTATTGAGCACTTATACTGAACTAGTTTTTAAGACCCTGAGGAGAATACAAAGAAATATGACACAATCACTGCTTCTAGTATCTTACAATAGCACTTGTAAGTCAATACACTCTTAGGTGAAAAATTTGAGGCTAACTCTGCCTCTTACCTTACCTGGGCCACCTCCATCCTGTTTCTCCTTTCTTATAGCACCATGCTGTCACTGATTTCTGATACCTTCCACTGGCAGTGTCAAGGCTTTAAGCAGTAGTAGTGGGAGAGCATCTACTATTTGCAAGGCAAAGTTTTAGGCATCAACACCTATAGTTATAACTTGAAGAAATTTCGAAGTGAAGAGCAGGAAGAAGCTTGACTTGGCCACAGTCATCAGGGAACTTTCAATTGCAAATGGTGATGGTTATAAAAATGCCAAATTTTACTTGCATGTGTGAATTCAGTTGAAGTCTGAGATTTGGATAGTTTTCGGAAGATGAAGAATTTTTCTTAGGGATCCTTTTTAAATTACTCACCCTCAGGAAAAAAAAGAGGTGAGTTGGGATGGACAAAATTTTTTTTTCTGACAGATAAGAAAAACTAGCAATCTATATGATTTTTCTTTCTGCACTGCACTTACATATACAAGGTGAAAAGGTAAGTTAACTCTAAAGATAACTTAATTACCTCATGAGGATATGCTAACAGTGAGTATAAACTGATTAAGCTAGCTTTAAACCCTTTTACTTTCTTCTGAAACAAAGATTGTATTTGGATTTTACAGATTTTTCTGAGGGTTAAACAATGAGAAATAAGATTCATTGGTGGCAGCCCTGCACTAGAGACATAATGCCCCTTGCCTATGTATGTTTTCATGTACTCTCACATGTATTTTTGGGAATTCCTTTTTGAACGCAGATTTCTTTTCATGAGCTGACAATTTTATCCCTCAATCCAGGTTATTATTCAGTAAGGTTCTTGTGAAAAGAAATTTCTCATTACAGACATTTCATAAAATGTACTGTGACTTATCAGACATTTTCGTGAATAATTGTATGATTGGTAGTTATTTGAAAATCATTGAGCTTCATTGGAAAATTCACATCTACTACTTTGTAGATTTTTAACAGTATGGTACAGTAGCACTTCCTTTGAATTTCACTTTATTATTGTTGTCTGCATGCCATTATCACCAACATTTACAAATTTCCCATTGAAATAATTAAAGCAACACGTTTATTAGTATATTTAGATATAAAATAAACTGATTTTTACATTCCTTTTAGTTCCCTAAGTTACTATAACTTTGCCTCATTTGGAAGCACATAGTGTTCATAGAGGAAGTCGTCTTATACACAAATAACTCTAACGATACTGCACCATTCACTTATAAGGGGGAAAAGCTTAATAAAAGTGGACAAATAACTGATCATGGTATGTATATGTACAGAGTCAGGAATCAACTTTCTTCCCACTTACTATGCTTTCCAGTAAATTTAACCACCCTCAGTTTCATTAGAGAGGCAGTGATGAAGAGAGAGTGAAAAGAAAGCTGGCCTTGAAGCTTGGAAAGACTCGGGTTCAAGCCCCAACTCTGACATACAGACTGTGTGACTCTGGGCAAATCACTTAACCTCTCAATGCTCTAGGCCACTCTTTAAAAAGACTGTGAGCTAAAGAGAAGGTTCTGAGCTGGATTCATAGAGGAAGCTTCTTTACCCAGAAGTTCCCTCTATCAAGGATATCACAGTTCTCATCTCTTAGATTGATCAGATTTAATTATTCTATAAAGAACCCTGTCCACATGTGAAAATCCTATACGTGTTTGCATGGAATCTGTTATGGCCTAGTTATTTTGGTGCCCAATTTCAAAGTTTATTTGTGATTTCTAATGCTCTGCGTACTAACGAAAGTGTCTTATGTATCTGCTCTTCTGTCCTTCTGTTTTCTGCTGTTTCTCTGCCTTAGAGATTCAGAATATTCAGAGAGCTTCTTTCTATGACAATATTTCTGGTCTTCATGATCTACCAGGTGAATGTATAAAAACTGTAGGTTTTCTCAAAGCCAAAGGATTGTATTCCCATAGGAAAACTTTTTTTTCTCCTTTTTTTGGGTGGGGGGATGTGAAGGGGTGGGAGAGGGTGGAGGAATGGCTTGTTGGTTTGGGGTGGGGGAGGTTGGGTTATTTTTGCTCATAGGTTTGCATGATTCTGTCATTTCACGCTCGATGAGATACCGCCTCAAAGCAGCTGTTTGAGTGCATACCAGTTCAATTGCTACTGCCTACATTTTGCTTATTATTTTATACACAGCTATTACAGGCCTGCAAATTAAAAGGTATGTGATTACCTTTTTGAATAGTGCCATTTTGATACACACTTTTGAAATAATTAAATATTGATGTTAGATAGCTTTTTGGTATATCATTTGCCTTTTTAGAATTTTAAAGTACAGTGCTGAGGAATTTTAAGAATTTAAACAATAAAATATGGTGGACACATAGTTGTTTCAGATTTTTGCATGTCACCATTACATTGTAAGAATATATTTGTAATATTTAGCATGTCATAGGGAATAGAACCAGCTTCCCGCTCAGGAAGACTTGAATTCAAGTCCTTCATATGGTGTGTCATGACACACAGGACCGTATGACTGTGTAATTGTGAAAGTCCCTCAACTGTTACTGTTCATTACTCCAGGCAACTTTCTATTGTACCAGTTTGTATTAGTAATAGAGAGTTGGGAATTCTCTAAACCAATGAAAACACAGGTCTGCTTAAAAAAGCAAAAAGAGATCCATTTGACTTCTATTAAACCACTTTGAAATACTAAAACTGGGTCTAGGTTTGGGCTGCAATACTAGATGGAACTATGCTGCATTTGAATTATCACGTTTACGTTTGACGCTGTTGGATAGAGTTCAGCATCGGTCCCTGTTATCCTTGCTTCTCTGTAGTGCGTCTTGATCAGGATTAGCAGCGTCTGGTTGCTCAGAATTAATTGTGCTTCGTATTTCTAGATTGTCTAACACACATTTTCATTGACGCTGACAGTCTTTTGATATAGTAGTATAGTTATTATTATCTCCCTTCGAGTTATTGAATGAAATTGAGAAAGTTAACAGCTAGGAAAATAGAATTGAGCTCTTCTTGGAATGACTAGATTAAAATTTCTCAAGTGATTGAGAACATCTCAAGTCTCAAACAAAAATCAGCTTCTTTTCAAAACATACTACTTTTTGTGGTTAAAACCACCATTTTTCCTTGTTAATATCAAGTTCTCATCTCTGATAGCCCTTTTCTTCCTGTTCTTCAGGGGAAAGTGGGCATCAGGTGTGAAGACAAGATATCTGCAGAATTATAGTTATGCTAAACAGCTCTTCTCTAGGAGAAGGGACAGCTCCAAAACCCAAAGAGTGCTGACCCCAGAGAGCAGTAGAAATCATGACTGATTGAGTAGAAAAGTTGAAGGTTGGAGATAGAGTTGTGGAGATTGGTCCCTGTGATAGCATTGTGGTTAGGGGTTTCTTAAGCTATTTCTTTACCCTTAAATTCATGTATCTTACCCAGAAGCCCTTATGCTTCCTAGATTTATTAAAGAATTTCAGAGAGTTTTCAGATACTATAAGAAGCAGTAATATTTAGAGGGCTTGCCTTGGTGACTATGGGCAAGTCACTTCAATCAATCAACAAGTATTTTTAAGTGCCTGCTATGTGCCAGTCACTGTGCTAGGCATTGAAGATTCAGATACAAGGAACTGAATTATTCCTACCCAAAAGGAGATGACTTTCTAGTAGGACTAACATCCTCTAAGACTCTAAGTTGCCGATCCACATTTATAAAGGGAGTTTCCTTATCAAGAGTTTTTATGCCAGTAATTATCATTATCTTTCCCCCTAAATCCTCCCCACTGACCTTCCTTACTACTATTGAGGGCAACACCATCCTCCCAGTCCCTCGGGTTCACAACATAGGAGTCATCCTGAGCTCCTCATTGTTTCTCATATCCATGCTGTTGCCCAGGCCTGTCGATTTCACCATTGCGACATCTCTCAAATATGTCTTCTGTCCTCTAACATTTCCATCACTCTGGTGCAGGCTCTACTGGTCAGTCTGACTGCTTCAAGTCTCCCTTCAATCTAGTCTATCCTCCATTCAGCCACTAAAGTGATTTTCCTAAAGCACAGTTCTGACTCGCTCCCCAAACCCTGCCCCGCTATGCATACATACACACATACTCTCTCTCTCTCAGTTCCAATGACTCCCTCTTGCCTCCAGGATCAAATAAAAAAACCATCTTACCTTTCATAACCTAGCCCTCTGTTTCCAGTCGTTTCATACCTTACTTCCCATCATGTACTCTTCAATCCAGTAACACTGGCCTCCTTGCAATTTCATGAACAAGACGCTCAATTCCTTAGGTCTGGGTATTTTCTCTGACTGTCCCCCATGCCTAGGATGCTTTCTGCCCTCATTTCTAACTACTGGCTTCCTTTAAGCCCAGCTAAAGGCTAAAACCCCATCTTCTTATAGGAAACCCATCTCAGTCTCTCTTGCCTCTTTTTGTAGCCCCAGAGCTTAGTACAATGCCTGGCACATTGTTGTTATTTAGTCATTTCATTTGTGTCCAACTATTTTGTTATCCCATTTGGGGTGTTCTCAACAAAGATACTGGAATGGTTTGCCATTTTCTTCTCCAGCTCATTCTATTGATGAGGAAACTGAAGCAAAGAGGGTTAAGTGACTTACTCAGGATTATATAGCTAGTGAGTGTCTAATGCTGGATTTGAACTGAGGTCTTCCTGCTGCTCTATCTACTGTGTCACCTAGCTGTCCCTGGAGCATTGTAGGGCTTAATAAATGTTTAGTGACCAGCTGACATTGAAATCACATTTTGGAACACACACACACTCGCTTTGCCCCCTGGAAACATAATAATAATGGTAATAATACTATTAATTTCCTCTGATATTCCTCAATTACTGTCCTGTCTTGGAGTTTACTGTTCAGTTCAGTTACTGAAGTCAGCTCAGTTGACTTTCGAGGTTCACAATTTAGGCATTAGATTCAGTCTCGATTTAGTAAAAATCAATAGAACTTCATTAACTGCTCACTGTATACAATATTCTAGGCCCTAGAGTTTGATAAGAAGCAGTCTCTGCTCCCATCATGTTTATAGTCTAGTAAAGAGGTAAGACAATGATTACAACAGAAACACAGTAGAGAAGTTTTAAAAAGTGTTCTGTGATATCTGGGGGATGAGAGGGCAAAGTCAAGGAAGGAAAGCATCATGAAGGAGGTGACACTTGAGTTTCAACTTTAAAGGATTGCAAGGAATGCAGTCATTAAAGGCTAGCAATGAGCCCACAGGAAATACAGAAAGAAGTAAAGAGGTAAAAAAGCACAAGACCTGTCTGGGGGATAGTGTCATTTGGGTGGGACAGTAGATGTGTAAAATATGGGATAAGGAAAAAAGTTTAGTTGTACCATGTTGTAAGGGGCCTTGAATGTAAAAAAAAAATGAGTTTGAAGTTTGCAGGGCAGCTATAATGATTTTGGAGCAGACTTGTGCCTGGAGTGGGCCCCGTGGAGACAAAAGACAAATAGAGTAAGGCAGGAAAACTATTTCAGTAGCCCAGGCACATGGTAAAAAAAAAGACATGAACTAGGCTAATGGTAAGAGAATAAAGAGAAGGAGATGTTGAGGCAGAATTTATAGGACTTGGTTACTGATGAAATTTTAGAGGGAGAGGGATGGAGAAATGTAATATCAACGTGACACAGAATGATGAAAGGTGATGCCACTGACAAATAGGAAGAAATCTGAGGTTTAGGCAAGAAGGTAAATCTTTTTAGACATGATGTTTGAAGGCAGAGAGCATACAGGTGGAGATGTCCTTTAGGCGGGTAGAAATTTGGGTCTTAGAACTCAGTGGAAAGATCAAGACTAGATTTTTTTCTTCAGTCATTAGCATATAGATGGTAGTTGAATCAATTTAATTGTGAAGGGAGAAAATGTTGAGAAAGGAGAGAAAAGAGTCAGGGACAGAACTTAACCTTAAGGGGTAAGGAAAAAAGTTGAACAACCAGTAAGAAGTAGTAACAGAAGTAAGAAGATAACCAGGGGAATGTTGTGTCCCTGAAGGTAAGGAAGGAAAGAGTAATTCAGTAGAAGTGTTTCGCTGTAAAGGGTAAGAGAAAGATGGGACTCTTTTGGAGTGAAACAGAAGTATCCAAGAATTTTTTTTATATAACGGAAAGACTTGTACATGTTTGTAGGAGGATAAGAAGGAGCAAGTAGAGAAGGAGTGATTGAAGATGTACAAGAGAGAAGCATTGATAAGGGCCTTGAGCGAAGAGGTGAGAATGAGATCAGAAAGGATCAAAATTATTGGCCTTAGTAAGATTATCTCTTTTGTGACCACAGGAAAGGAAAAGGAGGGAACAGAAGGCAGAAGGGAAGTGATGAAATAAATTTTTAAAGAATTTTTATCCATTCTTTTTTTTTTCCAGTCAGTGAAAATGCACCCTTCCCTCTCATCGTTCCCCACTCCTAATTGGAGGATTTTTTAAAAATCCCTTTACAAACGTGTAGTTGAAGAAAATAAATTCCTACATTTACCATGTTTAAAAAAAATCAAGTCTCAATCTGTACTCTGAGTTCACCTCTCTGTCGGGAGTTGGACAGCATGTTTCATCATGAGTCCTAGAATCATGGCTCATAAGGTTGCATTAAACAGAGTTCATAATTCTTTCAAAGTTGGTTATCTTTACAGTATTGCCATTAAACGATGATAAATCATTCTGGTTCTATTCACTTCACTCTTCATCTGTTCACATAAGTCTTTTAAGGTTTCTGAGGCCATCCTTTTCAGCCTTTCTTAAAGCACAATAGTATTTCATCATATTCATGTACGACTGTTACCCAGCTCAGTTTCCAGCCCTTTGCTACCACAAAAAAAAGTCATTGCAGTAAAATTTTAAGGAATAGAGTAGGTACAAGGATTTGTAAGATGTCAATCTCAATGACTTCTGAATCTGTTGTAAATGTGGCATTTGACAACTTGAGCAAATGGAAGAGTTTAGATTTTAAACTATCAACATAGTTGTTCTGGAGAATGTAATGTTTTAAAGAGATTCCAGCATTTGATAGGTTGCTAGGCTAGGTGGTCTTACAGGCTCCTTGGACTCATTAGGATCCTGTAGTTCTAAGAACCACCAATGTATCTGATCAAACCTTAGGACTATTTGTGGGGGAGCTTTCTCCATTTATAGGCTTATGAATAAGAGGACAGAGTTATTACTTTGGCATTCAGGAGAGCCATTTTTAAAATTCAAAAGAGATTAAAATGACCAAACCATATCACTCAGGTAAAAATTTTCTCTCCCAAGTAACCATAATTGTAAAATCCCTGACTTTTCTTCAGTCCTCCTCCTTGTTGACCTTTGTGCTATATTTGACCCTGTTGAACACCCTCCTCTCCTGAATACTCCCTTCTCTAGGTTTTCATGACATAGCTCTCTCTCTTCTTTATCCTCCTTCCTATTTTATCACTCTCCATTTTCCTTTACTGGATCATCTACGTAACCCACTGAGTGTAGTGTGTACACACTCAGTCTAGAGCTGTCCTGGGTCCAGTTACCATGAATGCACTTATCTCTATGCAGATGATTCCCCAATCCATATTCAGCCTCAGTCTCTTCTGTGAGTAGTCCTGCATCACCAACTGCCTTTTGGACATCTCGATCTGGATATCCCGTTAGTATTTCTAACTCAACATGTTGAAAACAGAACCCATTATCTTTTTGCTAAACCATCCCCTTTTCTGAATTTCTCTGTTATTCTTAAGGGCATCCTCCTAGTTACTCAAGTAAGTGTACAATGCCTTAACTCCTCACTTTTATGCCACATATCCAGTTGACAAAATCTTGCTGGTTCTGTCTCTTCAAACCTGTTGTGTTTTTTTTCTCCGAGACTCATTTTCTGAGGAAACTTTTTTGATCGTTCTCATTATGGTGCCTTCCAGTCAATCCAATGTTACTTTGTGTCAGCCATATGTTTTGTAGATACCTATATGTTTACATGTTCTTACCCCTTTTGGAATGTAATCTTGCAAGAAGGGCCTGTCTAAGCCTTTATTGTTGTATGCCCAATGTCTAGCATGGCACCCAGGATGAAGTAGACACCTAAAAATGCTTCTCAGTTGTTTGGGAAGAACTTTTCAGCTAGCATTATGCCATTTATTTATCCCAGATTTTAGGGAAATTGTTTCTACCACCCTCAGAAGTTTGGTAGTATGCTATTTCAGATGTGATATGATCATGTTTATATGTAAATATTTTCCTATTAAGCCAACTGCAATATCACGTTCTTCATCCATTATATCCTTATAGGCTTTGTTGAAATAGAGGTATTTTAATAGATACATTATTATTTAGTAATAAGGAATCACATATTTTTCCCCTTTAATTGATATAATATCCATTAAGCATAAAGTATAAAGAAGACTATAAAGTTGATAGCAATCCTATTGATCTGAATTTCTCAGTGGTTCCTAGTTGGACTTAGCAGAAATAAAAGAGGAAAGTTTGAAACACTTCTTAACCTGGAAGAGCCGAAAGTCAGCCTGTTTCCTAGCAGACTGAAGTCATTTAATAGTGGCCTTATCGTGAACTCATGTTGGTATGATGGTGTTAGCATCTTTAGTAGTGGAGTAATTCTGCTTCCCTTCTGTTATCTGTTAATGCGGGCTGCCCCAAGAAGCAATCTCACACCTTTCTTTGCTCTTTTTCTTGTGAACACGGTTGTAAAGCCTTCTTTTTGTTGTCCCTTACGTGTTTTGTTTCGTTTGACATTTTGTCTTCCTGACGCTATTCTTTGAGTTGTGTTTGTCTTTGGTTTTATGCTCTTCTTTCTGTTTTTTATATGTCTATATAATACATATCTTTATAAGTTTCACTTAACTTTGACTCCCAGTGATACCTAGAATTATACCTAGTGCTTTAGTCATAAGTCATGTATCCCTATAAGTAGATTTTTTTTTAATCTTTCAAACTTGATCATAAACCCCACATGATAATTTACCCTTCATAGGATTATGTATCTGGAACTGGAAGGGACCGTAGGCCTCATGTTTTATAGATGGGAAAATTGAAGCCCAGGAACATTGAGTGACTTGCCTGAGTGCTTGCGGGGAGTTGCAGTATTTGAACCTAGGTTCTCTGACTTCAGAATTAGTGCTGTCTACTGCACCGTACTGCTTCAACCTCCTCGGTGTCCTGAATACCCTTTGTGCATATAGCCTTCATTTTTCTTTTTAAATCTTTCTGAGCCGAGACTTCTATTAACCCTTCTACGTAAATTCTTTTGAAACCATTAATTTGATAAATAAAACTAGACTCTGCTTTTTAAAAAAGTAATAAAATAGACAAACTTCTAATCTGATCAGACAGGAAAATGTGAAAAATCAAATTTCCGTAATCAGATGTGAAAAAAATGAAAATCAAATAGAGGAAATTATTACAAAATACTTTGCCTAATTCTGTGCCAATGAAAATGAAAACTTGAATGAATATTGGTAAAAATAGAAAAATGTTTCATGTTATCAGGACTAGAAATTGAGATCTTAAATAATCCAGTCTCAGAAAATGAAGTTCAACTAGCCATAAACGTACTCTTAGTCAAAAAACTCTCATGATCAGACGGATTTGATAAAGCATACTACAACAAACCCCACTTTTATATAAATTGTTTGCAAACTTGGGAAAAGGTGACATTTTACTAGATGCTTTCCATGAGACAGATATTTCCTGATGCTTAAACCAGGTAGGAATAAGAAAACCAATAAACCAAAATCCCAAATGAAAATATCAACACAGACATATTAAATGTGATGATACAACATTAGCACAGAAACTGCAGTAACTTTTAAAAGTTTACACGCTCAGACGAGGTTGGATTTGTGTAAGGAACAAACAGACAAGTGGTGGGAAAAACGTAACCAGAAGAAATAAATTAGTAGGAAAAAATAAAATCACGTGATTGTGTCAAGAGATACGGAAAAAAATCTTGACAACGTAACATCTCTTTTCTCTAGTATAGGAAACACCAGAAATTTTTCTAATAAAATCAGGGGTAAAGTGAGAATTTCTTCCTTTACCACTATTTATATAATTCTAGAAATACTATTATTAGAAGGAGAAATTGAAGGAATAAACATAGTGAAGAAATGAAGTTATCACTTTTTTGCAGGTAATACAGCTTACTTAGAAAATCTCTAATGATCTAATCAACATTAATTGAAATGATGGATAGTTTTGGCACAGGTGAAGGATATCAGTGAGTCAGTAAACATTTATTAAGCACCTACTATGTGCCAGGCATTGTATTAAGTTTTGGGGGCACCAAAAAAAGCAAAAGAGAGTCTCTGCTCATGATGATCTTACAAGTCTAATAGGGGAGAGAAAAAAGTCATGCAAGCCTATGAAATCATCAGCCCTTACGCATAATCCTAACCTTAACCAATAAAACCAATCAGAACACTATAGAAAACATAAATCCCATTTAGCGTTTTTATCTTCTTACCAGAACAAACACAGAAGAACAAAATAACAAAGTACTCTTCACAGAAATAAAGACTTCAGTAACTGAAAAGCAATTGCTAATGACTGGGCCATACTGATTTTTTTTTTTTTTGCTTTGCTTTTTAGAGGGGGAAAGGCAGGGCAATTGGGATTAAGTGACTTGCCCAAGGTCACACAGCTAGTGAGTGTTAAGTGTCTGAGGTCACATTTGAACTCAGGTCCTCCTGACTCCAGGGACAGTGCTCTATTCACTGCGCCACCTAGCTGCCCCTAATTTTTTTTTTAATGACACTCCCTAAATGAATTTCAGTGCTATATCAAAGGAGTACCTCAGAGAAATAGAAAAATTATGCCTGAATTCATCTGTTGCAACAAACTATTAAGACTCTCAAAAGTAGAAATGAAACAGAGAATGGGAAGGAAAGGGGGCCTTTATCAATACTTCAGTATTAGTTAAAAACAGGAAGTTGGGGGGTGGCTAGGTAGCACAATAAATAGAGCACCGGCCTTTGAGTCAAGAGTAACTGAGTTCAAATTTGGCTTCAGACAGTTAACACTTACTAGCCGTGTGACCTTGGGCAAGTCGCTTAACCCCAATTGCCCTGCTCCCTCTTCCAAAAAAAACAAAACCCAAACAGTAAGTTGGTCAATGAACCAAATTAAGTACATAAGATCCAGCAGTAATTTTATATATTAACATAGTGTTCAATGTTTAAACACAAGGCTCCCAACTGTGCATTAAGGAGTCACCATTTGATAATAACTACTAAGAAAATTAGAAAACCATCTGGAAAAAATTAGTCTTAAATCAACATCCCACACCTTATGTCGCAATAAGATCCCAATTGGCATGTGATCTTGATATATGGTAGGTTATGATATGATTTATTATATAAACAAATTAAAGGAGAATAGAGTAAGATACCATTTTACAACTATGGTTTAGGGAAGGATTAAAACAGATCACAGGAAAGAAAACATGCAATTTTCATTAAATAATATTGAAAAACTTTACATAAACAAAAACATTTCAATTAAAATGAAAAAGTAAGCCATTAACTTAATAACAAAGTCTTCACAAGCTATTTATAACCATATAAAATGATCCACTTCACTAAAATGTGGGAAATGCAAGTGCAAACAAGTTTAGGGTTCTACCTGACACTTAGCAGACTGGTGAAGATGACCAAAAAGGAAAATGATCATTTTGGAGAGGCTGTAAATTAGGTTAGAGAACCGTTTAGAGCTATATTAAAAAAAACAAACTATTGTTTTATATCTCTGTAATAGTAATGCAATTTGATCCCTTTGTATTGGCAAAGCTAACAGGTACTTAGCACTTAGGAATTAATCAAGCTTCTGTTAAAGAAGCAGAAGGTATGAACCCCTGTTGCTAACGCAACAGGAAGGGGTTGAAACAGGAAATGGCTGAAACAGGAAATGGCTGAAACAGGAAGCAGCTAATGCCGTGTGTGCGTGTGCATGTGTGTGTGTGTGTGTGTGTGTGTGTAGAAGCCCCTGCTGGGTCAGACAGATCTTTTTGGAGCCAGATTCTGGAGGCTGAGGAAGAGAGGCCCAGGCTGGAGAGACTATTTTTATTTGGAGAACCTGGATGATGTAATTTTCATTCTGGGAACCAGTTGAAACTTCTGCTGGGTCCAAGGGCCAGCTGAAGTGGCTGACAATTTCTGAGGACCAGCTGGAGCTGCAGAAAACTGAGGAAGCATGACTGTGGTACTGGTACTTTGCATGAACCTGTTTGTGGCTTTGTTAAGCCTTGGCTTCCTGGCAACAGAGACTGAAGGACTTAAGGTGGACTGGACACTGAGCTTCAGTGTGGAACAGGAACAACACGGAGAGCTGGACAAGGAACTATGAGCTGTCTGCCTTTGAACCTACGTGACAGTTTGGTGAATCCAGGTGGGAGCTGGGACCATGGGAGGGGGATCCAGGGAATCTGAGAGACTACCCTGAGTCAAGCTGAAAGAAGACTTGACTTGGATACTGTGTATTGACTGAGAAGATTATAACTCATTTGTGACTGAGGGGTGGATGGCCTGTGTGTTTTACACTACCCCTTAAGAGAGTGCTGAGTAGTGACAGATATTGTAATTTAATGTGCCCCATGAGTGGAAAACTTTGACTATTGTATTTTGTGACCTTTAAGGAGGCAAGCCTCCTTTAGGATGATTGAATGATTGAGTTACTAAGTGATTGATTGACTAAATGATTATACTTTGTCCAAAACTGATTGACTAAATGATTATACTTTGTCCAAAACTGTGTGACCACTGTGGTGAAAACTATGTGGCCATTTTCTGTGATAAGTTATTGTGAATGCTGTATTTTGATTATCTGTGATATGTTGTAACATTGTGAATGCTGTCTCCTGATTTACTGTGAATGTTTTGCTCTGATTTGTTATTGAATAAATAGAGTGTTCACTATACTATGTAATCAAAACCTTAAAAGCTGGTCACAGTAGCATTCTTCTGGAAAGCTGCTCGTACTTGGCTTTACAATCTTTCGTCCCATTTTTAGCCAGATTCTTATGGTGAAAAAACAAGCCAAATTACTTTCTACACTTTCTTCCTCCTTTTCCTCTCTTCTAAATCTCTTCAACCATTTGTGTGCAGTCTGGCTTTTGACTCATCCCTCATTGGAAATTGTCCTATAAGTTGCCACCAGATGTCTTAATTGCCTTTTTTTTATTGCCTTTCCTTACTATTTCTCCTTCTTAATCAGTTATATTTAATAGTGTTGACCACCCTCTTCTCGGTGTGTGCCACCATACCCCTACACCTTTCTGTTTGTCATTCCATGTTCCACCCTTCTTTTGGAGTGCCTTATGTGTTGTCTTCTCTCATTTAGAACATAGACTCTTTGAAAACAGGGACTCTATATTTTTTGGTTATTTTTGTATCTCTAGTCCATAGGACAGTGCTCAGCACATTTTTAATACATTTTGCCTACCTGTTGTATCTGACACTGTCAACCATCTCTGAGTGTTTATGACATTGACCTCTCCTGATTCTTCTCCTACCTGTCTGCTTCCTTCTCCATCCCTTTGTTGCCTTCACCATGTCCTCTAACTTTTGGGGATCCACAGGATTATATCTTAAACCATGTGCTCTCTCTTTGTTTGAGTTATTTCTCTGAAGTTTACTAATACATCTGCCCACACAGCCACCATGCTCTGCTTGAGTACCTCTCTACCAATTTTCTATTGAACATTTCACACTGAGTGTCTCACACTGATCATGTCCAAAACAGAACTCACTACCTTTTCCCCAACAGCCTCTTACAAACTCCTCTACGTCAGATTGAAGGTAGTGCCATCCTTCCAGTCTCCTGGGTTCAGAGCCTTGGCATCATGTTAGACTTACCCCTTCCCTGCTTATACAGCTATCACCACCTTAGTTCAGAGTCTCATAACCTCCAGTTTAGACTATTTGCAGTGGCTCCCTACTCGGTCTTCCTGCATCAGATCTTTCAGTACTCTAGTTTTCTACTACCCAGTACTGTCAGAATGATTGACCACAGTCTCAGGTATGACCGTGCCACTCCCCTGCTCAATCAACTCCCCGTCGATTCTAGGCTAAATTATAAACTCTTGTTTAGCTTTTAAATCCCTTCACACCTTGGCCCAAATCTAGCCTTTTCTCTGTTTATTGGACATTGCTCCTCACCCCTCCCCAACAACTCTTTGATCTAGGTCAAGTGGCCTTTGTTCCTCGTAGGACTCCCCCTAACCTCTCGAAGAATTCTTCCCTTTCTTTCAGACCCGACTAAAGCGCTTTGTACCTAGACCAAGGCTTCCCTGCTTGCCCAAGCTCCGCCTTCCAGAACTGTGTTATATTCAGCTGCTTGTGACTGTTCTATTTGTATTTATTCTGTTTCTACTTTTATGTATTTTGTTCTGTGTGTGTGTTTATATGTGCTTATTGTTGTACATGTCATGCTGTTCCTTTGATGTAGGGGATTGTTTGATTTTTTTACTTTTATTTTTTGGTGACTACTCTTGTGTCTGATGCTCAGTATACATGTAAATGCTTGTTGATTGATTGATTCATGTCAAGGCCTTGACTTCATATCAAAAGAGAATCAGTTGAGGAATTAGGGTTGTTTAGGCTGAAGAATAGAAGAGTTGATGGAGAGGGTCCAGAAGGGGAGGCATTACATGATCAATATTTTCAAGTATTTTTTATGTCTGTCAAGTCTGAGGGGAAATAAGATGTATTGTGTTTTGTACCTGAGTGCAGAACTAGATTGTAAAAATTACAATAAAATTTAGATCAGATATAATGAAGAACCTCCTAATAATTAGAGCAGGCATGATGGAGAGGAGAGTTTTATTAATATGTATTGAACCATATGGCCCTTCCAACTATGACATTCTATAGATCACTTAAATATGCAGAAACAGAACTTGAAATTGAACAGGACATTAATGATATCGTGTAAATAAAACTTTCACCAAAGGTATCTCTAAGCATTATATATAAAAAATTCAAAGAACATTCAAAGAACAGTCCTCATTCTTGATAATCTGTTCTCCCAAATGATAAATCCTTTTTATAAGTAAAAAGCATCTTGTTCCCTAAAATTGCTATAGATGAGGGAAATAAAAAGCACTATAGAACTAATTCACCAAGGAACACATACACTTTAATAAATGATGTAATATCACAGATTTAGATCAAAACCAGTTCATACCTTCTCATCCTATGTGATGTCCTTGATGTTTTCCAATAGAGCCAGGATGCTTCTACACAGCAGGTTGTGCTCATTTTTACATTTTGTGGGCATTATTGCATCACTTCATTTGTTCCCCTGCTAATCTCTGCCCTTGACGCATAACCATCCTGACTCCTTTTCCAATCATAGTGAATGATGAAATGCCATTTTGCATATATTGATTGTCACCACAAATATGTTACCAGGGTTGAGGAACTTGCAGCCTTGAGGCAATGTGTGGCCTTCCAGGTCCTTGGGTACTGCCTTTTGGCTGAGTCTGAGTTTTACAGAACAAATCCTTTTATTAAGGGGATTTGTTCTGTGAAGTTTGGATTTAGTCAAAGGGCTACCTTTGAGGACCTAGAGGGCACATATGACCTTGAGATTGCAGGTTCCCCACCCTGGTAATACTTTACTTGTGGCCGTAATGAATATCTCTGTTGCTTTTTGCATCAGTCACAGCTTGTGAAACGAAGAATCAAATTAATTGATAAAAAAAATGTTAAATAGAATGCAGAGAGATCAAATAATAGAAATATATAAAAGTCATTATTATCAAATAGAATTTATGCCAGGAATATAAAGACAGTTCACTAGGAAAAGAGTTAAGCACAATATATCACATAAATGATTATTCAGTATGATTGATATCATTATATCAATATACACAGAAAACACCCTTTACAACATTTTGGGTAGCATTACAAGAAAACAAAGATTAGTTCAAGTAGTTTTCTTTAAAATGAAGATAACTGTGTTAAACAAAGTATTGAGAAATAAAAGAAAAAGAAAATTTCTATTTTAAAATGAAAGACTATTAGTTTGGGGGGCATTAACCTAAGAAAAACATATACTAAGCCAATAAATGACAACTTTTAAATAATTTTTGCAGGAATAATAGCAACTAATAATTATAGAATATTTAATGCTTGAAAATTACAAATTATCTCGTGTGGTCCTCCTAGCAATCTTGTGAGGTATTGTTAATCCCCATTTCCTAAATAAGGATCCTGAGGCCCAGGAAAGCTTAACGACATGTCTGAGGCAGGATTCTAACCCAGGGCTTAGAAACTGCAAGTCCGGTGTTTAATCCACTACGCCGCTCGACCTTTAAAAAGACAGTGAACAATCAGAGACGCATTGGTTTAGTATAACTAATGTAGTAAGGGTGGTAACATTGTTCAGATTAATTTACGGGTAAAATGCAGTATCAATAAAAACACCAGTGGTATATTCTAGAGAATCACTTTCAGGCCTGTATTTGAGGATTAAATCATATCAATCCTGATCCGTTGTCTTCTCTTGTATCAAAATCTGAACTTTGTGATTTTCCAACTCCAACAGCACTTCTTGTTTTCCTTGGTCTTTCAAAGATTGCTAGCCAATGGTTTGGTAATCACATCTACCATCTCTTTTACTTGCCTACGAATAGTTTTTTCACCATTGATCTATCCTCGGTGACTTAAACTCATCAAGGGTGGGCATCCCAATACCCTCTTGTAATCTCCCTATTTATGTTAAAGATCAATCTCCTTATTAACCATTTTGGTCCTAAGCCAAAAAGAATCCCCCAACCCCACTCCCACCCATCCCTAAATTATCATGATCCATTTGAAACCTAATACATGTGATTTAAGACTATTCTCCAGATTGCTTGTTAATTTTACCAGCAATTGTTGAACAATAAATTTTCCCCAGAGTTTTGTGATCTCGAATATAAGAAATATTTTTGTTTTATACATTTATTTCCAGATATTTTCTAATGTGCTTAATTTATCTTTTTCCTATATTTTATTCTGTACTAGGTAGCTTTGCTAACTATTGCTTTGTACTCTAATTAGAGATCTGGAAATGGTACACCTGTTCCATCCTCAGTTCCTTTCTTTCCTGCAAAATTCTTGACCTTCTTCTATATGAATCATACTATTATTTTATCTAATTCTCTGGAGTATCCCTTTGATATTTTTATATCAAGTTCAACTGTTGCCCATATCTTCCCTATCTGATAATTGGGAAGTTGGTGGTTGTTGTTGTTCCCAAGTATTAAGAACTTTATATTGAGCCCTATTGAGTTTCATTTATTCATTTCAGTCCAGTTCTCTAGCCTCTGTTAGCTATAGCACGCTTTCTTGTTCTCTCTCTGTCTCCTTCTCTCTCTCTCTCTCTCTCCCCCCCTCCCTTTTTCTCACTCTCTCTTGCTCTCTCAGCTTTATGTCACCTGCAAATTTGATGAACATCATTGCTTTCCTCTCTGTCATTACTCAGATGAATCAGTTATCTCACTGATGACACTATTCCCTCTAATGCAGATCTCTGCCTATCCAGTGCAGCTCTTGCCCATCTTCTCTGATAGGTTTACCATTCAGGGTCTTCTTCACTTTCTCTTAATATTAGAAAAACCATTCAAGCATATGTATTGTCTAAAGCAAGGGTTCTTAACTTTTTTGGTGTCATGGGCTACCTTGATAGTCTGGTGAATCCTTCTCAGAATGATATTTCTACAGCAGAAAATAAAATTCATAGAATTACAAAGGAAACCAATTATACTGAAATACAGTGATCAGAAAACAAGTTCACAGACCCTTCATTAAGAACCTTTGGTCAAAAATTATCCCTGAATCTTACCACGGGATAAACTAATTTTCTTTTTTGCTTATATATTTCTTTGATGGTGTGGTAATATTGTATATTAAGATATGCTCAAAGTAGGACCCAGAAGGAAGAAGCATGATGGAGAGGTTTTGGGTGAAAGTCAACGGAGGGAGAAGAGAGTTGATTTTGCTATTTGACTGTATTACAGACCACCTAGATCAGGGGTAGGGAACCTGGAGCCTGAAGACCACATATGGCCCTCTAGGTCCTCAAGTGTGACCCTGTTACAAAATCCAGACGTCATAGAACAAATCCACTTAATAAAAGGATTTCTTCTGTAAAACTTAGACTCGGTCAAAAGGCCACACTTAAGGACCTAGAGAGCCACATGTGGCCTCAAGGTTGCAGGTTCCCCACCCCTGACCTCGACTGAAAGAGGAAATAGATAAAAAGCTTGGGAAATATGAGCCAGAGCATGATACAGATACAGAGAACGTCAGTTATTCTCAAATCTAGCGTGCTTCCTTTCAAAAGCAAAGGAGCTTTATCTTTTTTACTTGTTTTAATTTCATCCTTCAAAAGGTAGAAGAAACAAGAATAAATTCTATTCTAGGTCTGGAAAGATTGGAAATGGTGAGAATCTTGTGAGAAAATGGTTGCTCCATACTAAAGCTTGCCATAGAGAAAGTGATATGTGGCACACGTAGTATCAAAGAACAAAAAGGACCTTTTCTTGGGGTTGTTGGGGTGATATAAATGACAACAGAGAGATGGCAATTTGCTCAGTTCTGATACTGTTTCTCTTTTCTCTGCAAAGGAGAATTATTTTTGCACTGGGAATAACATAACAAAAATGGCTAACAGAGTTGATAATGAAAGGTAAAGAGATAGTAAGAGAATAGTTTTCAGACATCCCTGGTTTTTCTATCACGTATCTGGGATTAGCACTGTCCCTCTTTGTAAAAAGAAAAGGGCCCTCAGGAGATGGTCCTGAGCTGGAAACCCTGAAAGTGGCATCAAAAACTTTAGTGTAGGGGACTGTGCAAATTAGTAAAAATTCTGACCAATTTTTCAGGAACTTAAGAAATTTGATGGGACTGAAGAGAGGTGGAAAATTTTTAAATGTGAAAATGTAACTGAGGTTTCACTATAAAATAGAAGATAATTGAAAATAAAGTAAACTTTTAAGTTGAAAAAAGAGAACAGTCTTGAATTCAAGTCACTTAGCCGAGATGAAACACTTATTCAGCTATTGGAACAACAGAAATCCCTTCTCATACCCCATACCCATCAGATTGACAAAGATGGCCAACGAGGAAAATGACAAATGATGGACTGTGGGAAAACAATATATTAATAACCTGTTGGTAGAATATGAACTGCTTTTTTCATTTTAGAAAGCAGTTTGGAGCTGCGCCCTCAAGTTACTAAGCTATGCATACCCAGCTATACAGCTACTTGGTATAGACTCCAGAAAGAGCCATGAAGGAAGAAAAGAATCCGTGTATACAAAAATATAGCACTTCTTTTGGGGGAGATTGGGGCAGAGCTAAAGTTCTGTCCATCTCTTGGGGATTGGCCAACCAAATTATGCTAGATAGGTATAATAGGATATTATTCTCACACCATAGGAAATGAATGAAATGGACAGTTTCACAGGAAGACCCCTATGAACTGATGCAGAGTGAAGTGAGCAAAATTAAAAGAACAGTTAATACTTTGACAACAAAATTATCAAGAAAAAGAACTTTTGAAGACCTTAGTTGATCAGTGCAATGACAGGTTAGTTTTGAAGGGCTGAAGATGAAGCATGTTGTCTCTCCATCTCCTACTAGAAAGGGAATGGACTTAAAAGGCAGACTGAGACCTCTTATATATGAGATGTGTACATAAGAGCTTTAAAACTGTGATCTTTGACCTATCCATGCAAAACTATTAGCATTTTGGACATGGCCAGTGTGGAATTTTTTTTTTGTCATACATATTTGTCACAGGGCATTTACTCATTCATTTCTTTAGGTAGCAGGGTGGCTTAGAGCACTGTTCAAACCCAGTGAGTTCAAACTTTCTGAATTCAAACTCAGAAAGACCTGAGTTCAAGTCTGTGTCAGACACTTCCTAGCCATGTGACCCTGGGCAAGTCACTTAATCTCTGTTTGCCTCCGTTTCCGTATCTTCAAAATAGAGATAATTATAGTACCTACCTTCTAGGGCAGTTGTGAGAATCAAATGAGATAATAACTGTAAAGTACTTAGCATAGTACCTGATGCATAGGAAACCCTCTGTAAATGTTAGCCGCTGTCATTACTGTCATCATCATCATTATTATTAAATTAGTTGTTCAATTTTAAGGACAGATGAGAGCAATAGAAAAAAAACAGATGCTTGTTAATCAGGAAAAATTACAAATACAAAATTTTAATTTATGAGAAATTCTTCCAGTCAGTGTACAATAAGGTATTGAATGGTATAATGTGAAGTGTGCTTATTTTGGAATTAAGGGACTTGGGGTGCAATCTTGGCTATCTCATAATTGTGTGGATTTGGATTAAATCATATAACCTCACTGTGCCTCAGTGGCCTCATCTGTAAAATGCAGGGTTTGGACTAGATTACCTCTTATATATCAGAGGTGTACCTAAGAGCGCTAAAACTGTGATCTTTGACCTATCCGTGCAAAACTTTTACTATTCACAATAGCAAAATTCTAGAAATAACATGTATTCAGAAATAAGGGACTAGCTGAACAAATTATGATTTACAAATCAATAAAAAATTATGTGCCATATGCATGAAATAGAACGTTAGTGTATCCTACACGATGACATATAAATACTAATTTCTTTTAAGAGCATAACTATCAGAATAATATGTATACTGACTATAGCTATGTAAATAAAGATAATAGCAGGGAAAACAAAAAGCAGAATACTTCAACTCAGTTCACAGAAATGAGCAGGATTACTTTTTTCATATTTCTTGAGTTAATTTTTAGTTTTTGAATTATCTGTAAGTACAAGATGTCCACAAACAAATGTGTAATTGTTTAAATTACTTTTTCCTTTTCCTTGTTAAATGTTGTTTGTTTTGTATGTTGTTTATTCTTTATGCTTTTCAATACATATCAGGAGGACAAAGGAATTACAGATTTTCTAGTAATAATTTTCAAACACCTTAATTTCTGATAATAGACCATGATTTTCTCCATATAATAGCAGCTTGATTGCAATCAATTAACAAGTATATATTAATAAAATAGATTTGTACAATCAAATACATAAAATATAAGGTAATTTTCAGAGGCAGGAAAAGAGTCAGAATTTGGAGATACTGATCGCCATTTAGATGCTTTTTGACCTGGAGTCCGGTTCATTCTTTTGAACTTTTTTGGGTCTGAAAATGTAAGCTCCTTGTGGGCAAGGAAGCTTTCAGTTTTGCCTTTATATCCCTAGACTCTTAATAAATTCTTGTTGATTGATTGAGTAGAAGTTGAAGTTGATTGATTCAGTCAGATATTGATTTAACAGTAATCGTGTCCTCGGCATCTGCCTGAAATGTGTTATGGGAATAGTAGATAGTCTGGTTTTCCTTAGGGCATAAGATGTGTGAAATGTGGAGTATCGTTAGCTAAAAGTGCTTCAGTTTAAAGTGCTTTTGTAAGTTGGGACTATTGCTGAAAAATAGTTCAAGGTCCTGGTGTGACTGTGTCTGTTTTGTGGCGTAGGGAATGACCATAGCAAGCAGGATGGAAAAGTGGTGGACCTGTACTAACAGGAGCACATAATCAGGAGTAGAGAAGAAAAGTGGTTGGTCATTCAGTGATATTTACTGAGTACCTTTTCCATGTAATACCAGCTAAAGAGTGGGGGGAAGAGTTGTATAAGACACACAGTAACAAGCACATATGTGAGAAGTATAGCCCAAATGCCCTACGAGTAAAGGTTAGAAAAGGACATCTTAGATGTGAAGGGACCCGAAAGTTATAATGGAGATGGCATTTGAGCTGGGTCTTGAAGGAATCATTTAAAGAGGGGAAATGTAGGTTTGGGACAACCTCAGCCCAAGGATACAGCCAGAAAATCGCAGTGCACGTCTGAGTAGGCATCATGGTATAGCAGAAAGAATGGTGGATTTGTATTCACAAAACCTAGATTCAAATCACAGCTCTTTAATAGATGGGTAGATGATAGAGCATTTATGAAGCAGCTGTTCTGTTATCAGGCTCTGTTCTAACCGCTAAGGATGCAAACACAAGCCAACGATAATCACTGCCTTCCAGGAACTGATATTACATTGGGGCAAAACAACACACAACTTGAAAGCAGTATGGATTTGGGGAGTAGACAACCTGTAAGAAGCTGAAAGAGGTTTTGAGTAAAGGGTCCTTATTGAGATAGTGGTTTTTGCAGGGTAGCCACCAATCTGGAAAGCAATGCCTCAAGGCAGAGATTTCTGCAAGAGAGACCTTAGTACATAGAGGAAGTATAAAATAAATGATCTAGAAAGAATTGTGGTTCAATGGAAAGTGCTTATTTTAGAATCAGAAGACTTTCTTCATATTAAGTACTGACTGCAGAGGAGAAAGGAGCCCTGAGCAATTCAGCCTGTGGGCTCAGTGATTCTGCACCACTAATCCCATGCTAGAAAGACCTTTAGACCCAGCGTTGGCCATACCTCATAGCCCATACTCAGCTCTTGATACCTCTACGCCTTCTTCAAGTAGCTAGCTCTTCTACTTACCGGCTCTATGACCTTGGGTGTATAACAACCTGTCTTGGCTAGTTTACCCAACTATGTGCTGAGAGGACAGTGGAAAAAGTACTGGCTTTGGAGTCAGAGAAATTCATACCCTACCTTTGACACTGCCTGTATGACCATGAGCAAATCAGTTACCCATCCTGTACCTCGGTTTTCTTATCTGTAAAATGAGAAAGTTAGACTAGATGTCCTCTGAAGTCCCTTCCAGCTCTAAGTAGACAACATTGAAATTATAGGAGTTCTTCAGTAACAGGCCAAGGAATTTGGGTATTGTAGAGATGTTAAAGATTGATTGTTTTTTGCAGTAGGATGATCTGGGCAGATTTGTGCATTCGGAAAATGAGTTTATCAACATAATTTAGTTTTGGTAACACAAAGTCAGATTTAACAGACTTAAGACCTGTTATATTGCATTTCTTAAAATTGTTTTTGAAGCCTAAGTCTGGATTTGGATTGTCTGGCCTTGATTTTTTTTTCTTTTAACATCAGTTTTAACATTACGTTTTATTCAGAAGAACAAAATTTAGTTACATGTTGCACATAAAAAGGGTTTGTTTTAAAAGTTTTAAGGATATCACTATACTATAATTATAAAAATTACAGAATTGAGTAACAGTGTAAATGTTTACACGTATAAATGCAAAGAACAGAATTATCTACATTGTTCAAAATAAAACTTCAAAATTAAACTTAGCCCTAAAAATGAAGTTATTTGCCTAATTTAAAGGTGAACATGAAGACCTTTGAACTGTTTGCATGCAGAGAATAATTTTTGTGACATAAAATACAAAATTACAGTATTTCTAAGGAACCATAAGCATTTCTTAAAATTATGTTCCCTTGAAATAATTGAAAATTGTTTTTTCTCACAAGAGCCTCTGTATTCAAGAACATCACCTTAAGAAGGTGTCATCACTGTCGTTTATGACAGGAAAAAAATTGTTTCTAACTTGCTCATAGTTTTATAAAAATAAAAAACTTTCCATTTTTAGATTTATACAGTAAGTTTTTTAGATGTACTTGATTTTATGTATGTTCCCACCTTAACAACATACGTGCCCTCCAGATGATGAACGTCATCTCCAGCAGGAGTGTCACTTGTTGTTGGCTTTGCTTTTATCTCACCAGGGCCGGGCATCACCCTCCACCCCACCTCATGGGCATTGTAAAATATAACAAAAAAACAATCATTTTAATGTGTAGGTGGAGTTTGTTATATTGGACATCCTACTAATTAGCATGCAAAAAATTACTACAACAGGTAAATGAGAAAGATCAGTAAATTTTATACACAGATCCGTAGAGTATATTGTCACTGGCCACATGATAATTTTGGAAGGCAGTATTTAATTTAATTCCTTTGAACAAGGAACCCATATTTCATCACCAGAATAATGTAAGAATATGGATCTGAAACATGAGCCTAAAACAAGGATGGGCAGAGAGTAAGATGAGTTTCAGCCTCCATAAAATCCTACCGAAGGACTCTTCCCCCATAGACTATAAAAGGAAGATTTTTGCCTCCACAGTAACTCACACATTCCTGATGTCAGAAGCAGGCCTGAGTTTAAGTGTAGCCTCAGACACTTGTTAGCTGTGCAGCCCTAGAAGCTGCTGAACTTGTGTTTGCCTCAGTTTTCTCATCTGTAAAATGGTGCTAATGATTGCACCTACCTTGAGGGTTGTTGTGAGGCTTTTTGAAAAACACATGTAGTCCATAAATATTATGAACACAGGTACACATTATTCACTTATAATTCATTATAAGTTTACTACATGATTATGTGATGCATATATTTAATAAGCCTACTCTTTATGCCTCATGGTAACTTGAGTTTATAAGATACAAGCTTAGCTTTGCAGGACTCTTAAGAAAAAGTCAACAAAAAAAACTTAACAGATCTTCAGGATGAAATACAGTTGTTCAAAAAACTTAGAAAACATTTACTTAGCTACTTAGTGTTCGAGGACGACATCGAGAAGCTATTTACTGAAAAGACAAAACAGGGTGAAATGCTGGACACGTGGCGTTTCAGCACTGCATAAATACTCGAGGCCTTGTGTTTGAACACCGAGTGTGTTCCAATCAGTAACACAATGCGGTAGCCAAAAGTCTGTAATATGAATTGGGCAAAAAATGTGGTTTTACAAAAGACCTTAAACACTGAGTGTTCAGTACCAAAAATACTCATAACCAAGGTCATCTGGACCCTTGAAATCTCAACGGCAATGAACACTATCACTGCTACCTACCGAAAGGTGGATATTTGGACATAGCTCCCCTTTTCAGGTAGCACACTTCTGTGTAGCAGTGTGGTTTTTTTTGTAGTTTGCAGAATTCTACTGTAGATATTTCTTTTACATCAGTAATTTTTGCAGTGCAGATTATTTTTTAAAGTTCAGCATTATAAGTACTATGATTTAAAGCTATGTTGCAAGTTAAAATTAAAATAATTCTGCTCCACAGTATAATGCAGAAAACTGAAAGAAAGGATTTCATTCATAAACCACCAGCATGCAGAGCTCTAGTCGTCATTGAATGGAATTCCTGTTATAGGAATACCGTAAGAAGCTCAATAAATTTAACCTCTTGTTGGTGGAAATACCAGAAATAAAAATATTAATAAGTGCCTTCTTTGACCATAATTTTAACAATATAGCAATAATTATAAAAGTAAAAGCTCTTTGAGAACCTATAAGCAGAATAACGTGCTTCTCTTCTCCCCCTCCAAATGTAATGCCCTAATGTAGCAGAATTATATTTTTCTAGGAACTTTTAGCAACAACAGGTATCTTTAACCTTTTAGTACTTCAGATCTTGGCAGATAATTTCAACATAAAATAATAGACTAAATGTTTCCTCAGAAATTAACTTTTGGATTACTCCAAGTTGTAAACATAATTAGCATTGGGTGTATTTCATTTCCAGCTGTTCATTTGGTTAATAATTCTTCTTAGCTTGATTAGTTAATAAAAGAAGATACAAGGTTTCAAAACCTTTTTTTTCTGTTTTTATGATTGAGATAGCTATGAAGATCAGTACTGATTCAGCTACAATTACCTAAATAGAAGAGGAGCAGTTCTTAAAAATTTTAATACCTACTGTCTCTTTGCTTGTGTTTGTGGTTTTCAAAAAAAGTTAAATTGTTCACTTGAGAGTATAAACTTATATTCTTCTTAGCTAGTGATCTGGGGATATAGAAAAAGTAAATATTAGAGTGGATTGTGTAGATAATTGTGGGCCATTACCAACATGACAGGTTTAATACTGTTTTTAACCATTTATGATAAAGTTCCAGTGAGAAATTTTAGCTAGTGATCACATGGAAAACTCATCCATTTGTTCTTCCTTAAAAAAATAGCAAGGTCTGGGGCATCCGGAGTCAGGAGGATCTGAGTTCAAATCCAGCCTGAGACACTTAACACCTATTAGCTTTGTGACCTTGGGCAAGTCATTTAACCCCAATTGCCCTGCCTCCCCTCTCCAAAAAGCCCTCCCCCCCCCCCCAAAAAAAGAAATAGCAAGGTGATTGAAAGTGAAAACATTTTTCTGTATTTTCGTTTTCCTATTCTTTGATTTTTTTTATAGTACTTATTCCTTCCCTTTAAGTCTTTCTAACATTTTTTGGAATTTGAAGAAATTTATACAGGTGGCCGTCCAGGGGGTGGCTAGGTGGCGCAGTGAATAGAGCGCCAGCCCTGGAGTCAGGAGGACCTGAGTTGAAATCTGGCCTCAGACACTTAACATTTACTAGCCCTGTGACCTTGGGCAAGTCATTTAACCCCAATTGCCCTGCCCTCTCCCCTCCAAAAAGAAATATTCCCAGACTGTTTAAAGTCATCTTCTTTCCAGAGTCACTTTTCTTCCTGAAAAGCTAATGATTGAGTGGAGAGACTCTGTGGTCCCTGTTTCATGAACGGTTTCATTGTCCATTGATTTTCCCGTTTACCTTTTCGTATGTTCTCTTTTAGACCTAGACACAGATATAGATATATGAGGGGTCTGGAAAGTGAGCTGAATTTTTTTCATAGCTTGCTTATATAGTTTCAGCCAAGATAATTTACTTAAGATAGTGACCGTGTGGAGATGGATTTCATGTGACAACAGCTGTAAAAGTTAGTTTGTGTTTCTGTTAAGTTATCGAAGCACCAAGACATTTTACCATAGAAGTTTGCGGCTTATGATTCCACTGCTTGTGCCCAGTGTCTGGATATGCTGGCTGCCTTCCCTAGGTGGCATCCCCCTTTACCATCTGTGTCACAAAGCTTGTGCTGCTCCTCTATTACTCTCTGTCCTGTCATTTTGTTTTCTAATAAAAGTAATAACTGGTTTGATTTTTATATTTCCTTCTTGTTTTTACCAGTGGATCGTATTGTGGGTCTGGATCAAGTTACTGGCATGACAGAAACTGCTTTTGGCTCAGCATATAAAACCAAAAAGGGCATGTTTCGTACTGTTGGTCAACTATACAAAGAATCTCTCACTAAACTGATGGCCACTCTTCGAAATACTAACCCTAACTTTGTGCGCTGCATCATTCCCAATCACGAGAAGAGGGCAAGTACTAAGTAAAACATTATACTTATGTACCAAGTGATAAGCATTTTTTATTGTAGTCAATCTCATTGTTAATTTTGAAATCTTATTTGTGTCATTTTACAAAGGATGACTTTTAAACTACTGTTTACTTGATTAGGCTGGAAAACTGGATCCTCATCTTGTTCTTGATCAGCTCCGTTGCAATGGTGTCTTAGAAGGAATTAGAATCTGTCGACAGGGATTCCCAAACCGGATAGTGTTCCAGGAATTCAGACAGAGGTACCAGGACTTCAGACTTCTTTTCATGTGCTTCAGTCCTAACTGAAAAAGTGATGATAATCCTTAAGAAATAGTGAGAGGGTAACAGATTTTTCTTATTTTTCCCAGAATTGATTAAATATGCTGCCCAAGTACTGGAGAATGACACATGTCGAGTTCAAGCACTGGCAATCAGTGCTTGATCAGCAATCAGTAATTCAGTAAATCAGTAAAATCAGTAAAAAAAGTAATTCAGTAAAAATTTATTTAAACTTTATTACAGTTGATGTATGGTCCCTGCCCCCATATATGACAGCATAAATGGTTGGCAGAGATGAAACATATGTAGGAAGAAATATTAATTTAAAATACAAGTTTAACGAGATAACTCTTTGAAATAACTACCAATAAGATAAACTCTTATTTGTTTGAACCTTTAAGTCTCTCCTTTAACTGAATATAAAGAAGGAAAAGTGAGTCAGAGAATAAAAGAGAACAGAGTGGAGAGCCACAAAATCATCCAGGGAGAGGAAGGAAACAGTATAGAGAAAGATTCAAAGTCAGGACGGTATAATGGGCAGGACAGACTATTAATTTAGGTTCACAGTTGAAATAAAATGAAATACAACAGTTATCAAAAAGCTCTTTAACAAGAATATGGCAACATTTATCTCCAGTAGACAAGTCTTTCCTTGCTTCTCTATGGAAATGTGTTTGGTCCGCAGAACAAACATTGTCTTTGAGACAATTTCTACCATGACTTACATGCCCACACTCCATGTGAGTAGGCCTTTTTATGCCCTCAAGGCACCAGCAGACCATATCAGTAAGGCAACAGGCAAAAATACAACTTGAGCTTTAGCTACCTGGGCCGCTCGAGTCTCAGGGTTAGCTTCCTTGCCTTTTGGAGAAATAATTCCAATTTGGGGGGAAGGGAAGGTAGTGGTATCAACAGGGGTAGTAGATAGTGGTACTGTCAGAGATGGAAATCCATGCTCTGTTGTTTAGGATATTTTTCGTCACTTATCTTTTTCCTTATAGTTTTCCTTTGGAAATAAGTCTTCAAATTTATTGTAATTGGTGCTCAAGTTGAGTCATGTTCTTGAACTACCTACTGATAAACTGCTCTTCCATTCTACCTGACCTAAATTCCCCATGTTATCATTCCTTTGGATCATAGAGTACTTGTCTGTAGACTAGGCAGTCTCCTTAATCTTTGTATATGTGTGCATTTCATTTCCAACTATTCATTTGGCTGTCTGGTAAAGCCTATGGGCCCCTTATCAGAATAATGTTTTTAAGTATATACACTACATGAAATTACAAAGGAATCCAATTATATTGGAATACATTTGTCAAAATATTTTTTTAAAAAATAATTCTTGGACCTCAGGCTAAGAACCCCTGCTGTAAAAGACATTGATCAAAAGCTATATGGGGAACACCTAATTTAGAGTTCCCTGATTCTTAGGCTTTTTTTGGCAACCTATATCAGACCCCACAGAGATGTAGCATATTAGTGACATTTAAATTACCTCGTAAACTGAATAGTTCAATAAGTATTCACTTTTTATTGCTTGGAACAAAAAGGGCATGATTAGCATCCAGGAAACTGAATTCACTGAATATTCTCCCCATGAGTCATATACCAAAGGTAAAAAAGCAAAATATTTATCATATTTGAACTGGAAAGTCCCTCATGGTCTAAAACCACTGTTATAACTGAGGGGAAGACAACAGGAAAAAGTGTTTAATATCTAGTAAGTTAGGCCCTAAAAAACCTATAAATTCAGATTGTAAATTTTTTTTAATTGTAAAAAAATTTAAATTAAGAAATTTTCAGTGGCATCTATTAACCATGACACATCTTTCCTCGTGTGATGTATTTGTCCTCTACTGCTGGGCATATAAGACTTGTTTTTTTCCCATATTCTTTTCATCTTGAAAACCATGTTTATTTTATGTTAATTATCATTAGGAAGAAGATTAATCTTGGATGTCAGAAGACTGTGTTCAAGGGCCATCTCAGTCTGTGCAAACTTTGGCAAATAAGTTAATTTCTCTTAGCGGCAGATTCCTTGTATATAAAGTGACGATAAATGTCTACTCCATGAGATTGTTGTAAGGGTTACATGAGATAAAATATGTGGAAGTGTTAAAATATGTCATAAAACTCTATCTAAAGGGCACGCTTTTAAATTACTGCTACTTTTTGGATTCATTATCCTTAAATTTATTGTCTAACTTAGGGGTGGGGAACCTGTGGCCTGAAAGCCACATGTGGCCCTCTAGGTCCTCAGATCTAGGTCCCTTTGGCTGAATCCAAACTGGACAGAATAAATCGTCTTAATAGAAGTTCTGTAAAACTTGGGACTCAGAAGGCTGCACCCAAGGACCCAGAAGGCCACATGTGGCTTCAAAGCCGTAGGTTCTCCATCTCTGGCTTTTAACCCAAAGAAATGACGGTAATTTGGGACCTTTCAGGCCAGGCAGGAATAAAATCTTCTCCCATATAATCGAGGAATATATAAGAAGTGATGGCTTTGGTAGGCATCATCATTATAATCTGGGACAGGAAGAATTAAATAGGGTCGTCTTCTAAGTTTTCAATCAGTCAGCAAGCATTTCTTATTAAGTACCTCCAATGTGTCAGGCTACAAAGACGCAGCACATGCTGTCAGGGAATCCACATTCCAGTGGGAGGGGAGAGGAGGGGAGAACATAGACAATATACATATAATTTGTTACCTATTTATAACAGGAAGTTTTTTAGTTGTACCAGATAGAGTTTTCATACTTTAATTATATACCCGTTAGAGGCAAAAAGTTGCTACGAATAGATGAAAGCATGTATGCTAAAAATTTATTTTGAGTTCTCTTCGTTCTGTACCTTTCTTATAGATACGAGATTCTAACCCCAAATGCTATTCCAAAAGGCTTTATGGATGGTAAACAAGCTTGTGAACGAATGGTAGGTTTTCCTTAACTTTTAAGTTATTGTTTGGTATTATACATTGTTATTTGTACCAAAAACTAAACCAACTTTTGTCCCTTAGATCCGGGCCCTAGAATTAGACCCTAACTTGTACAGAATTGGACAGAGCAAGATATTCTTCAGAGCAGGAGTTCTGGCCCACTTGGAGGAGGAGCGGGATTTAAAGATTACAGACATCATCATCTTTTTCCAGGCTGTTTGTAGAGGGTACTTAGCCAGAAAGTAAGTTGATAGGGAATGTTATAACAACAATAATAATTGGCAGTTATTTAACACATTAAAGTTTGCAAAGATGTCATAACCCATAAAGGCTCAGCTTACATGGAATTTTCTTCTAGCAGCCTCTCTTGATTCCCCCAGTTCTTAGTCCCTGTTTTTCACCCTCACTTCTGCCACCAGCAGACCACAGTGCATTTATTTTGTGTGTCTTGTATGTACTGTAAACTTGTTGTATCCTCTCATAGGAAATTAGATTTTTGAGGGGAAGGACTGTCTAGTCTCTTATGCTCACACATCCTGGCACGTTGTGGCTGGCTTACTTAATAAATGTTTGTTGATTTATAAAGTGAGATCCCTGTGCTAAAAATTGAGGTGATACAAAGCAGTATAATGTCCCTACCCTCAAGGAGCTTAAAAATCTTCATATGCTTTTATCATTAAGTATATTCTATAATGTACTAATTCTTTGAAATTTGGTAATCTGTTAAAATATTTATTTAGAGGGCATAGCCCTGTGCAACATGCTAAAAGAATAGCACAAGATCTCTCTCCTCAAGGAAGCTGAAATATAATTATGGTAAATAGAGAATCAGTATGCATTTTTAAAATACCTACTACATGCTAGGCACTGAGGATACAAAAATAAAAATAAAATGGTCTATGCCCCTAGGGGGTTTTTAGTCCATCAGGTAAGATAACTCATACATATAAGTATATATAAAATAAGTCCATGCTAAGTAGGTAGAGTGGTGGATCCAATGCTTGAAAAAGGCTGCATATAGAAGTTGGTGTTAGAGCGGAGCTTCAAGAGAAGCTAGGCATTTTAGGAGGCAGAATTGAAGAGGAAGCATATTCCATGCACTAGGGACAGCCTGTGTAGACACAGGGAAATGGGACACTGGGTGTTGTGGGCGAGGAACAGCCAGAATCCCAGTTTAACTAGACCACTGTGGGGAGTAGTGTATAACAAGTTTGGAAAGGTAGGTTAGAGTCAGGTTGTAAAGGGTCCTAAGTACCAGACAGACGAGTTTATTTTTGTTCCTAAAGTTAGTGGACTTTACTTAGTAAGACAATGGCAATGGCATCTTCAAACCTTTGCTTTTGGAGAATCACTTTGACAAGCATATGATTGATAAAATAGAGTGGGGAGAGTCTTGAGGCAATAAGCAGGCTCTTGAAATAATCCAGATGAGAGGCAAAAAAGGTATGGTGGCCATATCAGAGAGAGAAAGGAATGGATGGGAGAGATGTTAAGCAATTGACAATATATACATAGGAATGGATAAATAATGATACAGAACAAAAATGTGATGCCCCGAGAATCACATATGATTAAATGCCAAATGATTGATAGATACATAGGAACAAGAAAAGTTGATGGTTATGATTTACTTCTCCCAATAGTATTTCTATTCACTGTTCATTGGAAGTTTTCAAATTTAGAGCAAAGGATGTCATTAGAGAAGCATTTGATTGGAAAAGAAAATGAACTAGTTATGTGGCAAGAACATAGGTTAAACAGTGGATAAGCCCATATCTTCTGATGCTTCCCTTCCAATATCAAGAGAAAGTCAGGCAGGCCCCAGCACATTGGAAGACACCTGTGGCAGAGAGAACAGGAATTATACAGAATGGGGTAGGTATGAGTGAGTACTGATCTGCTTCATTTGAAGGAATATTCACATCCATGTTTTCACTGATCCATTTGAGTTCCGTATTAGGGCTAGATGTAGAATAGAGTGGATGCATGACAGACTGGAGAAAGAGTGAACAGTTTGGAAATTATTCCACTAGTAATGCAGTTTACTGCTTTGGGAAGAACAGTGAACTGTCCTGAAGAACTTGTAGAGATGGGACCTAAGTTCAAATCTTGACTGCCCTTGTGACCTAGGGCAAGTCATTTAACATTTCTGGATCTTGGTTCCTTCATCTGTAAAATAAAGTGGTTGGACTAGATAATTAATGTCTGGAGTTCTTTCTAGCTCTAGATTTGTTAAAGTCTAGGAGGGAGGGGCCATGACAATCTAAACTAGAAAGGAAGTACTGGGAGTAGATGTGGTGGTTGAAAACAATCTTAAAAGGAGACTCATCATGACATGAGGCCTGATTGGCCTTCAGGAAGGTAGAAGATAAAGAAACAAAGGGTACCAACATTATGAGACAAGATGACAAGAGGCAGGGAGGTTATTGTGACGGACAGAAAAAAGTTAGGAAGGAGACCTACGTTGGTAGATCAGGGAAGTGAGGAGTTAATGGGTTTTCATTTAGTTATGTAAATGTAGATGTCCAGTACGTCTGCAGTAGAAGATTTCAGGACCATTGAATGAAAAGTCAGGGCTGCATATGTAGATTTTGATCTTATTTGAAGCCACAGAAGTAGATTTTCAAGAAGAAAAGGAGAACAAATGACCTTGGGGAAACACCCATATTTATGGGATGTGAAAAGGAAGAGCAGTCATCAGAGGAAACAGAAGGTGATTTTTTTAAGTCTACCGTGATAGAAACCATATATATAAGGAGAGTTCCAAGTAGAGGGAAGATAAGCAGTGTAAAATACTGTAAAGAGGTTAAGGAAACGGAGAAGAAGACCATTGATTTCAGTATTTAGGAAGTCAAAAATGACTTTAAGAAAGTAATTTCAGAGGCACGAACCTAGAGGTGGAAGATGGATTGCAGAGCTCTAGGGGGAAAGTGGATTGTGAGGAAATAGAGGCAATGGAGATGAATCACTAGTTCAAGAAGTTTCAGCAATGAGAGAAAATAGTATAGTAGCTAGAAGGGACATTAGGGTCAAGTGAAAATTTTCAGAATAGGACAAACCTGTGCTTTTTTAAGGATAAGGGAAAACAGTAGATAACAAGAAACAGTTTACTAAAAAAGGGAGAGAAAATAAGCTGAAGGTCAAGATACTATAGAAAGTGGGAGAAAATGAAACTGAGGACATGGGTGGAGAAATTCACCTTTAGGAAGAATAGAGACACAAGACTCTGAGAGTAGTAGCTACTGAGATAGATTTGGACGTAGATTAGGCTACTAGACAGCTTCTTGTTGAAGTGAAAAGTGGAAAGGGAAACAATTGGAACAGTACCAGTTTGGAATGCACTTTAAAAACCCAGAGAATGAATAAAGAAGGGATTGCTTAGGCAAATGTATAGGCCTTGACAAAGTTGAGTAGCATGCATTTGTAGTAATCAAGGTTTCCCATGCTAAGACCGTGTACAGTGTATAAGAGCTAAAATATTTGATTAACTAGAATACCCTCTTCTCTGACCACACTATGTTATTTATTTCAGAAAAACTTTGTCATTCCAAAAGCTATTAATTTTGTCCCAATACTTATCATAAATATACTTTTGTCTTTCTTTTTTATTTTGTTTTTAAGGGCATTTGCCAAAAAACAGCAACAACTAAGTGCTCTGAAAGTCTTACAGCGTAACTGTGCAGCTTATCTAAAATTACGGCATTGGCAGTGGTGGCGAGTTTTTACTAAAGTGAGTTGCTTGTATGATTTTTGAATAGCAGTGTGATTACATAATAGAACAAAGACAACATTAAAGTCATTTCTGATTTTCCATAGGTGAAGCCTCTGCTACAAGTTACCCGCCAGGAGGAGGAGCTTCAGGCCAAGGATGAAGAACTGCTGAAAGTTAAGGAGAAGCAGACAAAGGTAGAAGAAGAGCTTGAAGAAATGGAAAGGAAACATCAACAGGTACGTTCATTGACAATTTGAAATCCCCCCTATTGCCATTAATTAATATGAGTTCACCTAGTGATATTTGGAAATAAAAAAAAAATGTCATTTACTACTGAATGATGATCCCCATGTTTATTTTAAGTATAATTATCATGTCAGTAGCTTTGGTATTAGCTTACCCAGAGGCTTTAAAATCTTTGGAAAATAGTTATATTTAATATATTATTTTATTAAAGGTGAGAGGTTTATAGCTATATTCCAAAGCAATTGGAATCCAAACATAGAAGTGGTTGGAAGACTGAGCCATGTCATTTTGTCTAGCTTTTCTCTTGAGCTTCCATATTAAAAGGGCAAAATCTACTTCTCTTTCTCATCTGTCTTTCCTCTAAATCTCTTGTAACTGTAAACATTTACTGAATGAGTAGCTAGTCCGTGGTCAGACTAGCACCATTTAACTTCTGTGCATCTCTCCTGAATGGAACAAAGAACTCTTCACACAGCTAGTAAGTGTCTGAGACTGGATTTGAACTCAGGAAGATGAGTCTTCCTGACTCCAGGACCAGCACTCTATCCACTTTGCCACCTAGCTGTGTTAATATGTGTTAACATATTAATCAAAGAGATTTTAAATAATAAAATAGTAAGTATTTGAGAATTAACTTATCTAGACACTTTGGTGACATTTACAAAACTGTACTCTTGTGTTCAAGGATAACAAAAATTAAGATAATAAAAATTACAGTCTCCCTAAATTGATAGTTTTCATATAATATCCATCAAAATATGTGAGTTTCCAAATAAAACTACTTAAAACAGACGTCATATAGAAGACTAGATGGGCAAGAATGTCAATGAGCACAAGGTTTAGTGGGGAGAGGTAGGAACAAGGCTTGTAAATAATGTAAATAAGCCTTACTCAGGCTAGCTGATATTAGACAAAAAAATTAAAAATCATATCAGTGAAGCAGAAGAGAGAATTATTTACATGTAAGAGTGACATAAAAAAATCAAGGAGTTATTTAATATATTTAGGAAGATTAGGTAACCATATGATGAAAAATTCATGTGCCTAAAACCATATTTTAGTGAACATAAGAAGAAAAATAGACTGGGAAAGGTATTTTTTGACAGAACAAATAAAATCTTAGTGTCTTAAATTTATAAACTGAGATATATTCAAGGATAAAACCCAATATCTAGTGGATAAATGGTCAAAGAGTATCAACAGAGTATAACTCAGAGAAATCACTTTAAAAATGTTCTACATTACTAGTCACAAAAATCCAAATAAAATCAACCTCGAGGTTCTAACTCACATTAAAATGAAAAAAAAATTGTTTTAGGCTCCATTGTGGAGAAGTGGCATTTGTTCTCTGCTCGTAAAATTCTAAGTGAGTGAAATCTTTGGCAAGCAGTTTTAGACTCCAGCGTCATAAATGACAATTGTAGCTCTATAAATCTTATTATTGAGAATGTGTCTAAGTAATATCAGAAAGGGAAAAAAGCTGTAACTTCCAGCGTATCTATAGCAGCATTATCTTTTATGGTTGATTTCCAGCAATTGAAAGTGACTGAATCAATTGTGGTATGTTCTAGATTGCAATATTCTAAAACTCATACAGTTAAAATTGAGAACATGAATAATATAAAGAAGTTTTGAATTTATATGAAATAATGCATAACAAAGACAGTACAATGACAACAGCTACCTCAAAGGGGAAATGTGTGCGTGTATAAATGTATAAAGAGTGGGCAAAAAAATCAAAAAGAATATAGGATCTAACCAATAATTTATTATGAACATTTTATATATTGACTTTTATAAATTTGATTCTATATTGTTTGAAAGTATATCTGTCTGCTTGGTTTTATTGCTGTTTTGTTGTGCACAATCATTTAACAAATAATTATTACCCAAGAAAAGTATGATTCTGTATCTAGAAATCTAATTTCTTTTGATTCCTACTGGTAATGACAAATTCTAGTTACACATTTCTTTGGTGCGAAGTTTCAAGAGTATTACTATCCTCTCTAATGAATGTTTTGTATGGATGAATGACATTTCATTAAGTCTTTCCCTATGTTTATAAGCTTTTAGAGGAGAAGAACATTCTTGCTGAGCAGTTGCAAGCAGAAACAGAACTCTTTGCTGAAGCTGAGGAGATGCGAGCTCGTCTAGCTGCAAAAA
This sequence comes from Pseudochirops cupreus, assembly GCA_028627135.1. Taxonomy (NCBI): domain Eukaryota; kingdom Metazoa; phylum Chordata; class Mammalia; order Diprotodontia; family Pseudocheiridae; genus Pseudochirops; species Pseudochirops cupreus. The sequence continues at coordinate 187,665,630 of CM053584.1, read as the reverse complement.
AACAAGAATTAGAAGAAATTCTTCATGACTTGGAGTCCAGGGTTGAAGAAGAAGAAGAACGAAACCAAGTACTCCAAAATGAAAAGAAAAAAATGCAAGGGCACATTCAGGTATCTGTAAATGTTTCTTTGAAGGGTTGTGTGGCTCCAAGGAGATCGTCTCTATGAAAGAGCTTTTTAACCTTAAAGGCCTAGGTTGGTCAGCACAAGCCGCATTATTCTTATCACTCTCTACAAGCTCCCTGGAGATAGGGCCCACCCCACAATTTCTCTAAAATTTCTTCCAACAGAGTGTCATGTCCTTGAAGGTTGCATTCCTATCTTTTCGGGGGTTTTTAAAATCTCTTTTGCTGCCACAAAATCAATGTTTAATGAATGTTTGTCAAATTGATTTGGATTGTATGCCTTCTTGGCCTGAGCTTGTTTCATCACATGTAACTGCACTGTACTGAGACCCTGGAGTATGAAGACCTCTCAATCACAATGAAAGAAAGCAGGCCTTGAAGTGTTCTAACTGCTTTTGTTAAATGAATAGAAGTTGTAAATACAGATTTGTATGTGTATATCGAATAGGAAGAGTTTGGCTAAATTAAATTAATTATAGTCAAACTTAGAAAGTGATATTTTTGTGTCTTCAAAAATTATTTGTTCTTTTCTTTGCAGTAATAGGCAACAGCAGCATGGTGGTGTTGTGGTTTTTAGAATTAAAAATCTGTATTTTACATTCTTAAGTAACATTTTGCCATTTATGTAGTCATAAATGAACAGTGAATGAAAAGCAAGTACTCCCTACGTGCCAAGCTCTGTGTTAAAGGCTGGATATACAGATGGGGGGAAAAAGATAGTCCCTGCTCTAGAAACCTAATTAGTGAATAAAACATGTGTAGGAGAATTTAGCTACAGGACATATGAATTAGATTATTGAACTGCAGGCCTGGAAGTCCTGAGAGATTAGCTCCAAGGTCCCAGAACCTTTAGGATGCACTAAGGTATCTGCCCCCCAGGAGGGATCCGGCAGTGTCCCTACAGATCGTAATGAACAGTGGATTCTGGGTTCCCTCAGGCAGGATTTGAGAGGCCTGACCAGGCAGGAAAAAGGAAAGGGGGCATCAGCAGGAAGATTGCAATGTCTGTTGTGGCAGAGGGAAGTGGAAATAGGGTCCTACTGGGCACTAGTTCCTGCCAGGGCTCTCCAGGTATGCCAAGGTGGAGTCTTGAGCAGCCTGCCAGCATAGAGAAGAAGGTCCCACTCAGTAGGTATCAGTTCTGGCTGGTCTTGAGGATTGTATAATGAACATGACTTTCTCTTTTTTAGTCATTGTAGTCATCTAACTTAATCTTCATTCAACAAAAATTTATTAAGCCCCTGCTATGTTTGGAGCACTAGAGTACAAAGGTAAATATTAAAAATAATAGCAGATTTTTATATAGTGCTTTTAAGTTTAGCAAAACATTTACAAAATAATATCTCATTTGATCCTCACAACAGTCTTAAGAGGTAAGTACTACAGGTATTTTTATCTCTGTTTTACAGATGAGGAAACTGAGGCTCAGAAGTTAAGTGATTTGCCCAAGGTCAAACACCTAGTAAGTATCAGAGTCAGGATTCCAAACCCAGGCCTCTCCTGATTCCAAGTCTAGCACTCTTTTCACAACATCCTGATGCCTCATGTTTATCTCATTATAAGATATAGTTCTTATCCTTGAGAACTCTAAAATGTAGTATAACACCCGTTTGGGTAAGCTGGTCCTCCCACTATGTAATACCTGACACATCTCACTTGGGTGCGTGGATATCTCACTCATCTGTCATTGCACTGGCCAGGTCAGTGTTACTTAGGAAGGACCATCATCATGAAACTACATCCAGATCCTCTTCAGGTCCTGCAAGTTTATCTGTTGTGAAGAATACACCCCTTCCATGCTCATCACTTTAGCTCTTAAGCCTCAAACAATATTCTTCCATCTATATTAACCAGCTACTCCCAGTCATATAACACTTTTAGATCTATATCTTAAACATAACCATTTACTTACCAATGAAGAAGAATAACAGTGTGACAAATACTTGTATATTAAAGCAAATGCAGTAATAATAAACCCACATTTAGACCTGGGGTACATTCTTCCACCAATACACTTAGTGTCTGTGGGGAAAAGTGAGCATACACTTAGAAGATTGACTAGCCAGGAAGAAGAAAAACCCAGGTTCTTAGAATTGGTCATTTACAATTAGACCTCAAGCTTTGATGTCATTAACTACTTCTCTGCCGACTGTCCTCATTGTTCTATAGTTGAGCAAGGTAAGCATAACCTAGCCAGCTCTTCATTCACAAAGATTCTATATTATCCATTAGATCTCAGCATCTCTTCTTATATTGCAAAGCTTCCTTCCCCTTTCTGCATTTTCCTTGCAAAGCAAAGGAAATAACAAAGAGTTAAAAGTGATCCTGAGATTCTTTACCTCTGTGGGTGTTGCTGAAAGGCCGCAGCTGGAGCTGAAGCTATCTCCAATGAGCTTTATTCTTAGTTTATGCAATCATGAAGTAACAGCCAGAGCTTTCTTGTCAACTGACTGACTATTCCTGTTGCTGTTTCTTCAAATGCTGCTTTTTAGAAATCCTGCTGAGTCTTCTGTCCTGGCAGACCTTTGAGTTTCTTCAGCATAGACTCTCAGCTTCAGCCTAAATAACTTTCATTGGCTTAAATTAAAATCCTTTACTCAATGACTCACCTTTCACTGATGAGGTAATAATGCAAGTGATTTCCTCTTATCACTCTTACTACTTCCTTTAAAAAAAAAAATTGCTCAGCACCTCCCTGGAAATCTACTTTCTTTAGCCTTTTGACAGGTTTTTTTTTTATTTGCATCATTTCAAACTATTAACACCTTCTTGGATCATTCCAGTGCCTTCCAGGGGGTGGTATCGCCTTCCCCCTCCCCCAACCTGTGTTCTACATCATTTTGAGTCTTTCCTCTACAGAGTCCTACAGCTCCAATCATTAATCAGTTCACAAAACAGCCATAATCACATTCTGTATCCTTGAAAACTGCTTCTTCATACTCTCATATATCCAATTTTTAGTAAATAAAAGTTTTCTCTAACCCTTTAAATCATCAAATTGTTTCTATACGAATAAAGCCTTTGCAAGGTCATTTAAGTCTTTGTATTTATGACACAGTTCATTTTCTGTCCACAGCTGCTTAGATCCCATCGGATAGCTTTATCTTGACACACACATTTTAGCAGTTTTTGTTAAACCAAAGTTTTCGTCCTTCTTTCAGGCATTATGTGGTTCATCCATGAAAAAGGCAGTACCTTACATTCTTTATGAGTAGACTTAATTTTTTTTCTTTAAGCAAAAGTAATTTTTCTGCCTCTTTGAACACTAAACTGATCCATGTGAGAGGTCAAGACCTTATAGTAGTAGACATTCTTTTCAACATTCATTGGCTTCATAAACACATTTAATAAATGTTTTCTGAATTTGAGTTTTTTTTTTCACTAAGTAGTTTGTACTTGTCACAATGCCAGGAGTTTATCTGGGAAGAAACAAACATGAACCCCACTCAGACTAATACCATTTGAGCAAATAACTGTCAGTTCCTTCCATTACCCCCAGTGGATCAGGGGTTTCATTTCACATGGGATCCTAGAGCTTTAGAATGGACTTCAGAGGCTGTCTTGTTCAACCTAGATCTGAACGAGAATCCTCTCCACCACCTACTTGACAAGTGGCCAACATCACCTTAACTTGAATCCATCAAGTGAGAGAAAACGAACTCTGTCCAATGGTTGTCCATCTTTTCAGTAATTGAATCATTAGATTTTTTTGGTAATATTAAGGCCTTAATTTACCTCTCTGAAATTTACCTCTTTTACATGTTCCCGGAATTAGCTATTAGAACAAATAGAACACCTCTAATACTTCTGTGACAGTCTTTCAAATACAGTTTTTGTGTCCTTCCTTAGTCTTTTCTCCAGGTTAAACATATCCAGTTCCTTTAGCAAAGTCATATGTGACATGATCTTTAATCTCACTGACACTGTCTCTGTGACCTTGGACAGGTCACTAAGCCTTCCTGGGCCTCAGTTTTCCTATCTGAAAAAAGGGGGGGGGGGAGGAGGTGTTGATCTAAATGTCTCCTGAGATCCCTTTCTGCTCTGGGTCTATCATCTTGCCTTTCTCTTGCTGACAATATATGCATGTGTATATGTAACCTGAGATTGCATTAGCATTTTTGGTTGCTACATCACACTGTTAACTCTTGTTAAGCTCCTGTTAAGCTCTCCAGATCTTTTTCAGACAAATTGTTGTCCAGTGAGATATTTTACATTTTCTTCTAATTTTTCATTCTTTAGGTTTTGTCTGACTGATTCTTGAAACCTCATAGAATCATTAGCTTCAAATTGACTGATTCTAATTTTTAGCAAAATTATTTTTCTTAATTAATTTTTGAAGTTCCTTTTCTATATGTTCAGATTTCATTTTTAGGGAATTCTTTTCTCTAGTTAGATTTTTGTACCTCTTTTCCAGTTTTATAAATTTTACTTTTTAAGGAACTGTTTAGTTCAGAAAAAAAAATTTCTATTTTGGCAAGGGTAATTTTAAAATAATTAGTCAATTTATCTTCTACCTCTCAAATTTGACTTTTAAAATCCTTTTTGAGCTCTTCTAAGAATGCTTTTTGGGCTTGAGACCTGTTCATATTCCCTGTTGAAGTTTCAGAGTTTGGTATAGTCAATGCTGATCTCGTGTGAATTTGGTTCTTCTTGCTCACTATAAAAGGATTCTGTTGTTTCCATTCTTGGAAATTGCTTCTTTTCCGTTGTGATTGCCTATTTCTTGGCATTTAAAGTGGATTTCTATTTCTGGGGTATAGACGGCTCTGACCCAAGCTCCTTAGGCTGGGAGCTAGGGGTCTGGTTATTGGCTTTGTGTGCTGTGTCCTCTGGGTATCTAGACTGAGGCCAAGGCCGGGACTTTCTGAGTTGCCTCATAGTTACTCTGAAGTTCACAGTGTAAGGTATGGGGGAGGGCTGGTCTGGCTGCTTCAGGATTCCACCTCCCAGGTGGAACCTAGGCCAGTGGTTCTCAACTTTCCTAATGCTGCGATCCTTTAATACAGTTCCTCATGTTGTGGTGGCCCCCAACCATAAAATTATTTTTGTTGCTACTTCATAACTGTAATTTTGCTACTGTTATGAATCGTAATGTAAATATCTGATATGCAGGATGCATTTTCATTGTTACAAATTGAACATAACCCACAGGTTGACCGCTGCCGTAGGCTGAAACTCAGGCAGGCTCAGCTGCTGGTGGCAGGCCAGCCTCACAGGTGTCTCCTGGTTTCCCTAGTTGTGTGAAGGCACACCTGGGATTCTGGTGTTAGCGCTTGCTGGCTCCCCACCCCCCCACCCCCGGGGTTTAAGATCTCCTGCTGGTCAGCTGAGATGAGGCTTGTTGGGAAAACTCACACCCTGCACATTGGCCTTGGCACAGCCACACCCATGCCCTTCCTCTAGGACTGCCAAGCCTGCCACTGGTTGCACAGTTTCAGGATTTTACCCTGAGGTAATATTCTCTGGGTTTTCAGGGTCTTAGGGAGAGAGTGCAGCAGCTAGGGTTTATTTTTTTCTCCAACAAAATTGTGTCTTCACTCCTACTTTCCTTCCCACATTATAGGGACATTGTTTAGTACATGGCTTAGTGGATATATGTAGGCATTTTTTTTTCCTTCCCACCTCTTCTTATCTGTTCCCTTTCTTTTAAATTTAGAGCCTTTTTTATTATGTTTGCAAGACTCTTGGGGGATACATTCTTATCAGCCCTTGCTAGGTGTATGCCATATTGCTTGTGAACCAGTCAGTCATTCCTTGGTCCTGAAATCTCAATCCCATTGTCATACCAGCTGTTTGCCTCCTGGATTTTATGCTGAATCCCAGAAGAATGAGGACTTCACTTCCTATAAAATGCTTTGAAGGAGCATGAAATAGTAGATAGAGAGCTGGACCTGGAGTCAGAAAGACTTGGGTTCAAATTCCACCTCAGATTTACAATGGATAAGTCACTTAAGCTTTCTGAGCCTCAGGTAATAGATATAAGCAATGTGTAGACTGCTATCTGTGTAAGTACAAGGGGTTTTAAACACTTTGATAGTGACTGTAATGCATTTGTATAAAGGGGGAAGACTGCTTATACACTGATACAATTAGCAACCAATGATTTATAAGTGTAATTTATAGATTCTGAATGATCTGAAATGTAATAGGAATGATTAAAGGGCTTTTAGGCCATTGATCTTCAAAAAGGTGACCACTTGCAAATTCTGTTATGTACTTATTTTTTATTTATCTTTAGCCAACTGTCAAAATTTGAAACGCATCATTAAATACCTTTAAGGAGATTGAATATGTTCAAGACAGTTTTGAAAGTAGAATAAATACCAACTTGGTAATCCAAAATAAACTAGAAAGTGTTAAATTCTTTCTATATATTTTGCTTTTAATCAGACTTTAAATAACTAGTCTTTTATATTGTGATTCTGAGATGTTACTTTTTAAGATATAGTAAGATTGTACTAGAGAAAGTGAGCAAAATATGTATTAAGTCTTCTTCTTCTATGAAGGACCTAGAAGAGCAACTTGATGAGGAAGAAGGAGCTCGGCAAAAGCTACAGTTGGAAAAAGTCACAGCGGAAGCCAAAATTAAGAAAATGGAAGAGGAAATTCTACTTTTAGAGGACCAAAATTCCAAGTTTATCAAGGTGTCATTGTGTTGCATGTAAAGTCTAGAATTGGAAAAGATTTTGCATGTCCCTGAGTTTTTTGTGCTCAGCTCATGTGGTTTTGTTTTTGTCTTTGTATCTCACGAGCCTCCCATAGTACTTTTCCACATAGTATGTGCTCAATAAATGCTCGTATTAAATTGAATTCAATTCTTTCCTTGTTCTGCCTGCTTTTATGGACTTACCAAATTCTAAAATTAGCAGTTCTAACTAAATTCATAAAATATTTTATTTATTTTGACCATTTCAATGTGAAATGGACATTTATATTTTTAGTTCTTGTTCCAGTGTAACCCTATTTTATGTCAGTAATGTCAGTGTTTAATACACTAGCTTGGTACCGCTCTTAGAAGTTTGGTTTGCCACTTTCAGCTTCTTTTATAAAGCATTCAATTAATTATTCCCCAATAGGAAAAGAAACTGATGGAAGATCGCATCGCTGAATGCTCTTCTCAGCTGGCTGAAGAAGAAGAGAAATCCAAAAACTTGGCCAAACTCAGGAATAAGCAGGAGGTGATGATCACAGACTTGGAAGGTGAATATTTTGTAACAATGAGTATTTTAGAAGCTCACTCACTCAGATTTTGTGATAAGTTTTTTAAACACATTATTTTATAATTATAGATCTAGTGTTAGTTTTATTATTTGTTGTGAAACATGTGGAAGACAAAAAAAAGTTAGAAAATATGACTTAGGATAAAGGGAGGAACATGGCCAGTGCTTTAAAGAATGCAGAAATATTTTCTGTCAATAACTTTAATACATTCTTCAAAAAGAAAGTTGGGAGGCACTGGACCTGATGAGCTCCACAACGTAACAGTGAAATTGAGTATCTCTAATAGACAGGAATGACTAGTTTCTCAGGTGGAATTTATTTTTAAATCAGCTCTCTGTTTATTGTCAGACCATCAACTTGTTAGATCAAAGATATAAAGATCAATGCCAAATTTCAGGAAAAAATAAATGGAAAATAGAATATGTATTTGAGGCAACCCTCATCTGGCCTTTTTAAACCAACTATTGACAACAAAAAATGAGAAATAGGAAAAAAAAATGATATACGTGGACATAGACCATTGCCATTTCTGAGGAATATAAATCCTGCGCCCACAGTTAAACCAACAGATCCTTACCTTAGCTAGCAAGCATGTTATCCCTTGCCAAGCAAAGAAACTGAAGCCAAGGACAAAACTAGTTTAGAATATTAACTTATTGGTAAAAAAGAAAACCTTGCAAAAGAAGATAACAGATGCTTACGAGCAGCATTTTCCCAAAAAGTATTGAGACACAAGAGTTTTGCAGTGAGATCAGATTAAGCCAATTCATTCGGACAGAATTAAGGAGGAAACTAAAAGGAGAATAGCAAACATGAAAAATGGAAAAGTTCTATCAGGATTTCTGTAACAGAGAGCAGCAGTGTAAGGGACAAAGATGGGAGCCACAGCAGTACTAAACCAAGAGCAGAGCAGATATCCTCAACAACAGCCAAGAATCATTTTTCAAGATAATTTAAAGAAAGAGAATAGCAAATAGGAGGGGAGAGGATCTCAGATGTTGGTACTTCTCACAAAAGGCAGTCAAGAAAATAACTTCCAACCTTATCTCTTAAAAATCTTTGTGAGGATTCTCTAATAGTTCTAGGGCATCACTGATGATGTAGGACAGTGGTTCTCAACCTTCCTAAATGCCGCAACCCTTTGATACTCATATGTGGGCATATCTGCATGTGGGCAGACCCACCTGGAGACAGATAGAGGAGTGGTGTCTCGGTTCCTAAGACCATCGGAAATATGTTTTCTGATGGTTTTAGGCACCCCTGTTACCCCTGTGAAAGGGTCGTTTGACCCCCAAAGGGGTCACAACCCACAGGTTGAGAACTGCTGATGTAGGACAAAGGAGCAGGTAACAATATTCTAAAACAGGCCACATCTGAAAGGAATTGGGCTAAAGGTGTTGGGACTGCAAGATCGCACTGTACTTATTATTTGTTCTCTATAAAAAAGCATTTGATTCAGTATAGTGCACTCATCAAAATTATACATTTACAGAAAGAAATAAATGCTAGGTAATTTTGAAGAGGGAGAGGAATCAACTTGGATTCATTAGAGGAGTCTTCACAGACAAAAAAGCACCTGAGCTGAACCTTGAAGGAAGGTAAAGATTTAGACAGGAGAGCTACCACTGTAGCAAGGCAGGATATGGAATGTTGAGTTTCAGGAACAGCTGTTGCCCCAATATGACTAGGATGTAGAGTTCACAAAGAATAGGTATACAACATAACCCTGGAACCAGATTATAAAGTTCCTATCAGGCCAAGGAACTTGCATTTTATCCTCTAGGCAGGATAGAACTCCTAGACATGTTTGAGCCTAGGAATAAAATTATGAAGATTCAGGTGGACTCAAATGAAGAGATTTGAGAAGATGCCCCTTCCTACCTCTTCATAGAGGTGGGAGGTCCACAGTTGTTGCACATTACATGTTTTCAGACTTTTTCAGTGAATTAATCAGTTGTGTTGGCTTTTTTTTCCCCTTTAAAAACTACTATCTCATTTGGGATGGTTCTTGGGGAGGGGAAGAAGAGAAGGATACATCACTCTATGGTGATGTAAGAAATAGAAAATATCAATTAGACCCTTTTTAAGGTTATTAAAAATCATCCAGTTGAGATGTGATAAAGATAAACTAGTATTACTCTCTGGGAAGTGAAAAGTAGGGGACAGATTCAAGAGATGTTAAAATGTAGAACTACAATAGACAGGACTTTATAACTATTTATAGGGGATGAAGGAAAGCAAACAGTCTCTGGTGACTTCAGGGTTATAAACCCAGGTCACGATTAGGTGGTTCCCACAGCAGATATAGGGATCTTTAAAGGAGCAGATGAATTGTTTTGGGCATGTTAATGGAATATTCAGGTGGAGATATCTATTACCATTGTTCTAGAATCTTTCCAGCCATATAATTTGTTTCCATGTAAATTGCCAGTAATACATATTAATATTCTGGTTTTTAGTTTTCTGTCATGTCTTGGGCATGTATTCCATCAAGACAGCAGATCTCTCTCTTGTTTTAATGTTCTCAGCTTGGTACCTTTCAGCATGAATATACCAACCACCACTACTCATCTTTTCTTCCCCTGAGTCTTACTGAATGATGTCTATCCTAATGGCCATTATAAATCCACACCATTATTCCTTGGCAAGATGTTTCTCCTCAAGAGAGTCCAGCTCCCTCCTCATTTAAAAGATGCTCACATCTGCTATTTAAATTGGAGCTCAATGTTCTTCCTTCCTTTTAATCCGGAGTCCCAACTTCTCAACATAGGATGAAATGGTCCCCTCTACCTCTTCAGATGCTTTCTTTTTTTTTTTCACATTGAAACCCTTCTTCCTGATAATCTGGAGACTATAGAGCCATTCTTCTAAGTCCTGCATTATCATAGATGAGTTAACTTAGTTGAGCAGGAATATTGTACACTCTGAACGTTTCTGAAAAGCTCCCTGCATTTTCGTGTTTGCTCAGTTCTTTCTCTTGCTGGTTTATCTCCTGGAGAACTGCACTGTCTAACTGTTCATGGGATTTTTCACCTGTGGAAGCGCCATTCGTCTTGGCCCTTAGTACCTTTTTCTTGTAATTATCTCTTTACCTTGCTATTAGCTTTACAGACACTCCTGTCTTTCTTTCCATTGTCTTACCACCTTCTCTTCAATTCCTCCCGTATCTCCTTTCCCCAACATCAATCTCTGAACCTTCTTTACTGTTCCCAGAAGCTTCCAAATCTCCTTCAGCTAAAGTTCTACAAAAACCAAACGTTGGAAACCAACAGATTAGATAGAACACTTAAGAGAATATTAAATGATGAAGAAGATACGAAGCAGCTTGAACTCAGAATAGTGGCTCTGTGAATAAAGAAAAGGTGGTAGGTGCAAGAAATGTTATAGAGGGAGAATCTAAGACTAATCAACTGATTGGTCATAGTTGGGCATTAAAAAGTCAAAGATTCCAAGGTTATGAACCTGAGTAATTTGGAAGATGATAACACCCTGAACAGAAATTGGAAACTTTGGTGGAGCAGTCACTTTGGCAAGGAAATTAGTTCCATTTTAGTAAAAATGACTAATAATTGACATAACGCTTTATGTTCTAAAAAAAGCATTTAACATAAGTGATTTCATTTGAACCTCTTAACTCTAGGTAGTACTAATACTATTATAATAGTCTATTTTGTACATGAAGAATGTGAGGTTGAGAAGTTTAGTGATTTGTCCATGCTTACTCAGCTGATTAATGTTAGAAATGAGAGTTGAGGCCAAATTGTACATGTTGAGTTTGAGATGTAAAATGGAAAATTCAAATGGACATGTATTGCTTACAGTGCTGGAGATGTTGGTGATGTTCAAATAATAATTGAACTAGCAGGAACTGCTGAGGTCAAAAAGGAAGAGAGTGTAGTAAAAAGAGGAAAGGGCCCAGGATGGACGTTTGGGCCACGCATAGCTAATGGGCCGTGCATAAGGAGATGAGTCTGTAAGCTCCAGTGACTGCTCCACTTGCAGCAGCTGGAATCCCAGTAGACAGAGGCCATGGTGGAGCTGTGCCTAGAGCACTTCACCTGGGGCCAGGAAGACAAGTTAAAATCCAATCTCACATACTTATTAGCTGTTTGACCCTGAGTAAGTCATTTAAACTGTTAGCTTCAGTTTCCTCAAATGCAAAATGGGGATAATAACACCTGTCCCCCAGGTTTGTTGTGAGAATCAAATGAGGTCATGGTAAGATGCTTGGCACAGTGCCTGGCACATAGTACTATGCAAATGCTAGCTATTAGTAGTATTATCTTTCATGATTTTCATTTTGTTTTGAGCTATTCTGAGATTTTTTTTTGTCATTGTTCCATTATGAAGGGAGGGGAATCCACAAGAATTTGGCTTTTGACAGGCATTATTGCCTCACTTTCCTTTTTCTAGTAGTATTTGCTAATCATACTTTAGGTTCTGAGTGACTAATTTTTTCTTCCCATTTTTAGAATCCTCTCAGTTTTTATGTTTGTTTGCTAGGTTTTTGTTGAGATCTTTTTTTCTCTTGATGCATTAGGTGATTAATCGTTTTTCTTGTAGATGTTATCACTTAGGTCACTCCCTTTTTACTGGTGCTACGGACCCCTGTGTACTGCACTGCCTAGCAGCCTTAGTGAATTAATTTAGGTAAGAAATTAGAGCTCTCAGTGCAGAAAATAAGAGTGCCCAGTGCACTCTGCTTGGCCGTTAAACCTCTCACAAAATACATTTCCCTCTCCGCACCCCAAAAAAATTATTGGGCAAACTCCTGCTAGGGAGATTGTGGATGATGGCGTAGGATCTCAACTTCGGCTTTGGTAGTTTATCATTACTTAACAGAAATCCTTTGCTAGCACCGTTTAACTTTATTTTTGTCTCCTTTATTTACACTGTAGTCATTTGTGTCTTATCCTCGTGATTCTCCTTTCTCCATTCTCTATGGCTACATGCAGGTCTTCCTCTGTTTCTCAGAAATCTTCACATTCATCGTTCTTTACTGCACAATAATATTCCGTTCTTTTCACATACCACAATTTGTTAATTTGTTTCCAGTTTTTGGCATTACATCTGATAATCCTTTTGGGACTGGACCTGAAAATTCATTGACACAGGGAGACTCCTTCTCCCATAGCAAAGAGGTACCTCCTTCTGTATTTCACAGTCTAGAGTTGTTGAGTGACCTGCCAGGGTCACCCGGCTGGTGTGTGCCCAGAGGCAGGGTCTGAGCCGAAGGCTCCCGCCTCACTTGTCCTCTGATGTGACTGTGTGTCCTCCTGTGGGGGCTCTTTTGGTTGTTGTCTGGGAGCCCCCTGGATTATACAGATCCAGTGGTGCAAACTCGCGGTAGGAGTGAGTAATTTTGTGATTTTTCCTGCCTGGTTTAAGGTTGTCTTCTAGAATGGTTTAGCCAATTAGCTACTGCTCTTCTCAGATCACCCTGAACATTAAGTTTTCTCATTTTTCTGATTTGATAGGTGTGAAGTCCCACCTCAGAGTTGGTTTTATAATTTGCATTTCTTTGATTATTGGTGGTCTTAAACAGTTTTTCAGATGGTTCTTGGTAGTTTGCCTTTCTTTCAAAAATTGGGTGTATTCTTTGACCACTTATCCTTTTAAGGGATGTCTTCTAGTCTTACAGATTGATTTTTAGGTGTCAGAAAGGCACGAGATCTCAAATTGTCTTGCTGCAAATCGCTAACATTGGATATCTGATTTTCAAAAATGGAATTAATTAATGCAGTAGATAAAGTAACCTAAAAGCAAAAACACACAGTAATGGAGTGTTTGAAAAGCCCAAGAACACAAACTCTAGAGAAGGGTATGTTTAGTTGACAAAACTGTTAGGCAGACTGAAGCAGTTTGGTAGGAACTGGGTTAGGCCAGCCAGAATTCCAAATTGATAAATGATCTACCCAAACAAATCACACCGTAAAAATCATATCCTTCACAACTAGAGATTGAAGAAATGCTAGCAGGGTAGTGGAGACGACTAAAGATGAAATGGAAATTTTTGGTTACTGGAAAATTTTTTAAAGAGGCTTTTGTACAGTTAAAAGTCAGTGCAACTAGAATTAGAAGAACAATACAGAATTAGGGAAGGTCCTTGAATTTAACCTCTCTGATAAAAGTCTAACATCAGCATTCTTTTATAAAACCATATAACTGAAGATTTCACACAAACTCATTATATATGGTTTGTTCCTCTCAGAAAACTATTTCTTGATTTGTAACAGAAGCTAAGGAAAGAATAATTTGAAGTTGGAACACAATCCCTACCTTTTACAATCTTAGGCAGAATCAATTCTCACTGCAGACTTTTTGTTCTAAAGAATATGTTCTAGGAATGTATTCCTTGAGTAAATCAAGCACTTGTATTATTTCAGTCCAGATAAAGGGAAAGGAAAAAAGTAATCTCTGCTTTTCTCCCCATTATTCCTCTCCTATAAGTCTCTCTTGATCCTGGTCTACAGACATGCTCTAACTGCATCTGCCTCTCTGAAACTACCGTCCATATCAATAGCTTAATATTCTCCTTCACACAATTTCTATCAAACTCATAGCTCTTCTTAAATTTAAAACATCTGGACATCTTATGAAATGTAACAGAGACAATGGCCTGTTCTTGAATAATAATTTTTTTTAAAACTGCTTGTTCTTGAAAAAATACCACCTTGCTTGTCTTGATCTGTTCAGTGTGTTGAAGAGCCTCCTATGTCTTGCCTTAGAGCGCTTGAAGAAAGAGGAGAAAACTCGTCAAGAACTGGAGAAGGCCAAAAGAAAACTTGATGGTGAAACTACAGATCTGCAGGACCAAATAGCTGAGCTGCAGGCCCAGATTGAAGAACTAAAGATCCAGTTGGCCAAGAAGGAGGAGGAGCTCCAGGGGGCTCTTGCCAGGTCTGAGATTATTAAGAACATTATATTTAGTCATGTTCATATGGATTTTATTTCTTGAGTAAGCTAGAAAGGAATTGGGGGAAGACGTTTCCAGATGTCAGCTACATATGCCAACATTCATTTAATACCAAACTGACTGTCTTTACCATAATGAAATTGCCAGTGTTTCTGTCATTTAAACGTATTTAGTTTGTGGTGAAGCTTGGGGAAGAAACACAATTTATTTACCTCAATTTTTTCCCCATTTAGCAGATGTTCTGTTTTTAGAATGCAGACATAATTAATTTGTGTTCTTAAGAATCTACATTCATTTCAACATAATGATTAAATTTACAACCAAGGATTCTTTTGGAATCACCTAAAGCAGTGAGACTCTTGGTTACAGAATATTCTCTACAAGAAATGATCTTAGACAGAAAACTATTTTTACTGTTTAATACTGGATAAAGGCATCTTATCAAATTTGCAGATGACACAGAGAAGTGTAACTAGCATACTAGGGAATAGTCAGAGTCCAGAAAGATTCTGAGGGTCTGAAAACATTGGCATGAATACTGTGAAATCATGAAATTAAATAGGGATAAATAAAGGCGCCTTACACTGGTTCAAAAAACTGACCACGTAAGTAAAAAATCAGGAGCACAGTCCATAGTTAGGAGCAATTCATCTGAATAAGTTCTAGGTGTTTTAGTGGACGGCAGGCTCAGTAGGAGACAGTTGTGTAATGTGACAGTCAAGAAATGGCAATATCAGCATGGGCTATAATAAGAAAGCCATAGCTCCTAAGAACAGGGATATTTTGATCTTCATATTCCCTGCCCTGGGCAGACCACAGAGTGTTGTTCCAGTTGTAGGTGCTACAGTTTGGAATGACACTGTTCATGCTTTAGAGCACCCAGAGAAGAGCCACTAGAATGGTAGAGAGCATGAAGTTCATGTCATATAAGATCATTTGGAGGAATTAGTGATATTTAGCCTAGAGAAGACTCTCGGGTATAATAGCTGCTTTCAAATATTTGGAGGAAACATTAGACTTATTCTGTTTTGCCCCAGTGGCCAGAACAAAGGGTAGAAATTTCAAAGAAGCAAATTAGGTGTGATGTCAAGAAAATCTTCCTAACAAGTATGACTAACCAGTAGTGGAGTGGGCTGCCTCACCATATTGTGGGAGTTTCCTTGATTGAAAGTCTTTCAAGTAAGTCTGAATGGACCAATTGTCATGTGTATTGTAATGAGAGTCCTCTTTCAAATATGGATAGGCTAGATGGCCATCTCTTTAACTTGGATCCTGTGATTCTCTGGCATAGGTATGCACAGCTTGCAGGCCAAAGGATTTTGGGCGGTCCACAAAAAATGTAGAGGCTACCTAAAATCCTTTGGCATGCCCACAGGCTGCAGGTTGTGTAGGCCTGCGCTGGCCCCTTATCTGAGTTACTCATTTTATAGTAGTATTATATTCTGTAATAGAGAGGAATGCTCAATGCTTTTCTTTTGTTTTCCCATCAAAAAGCAAATTCCCTTGTCCTTCTCCATCTCAAAGATCCCAGTTTTTCCATTGGAAGAAAAAAACAGGCAAATTTCAAACTACCTACTTACCACATAACAGAATTACAGACTTTTAAAAGACTTCTGGCTTCTACCAATCCTTGTTTGTCAGGAATCTATAATCTTCTAATCCTCTCACCTTCCTGATTACCTTCCTCTGGACATGCTCCAGATGATTAATGTTCTTCTTAAACTTTGAGGCCCAACACTGAACCTGATACTCCAGAATGACATCTGACAAAAGGACTGTCACCTCCCTATTCCTGGAAGCTATGCCCTTCTTCATGGAACCCAGGATGAACTCATGCTGAGTGGAGCTGCCATGCCACTAAAACTCCCAGGTCGTTTTGACACTGCTATCTAACCATGCTTCTTCCATCTTGTATATGACAGTTATCTGTGTGTGAAATTTTACAATTATTTCTAGTGAGTTACACCTTATTAGATTCATCCCTGTGCTCTATGCTATAAAGATTTATCTGTGTCCAGATAACTATCCTTCCCAGCTTTTTCTCATCTGCAATTTTCATATACATATCATCTGTGCCTTTAAATAAATGATAAAAATATTAACTAGTATGGGACCAAGCACGGATCCCTGGTGCAACCCACTGGAGAATACCTATCAAGATGATACAGAACCCTTAATAAATTCTCTTCAAATGTAGCCATTCACCCTATTTTGAATCTAGCTAAGCTATCCTGTCATCTTTCCTCTATCTCTTCATCCTTTCACAAGAATAGCATGAAATCAAATTGTTTGCTAAAATCTAGGTTAAAAAATAAGGCATGACTTGCTCTTGATAAAAGCCATGCTAACTCTTTTGTAATCACTACTTCTTTTCCAAATGTTTACTAGTCATCTCTTTAATGATCCACTCTGGATTTTTCCTAGAAGTCAAACAAAATCAAGCTTAATCATCTATAGATTATAGACTATTTTCTATCGTATTTCAGATATCACTTGCTATATCTAATATCTGCCAGGGTTTTTTTTCAGAATGTATTTATTTATTTTTAGTTTTCAACCATTTCCACAAGATTTTGAGTTCCGAATTTTCTTCCCATCTCTCCCTTACCTCCCACCCCAAAATGGCATGCATACCGATTACCTCTTCCCCCAGTCTGCCCTCCTTTCTGTCCCCCCCATTCCCCTCCTTGCCCCCATACCCCCTATCTTCTTGTAGGGCAAGATAGAGTTCTTTTTTTTCCTTATTTTATTTACTATTAGTTTACAACATTCAGTTCCACAAGTTTTTGAGTTCCAAATTTTCTCCCCTGCCTCCCACCATGGTGGCATGCAATCCGATACAGGTTTTACATACACCTTCACATTAAACATTAGTCAAGTTGTAAAGAAGAATTATAACCAATGGAATGAATAATAAGGAAGAAGAAACGAAACAAAAAATAGAGAAAGCAAATAGTTTGTTTCAGTCTGCATTCAGATTCTATAATTCTTTCTCTGGATGTGAATAACCTTTTCTATCATGAGTCCTTTGGAGTTGTCTTATAACCTTGCATTGCTGAGGGGTGTCCAGTCTATCAAAGTCAGTCATCACAGATATGTGTCTGTAATTGTGTACAGTGTTCTCCTGGTTCTGCTCCCCGCAAGATAGATTTCTATACCCCATTGCCTGCATCCTGCTTGCATGTAACTACTAGTTCTTTAAACTTGAAGATGTAGCTAGGTGACTTGAATTCATTAAGAGTCCTTGGTTATGTCTTCCTTACTCCTTACTCCTCTTGTGTATCAAATTCCTGTCAGCTTTTTTCATTCTGTCCTCTCTGGTGCAGAGAAACCACAAGTAAAATCAGAGTTGATCAGCTCCCTCTTCTCTCATCAATTATTATCATCCCATTGGCCCTAAACAAAGGTCCTATTCTTTCTTTGATCCTGCTTCCATTAGGTCTAGCTTAAATATACAACACATAACACATGTGCACCCTTTAAGTCTTTTTAGCTTTACTTGAAGCTTAGTTTATTGTGAACTTTAGTACTTAAACTTTTCCTAGGACCATACTACACTTTTATATTTATTCTGTTACCTGCCCCTCAACCATTTTCCATACATTTATTTTAAAAATCTAACTTGGTTGGTGAGCTCCCTGTGCATCCACATCAAATTTTTCTTCAGTAATTGCCCTATGTATCTTCAGAATATCATTTTTGAGAGTTTCCCATCCTTTCTAGACTTACATCCTCTGAAACCTATGAAAACCAACTCACCCATCGTCTACATGTCAATCTGTATGACTTTTCTTCTCCTCCTTTAACACAAAATCCAGGAGTGAGTGTTCCCTTCTCCCAAGGTCTCCTTTGCTTTTATCTGGCAACTAGTTCTTCTCCATTAATGAGAATCAGATCCAGAAGAGAATTTCTACTTGTTGCTTCCTCACTTTTTGAACGATGAAATTATTACTGAAGTAAGTGAAGACATGATTAGCCCAGCAGATGTCTAGATAATGGAAGGCCCCATCACTCCTGCATCTATCTATCCTCCGGGCCAAGATTCTTATCCATTCCCCAAATCCCTAATCTTCTCTTTCTTTCCGAGTGGTCTGTTACATACTTAAGTGACATGTGCCTATATTGTTGTGTTTTCTTATGTTAATTAAACATGCATGTTCCATTGCCTGAATACATTGTATTTAATACTGATAGAAAGTAGTTTGTTGTGTGTGATGTGGCAGTGTGCAACTGACCTGGGATTTTTAAAAAAATATCACATTAGATGGGTGTTTATATATTGGTCATGGGGAGTTGACTGAATAATTGCCAAACATTCTATTATGGATGACTGACATTGGGACTATTCAGGTGCCCTCACATCATTGCTGTGCCTCTTGCCACCCAAGGAAAGAATGAAAGGGCAATTGGCATCGTTTAAGAAAACACTTCATATGTATAGATAATGTGTGTGTGATATCTGATTTACTGTCACATACCTGGATTTTTAACAGAGGCGACGATGAAACACTTCATAAGAATAATGCACTGAAAGTTGTACGAGAACTACAAGCTCAGATTGCTGAACTGCAAGAGGACCTAGAATCAGAGAAGGTCTCCCGAAACAAAGCAGAAAAACAGAAAAGAGACTTGAGTGAAGAGCTGGAAGCCCTGAAAACAGAACTTGAAGATACTTTGGATACTACGGCAGCTCAGCAGGAGTTAAGGTGACTCTCCTTTGTAACCCAGAAACCTAGGATTTTTCTGAGTCTCCTCGTCAGTTATGATTGTAATTTTTGCACATATTTACATAATGCCTTAGAGTACAAAGCACAGTGTGTACACCCTACATTTATTGATTTTCTCTGTACCCCAACAGTCTGAGGTAGGTAGTGAATATGGCACAGAGGGGTCAAACTGGGAGAGACCTTAGAGATCATCTGGTGTAATCTCTGATTAATAGGTGAGGAAACTGAGGTTCAGAAAAATGAAATGGTTAAAGTCACATATATTGTACATGGCAGCACCAGGACTCAGATGTTTACTCTTGGAAGCATCATGTGATTATAACCTAAAGTAAATATTTTCTGTTCAACAGAGGCCCAGCAAAAGATTTTGGTTCCCCCTTTCACTGCCTCTAGACCACTTCTCCACGTAGATCTGTCCTGGTAGCCTCAACCACCTCGCTGTAACTGATCAGCTGTCAGTGATTAATTCCTCATTAATGAGGAAAGGGGAAGGAACAAAATTAAGAAATCGCAAGGTAAAAGGGCAAGAATAGTCAAACTTTGACCTGAACGTTACCTAAGAATAAAAATAGAGGTATGTACACAAAAGGCATAGTTATCAAAATAAAATGTTCATCAGATATCTATACCATATAATATCTGTAATCGTTTGGCTAGATCATTGAACTCTGGGTCCATTTTCCCACTGCATTAGTGTACTGTATTATATTGTTTTATAATCCTGAAATGTGCAAAGGATTTGGAAAAGTGAAAGTTCCTGCCGTCAAGGAAATTACCTTCTCATGGAAGGATGTAGCAGGCACAAATAGAAATATAAACAAAGGGGACAACTAGGTGGCACAGTGAATAGAATACCAACCCCGGAGGCAGGAGGACCTGTGTTCAAATCTGGCTTCAGACACTTGACACACTTAGTAGATATGTGACCCTGGGCAAGTCATTTAACCCCAGTTGTCTTGCCTTCCCCCGCTCCAAAATACACACACACATATACACATATACACGTACATATATTAACAAAGCCAAAAGTAACAGTGACAGCTAGAACAATCAGAAAAGGAGATGACCTCTGAGCTGAAACTTAAGGGAAAGTAGAAATCCCCTAGTGGGGAATGAAAATACATTCCAGGTATGGGAGTTGGACCGGGCACGTCAAATTTGAGGAATAATTAATGGGCCAGTTTGACTAGAACAGAGTTTATGAAACTGGAATAACATGATATAAGTCCGTAGAACGGGGCAGGTACCAAAAGTGTCAAAGAACTTAAATACCATGCTAACAGGTTTTGTATTTTATCCTTGAGGATATATGAGTTCATCTCTGCTTTTGGAAGAGTTGTGTTGGGGAGATAAAATTTACATACTTGAAGTAGAGTAATAAGGTGCTCTCTTTCTTTCTCTTTCTGTGTGTGTACATACATATACATACACGTGTTATGTATTGTCATCTTAGCCAATCTGATGGGTGTAAGCTGGTGCCTCAGGGTTGTTTTTTTAATTTACATTTCTCCAACCAGTAGTGATTTAGAGCATATTTTCATATCACTAAGGTAACTTTGATTTCTTCATCTAAAAACTACCTGTCCATATCCTTTGACAATTTATGAGTTGGAGAATGGCTCTTATTTTTATAAAATTGACTCTGTTCCCTACATATTTGAGAAATGAGAAACTTGCTATAAATATTTTTTCCAGTTTCCTGTTTTCCTTCTAAGTTTGGCTACATTTGGGGGTTTGGGGTGCAAATTTCATGAAATTTGTAAATTTCATGTGATCAAAGTTATTCATTATATTTCCCATGATCCTTTCTGTCTCTCGTTTGGTCATAAATTCTTCCCACATCCATAGTTCTTACAGGTAAACTATTTCATGCTTATGACATCATCCTTTATATCTAAATCATGTACCCATTTTGATCATATCTTACTGTATAGTGTGAGTTGTTGGTCTATACCTAGTTTGTGCTAAACACTTCACAGAATTTAATTTATACCTCCAGTGAAGGTGTAGGATTTGAATTAGTGAGATGACGTCAGAGGGCATTCCAGGCAAAGAGAAAATGAGACTGACATAAATGGAATGAAATATCTAGATTGAGGAATAGAGAGAAATAAATTTGAATAGATAGTAATCAGTTGGTTCTTGTGGGTACCATTCTAAAAGTTTAGACATTTATCCAATAAGGAAGGAAGGATAGACAAATGTTCAAATTAACTTTTGAGACAGAAAGCAGTAATACCTTTGATAGAACCAGAAGATTTGAATAAGAGAGACAAATAGTGGGAGAATGTATGGAGGGGAGATGAGTTCAATTTTTGTTGTATTCAATTTGAGGTGATGTGTAATTTCTTCAAATTATCTTCCATTTTCCTGTGTGAATGTTATTTCTCTCCTGTTGAGTACAAGTTCTTTGTGAGTTAGGATCCTATTTCATTTTTGTTTCTGGATCCTCCTAGATTGTGTGGTATATAATAAATAGTTAATGTGTTTCTAACTGTCCCTCTGCTAGAGGTTTTAGTGCAATGTGCCCACATGTTTATAGCTACTGTTCTCTCCCCCAGCCCTATCCTGCCTAACTTGGAATACCTTGAAATGTACCTGAATAATATGCATGTAGTATTAGAAGTGCATTGCACTAGTATTTGGAAAACTTGGGTTCTCATCTCAGCCCTGTTTAGCACCTCTGTGACCTCATGCAAGTCATTCTACCTGTCTGAGAGTCCATTTTATAAAATTGAAGTACTAATCTTTGCTCAGCCTGTCTCATAACTGTAGTTGTGTGACAGTACTTTGAAAACCATGAGGCCTAACCCAAATGTAAGAAGACCTTATTATTGTTCAGATACTGTTCCCCAAGAGTGACAGCTGTGTACGAGAAGTATTTGTGAGATCTGAGCACAAGACCCTGTGTTTGGCACTGGGGGGAATACAAGAGGCTTTCCTGTTTGAATAAAGCATGACTGCTGCACTCCCAAAATCCTCCTCTCTACCTTTATATATCTTATGCAACACAACAAACATGGATTTAACTGTCTACAGCTTGCAGGGCCGCCATTCTGTGGGTGTAGAGTACACGGGAGATGGAGCTGAGTTTGTGCTGTATTATATCCTGAAGGCTGTTGCTATTTAAATGGTTCCTCGGTATCAGTTTGCTCTTTGCTTCTTTTCCAATAAAAGCAGTATGTAGAAGGAACATTTTTTATAGGAAGCAACAGCTAGAAATTTCTAGCTTACAAAATCATAGACTGCTAGAGCTAGAACAAAACCTAGCGTATCCAGCCGCCTCTTATATAGAGAGAAAGTAACTGAGGCCCAGAGAGAATTAGTGACTTAACCAAATCTGCCCAGTTATTGAGGTATAGGTCCAATAATTAATCATATTCCCTGTTCCTCGGAGTTTATGAAGTACTTTTTACCTGCCTGTTTCATGGGTTTGGTGTGAGTATAGTATTATCCACATTTCACAAAATAGGACATTGAGGCCCATGTGACCTTGCCCAAGTTTACACTGATAGTAAAATGCAGACCTGGAATTTGAACCCCAGTTTCTGGGCTGCCACTACACCATACTAGTTCTTCTCATAAAATACTAGTTAACTAGCTTTTCTAATATAGTTTATTACAATACAGTATCTAAGGAACTAAAACTTCTATAAAAGGTTCTGTTTGTGTATTGCCAATTCTTAAATGTACTAAGAAAATAATAATGGGTTTCTTTGTGTTAAATTACTTTCTGTAGGACAAAACGTGAACAGGAAGTAGCTGAACTGAAGAAGGCTATTGAAGAAGAAACTAAGAACCATGAAGCTCAAATCCAGGACATAAGGCAGAGACACGCTAGTGCCCTGGAAGAACTCTCTGAACAACTTGAACAGGCTAAAAGGGTAAATAAAAATTTTGTTCATTTACATTTTTCTCAAAACCAGTTCCTAAATTAGATTTCTCATTGTTCATCTACGATAATTTTCTTTTTAAAAATAAAATTTCATGATGTATTTCATTTTCTATATCACAAATTCTTCTAGTATACCTTGTTTCCCCTCCCAAAATGCTGTCCCATCTGATAATATTTTTTTTGTTTTTTTTTGTTTTTTTTTT
>CM053584.1:187604259-187642044 GCA_028627135.1 Pseudochirops cupreus | reverse complement strand
TCTATCTCTCCACCTCTAATCCCCCATCCCCCTACTCTTCTGTGTGGTAAGATGCCCAGTTTAGAGTTTGTGTCATTCCTTCCCTAAGCCAAATTCCGTGAGAGTAAGGTTGACTCTTTACCTTTTGCCTTCCTCTTTTCCTGATAATATTTTTTAAAGAAAAAGAGGAAAGAGTTAAGATGGTGGGGAAATGGTGGCAACTCGCCTGCACTCTCCCCAGAACTCTTCTGAATACCTTTAAATAATACCATAAAACCGTTCCTGGAGCAAGAGAACTGAGAAAACAGTGGGGTGAAATAATTTTCCAGCCATAGACGGTCAGCAAGAAAGTTCTGTCACATTTGGGTGAGAGTGGAGCACAGCCCTGCACAGGCCATGACAATACAGACCCAACCCCAGCAAACCAAGAGCAGGCATTGGGAGCCACTGAATCAGGAGCTACAGCAACTGCTTCCAAAATTCTCAGCCCACAGATGGTAAGGGAGTCAAACAACTGATAAGAAGATTACAGGGATCTCTTTGCTAGCACGGAGACAGGACTCTGTTGATTTGCCCATACTCGGATCCAGGTCACCGTCCTGGGTAGTCCAGGGTGAGGAGTACCACAAGCATACTAGAGCTTGTAGCTGCAGTGGAGCAGGAACTCTCATCACAGTTCCAGGGCAGAAGAAAGTGTTTGTGGTCACTAACAGACCAGAGCATAGTCAACACACCTTTTCTTAGATCATACCACCTTGGAAGAATTGAAAGCTTACTGGTCTTTAGAAGTATCTCTGAAAACAACTGCACAAAATCCCTGAAATTTGAGACAGCGTGTCCTCCTCCACAGCCGCAGAGCCCTACTTTAACAGAGTCAAAAATCAAGAAATAGACTGGGAAAATGAACAAATAGAAAATAAAATTCTGACTATAGTAAGTTATATATGGTGATAAGGAGGATCAAACACATACTCAGAAGAAGATAACAAAGTCAAAGTTCTTACATCCAAAGTGTCTAAGAAAAATATGAATTGGTTTCAGGCCCTGGAAGACCTCAAAAAAGATTTTGAAAGTCAAGTAAGAGAGGTAGAGGAAAAATTGGGAAGAGAAATGAGAGTGATGCAAGAAAATCACGAGAAATGAGTCAACAGTTTGGTAAAGGAGACACAAAAAAATACTGAAGAAAATGACACCTTTAAAAAAAAACAGATTAGGCCAAATAGTAAAAGAGGTACAAAAAGCCAATGAACAAAAGAATGCCTTAAAAAGTAGAATTGGACAAATGGAAAAGGAGGTGCAAAAACTCACTGAAGAAAATTCCTTAAAAATTGGAATTGAGCAAATAGAAGGTAATGACTTTATGAGAAATCAAGAAACAATAAAACAAAAAAGAATGAAAAAATAGAAGACAGTGTGAAATATCTCATTGGAAAAACAATTGACCTGAAAGCCATGATCAAAAAAAGAGCCTAGACTTCATCTTTCAAGAAATCAAGCAAAACTGCCCTGATATTCTAAAACCAGAGGGTAACATAGAAATTGAAATAATTCACGTATCACTTCCTGAAAGAGATCCCAAAATGAAAACTTCCAGGAATATTATAGCCAAATTCCAGATTTCCCAGATCAAGGAAAAAAATATTGAAAGCAGCCACAACAATTCAGGTCTCTTGAATTGAACTGAAAGAGCCAGTCAGGATATTATAAGATCTAGCACCTTAAAGGATCAGAGGGCTTGTAATAGGATATTGTGGAGGCCAAAAGAGTTAGGATTACAGCCAAGAATCACCTGCCCAGCAAAACTGAGTATAATCCATGAGGCAGGGGAAATGGACATTCAGTGAGAAATAAAGGTCTTTCAAGCATTCTTTATGACAAGACCAGAGCTGAATAGAAAATTTGATTTTCAAATATGAGACTCAAGAAAAGCATAAATAGGTAAACAGGAAAGGGTAATCATAAAGTTAAATTGTTTACATTCCTACATGGGATGATAGTTGTAACCCTAAAAACTGTTTCATTAGGGCAGTTAGAAGGCGTGTGTATATGTAGACAAATGCACAGGTATAAGTTGAATATGAAGGAGTGATAGCAGAGAAAAAAATTAAAGGGTGTCAAAGAAATGAACTGAGATAAAGGGAAAGGGAGAGGAAGAATGGGAGAAATTCTCACATAAAGGAGGCAATAAAAAGCTTTTACAGTGGAGGAAAAGAGGGGGGGAAGTGAGTGAACCTTACTCTCATAAGAATTGGTTCAAAGAAGGAATAACATATACACTCAATTGAGTGTGGAAACTTATCTTACCCTAAAGGAAAGTAGGAAGGGAAGAGACTAAGAAGTGGGAGAGGGTTGACAAAAGGGAGGGCAGATTAGGGGAGGGTATAATGAGAAGCAAAACACTTTTGAAGAAGGACAGGGTGAAAGGATAGAGAACAGAATAAATGAGGGGGAAATACAGTCAGCATTAGTAACTGAAAAAAAATTTTGATCAAGTTTCTATCATAAAGCCCTCATTTTTCAAACATGTAGAGAAGTTACTCAAATTTATAAAAGAGCCGTTTCCCAGTTGGTAAATGATCAAGAGATAGGAACAATTTTCAGATGAAGTAATCAAATCTATCTTTTGCCATATGAAAAAATGCTCTCACTATTGATTGGAGAAATACAAATTAAAACAATTCTGAGATACTACCTCATACCTTTTAGATTGGATAATAGGAGAGAAAAGGAAAATGACAAATGTTGGAGATGTGGGGAAAGTGAGATAGTAATGCACCCTTGGTAGAGTTGTGCACTGATTGTGAACCATTCTGTAAGAGCAGTTTGGAAACTATACCCAAAGAGCTGTGAAACCATGTATATCCTTTAACTTAGCAGTACCCCTACTAAGTCTGCATCCCCAAGGAGATCTTTTTTTAAATGAAAAGAACCTATATACGCACCAAAATATTGACAACTGCTCTTTTCTGTTGGCAGTGAATTGGAAATTAAGGGGGTGGCAATTGACAAATAGCTGAACAAATTGCAGTATGTGATTATGATGGAATATTATTTTACTATAAGAAGTGATTAGCAGTGTGGTCTCAGAAGAACCTGGAAAGACTTACATGAGCTGATACAAAATGAAATGTACTGTTTCCAATTAACAGCAATATTGTAAGATGGTTAGCTGTGAAAGACTTGGATAATTCTCAACAATATAGTGATCCAAGACATCTCTGAAGGACTTAAATGAAAAATGATATCCATCCCCAAGGAAAGCACTCATGTTCTGGTGTCTGAATACAAATTGAAGCATACTGGTTTTTTTTACTTTATTTTTCCTGAGGGTTTTTTTTTTTGGTATATTTATTTTCAGCATCAGGATGTGTTCATCTTAATTCTAATATGCTAATGTGTATGTTTGTCTTCCTTCACAGTCAATATTCCCACTTCCATAGCGCAGGACATTTCCATTTAGGTGTTACTTATCAGTTGGTTTGTACCAAAACATTATTTCTTTATCCCACTCACATTGGCACTTTATTAAAATTGCCTCCTTGTCATTAATTTAAATGTATTGGTCTTCCTCTTATCCCAGTGAAAAGGTCTGTTTCTTCATGGAAGGGACCAAGTCTCATGCTATTTTTTATCCCACAGTGTTATAGTGTCAATCAACATAATAAATGAGATGATACTCTTTAAAACTGAAGAAACATGAAGAATGCCCTTTGGGAGGATATTTACTGGGCTTCTTGGAGATCTCTGATCTATCCAAAGCAAGAGACACACTTGCCAAACATAATGTTGTAGATTTTCTAGTCTTAGCCTAGTTTCTACATATATAGTATGAGAGAGGTAAAAATTTAATGAGACATGGTCACTGTGTCTTCACATGTAGAAATAGACTACATATTCAAAGAATAGTCTTTTTGGTGAAAGCATCATGCAGTGCTATAAAAATAGTTGCATTTATGAATAATTTCTTTTCATGTGGGCTTTTTCTGTCTGATAGTTCAAAGTAAATCTTGAGAAAAACAAGCAAGGTCTAGAGACTGATAACAAGGAGTTGGCCTGTGAAGTGAAAGTACTACAACAAGTCAAGGCTGAATCTGAACACAAGAGAAAGAAACTAGATGCTCAGGTACAAGAACTACATGCCAAGGTCACAGAAGGAGACAGGCTGCGGGTGGAACTTGCTGAAAAAGCAAATAAGCTCCAGGTAAGTTAGAAAACCTTCATTCTTTAAACCCAAATCAGTGATAGCATTTCCTATTTTTTAACCAGTGTAAAAATGCTCTGTTGGTGTGCTGTGCATTTGAGGAAGAGATGTGAAGATTGTCACTACTTGTAAATACTGATATATCAACACCAGAAAGGCATTTCCTGTTTATACTTTCTTCCTCTAGGACAGTGGTTCTCAACCTTCCTAATGCTGCAACCCTTTAATTCCTCATGTTGTGGTGACCCCCAACCATAAAATTATTTTCATTGCTACTTCATAACTGTAATTTTGCTACTGTTATGAATCGTAATGTAAATATCTGATATGCAGGATGTATTTTCATTGTTACAAATTGAACATAACCTACAGGTTGAGAACCACTGCTCTAGGAGATGAAATTCCTATTCTTCAAAGCATATTGATATTAATGGTGCCTACCAATGTGGTTTCTGGCTCTGGGTTCATTACCAGTACTTGTAATAATTGGAGATCAGAGTCCTTCCACACTTTGCATCCTGTGTAATTCTTTTCCACATTTTCATAACTCTTGCATGGGGAATCTAGTATATTTTGAGTATGGTCATTTTTAACATTTTTTAACCTGCTTACTGTTGTGCTGAACTTGGACTTTTATTCCTGTCTACAGAATGAATTGGATAATGTCTCAACCCTCCTGGAAGAAGCAGAGAAGAAGGGCATCAAATTTGCCAAGGATGCAGCCAGTCTTGAGTCACAGCTACAGGATACACAGGTACATTAGTGGGAAGAAATGTCTTCTTATAAAATGTCTCATCTTAAGTTAATAGATGGATTGCACACTGATTCTTGAATTGCATCTGCCAAAAAATGAAAAGCAGCTTGATATCTCTTATTTATTTTGTATTATACTTGTCTTTTGCTTTGTATATTTTTTGCTGTTGTACTCACCCTATGGTGAGTACACTCTTGATAATTCTAGAATGTTAGCACAAATAACCCAAAAGAATAGATCATCTCTAGAATATCTGACTGTTTATCTCTCTCTGTCTCTCTTACATGCTTATATTCATGTGCACAGGTACTTAAGAGTATATGATATTGGTGATCATAGAAGGCAGTTGTTGAATTCTGAAGGAATGTCCTTGATAGCTGTAATTATAGTTTCTTCTATGGACCCTTTTTGCTAAGAACTTTGTGATCTGATTTTATAGCCATCATCTTGCACTAATACATGTAGAGATATATTTTTTGTGATAAAAACATCAGGAAGTGCCTTTCTCAATTGAAATTTAGATTAATCGGTGATAAATTATCCCTGTTGTCTTTTTTTTGAGAATAAACTTGCAAGCCTTTCACATGATACAGAGAAACAGTATAACATATTGGAGATTAAGAAGTACTTTGCTGAGACAGTTTTTAATATTGGTAAAAATGAAGTGGGTCGTTAATAGACAGAAAGTTACAGACAGTTCTTTGTAGTTTTTCTTGCATGTAACATGTTTGGGACTGTATTTTAAATCTGTTACACATTCTGTAGGTCTCAGTTTGGGACAGAGTGTATGGTTCACTAAAAATTTGTGTATTAGAGTTTTCTAAACTTAATGGATCCACAGTGGATGCTTGTCATAACTTCATATTGATTTTTCTAACATAGGAGCTGCTTCAAGAAGAGACACGCCAAAAATTGAACCTCAGCAGCCGCATCAGGCAGTTAGAGGAGGAGAAGAACAACCTTCAGGAGCAGCAGGAGGAAGAGGAGGAGGCCAGGAAGAGCCTGGAAAAACAAGTGTTAGTCTTGCATTCACAGGTGTGCTGTGCTTTTCTTTTTAAGACAGTAATGTTATTGGTCTGGCTATGTAGCACTTAAACCAGTCATTTTAGGAAGCTGGCTTATTTCAGCTCCATTTGGGACAGCTAATTAGGTTGTGCTGAATTAAGAAGTAAGCACATTTTTTTTTCCGACCTAGATAATTCTGGTACAATGCTGGGAGGTTTTAAATGAAGACATAAGAATCTATGAACTGTGTAAGAGTTTTATTTCAGATTTGTAGATTATTGACTACCCACTGTATTCCCCAAATAAATTATAGATTTTGAATATTTCCCTTGAAATTTTGCTTGCAGTTGATTTATAATACAGTTAAACAAATACAAACATTTTAAATTTAAATCTTACCTCGTAGACTCTTCAAAGTAAATATTTCGTTTATAATATTTTGATTCCTTAGCTATTGATTAGCATTTGGATTCTTAATAACAACACCTCTTTTTCCTTGTAAAATCTAGTTGGCTGATACTAAGAAAAAGGTAGATGATGACTTGGGAACAATTGAAAACTTGGAAGAGAACAAGAAGAAGCTGCTAAAAGACATGGAAGCTCTGAGCCAGCGCTTAGAAGAAAAGGCACTGGCTTATGACAAGCTTGAGAAAACCAAGACACGTCTACAGCAAGAGCTTGATGACTTAATGGTGGATCTGGATCATCAACGCCAGATTGTCTCCAACTTAGAGAAAAAGCAGAAGAAGTTTGATCAAGTAGGCAGTTTGTTGTGTCTCTTTCTAAACTTGAGATCCACTTTTCGAAAGGATCTCCTAATTCATTTGTCAGTCTGTTACATATGTAGCAGTTGACATGAGATGGAAGTACACTTTCGGGTTAAACTTTTCATTGTGTTGATATGTGCAGCTCCTGGCAGAAGAGAAGAACGTTTCCGCTCGGTATGCGGAAGAGAGAGATCGGGCTGAAGCAGAGGCAAGAGAGAAAGAGACCAAAGCCTTATCCTTGGCCCGGGCCCTGGAAGAAGCGTTAGAAGCAAAAGAGGAGTTTGAGAGACAGAATAAGCAGCTGCGCACCGATATGGAAGACTTAATGAGCTCAAAGGATGATGTAGGAAAAAATGTAAGTTTCATATTTCTAAAATGATGGCACTGTTTGGGGCCAAAGTGGGGTTTTGTTGTTTTAATTTTTTTTTAATCACCAAAAATCTCTCCCATCATCTCCCTCCCCACTGAGAAAGAAAGGAAAACAAAACTGCTGTTACAAACATGTATAGTTAAGCAAAAGAAACTCCTACACTGACTATGTTCATGTATGTATAAAATATGCTACCTACCTTCTGACAGAGATCGTTCATATAGATATAAATAGCTATAGATATAATGATATCAATCTATTATCCTGAATCCATCAACTCTCTGTCAAAAGGTAATTTAGCATGTTTCATCATGATCTGTTATTGTGTTAATCAGAGGTCATAAGTTTTCCAAAGTTACTACAGTTTTATAAATTATTTTCCTGGTTCTGCTCACTTCAGTCTGTATCAGTTCATGCAAGTCTTCCCAGATTTCTGTAGGACCATTACTTTCATCATTTCCAATAGCACAATAGTATTCTTATGCTTTTATATCATAACTTGTTCAGCCATTCCCAAATTGATAGCCTCCGCTCTATTTGCAATTCTTTGCCACTGCACAAAGAGCTGCTATAAACATTTTTGTACATATATGTCCTTTTCCTTTCTTTAATCCCTTTAAGGGCACAGACCTGTTAGTAGTATCACTTGGGCAAAGGGTCTGCACAGTTTAATCATTTTGAGGATTCCATATTCCTTTCAGAATGACTGAACCAGTTCACAGCTTGACTAACAGTGCATTAATGTACCTTTTCTCCCATAGTCCCATCAGCATTTATCATTTTCTTTTTATATCAACTTTGTCAATCTAGTGGGTGTGAGGTAGAACTCCAGAATTGTTTCAATTTGCATTTTTCTAATTATTAGTGATTTAAAGCCATTTTTTATCAATAATTTGGATTTCTTCTTCCGAAAAACAGTCTGATCATATCTTTTGACCATCCTATATAACTTAGAAATGAAACTTTTATCAAAAATATTTTCTACAAAGATTTTTACCCCATTTACCTGCTTCTCTTCTTATTTTAGCTGCATTAGTTTTATTTGTGCAAATGCTTTTTAATTTTGTGTAATCACAGTTGTCCATTTTACCTTCTTTAATCCTCTGTCTTCCTTGTCTCATTATGAAACTTTCTCTTCTCCATAGTTATGACTAGTAATTTCTTCCTTGCTCTTCTAATTCATTTATATTGTTATCCTTTGTATCTAAGTCATATATGCATTTCTTGTTTATATTGGCATATGATATAAGGTTTTGATTTCTGCTGAATTGTTTTCTAGTTTTCCTAGCAGTTTTTGTTGAATAGTAATTTCTTACCCCAATAACTGGGATGATTTGCTTTAACAACCATTAAACTACCATGCTCATTTACTTCTCTATATTGTATACCTAATGTGTTCCACCAGTCAACCTCTTTCTTTCTTAACTAATACCAGATTGTTTTGATGATTACTACTCTGTAGCATAGTTTAAGTTCTGGTACTACTAGGATCCCTTCTCTTCCCACCCTCCCCCCTTCCCTTTTACCTATAAAGTAGAATACTTTGAATGACTAACAGTCATAACATGGATGTTGAGGACCTTTGAGCATGAATCTAAGGAACAGGAAATTTAAGAAAAGAGATTCAGGAATAATTTTGTGTTTTGAGGATTCATGAATTTATTTTTAAAAATATTTTAATAACTATTTCAATATAATTGGCTTCCTTTGTTTTATGCATTTAGAAACAGTGTTCTGAGAAGGGGTTCACTACTAGACCAGGGGTAGGGAACCTGTGGCCTTGAGGCTTTGTTCTGTGAAGTTTGGATTCAGTCAAAGGGCCACACTTGAAGACCTAGAGGGCCACAAGTGGCCTCTGGGTCACAGGTTCCCCACCTCTGAACTAGGCTAAGAACCCCTGGTCTAAATAAAGAAGCTAGAAATTTACAATAGATTGTTAGGCTTTATGTAAGGTGGTTCTTGATTATTCATGGCAAGTCATGAACCAGAATTGATCCAGCTGAAAATTTTAACTTTGCCTCATATTTTACAGGGAAAATTGAGGCCATTTGTCATGAGTTCTCTTTTTACCCCTCTTTTTCATTTCATATTACTCATATGCCTTCTGCCACTATCTCTTCCTTCATTCATGGATCATATGATAAGGTATCCTTACTCCTTGCCAAGGCTCTACCTACTCAAGTTACCCCATTCCATCCCATCTGCTTCAATGGATTTTCCTCTCTGTTGTCCCCACTGTATCATATTGTCAGTCTGTCTGCAGACTCCTTCCCTACTAACAAACATGCTCACGTCTCCCCCATCCTGAAAAATCCCTCACTTGATCCTTCCAACCCTTGTGTAGTTCTATATCTCTTCTGCCCTTTGTAGCTAAACTCCTTGAAAAGGCTATCTACAATAGGTGCTTCCACTTTCTCTCCTCTCGCTGTTTTAAATTTCTTACAGTCTAGCTTCCAACCTCATCATTCCAACATCAAAACTGTTCTCTTCAAAGTTGCCAGTGATCTGCTAGTTGTCAAATCCAGTGGCCTTTTCTCAGCACTCATTCTCCTTGACCTCTTTACAGCCTTTTACACTGTTGATCACCTTTTTTTCCTTGATACCTTCTTCTCTCTAGCTTTTTGGGACACCATTCTCTCCTGGCTCTCCTTCTACCTATCTGACAGCTTCTTCTCAGTCTCCTCTTCTGGATCCTCATCCAAATAACATCCTCCAACCCAGTGGTTCTCAACTTGTGGGTTGTGACCCCTTTGGGGGTCAAACTACCCTGTCACAGGGGTCACCTAAGACCATCGGAAAACACCTATTTCTGATGGTCTTAGAAACCAAGACACCGTGCTCCTCTATCCATCTCTAGGCAGGTCCGCCCACGTGTAGACACGCCAACATATAAGTATTAAAGGGTCAGGCCTTAGGAAGGTTGAGAACCACCACTCTAACCATAGGTGTCCAGTAGGTTTCTGTCCTTGGCCCCCATCTCTTCTCCCTGTATAACACTTCACTTGGTGATCTCATCAGTTTTCATGGATTTAAATTATCATCTCTGTTCTGACTGTTCTCAAATCTACCTTATCTTGCCTAACCTTTCTGTTGATCTTTAATCTCCATCTCCAGCTGTGTACCAGACATCTACTGGATGTCCAGTAGACATCTTAAGCTCAATGTGTACAAAACTCATTATCTTTCCCCCTAAACCCCTCCCCCTCCCACCTTCCCTGTTACTGGAGAGGGGAACACCATCCTCCCAGACTTGCAATTTACATGTCATCCTCAACTCCTCACCATCTCCCACCCCCTATACCTAATCTGCCCATATTCCAAAGCAAAACATACATGATTTCAAGAGACGATAATTTGGGAAAGGAAAGAGTACCAACAAGTCAAGGATTCAAGAGAGGCTTTACCTAGGAGGTAGAAACTGCAGGTGGGAGTGAGTGTCCCACTCCAGGCACATGGGACAGCATATGCAATGGCAGAGACATGGGAGATGGACTGCCAAGGATAGAGAAGTAACATGAAATAAACCTAGGAAGGTAGACTGGAGCCGGGTTCTGAAATTAATTCTTTGCTGACTCAGTGACCTCTTGTAGCCCCTTCTAGCTCTAAATCTCTGATGCTGTGATTTCTCATGGTATAGGTTCATGAACTTGAAAAATCCAAACGGGCCTTAGAACAGCAGGTTGAGGAAATGAAGACACAATTGGAGGAGCTAGAAGATGAACTTCAGGCTACAGAAGACGCTAAACTTCGTCTAGAAGTCAATATGCAAGCCATGAAGGCCCAGTTTGAGAGAGATTTGCAGACCAGAGATGAACAGAATGAAGAGAAGAAGAGGCTACTGATTAAACAAGTAGGCCCTCAAAAATCCTTCTGAAGTGCATTTTGCAATTGTGAATCCTGATAATTCTATTCCCATTCCATCTACCCAACTGATGAGAGAGCTGATGATAAAATATGAGAGGAGCTATCCTCTGTGTATCTATTAACCAAGTGTTAAATCTATGTCAGGTGCGTGAGCTTGAGGCAGAATTGGAGGATGAGCGGAAACAGAGGGCTCTTGCAGTTGCTTCCAAGAAGAAAATGGAAATGGACCTGAAGGACCTTGAGGCACAAATAGAGACTGCAAATAAGGCGAGGGACGAAGTGATCAAACAGCTTCGAAAACTTCAGGTATGTGAAGGCAGGCCATCTGCCCCCTGATGGTGAGAGCATCATTCTGCCAAATGCACAGCAGCCTGACACAGCAGCTGGAGCAGCTGGCTGGGAGTCACCAAGGCTTGGCTCAAGTCCTTATACTTAGCAAATATGTGACCCTGAGCAACCCTCTGGCCTCAGTTTCCTCATTTCTGAAATAGAGATGATAAAACAGTTGTAAGAATTAAATGAGATGATATACATAAAAGGACTTTGTAAACTTTAAAGGTTTATGTGTTAGTTGACTATGATTAACAATATACATAATAATAATTTTTAGCTCATTACAGAACCTATGCCCATGCCATATAATGTCCTCATGACTGCCCTTGTTAAAGATGGAGACCAGGCAAGTTACTTGGTACAAAACAAATTTCATACCTGTTTAGGTATAAATTCCTGCTACCATGCATAATGGGCTCAGTTGAAGGTGTAGCAAACAAAACTTTCAGGTTTCCAGATCCCCGTGCCATTTCCTCATTATCAGGCTTTTAGGCTTTTGGTGACATTCTGGTAAAAGTGAACCAGCAAAAAATATTTAGTAATCTAGAAAAGAATATTTTAATCTTTGCATTTTTATTACTACTTTATATTAAGGATTTTCTCATGCTATTCATTTTAACCACCAAATTGCTTCCCAAAATACTCTTCTTAAAAAACAGGCACAAATGAAAGACTACCAGCGTGAATTAGAAGAAGCTCGTGCCTCCCGGGATGAGATCTTTGCTCAGTCCAAGGAAAATGAAAAAAAATTGAAAAGTCTTGAAGCAGAAATACTTCAACTACAAGAGGTCGGATGCAGTCCTAAGAAATAGGTTTTGGGTTTTTTTTTTTCCCACAGTAGTGTCTTGTTTACATTTGAATAATAATCTCCATCATCACTGAAGTATAGTATTGATCCAAATATAGGCTGTGCTTTTCTCCAGAATTTGGCTCATATAAAACCTGGGTGTGATCAGTGTTCTTTTTGTGTTATCTATAAAGAAATCCCATTAAGCGTAGTAGGATATTTTAACAAGATTGTTCATTCACAATTTCTGTAGCATCTTTCAATATTCGTTGCAGGCCAAACATTATCTGGCTAAAAAATCAGTGGTAATTTTTAGTTGCGCTATCCAGAGATTGAGTGTTAGATGCTTGCAAGTATGTCACAATTGCTGTGGGAGCCATAGTTGTACATTTCCTCACTGATATATTCACTATTACAATTGCAATATTGTATAGATTTAGGAATTTTTCATTTCTTCAGTTTGACAGATACAAAGGAAAACTATACATTTTACTTTTAAAATAAATAATGTAGGCTTGACCCTGCCTTTGAATAGTGTAACCATTTCTCACTGCTTCCTTATTTGGGAAGGTCATTTTCAGATAGATTTCAGGGATGAGTTTTTGTATATGATTATGTTTTGTAGTACATTTGAATAGAAGCATCAATCTTCTGAGGGCCAAACTTTGTTCATTGGGATTCTTGTTTGAAGAAAATTTTAGCAATGCTAGACCTCTGTCTGAAAATATCTGTCTAATCAAAAAAAGGGAAAAGGACCTATTTGTACCAAAATACAGTAGCTCTTTCTATGGTGGTAAAGAATTGGAAACTAAGGGGATGCCCATCATTTGGGAGGGAAGGAAGGAGAGAATTTGGAACTCACTTTTCAGAAATGAATGTTTAGAATTGTTTTTACATGTAATTGAGAAAAAATAAAATACAATCTCAAAGATAAATAGATAATGAATAGAACTATCTTGATCTGAACATTTTTAGGAACTTGCTTCTTCTGAAAGAGCTCGTCGACATGCTGAACAAGAAAGAGATGAACTTGCTGATGAGATAGCCAACAGTGCTTCTGGGAAGTGAGTCAAATACTTATTCCCTAACAGGGAAGGGTTAGGAGCTAATGACAAAACACAACTGTCAACTGTTTTTCATTCGGGTAGTCCAGCTAATAAAACCTCTTAGTATATTTGCCTTTCTTAGAAGGAGTAACTCCGTAGTAACCCAGGAATCATGATTTGTGTTTGGATTTGTTTGATGATACATTTATGCAGAAAAACCACTGAATTAGGAGTTAGGATACTGGGTTTAACTCTGCCACTAAGTAGCTCTGTGACTCCGACAGTCATTAATGTGCCAATGCAGTATGCTAAATGTGTCATTTGGGGGCTGTGCCTGGCACATGGTCACTCAATAAATGTTGGTTGATTTCATTAGACTACATTAAATCTGTATCATACACTAACCCCAAAATTGCATAAGATTTGGTTACTAAAGTGCTTGGAAATTGTCCCTGTGGATTCACTTTTCATAAAGGATCCTTTTCAAACTTCTTTATGGTTCAGATTGATTCACTTAAAGATCCTGAATCACTTCTCTTTATAGAAGGACCCTTCAGTGCTCCCCATAACTTTAATTGAATTCTTTATTTTTATTCTAACACTGCAAATAGAACCATAGAAGTTTAAAAAATTATAGCATTTATTATCTTTCCTCCCACTGACCTCCCTTGATTAAGTAATTTTTTTTAAAAAGTAGTCCAGAAAAAAAAAATCTTACATTCTATCTAAATATGCATGTCTTATTCTAGACTTTAAGTCTGTAAGCTCTTTGGCAGGAGTTGTGTGGTGTCTTTGGTCCTCTGTAGTTATGGTATGTCACTGTATTAATAATAAGAGTTCTAAAGTCTTTCACAGTTTTTTTTCTATAGTGTTGTTATTGTGTAAATTATTTTAGTGCGGTTATAGAACTTCGAAACTAGAGGGGACCTTAGATCGTCTATTTGAACCCTCTCATTTTGTCAGTGAGGAAAGAGAGGGCTAGAGTCACAGTCTCCTTACAGAGTGCTGTCATAGAGAGCCACTTGGCTTCATTTTCAGTGGTCTCTCTGTATCGCTTTGTTGATGCACTCTTTCTTTCTCCTTCTGCCTCTCAGATCCTCTTTACTGGATGAGAAACGGCGCCTGGAGGCTCGCATTGCACAGCTGGAAGAAGAACTGGAGGAAGAGCAGAGTAATATGGAGCTCCTCAATGACCGGTTCCGTAAGGCAACTTTGCAGGTAAACTGGTCAGCAAAGATTGCTGTTCAAGGTTTGGCTTCACTTTCTAAGGAAATGGGGTGAAAGGCTTCTCCTGATGGGACATGGGTGGTGGCCTTTCTTCCCCACTCTGTAGGTGGACACCCTCAATTCCGAGCTGGCTGGAGAGCGCAGTGCTGCCCAGAAAAGTGAAAGTGCCCGTCAGCAGCTTGAAAGACAGAGCAAAGAGCTAAAGGCCAAGCTGCAGGAGCTGGAGGGATCAGTGAAGTCCAAATTCAAGGCCACCATCTCTGCTTTGGAAGCAAAGATTGGGCAGATGGAAGAACAACTCGAACAAGAAGCCAAGTAAGTCTCGACTTAAATACAACTTCACTTTCACCAACTCATTGTAATAAGGAGACACAGTCAAAGTCTAAGCCAGACTGATTATTAGATAGTTTTCTGGGTCCATTCAGCTTCCATTTCTGCTTAGAATTCAACTTCCTTAAATGTGTATTTACATCTTAAATATTTATGTTCTTCAGCCTACTAGTATAGAACAATTCTAGTTTGGAAAATACCTTTGTTTTCCTTGAGATATCTTCAAAAATGTTTTTTTCTCCAAATATAAGTACTGGAAAAGGGACCGTAGGGATTTTCTAGTGCAATTCACTCATTTTATAAGAGGATTCTAAGGTCATGAGAAAATAAGTGACTTATCCCAGTGCACATACTTAATGAATAAGTAGCAGAACCTAGGTCTTAGACTCAGGATTCCTGGCTTTATTATGTCGTTATTCAAAAGTAAATGGCTGGTTGTAAAAACTGTAGTTTTTTCCCCTAAGCTTTTGCAAAGATTAAAGTTGGAAGGGATTTCAATCGATCCTTTCCCCCACCCCATTCACTGACATAGAAACTGAGGCCTAGAGAGATAAATTGACTTAATCACCAAAGCTCAGGGTTAGTTATCTCAAAGATGATGGGGAAAAACCAGTGCAGACTTTAAAAACAGTATAAAAATGTTGTCTTTATTATTTCCACTGTATCATGTTATTCCACTAAAGAAAATAAAATTGGAATTAACATGACTTGCTACAACATGGAATTTCAGAGTGGGAAAGTCCCTCAAGTGATCACCCAAAAGCAAGAATCCAGCATGTCGCACAGCCTCAGACATCCGTGAGAGGGGGCCCTTCCACGGCAGCGCATTCAGCTTGTGCACAACTCTTGAGTGCTAGGAAACTTTGTCTTACATTAAACCTAAAATTGCCTATTTACAACCATTACCCATTGCTTCTAGTCTGCTTTCAGGAGCCAAGCAAAGAAAAACTAATGGCTCTTCCACATGGCAGATTTCACATAGTTGAAGTTAACTCATATCTGCCCTAAGTTTTCTTATCTCCAGGGTAACCAACCCTGCCTCCTTCAGTCAAGGCTACTATGGCATGATTTAGAGAACCTTCACCGTCTCTAGCTACCCTGTTCTGGATGCTTTCCAGGTCATCAAATGACCTTCTTACAATGTGGTAGCCAGAATTTTTTTTAAATACTCCAGATGTTGTCCATCCAGGGCACGACACAACAAAATTCTCTCCCAGATATTTTCTTCTCTCACTGTATTCTAAAATTGGATTAGCAATTTACTAGAAACCCCATAATTTTTGGACAAACTGCTATCTAACCACACCTTCCTTATCCTGCACTCATGAGGTTGATTTTTTTGTTTTAGCCCAAGCATGCAATTTGGAATTTTATAGGGATAAATGTAATGTCATTGGATTTGGGAAGGGGAAGGGAACAAGCATTTATGTAGTATCTTATATGGGCCAGGCATTGTGCTGAACACTTTGCAAATCCTGGGAGATAGGTGCTATTGTCCCCATTTTGCGGCTGAGGAAACTCAAGCAGACAGAGGTGAAAGAGACTTGCTTAGGGTCACATAGCGAGGAAATTCAGCCCCAGGTCTCTAACCTTTTGTCTGCTCTGCTGTGCTTGATGAAATGATTCAATGACAAGTGCTGTCCATTTACCAGTTTTTTGGTATAACTCTGGTGATTAGGGAGGACCAAAAATGACTTCTCCAAATAGATGTTCTCTAAATAAGGACGCATTTTAGACATTTCAGATGTGTTGCCTTTATGAGGGATGCATTGAGAGATTCCTTTGAGTTCTACATAGCTGACCTAGATCTAAGTTGAGGAGGTGTAAAAAATTATCTTCATTAGAAATCCTATTTCTAGAATTTCAGCACGGAGACGTGTGTCATTTTCACAGGGAACGAGCAGCAGCCAACAAGCTTGTTCGTCGTACAGAGAAGAAGCTAAAAGAAATTTTCATGCAGGTAGAAGATGAACGTCGACATGCAGATCAGTACAAAGAACAGGTAAGTTAAAGAAACATTCATAGTGAGAAAGTGTTTCTGAAGCTGTTCCCTAAACTGGTGCCTGATCGTTCCTGTTGGGAGCCATTGGCATAGAAAGGGATGCTGGTTTACACACATGGATATGGTTCATTTTTTGTCACCTCCATGCAAGATACCTTTAAGATATTTGGCTGTGCAGTCATTCCCTTTTTTCTCTCTCCACCTCTTGTATTACCTTAAGCTTCTAGAGAATGGGGTTGACTTCTCATACATTCCTTTTGTATAACAACAGCAACCTAAATAACCATTCACACTGTCAGTCACCTCCATGGTGAAGTGAAGGTGACTGGATGTCCTAGAGTGTGAACTTTATTTGTCCTCCAGCTGAAAAGGCTTTGAAGTACAAGACCAGTGACGAGATATATACCTTTAACTTAAGGTCCAATTCCAGCTCAGTTCACCATCTCATCACTGGGTTAGCTATAGGGTGATACATTTTTTCAGCAAGAACTCCCTCTTATAGAGATTGTGATCATTTGTCAGTCCCTGTTGAAGGGAATTACCCACCTTTATGAAAAGTCAAGTCAGGCACAGTGCTTACACTGGAAATGTACTTCTTTGTATATGAAAACACAGATGAAAAATTGAGATTTATGTGAAACTTTTGAGGTATACAGAGTACTTTCCCCACCAACAACTTTGTCAGGTGTAAATGTTCAATTGAAACAAGCAAGAGGAAGCAAAGAAACTAAATAAAACCACTCTGCAGAGTGTTTTCCTCATAGTTCTGTACAGGTATACTCATGCCTTTTTTAAAGACATCAAGGAGTGTCCTGATAGAATTCAGTTCCCCATGATCCTATAGCCTGATGCTTGTTCCTCTTGTTTTCTTGACTTTTCTTACCATCTCTTGGATATAATAAGGATTTTTGCTCACCAGGAATCTGAATAGAAAGTTTGAAGGGAATGAGTTTAGGAGGCTGACTTGCTCCCCCAACTTCATCACCTTTTTCTCTTTTATTGCCCTTCAAACAAAAGGAGTGAGCTGGGAGAATAAGCAGCAGCTGTCTCTGGCTTCCAGGCCAGTCTGAGAAGCCATGCTGTCTTTGAAGAAGGTCAACAAGAGCCAGAGCATGGTTTCTGCTCATCCTAGTCACATTTTTTCAGGCTGATTTCATTACTTTGTTTAAAAGCTTTAAGGATTTCCAGAATATGTGATATAAACCTAAGGGTATAGTGCCCCTTCAGAACTAGTCCTCCAGCTGCACTCATGGGTCCGGGGTTTCTGGCCTCAAAAGGCCCTGAAACTAGAACTCAGGAGCACTCACCTCTCTGTCTACTTTTTCTTCTGAACAGCCAGAAGACACAGTTATCATGAGGCAAAGGTATTTACTAAAATAGTGTGGCATAAACAGTATTAATAAAATAGAACTTCTACCCCAGTGGTAACCTAAATGTAGACATCACCGGACAGACTAGACGGAGGCAGCCAGCAGACATACGCATATGAAGGGGGCACACGTAGCCAAGACCACTCAACTCCAGACTCGCAATTTTGTGGGGTGTTGGTGTCTTCTCCCTTCTGGGCAAGGTATCGGCTGGGCCTGATCATCACTGGGCACAGTGTCTCTCATACTCAGTGTGAGTTGTAGTTTGTAGCTTTGGGCTTAGCTGGCATCCTGACCTTAGCAATCAGTTCATCAACAAGCATTTAAGTACACTGCGTGCCACATATTGTGTTGAGCTCTGGGGAAACAAAGAAAAGATTAAAAACAATCCCTGCCTTCCTGGAGCTCACATTGTAATATAAGTTAGCATGTACAGAAATGGGGACTTTGGAGATACATATAAATTAAGTAAAAAGTAGCCTCAGAGGGGAAGGCTGTGGCAGCTGGGGAGGATTGGGGGGAACCACCAAGAGATAGCTCCTAGAGTAGGTGCAACTTAAGATGAACCTCGGAGGAAGCCAGGGATTCTGAGAAGAGGATTCCAGGCCCAGGGCAAAGCCTGTGCAGTCAAGAAAATGGCGTGTGTGGTGCAGAAAGACAAACAAACTCTTGTCCTTTCTTTTCCTCCTGCTTTGCTGCAGTCTGCAGTGGTTATGAGGGAAGGACTCACAGGTCAGAGCTGGACTGGCCAGCCACCCCTGGGGCACAACTGGTTCTCTTGGTCAGTCTTCAGAATTTTCTTGTGTGCTGCCATTTGCTTTATCCATTATCTAATTATTAGCCCATCAGGTTGGTTGGGGAACTTCTTCAATCTTGTTCTCAGGAAATACCTTAACACCTAAATGTTCAAGGATAAAATAAATTATCTGGCCTGATAAAAGTACATCTTTGTACTTCTACCTCTTAGTACTCCTGTCTTGATTTCTCCATACCATCGCTCCACTGTTAGCACTTTACCAAAGAGGTCTCTTTCCTCTTATGGTCAGATGTACCATTTATAAATTAGTTACTCAACTATGCCAATTTCCAGTTAAAAAAAAATACATGGGAGAGGAGTGTGTGCAAGGAGTAAGAAGGCA
Source organism: Pseudochirops cupreus (assembly GCA_028627135.1). Lineage (NCBI taxonomy): Eukaryota > Metazoa > Chordata > Mammalia > Diprotodontia > Pseudocheiridae > Pseudochirops > Pseudochirops cupreus. The sequence continues at coordinate 187,622,873 of CM053584.1, read as the reverse complement.
GGATCAGGTAGGAAGGTACCAGGTTACGAAGGGCTTTAAAAGCCAAGGAGAGGATTTTGTATTTGATTCTGAAAGCAATAGGGAGCCACTGGAAATGATTGAATAGGTGACTACTATGTCCATACCTACATTTTAGGAAAATCAATTTGACAGCTGTATTTAGGAAGAAAAACAAACTGACAGGCTACTATAGCAATCCAGGTGTGAGGTCATGAGGGTCCACACTAGGGTGGTGGTAGTGTTAGAAGGAGGCCTGCACAAGGGATGTTGGAAAGGTAGGAACAACAAGCCTTGGCAGCTATTGGATATGGTGGGGAGGGAAGTCAGAGAGAAGGAAGCACTGAGAATGGCAACCCTAAGGTTATAAGCCATCGTGACTGTAATAGAGAAAAGGGTTTGGGGGATAGATAATGAATTCTGTTTTGGACTAGTATGACATTTTACTCCAATTCTTCAGTTTATTAATTAAGCTATTAATCACAGTATCAATATGCTTTGAAGGAAAGCTCATAAAAGTTCAAAAGAAGCCAGAGATGTTCTGAAACTTAATAGGGTGACTAGAAAAGTGTTTACTTTAAAAAGATGATAACCACAGTAAAGTAAAGGAAAACAAGACAAAGTCACCAAATCAGTACAGTGACCGATCTTGATTGGAGAACTGATGATGATGAAAGTCCTGCTTCCCTCCTCTCAGAAGAAAGGCGAGGAACAGACTGGCAGACGTGGTCGGTGGATTCATTTGTTCTGCTTACCCAAGCTTTTCTTATTAGCATTGAGAATGATGTTAAAAAGCATCAATAAAGCAAAAAAAATAAAGATTCAGTGGTTATAAATATGATTCTACCTCAAGATTTCTGAACTTAGAAGATATCAAATCAGTTCTTTCCCTCACATCAAAACCCAAGTTTCCATTTCTTCAAAGCATTAATGCCATGAATTCTTATGGTCTGATGTAAGTGGTCACATCCTACCTCTCTCCTCTTTATCCTGTGGCCTTTGATGGTAGTAATAATAATTTGGAACTTATAATAACTTATAGTCAGTCTGTCCCTTTCATACTTGTTGTTTAATCAGTGCCTCATAGTAACCTGAGATAAGTAGACCAATCACTTTGAAGCTTTTGCATCTTCTTCCTCTTTCATCTGAAAGCAAAACACTATTAAGACATTTCTGTAGTCTCCTAGCATGTTTTCCAGCCTGAGTTCCCCAAGGTGTGCATGACATGGGAATTGTTGGGTAGATTTGATTTTGTGTGTGCCCTGCTAACTGAACCCGTCTCCCTTTCCAATTCAAGTTCAGAATGAGGCTAAATGTGAAAGATAATCACTTTTTCACTACTCTCACTCAGACTTAGTGATTTTCCTTTTTAACCACTTGTGATGAATTTTATTTATCAGATGGAGAAGGCCAATGCCAGAATGAAGCAGCTCAAACGGCAGCTGGAAGAAGCTGAAGAAGAGGCCACTCGTGCCAATGCCTCACGGCGCAAGCTCCAGCGTGAGCTGGATGATGCCATAGAAGCCAATGAAGGCCTGAGCCGGGAAGTCAGCACTCTGAAAAACAGACTGAGGTCAGTTCTTATAGACAGTTTGGGACTTTAGTGAGGAACCCAAAGTCAGGTGGCTCTTCTTAAATTCAGCCTTGATGCCATCTTGTGTAGGGATTGCACATCCAGCACATTTTACCCCATGTAAGCTTTTGAAAGTTCTGGCGATATTTCAGAGTTTACAAAAATGTCAGGGGAACACAAACCAGAGCCTTTGCAAAAACCAGACTCTTCTCGAAAGAGTTTGTTAAACGTCACAAATGTGAAATGGACAGACAACTTCATGTACAGGCTGTGGGGCAGTGGTTGTTACTGGTGTGATGTAAGTACTTACTTAACTCATTTTGTTCTAATGCCATCAGCCAAAGATGCAGATGAAAAATTGATATCATGTGTCTGGAGAACCTTATTTGGCTTGACTTGGATGGTGATAAGCCTGATATTATTATGTCTGAGACCATTACAGTTGAAATGCATGATCACTATTCAGGATTTCTTTCCAAGCACCCACAGTGATCTACTCCTTTTAAGGACACAACAAATTTCTACAAAATTTGAATAATCCCTTGTTGTTATAATAATGATAAATTTCCTTATATAGCACTTTATGATTATAAATCCCTGTTATCTAATTTGATTCTCGCAACAGCCAGGGCAGGGCTGTTCTTGCCCAAAGTCACACAACTAGTAAGAGACTTGAAGATTTTTAATGTTCACTTAAAATCATCTTCACTATGAGTGAACAAGCCCATTTCAACTTCAGAAATTTCTCATAGTTTCGTTAAGTCAGTTCAGTCATGTCTGACTCTTCATGACCCTATTTGAGGTTTTCTTGGCAAAGATATGGAAATGCTTTGCCATTTTCTCTCCAGCTCGTTTTATACATGAGGAACTGAGGCAAACAGTGAAGTGTCTTGTCCAGGGTCACACCGCTAGTAAGTGTCTGAGGCCAGATTTGCATTCAAGAAGATGCATCTTCCTGACTTAAGGTCTAGCACTCTGTTCACTGTACTGCTAAGCTGCCCTTATGATACTGATAGTACCAGCTATCATTTGAGAAAACACAATGGCAAAAAGAAATTTATTTGTATTTTACTAATCACGTTATCTACCCTTGTTTGGGGGTGTGTGTGTGTGTATACACATATATACATGCATATATAAGGCATAATGCATATTACATAGTACAAAATAAAATATATAAGGTATATATATTTTTTAATACCAAATATCACTGAGTGTTTTGTGGGAAATCAGAATGATGATACTCAGTGCCTGAGAGCCACAGCTTTGTTTCAGGCTACCTTGGAGTTGATTGTTTAAGATACAACAGGTAACCTTACATGAGGGCAGGAAGCTTGGAAGGTCATCTAGTCCATCAGAGGCCTACCAGGGTGAGAGGACTCTGACGTGACAGTCATTGGTCCTTGTTTATCTATTTAAGATGCCTACATTATTCGGCTTAGTATCTTTTAACCCATATCCTGGTAAGATTAAATGAGAAACAGATCCCATAGTTTGTCCTTTCAGTTCAGTAGTCTTCTAGAACAATTAAATATGGACATAAAAGGTAAAAGAAGAAACTAGATTGTATGCCCTCCCAGATCATAGTAAGGATGGGTTCAGTGACCAGATAAAAGGAATGTTCATTGGTAATACCTATTTTACAATATCTGCCGCCAAGTTTAGCTAAGCAAATGTCCCAGCACTTCCAATCACCTGGCTCTGTCTTCATAGTGAATTTTGCATGCCCAGAGAGAGAAAGAGAATGCTTTACTAAGCAACAGCTTACTTAAACATACTTATTAAGAATAACACCTTTTGCTGTACAGATTATCCATCACAGCCAAAACTTTAGATGATTTGTCCCGTTTCTCCCCCTGCTACTCCACTCCCCCCCCCACAAAAAAACCCCAAAAAGACAAAAACAAAACAGTAACTAGTACCACTTGTTATGACACTGATTTACTTATTTGGTCCTTATACCCCAGGGTGTGGACCCAGGGTAGGTTCCCGGGCATTCACCTTGAGGAGATTGTCTTCTGTGAATTGGCTGGAATGATTCTATCCGTTCTTTCTGTGTCTGTGTCTAGACCCCAAGCCCACAAGCAGCAAGTTCCAGTGCCCCAAGGACATAGGAAAGCCTTAGTATGTCAACATTCCTCGTCCTAGTAATGACTCTTTCTGTTCTCCACCCAGGAGGGGGGGCCCAATCACCTTCTCCTCCAGTCGATCGAGCAGGCGCCAGCTACATATTGAAGGAGCCTCCCTTGAACTCTCAGATGATGACACAGAGAGCAAAACCAGTGATGTCAATGAGATGCCACCTGCACCCGCTGAGTAGAGAGAGAGGGCCGGAAGCCAGCTGCGATGCTGTGGAATGGACAAGCACTCCCCTGACCACCAGTCTGCCTTGTGGCCACTAATCAGCAGAGGAAATGGGCAAATTATAAGGTTATTTACTGAAAGATCAACTGTGTCTTAAGGCTCTCTAGCCTCCCCATAATATACCCTGCTTCAAATATAGGTACAAATGCTCTTTTTCTTAATATATTTACATATATATTAAACAGGATTATCTGTTCAATGCATCTATTTTCCATATATTCTTTGGGAGACCATTTCATAAAAAGCTGTCTGAAGAGATTTTTTTTTTTTACCCCAGATCCTTCATTCCCAGATACTTTTATTGGGGCAGACCCATGGTTGTTATTATGCATGCTTTCTGTTGTACAGACAGTTAACCTAGCATCTCCTATGTTCCTGTGCCCCTCCCTTGGCTTCTCAACTGCATCAAGTCCCTTAGAACATTGTGAAGACCAAACTGCACCTGTATCTTTCATTTTATTCTCATATTGTGATCAACACTATATCAGTGAGCAAACTGTGAAAAAGGGCTTTGGAAGTACTAAAAGGACCAGAATGGAATGGGGAGAGTAGCCTTCACTTTGGTTAACTTGCAGCAGCCCCTTACGGATAGCCCAGCTGCTCTGGGTATGGCATCTTGAATATGTGAACTCTTCTTGGTCAGATCTGGTCTGTGCAGGACAGTTAAAACTTTGCAGCTGAGTTTCCAAGTAGAAATTAACTTATTTACTACTGGATGAGACTCCAGAATCCTGTGTCTCTTAGTGCTTCCTACTCCTTATGAGTAAACAGCCTCTGCACTCCAGAGCAGAGATTTGTGAAAGGCCCTGCAGCTTCTTGGTGCTGACCTTGAATTCTAGCCATGGCTTTTGAGCCCAAAAGGGGAACATTGGTTTTCTACATCTGAGGCTTGTTCCAAGTTTGTCAGTGGTTTAGAGGCTCAGCATTGGATACCTGTTTTCCTGAATGTTAACACGCCAGTGAATATGAATCCTTTCCTTTCCCTTCTCCCTTTTAAACAGTGTTACAGTGAATATTTAGCGTTCTCTTTTGGTTAATAGTTAAATAATTTGACATAACAGAAAGTGCCTTAGACACTACAGTACTAAGACAATGTTAAATATATTATTTACCTATATAACAATGTAATGTATTAATTTTTGACTGCGCTTCATATCATGTACCTCTCTAGTGAAAGTGGTATGATGAATATTCAGTGATGATGAATCAGTGTTAATTATAAATCTTTGATCTTCTGCAATGGGCTTGAGAACATGACTCATATTTTGGGTTTAAAGCTTTAACATCAGTTATGAAGAAAATTTGTCATGTGGGTATGGAATCTCTTATTTCATCCCATCCCCTGTATGAATCATACTGGCTGCTGACCACCGGGCACTTGACTGCAAACGTCTTTTCTTGTATCCCCATATTTCTAGACAATGATTTTTGTAAGACAATAAATTTATTATAGATATTTATGCCTGCTCTGTTTACTTTGAAGGAAAAAGCATCGTTGAGAATAAACAGACCTCAATAAACAAGAATGGTCATATGAACATAAAATCTGCTTTCTCACCTTCTGTTCTACAGCTTAACATTGATGGTCACTGGTGAATGTTAAAGTAGCTACAAGTCATCCCAGCTCTTCACCAGAATGCGTTCCTCTGAAATTATTAGATTCTCCTTGTTTTATTATGCAGGTCCTAATGTCCCTTTTCCAGCAGATGAATCTTTTGCTGGGGTAGGCTGATTAATAGCTCCTATTCCTATAACAGAGAGCCGCTAAAACAACTTTTGTCTCCAACTCGTAGGAGATTCTGAGGGGCAGGATCACTTTCCTCTACCACCCAGATAATGGTGCAGCCCAGAGTCAAGCTCAGGCATCTTCCTCTCCGAGGCTTCTTTCCATCACATGACTTTTTGTTAAAACTCAGAGTGTTCTGTGGACACTCTCGATGAACTGCCCTGTTCTTGCTGAATTCCTCAAAGCCTCCACCTAAGGTTCCAGGACAGTAGAGGGAAAGGATGCACACACACTGCTGTCGTCACGGGGTCTGGAGGAGACGGGCAGCAGTGTCATCAGCGGAATCCTCTCTGGAAGGGGGTACTGACTGCTTCTTGAGCAGAGCTCTTTCCAAGAGACCATGAAGTCTCAAGCTAGTTTTCTTTCAGTGGTTTCTTGGCCAAGATGATTTGGGGATAAGAATGGGGTGAGCAACAATAAAGGAAAATTGGGTATTGGTATATGCATGACTGAACTTACACAATTACCATTAAGATAATGTTATTATTTACTTACCTAACAATTTAATGTATTTCTGTTTTGTATCACGTATCTTTAGTGATGCAGAATCAGCATTCATTATAGATCTTTGATAATCTGCAATGGACTTGAAAACATGACTTAGATTTTCGATCTCTGACTTTCTTCTCTAGGCCTAGTTAATCTCATGTGAATATCTTTATAATTCAGATCAGTGAGCAAAGTTCACCATCCCAAATTGTTTTCTTCTCAGGCACAGCCACTGTTAGACTTAACGGTCTAATTATTTTTTATTTAATTTAATATTTTCAATTAACAGACATTTATTTTTACCCTGCCAGTTCCATTAGAAAAAGAAGCAGGGGTGGGGAAAGAAGCCTTGTAACAAATATTCATAGCCAAACAAAACGATTTTCCCTTATTTCTGGACTTCAGGTACCAAAATCTGGGTAAATGGTCCTCTCTTAGCTGCCCAATTGTGTCATGGCCTAGACTTTTTGGTAGAAAGTCTTGGTTCTTCAAGGCTGTCAGTTTTGTGTTTTTTTGGTTTTGTTTTTTTTTTTTTTTAGAAAAAGCTTAAAACTTGAAGGAAAATAATCTAAGACTCTTTAAGAATCAACAGTAGCCCAGGAAGCATTAGATATGGGTTGGCTTTTTGAATTGAAGTTTGTTTTCATCCTGTTCAGAGTACTACAGTAATTTCTAAAAGTCAACAATATTGGAGATTTCTGCAGAAGGAAACCTATTTTCAGTAAAATACGACCATAACATGTAGTTATACAAACTTTAAGGGTTTGATGAAAGCTCTTGGTAAACCCAGGCAGAGAAGGGCCTCAAACCTCTTCCTACACAGCAAAGCTGCTGCCTTAAGTCTGAACTCACAGAAAGATGAGGATATGTGACTCCTAGCTCCAAGGGAAAAAGCCTATTGCCCCTTCTCCAATCAGGGTAGGTTTTTTGGAACAATCCTTGAATCCCTGATGGTGTGACACTCCCCAAGATCTCAAGGATTCAAACCTAAGGAAATAGCAAGAATAATAGGACTATAAACCTGAGTGTGCATCCCAAGGACACAGCTTTCTTGTTAAGAATGGGCCTCTGGGCAGCCCATAAACCTCTTTAACAGCTGCTGGGTGGGTATCTGGGTCAGGGGTTCATAACCATTTTTGTTTCATGGACCCCTCCTCAAAATATTTAAATGTACAAAGGAAACCAATTATACTGAGATGAAGTTAACAAAATACATTTATTGAAGAAGTTAATCCCAAGTTAAGAACCCTTGCATTAGGGGATGGCTTCACCTGTTAATGGATAATAGCCAGGTTACCTGATAGAGACAGAGCTTCTAGGAATTATGCTAAAGTACATATAGAATAGTACCTTTTTGTACTGCCAGGCTAAAAATATTAGGCTTTTACATTTTTAATTTTTATTTTTAAAAGTAAGAAAAAAACTAGCTTGTGAAGTACAGAAACAGGCTGCAGCCCATATTTGGCCCTGGGACCCTAGTTTGTGGACCACCTAGAGGCAATCAGGAATGGAGGTACCAGTTCTCTCCATCCTTGTTGTACCAAATGCCTGAATGATGAGCTGATTTGACCATGTTTTAAGGTAGACAGAAAAGGGGGGAGGAATTTTTTTGATCTGCCCTGAAAGTGTTACTGTGTAGCCTGAGGGGAAAAAAGTCAGAGGGTCTTAGGATCTGATCAGAGATAAAGGTTCTTCTCTGCCCATCTTTTTTTTTTCCTGTCTAGAATGGATTGGCAGCCTATGTCAAGTGCACCCCAAACTGATCTATATGATTTAGATGTGGAATAATCTTCAGGGCCATTTAATCCAACCCTTCATTTTATATATAAGATCCTAAGAGGTTAAATGAGTGGCCCACACAGTGCTAGTCTATTCCAACAATACAACAAGGTCAGTCTGAAACTGCCACCATGCAGGGGCTCTTACTGAAGCTTAAGAGAGAGGAGAGAGCAGCAGCCTGAGTTCAGGCAGGGGCGATGCTGTGGAGGAAGAAAGTCAAAGAAGCCCAGGAGGGTTTAGGGGACTGAAGGGAGATCATTTTTCTGGCTCCTGGGCATCAGGCCTCTGGGGTGAGCTCTGCTTAAGTTGCCTCCTGCTCTTTCAAACTTTTTCCATTAACAAACATTTATCAAGGGCCTACTGTGTACACAGTACTGTACTAGGCACACGGAGGCAAACTGAAAGTTTCTAATTCAATGAGTTTGTTATACTGGAGGGTTACAGCTTGTACACAGATGTGTACTACGGAGTAGGGGATGATGCTTATTAAGAGAGGAAGAATATAGAAGAGAAGATGGGAACAAGGACGGAGCCTTGGGACATTTATACTAAGAGTAAAATATAATATATATAGTAGGTGCTTAATAATGTTTATTAATTGATTAATCCTGCAGATGAGACAGACTATGTGGCCATATGTTTAGGAGGAGAACCAGGAGAAAGCAACATCCTAAAAGCCTAGGAAGAATAGAGTATGTAGGAAGAGTGAGTGTTCAACAGTGTCAAGGTCAAAGAAGATGAGAATTTTAAAAGGCCAGTGGAGTCAACGTGTATCATTTGTAAACTTTGAGAAAGTAGTTTACCCTTAAATGGTCAGATCAAAAGCCAGGGTTGAAGGAGGGTTGGCAATTGAGTGGGTGGCCCAGAAGGCAGCAAGTGTAAAAGTGCTACATTCCTGTTTCACACTGAAAGGAAAGAGACCAAAAAGACAACAGTTTGAAGGGGTGTCAGGGTTCAATAAAAGGTTTCTTTAAGTACAGGAGAGATGCCTAAACATATTTGTGGGTAGCTGGGAAAGATCCAGTAGATCAGGGAGGAAGGAAAAAGGAAGAAATGATGGAAGAGACAGGTTTCTAGAGAAGACGGGAAGAGACAAAAATATGGACACAAGACCCTAGCAAGAAGGACCTCCAGGTTTAATTTTAAGATGTGAAAGAGGGGAGGTAGGAGAGCCTTGGTAAAAGAAAAGTTATTTCTCTGCTGATAGGACAGAAGATGGAAGTGACACCGGGTCTAAAGGGGGTTGAAATAGACTTAGTGGGAAATACTCTAATGTCACATAAAGAAAATTGCCATGCAACAGTAAGGACCATTAGAGATTAGATATTGTGATTTTGTATTAGAATTAGTTGGTAGGGTTTCATGACTTGTAGCAGCACTGAGCAGCTTGGTTATTAGAAAAAAGATGCTAGGGGTGCTCCAGTGCTGACAATTATTAGCTGAGCATTTGAAGGATAAGGAAGCATCATGGTGAAATGGAAAGAATGCTAGAATGGGGAGTCAGAGGACCTGGATTTGGATCCAGCTGAGTGACCTTGGGCCACTCTCTGGGACTTAGTTTCTTAATTTATAAGATGAACACATTTCCAAAGATTTGTTTGGACAGAACTTGGAGAGAGAGATATGGATACATTATTGATGGAGCCTTGAGTTGGTCCAGCCATTTCAGAAAATAAATTGGAGTTATTCGAGACAAGTTAAACTCTTAATATCCTTTGATCTACTCATCCTACTAAGCCCAAGGAGGGCAACAACAGAAAGGTCTCCTAGTAATCAAAGTTCATAGTGGTACAAAATGGAATAGCAAAAAGTTGGTAATAAATTACAGGTGCAATAATTAGATAATAAACAGCTTAACAAATTGTGTCATATGAACCTAATGGAATGGTAAGTAAGAATTCAAAGAAAATTCAAAGAAATTTGGAAAGACTTCAATGTCTTGGTGTAGAGTGAAGGAAAAAGAACGACGTTTGCATTGATTATAATGTAAATGAAGACAGCAGAATTCAGGTGAAACACAAGGTCCAATGCTGGTTCCAAATGACCACAGTTAACCTACTTTCATCCTTTCTGTTAAGAAATATTCACACGTGCTGTTTGTCACGATTGTTTTTGTGTTTCTTTTTTTTTTTTAACTAAGTTTTGCTTAATTTTAAATGGAAAGCTCCCAGGGTTATTTCTTCTGAAGCAACTGATATGTTCAAATAAGAAATTAAAAGGGTTTAGACATTACCCTTTTAATTTGATAACCCTAAGGCCAAAGATCAGAATTTAGTGCTTTACTGAACAGGCTAAACTAGGTGTCTGAGACATTCATCCATGTGAATAGTGAATCCCAAAGTATGAAGGCAGGAGTTGAGGTATGGACAAGACAACAAACTAGGGATGGGTATGGAGAGGAAGTGACCCAGAGAGTCTGGACCAAGTGGTATAGACCACTTTAAAGAAGGAGAATTTGCTGAGTTAAAACAACGACGGGGAGGGAGGGTGTAGAAATAATGGGAAGGAAAGAATATATCAGATCCTTCTGACCTTGTGTGTCAGAGGCATAAAAGAGTCAAAGAGGATAGAGGGTGAAAAGAAGAGAGATTAGAGGCAGGACTCAAGAGGAAAGAATTGAAGAAGGCAGAGGAAGGTGTAGACCGGGTAGGGAGAGCACTGAGTTACTCAGGATGGGAACTGAAGGCTCTGGTTTATAGTCTCCCTGCTCCTAATTCTTGCCTTCATACACTGGGATTTGATATTCATGCTGATACATAAATGTCTCAGGCCTGTTCAACTCCAGTAAAGCACTGACTTCTGCCTTTTGCTCACAGGGCAGCAGCTTTCACACAGCCTTGGGTCCTGTGGACATGATGGAGGGAGGGAGGGCCAAACAGGTGCTGATTTCACAAGTGGCAGAACGGTTAGTAGTGTTTCAGTTTCTCAATCCTCCCTTTACTGCAACATCCCATATCTTCCTTAAACATTCCTAATTTCTCCACAGACCCATCTGTTATCGCCACAGAACATATCAACTGCTGAGATGGGACAGTTTCATCCCATTTTCCAGACTTAAGTACCTTCTCCAAATTAATCTAAGTATTAAGCACCTACTGTGTGCCAAGCATTGCACTAAGCATTAGGGGTACTAAGAGGCAAAAGGAGCTTATGATCTAACAGGAGAGAAAAGAAGAAAACAAATACATACAGAGCAAACAGGATAAATGGGAAATAATTAACAGAGAAGGCACCAGAATTGAGAGAGGTTGGGAAAGGCTTCCAGTAAATGATGGCATGTTAGATGGGACTTAACAGGAAGCCAGAGGAGTCAGTAGGCTGGGATGAGGAGAGAGAGCATTCCACGTGTGAGGGAAAGACAGAGAAAGTGTTAGAGCCAAAAGGCGAAGTGTCTCTTAGGAGGCCAGTGTTGCTGGATAAAAGATTGTGTCAGGGAGGAAGGTATAATAAGAACGCTGAAAAGGCAGGAGGCAAGGTTCTGGAAGGCTTTGAATGCCAAAGTATTTTATATTTAATCCTGGAGGTAAAAAGGATCTGCTGAAGCTTATTGAGTGAGAACCAGGATAGAGTGGATGTCCAAAATTCTGGAAAGAAGAGATTATTAGAGTGACTTAAGTGCCAAAGGGTTTGGTGTCACAGGGAAGGAGGAGGGCGAAGAGGCCATTGGATTTGTCAACTAAGAGATTGTTAGTAACTTTGGAAAGAGTAGTTTTGGTGGAATGATGATGGCAGCCAAGATGGAAGGGGTTAAGGAGAGAAAGTGGAGGCATGTACTGTAGGTAAGCCTTCTCAAGAAGTTTAGCTACAAAGGGCAGAAGCCATATAGGACGATAGTGGGGATAGAAGGATCCAGTGAGGGTTTTTTCAGGATAAGCATGTCTATAAGCAGGAGAGAAGGAGCCAATAAATAGGGAGAGATTGAAAATAAGTGAGAGTGGGGATGACAGAGGAGGCAATATGTGGGAGGAGACGGAATGGACTGGGCTCACTTGGACATGTAGAGGAGTTAGCTCAGGTAAGGAGTAAGGCCACTTCATGTGAAAGAGGGGTGGGAAGGGGAGACAGAGGCAGAAGGTATAGAAGTAATATGAGACAGGGAAGAGGGAGCTCACGGAGAATGGATTTCAATTTTTTCTATAAAATATGGGGCAAGGTTCTCAGCCAAAAGGATGAGGGGAGAGATAGGCATGGGAAGTTTGAGGCGGGAGTGAGATAATGAGTTGATAGGGGAGCTAGAAAAGTACTGCCCAGCACCACTGTGCCTCACTGCCCTAATGAGGGCCCAGTTGAGTAGAGGAACAAATGCATGGTAGATCCGATCAGAATAGTTGCAAGATTTTTTCCACCTTTGTTAAGCAGTACATGTGTAGGAGTTAAGGCTAATGAATGGTGGGAGTGATCGAAAACTGAGACTTGTCAGGACATAATCAGTGATGTAATAAGAGGTCGAGGGATTTAAGAAAGGAGGAAAGTATAAAGTTGGATTTTTTCACCCAGGGGTCAAAATAGGGAAAAGAGGAGAGAATGGCTAGTGTAGGGGAGATGACCAGGTAGAGAATTGAGGGGTCAATTCTTAAGTATGGAAATTCTGTGTGAAAAGTGTGAAATACAAAAAAATTACCCATCAGTGTCCCTGGCACCACCAGACATGAAGCTTCTAAGTGCTTGTGACTTGACTTTTTGGAGAGGGGGATGTTTTACATATATTTTACATAACCCCCTGTGAAGCAGAATGAAATGTTCCAACCATTTTAAGAAAACAATAGGAAATTGTAAGATCTGTGGCCTAGCCTTGGTCCAGCTCTAAACTTCTAACAGTCAGTATGAAGACTCCATGTTTAGGCAATCTCCATATCTCTGATTACTATGGAAGTTTTTTAGATGGTGAAGGGCTGATGGAACAGAGATGTCCATTTGAGGTTATTTAGAAGTTGACTGGTTTGCCGTCTTCCTTGTTTTGGGGGTTGTTTTTTTCTGGCCAGCAAGTAAATATCTACAATTAGGACAAATTATGTCAAAGTAATAAAGTGTTCTAATGATATATTAAAACTAAAGGAAAAATCTTTCTTTGATACTCTGAAGAATCTGTAATTTCATTCACCAGGCACTCCTGCCATCAGCAGATGCAGTTCCTTGTCTCGTGCTGGCCTGTGAGATTCTTGACCATATTTTCCCATAAACCCCCCAGGATTTCCACCTAATGTTCTAGGGTCTTCCTCTTAAGGCTACTGATCCAAAGCAGGAGCCACCTTTTTGTTGTCCCTCCATTTTATTTTTGAAACATGATAAACACACTTCTGACTGTTGATATTCACAGTAAAAATTTGTGCCATGAGAGTCAATAATCAAATCAAAAGATAAAAGAATTTTAAAAACTATGGCATCATCCCAAATTTTGTTTACTGACTCCCCCCAAATAAGCACTTAGTCAGTGTTTAAATGAATGAATGACAGTATAATACATAAAATTCTTGAGAATAAAAATGTTAAAAAAAAAAAAAAGAACTAGTTTCAGAATAATTGGGGCATTAAGGGCAGATAGAGGCTCAGGGTCTTAGGTGAATAATTTGAGGGGCATTTTCATGGACATTAAAAGGTCTTTATAAAATCCCTGATTCTCACTTGACGAGGCATCAGGTGTAGCATCTTGTTACTTCAGTTAAGTGGAGCAGTTTAACTGAATTGATCCCTAATATCTACCCCTTACACTAAGGAGTATCTGAATTCAAGAGCCAAGCCTGCAGATTGGAAGTCTAGTACAAAAGACCCCAGCATTTATAATAGGGTAGATGAGGGCACCAAATCAGGGCAGTGTTATATCAGTGCCACAGTTTCATTCACTGCTCAGCCCAGTGCCCTGTGTCAGAAATAAGGGGTCTGCTACCCATTAGCAGCAGGAAGGCCAGCAACAATGACCATAACTCACTGGACTAGAAATCAAGAGACTTGGAGTTGTCTCTACCATGACATGTAACTTTCAACAATGGATCATAGTTCTGCTCTCTAGTGCCAAGTACTTCAAGAAGTCTTTTTCCACATGAAGCACTTGTATTTCCAATTATCTTTTATAATCAATCAAAATGCATTTACTAAACACCTGCAATGCGCCAAGAACATACAGTAAATACAACAAATGAAACACCACCTATCTGTGAGGAACTTACACTGTAATGGGAGAGATAATGTGAACATACGTAGGAATAGGAGCCAGACCTATTATTTCGTTGATATAGGAGGCTCACAGATGAGAAGACTCACCCTGCCAGTGCAGGCCGACACCTCAGCAACTTCTTTATAGAGTTTAGGAAGCTATATGACATGGCCAGGGTCACAGATTCACTTTGTATCAGTAAAGAGGATAAATAGAAGGGGGGCCACTACATCTTCTCTCTAGTCACTCTCGTAGAGGTTTGGATCCCTCCTGCAGTGAAATGATCAATGGATGTGACCACTTCGTGTTTCTTGGCCTTGGTTCCTCCTTGTAAGATGAGGCAGCTGGATTAGAAGACTTTTGAAGCCTCTTCCAGCTCTAGATCTATGATAGGATCACAGATCTAGAGCTGAAATGGATCTCAGAGTCCATACTCTTCACTTTACAGATGAGAAAACTGCCTTAGGGAGTTCCATACAGGAAAGATGAGAGGCAAGATTTGAATCCAGGTCATGACATGAGCCCATGGCTTCCCATTTTATCACATTGGCTCACATGGGCAGCTGAGAAATGGTAAATGGAAATTCCACCATGGTTTCAGGGAATTAAGTACCATAGGATACTGAAGACTGAAAATATTTCTCTCCTTCACATTTCCATCAAATTCATGATGCAAAGGTTCCCACTATTTCAGAAACGAATTTGCCATCTTTTTGTATTTTTAAATTTTTTTTAAAAAAATTCTGAACTTAATATAAAATTAGTATTTTCATATACAAAATAGAACAGGAAAAGAATGCATATGAAACCACACTTCTCTGTTATAGCTTGCTTTTCTATAACTTCCTTTTCCTTTTAAATAAATAATAAATTAAGCATGTTAAGCTCAAACTTTGTTTCCTTCTGGCCTTCCTGTTATTCTCTGTTCATTTGTTTAAAAAAAATTATTCCCAAAAAATCCTTCCTTCCTTTGGCAACCTCAACACTAGCCACCTTTCCCTTCCAACTTTCTCTGTCCTAAATTAAGAAAAAGAGAAAAAAAAACTTTGTAGCAAATATGAAAAGTCAAGCAAAACAAATTCCTCCCTCCGGCTGCGTCTAAAAATATTTATCCCATTGTGTACCCTCAGATCATCACCTCTTTGTCAGGATTCCCCACCATCTATGCTCTGGAATAATGGTTGCATTCATCAGAATTAAGTCTTAAAAGGTTGTTTTCCTTCACAATGTTGTTATTACTGTTCTCTTTGCTCTCCTCATCTCTGTCAATTTGATAGTTATTAAGCAGAACCTATTTGCATTTCTCTAAATAGTGTTTTGGAGCATTTTTTCATATGTTTTATATCTATATACACACACACATATATATATGCTTCAAATATTTTTCACGTATATAATCCTTTGAGAACTAACCTCCTAGGGGATTGGTCTTGTTTTTATAGACTTGAATTAGTTCTTCATATATATTGAGTATCAGACCAGGTCAGTATAAGAGAAATTTGCTCCAAAGATTTTTTTTCCTAATTAAGTACTTCAATTCTCATTGTCATTCCATTGATTTTATTTGTGCAAAAGTTTTCAATTTTATGTAATCGAAATTGTCCATTTTGTATTCTGTCATTTTCTCTATCTTTGTTTGGTCCTGAACTCTCCATCCATAATTCCAAAAATTATTTTTTCCTTGGTCCCTCTAATTTATTTATATCTAGGTCACATATCCATATGGAACCTTTCTTGGTATACACCACGATTGAAATGTTGGTCTATACCTAATTTTGGCCATATTGCCTTCCAGGTTTCCCAGCAATTTTTGTTGAATAATTAGTCCTCATCCCAGTAATTAGGGTCTTAAGATTTATCAAAAACTTTGTTACTCAGTCCATTTGCTCCTGTAGTGTACCTAGTATGTTCCACTGATCAACCTCCCTATTTTTTAAATAGAACCAAGTAGTTTTAGTATAGCTTATGTAAGATCTGATACTGTTAGGCCCTCTTCTCTCCCCACCCACCCCCTACCCCCTTTTATCACTACTTTCCTTGAAATTTTTGATCCTCCAGTTGAATTTCATTCTTTTTTCCATCTCTATAATGTAATCTTCTGACCATTTGATTGACATGGCACTGAATAAGTAACCTAACGTACGCAGTACTGTCATTTTATTATATTGGCATCTTCATGTCATCTAAGAACAATCTCTAATTATTTAGATATCTTTATTTCTGTAAAAATTGTTTTCTAGTTGTATTCATATAATTCCTTTATAGGTGGACTCTCAGATATTTTATACTTCGGTGGCTGTTTTAAATGGAATTTCTCTTCCTACTGGTTTTATTAATACAGAAATGATGATGGTTGATGTGGATTCATTCTGGGGTCATGTAACTTTGCTAAAGTTACTGTTTCAACAAATTTTAATTGATTTTTTTATTCCCTAGGTATTGTTAGTTATAGCATCTTCAAAAAGCAATGATTTGGCTTCTTCTTTGTCTGTGCTTATTCCTTAAATGTCTTTTTTCTTGTTGTATTACCATAGCTAGCATTTTTAGAACTATTTTAACAAATAGTGGTATTGATGGACATCTTTTCTTTACCTCTGGTCTCAGAAAATACTTTAGCCTTTCTGCATATCATATAATTTCTCCTGGTTTTTCATAGATATACTTACTAAATGGTAATGTCCGTGCTTTCTAGTGTTTCTAACAGAAATGGGTGTATTTTGTCAGGTTTTTCAGCATAGCAGCATGAGGCTTCAATTATTTTTGTTATTAATATTGATAGTTTTCCTTGAACATTTCTAATACATAACCAACCTGTTCATAGTATATAATCTTTTTTCCAAATATTGGTATAGCTTTTTTACTTAAAATTTTGTTGAATGTTTTTACATTGATGTTCACTAGGAATATTACTCTTCTGTTTTCTCTTTCTTTGTCTCTCCCTGGTTGAGGTATCAGGATCATATTTGTATTATAGAAACAATCAGAAAAGGTCCTTTCTTTTTCTATTTTTGCAAACAACTTATATAAAAGTTGTTGTTTGACAGAATTTGCTCATAAATTCATCTGGTTCCAGGCTTTTCTCCTCCTCTTAGGGGTCAATTTATGGCTTGTTCCATTTCTTTTTCTGATATTAAGTTATTAATAATTGTCCATATATTTCTTATTAATTATGGGTATGGTTTTATCAATATCAATTTCATTCACATGAATTGTAGCTTATTAGGCAAAATAGTTTCTTATATTTTCCTTTGTTTTCATCTTTAATTATGAAATCTCCTTTTAAATTTTTAATAAATTTGTTAGCTAAAAAGGAATTCCTTTTATCCCTGACAAAGTGGGAGAACAGGAGAGTTCACTAACCCCACCAGATATCTCATTCCACTTTTGGACAGCTTTAATTATTAGGAAGTTTTTCCTTACCTTGAGCTAAAAATCTGGCTTTCTACAACTTCCTAAGCAAATTCTCACCTAAGCAAAATTTCTGTTTCAACATCACCTGTTTGGTATTGTCTAACTTATCTCCTCATTCCCTGAGAATTCCTGAAATACTCCAATAACTTTGATTAAATCTGGCACACCACTAAAAAAGAAAGCATCGAGAAACTAAGACTTGGAAGGCACTATAAAAGAGCAGGAATCCTTCTATGATACTCTCCATGGGAGAAGACCACAGGGAACCCACTGTCTACCTTGGGACTCCCTCCTTTGAGGGGGGTTGCAAGTTCCACCTTTTGTTTCTTTACATGAGACCAACTAAGACAAGAAATGTGATCTAATGGAGAGACCACAGATTTGGAATGGGAGAACCTGGGTTCAGATTCTACTTACCTACGTGTTCCTAGCTAAGTCACAGTTAAATTTTCTAGAACTTATCTTCATCATCTGTAAAATGAGGGTGGGTTCTAATAAATTATTTCTAAGGTTCCTTTGCAGTTTTAAATCCTACTAAACCTAAGCTCTAATGTAAATATTGTTTTGTATTCATATAATTTTTAAAAATTTTTTCTAATTTATTTTTAATTTTCAATATTTCATTTCCACAAGATTTTGAGTTACAAATTTTTCTCCCCATCTTTCCACTACCCTCGTCCCAAAATAGTGAGTCTACTGAATACCCCTTCCCCCAGTCTGTTCTCTCACATCCTCGCTCATCCCCCTGCCCAACTTCCTAGTAGGGCAAGATGGATTGCTATACACCAATGCCTGTATATCTTATTTCCCAGTTGCATGTAAAAAGCAATTTAAAAAAAAAAAATAATAATTGTTTTTAAAACTTTGAGTTCCAGATTTTTTCCCTTTTTCCCTCCTCTTCCAGCTCCACTGGGAAGATAAGCATAAGCAATTCAATATAGGTTGTACATGTGTAGTTACACAAAGCATTTCCATAGTAGTTATATTGTGAAAGACTATAATTCCCTCCATCCTATCCCGCCCCCTACTTATTCTATTTTCTCCTTTGACCCTATCCCTTTTCA
>CM053584.1:187563215-187603759 GCA_028627135.1 Pseudochirops cupreus | reverse complement strand
CTTATTCTATTTTCTCCTTTGACCCTATCCCTTTTCAAAAGTGTTTGCTTCCAACTACCCTCTCCCCCAATCTGCCCTCCCTTCTATCATTCCCCCTCTTATCCCCTTCCCCCCTATTTTCCTGTAGGGTAAGATACCCAATTGAGTGTGTATGTTATTTCCTCCTTAAGCCAAATTCAGTGAGAGTAAGGTTGACCCATTCCCTTTCACTTTCCTGCCCTTCCCCTCCATTGTAACAGTTTTCTCTTGCCTCTTTTACACGAGATAATTTACCGTCATCAATCTCTCCCTTTCTCTTTCTCCCAATGTATTCCTCTCTCAGCTCTTAATTTTATTTTTTAGATATCATCCCTTCATATTCAACTCATCTTCTACATATAAATGTACATACATTTGCACACACACACATACACCCTCCTATACATACACATATATGTATGTATACATATATACATATATATTCCATACAACTATCCTCATACTGAGAAAAGTCTTAAGAGTTACAATTATCATTTTTCCATGTAGGAATGTAAATATTCAACTTTGTTAAGTTCCTTATGATTTCTTTTCCCTGTTTACCTTCTCATGCTTTTCTTGCTTCTTGTATTTGAAAGTCAAAATTTTCTGTTCAGCTCTGGTTTTTTCATCAAGAATGCTTAAAAATCCTCCGTTTCATTGAATGACCCTACTTTTTCCTGAAGCATTATACTTGGTTTTGCTGGGTAGGTGATTCTTGGTTTTAATCCTAGCGCCTTCGACCTCCGGAATCATATTCCAAGCCCTTTGATCCCTTAATGTAGAAGCTGCTAGGTCTTGTGTTATCCTGATTGTGTTTCCACAATATTCAAATTGTTTCTTCCTGACTGCTTGCAATATTTTCTCCTTGACCTGGGAACGCCGGAATTTGGCTATAACATTCCTAGGAATTTTCTTTCTGGGATCTTTTTCAAGAGGCGATTGATGAAGTCTTTCAATTTCTATTTTGCCCTCTGGTTCTAGAACATCAGGGCAATTTTGCTTGATAATTTCTTGAAAGATGTTGTCTAGGCTCTTTTTTTGATCATGGCTTTCAGGCAGTCCAATAATTTTTAAATGATCTCTCCTGGATCTATTTTCCAGGTCAGTGATTTTTCCAATGAGATATTTCACACTGCCTTCTATTTTTTCATTTGTTTGGATCTGTTTTATAGTATCTTGATTTCTCATAACGTCATTTGCTTCCATTTGCTCCAATCTAATTTTGAAGGAATTATTCCCTTCAGTGAATTTTTGAAATTCCTTTTCCATCTGGCAAATTTGACTTTTTAAGGCATTCTTCTCCTCATTGGCTTTTTGGACTTCTTTTGCCATTTGAGTTAGTCTATTTTTTAAGGTATTATTCACTTCAGTCAGGTTGTTGACTCTCTTTTCATGATTTTCTTGCATCATTCTCATTTCTCTTCCCAATTTTTCCTCCACTTCTCTTGTTTTTCAAAACCCTTCTTGAGCTCCTTCATGGCCTGAAACAAATTTATATTTTTCTCGGAAGCTTTTGATGCAGGAGTTCTGACTGTGTTGTCTTCCTCCCATTCTATGCTTTGATCCTTTTCGTCCTCAAAAAAGGATTCTATGGTCTGTTTGTGCTTCCTCTGCTTGTTCATATTGCCAACCACTTATTTGACTTTTGAACTCTTTGCCATGGTAGAACTCTGCTTCCAGATTGCAGAGAGCTATGTCCCAAATTGCTGGGGGTTTTGCAGCTGCCAGAGCTATTAGGAGGGTGCCCTCTCTGTAGCCCCACAAGCTCTGGCATACTGGCCACACACCCCAGGACCTCCACCCAAGACCACGATCCAGATCCAAGCAGGCTAAAGCAAGAGCGATTATACTCTGAATGGTTGCTTGGTCCCCCTATGATCTGCAGGCCAAGAGCTCTGGAGGCAGGCAAAAGGCAGCAGCTGCAGCCACTGCACCTCTGGCACTTCTCACCCTGGGGGTAGGGGCTGGATGGAGCTCTTCACCCAGTTCCAACAGAGTTCTCAAATGACCTTATACTTTCTTTTTGGTATTTATGAGTTGAGAAGTCTGGAAACTGCCACAGCTGCTGGTGATTCACTCCTGAAGTCTGCTCTGGCCACTGCTGGTCAGGGCCACCCCAGGGCCAGAACTGCATGGCTCACATGGAACTGCGCTCAGCTCCCAGCAAGGTGCATTACACCCTTCTTGCTGGCCTATGGAGCTGCCTTCAGTGGGAGATTTTTTCCTGTCACTTTGTGTTCCATAGCTCTAAAATTTGTTTAGAGTCATTTTTTTTACATGTATTGGAGGTGATGGGAGCTGGAGTCACATGGAGGTCCTAGTTTTACTCTGCCATCTTGGCCCCACCCCTCCTATTCATATAATTCTTTTGTAGGTGAACCTGAATTACTTTTACCTTCCCTATATTTTGAAATCCCTTGACATCACCACCAGTTCTTTACTCCAGTCTATGATGGCCCTTCTCACTAATGCCAATCCTTTTCTACTTTTCCCAGCCTTGATTCCATCCCCGAGCACTTTAGTTTTTTTTCTCCCTTCCAGTGGCCCTACTTTCCCTGACATCTGCAAACAAGTCTCTCTCATCCTGACCAAGCCATTTGACCATCCTATCCCTTTACTCTATCAACTCTTTTCAATCTGACTTTCACTCAACTGAAACAGTTCTCTCCAATTACCAATAATCTAACTGCCAAATCCAACAGCCTCATTTCAGTCTTCACTTTTTTCACCTGTCTATAGCATCTGACACCTTATCCTCCTGAATGGTCTCTCTTTGGGTTTTCATGAAACTCTTCTTCTCTTGGCTCTCCTGATGACTCCTTCTCTTTTGCTGGATCATCATTGTTACAATGTGTATACATACACACACACATATATGATGTCTCTCAATAGAATTCAAGCTTCTTGAGGGTAGGGATTTTAGTCTTTGTATCCCCAGCACCTAGCACAAAGCCTGAGGTATGGTAGGTATTTAATAAATGCTTGTTAAATTCCACATGATAACCCTGAAATTTTTCAAGACATTTATCAATATGCAGGAGGTCTTTTCTCGTTCCAGTTAAACATTTCCAGATCTTTCATCCAGTTCTTACATGGCATGCTTTTTAGTCCCCTCATCCTAGCCACCACATCCTCCTCCACTCCCCACCAAATACTTTTTTGTCAGAAGTCTTTCCTAAAATGTTGTTTCCAAAACTGAACATGATACTCCATATGTGGGGTAAAAGAAGAGCCAAATATTACAGGATTACCAACTCCCTAGCCCTGGACGTTTTGCCTTTCAAAGCAGGCATATAACACATCAGTTTTGTTTTGATCTTAGCAGCCACATCAAACTCTAGACTTTTATTGAACTTACAAGACCTCTAGATGTTTGAAGATGGCTCATTTTGTGATTCCCACCCCCCCCCCCACCTTGAAAGAAATTGCTGGCCAATAAAAGTTATCACACAATCTCTCTTCTGTAATTTTTAATGGTTTTCCAATAACATTTGGTTCAGAAGATGTTACAGAAATAAATGTCTTTTGACATGTTTGCTACCTTAAAACTAGTATATTGTTTATTACCTTTGCCCTGAAGGAAAGATTCCATTACATAGGTGGGCAGATGGGTCTGCTAGGCAGACCTAAAACCAGTACAATAGCATCGCTTGTTGCTACGGATTCAAGTCTATTACAGGGTGGATAAATCTTGTCCCCAAAACACAACTGCATGTGGTAAAAGCTGTGAGGTGGGTATTAATTCTATCCCCCAATACCAATTATATTTATATGTGTGTGGTGTTTCCTTATCTAGGATTTTTTCAAAGAAATTCCACAGGAGTTTAACAAAATATTAAATATAATGATTTCTCCTTTAAATATGCATTGAAAGAGGGGGAGGTTTGCAGTATTCCTAAATGCAATCCGTATGTCACATGCAGAGCCATAGTTTCCCATGAATACATATCTTAAATGACATTTGTTAATATCTGATTTATAAAAACTTTATTCCCATTTTCAGGAATGCATTTGATCAACAGCCAACAGTGACAGATACAGCTGCATTTTGAGATGGCCAACTTGAAGTCTTTGGTTTAGTTGGTGTGCTTTATTTTCTTTTTAATATAATATGGGTGATGAAAGGAAAATATCCAGAGGGTGTGAGATGTCTCTGAAAATAAGAATTTGAGGGCAACATCTAGCTTCACTAGTGTTAGTGAAAAACATTCCAACCTTCAAGGGCTCTAGCTTCAACTTTAGGTTGGTTAGTGGTAAGTGGTACCTAACAGCTGTTACCTGAGAGGACATAAAGTTTCAGGCAGTGAATTGTGACATAGAAGTAAGAGGGAACAGAAGAATGGTTCCCTTTTCTGGAAGGAGAATCCTTAGGCCTAGAGGGATCCAAATGCAAACCAGATTAAGGTAAAAGATGAAGACACCTTTTGTGAGGCAGCTACTTACTTGATGTTCCAAGCCTCAGTGAAGATTCTTCTCTGCCAATGCACAAACCAGAAACACTGACCCTATTATTCTGCAGTTACTGGTCTCTGGCTCTCTCATCAGCATCTAATTAGTAAACTCTCAGCTTCTCCCCAGAGTTCCCCTCGCCAGGGGAATAGCCTTCCAGGTTCTCTCTCTAGAAATCTGTTTAATAACTGGGCTCACTAAAGCCCTGCTAGACAACAGAAAGCCAGATCCATTCTCAAGGCAAGTCTTGGAGTGGCAGGTTTAGGGGAGAAAAAATGGACAAGCACAACAGGATTAGAAGAAGAGAGTGGAAGACTGGGATGGTAGCCACAGACTCTCCTAACAGTTTTTAAAAGGTTAAATGTAATAGGAGTAAGCTGGCCTAAAGGGCACTCCTTAGATCCCCTGTAAATACTCCCTACCTGCTTCCGCTATAACTACATGGAAACTTTGGGGAAGGAGAGCTGGTGCTGTGTAATGCCAGTTTTCTGACTGGCTGCAGAGTACTGACTCAGGAGTTGCTGGGCTGAAACAGAGGCACACTGATGAGCGGTAACTCACCTATCTCTCCTTCCTTGGCAGGAGGGAGCAAGTGAGTCCAGCAAGGAGTCAGAACAGCAGCTAGTGATGGCCCTCTGGCATCTGGGCAAGAAGTTGGGGGAAAAGTATTAGCAGCAATAGAGTAACCAACTTTAGCAGGTCACCTGCCCAACAGGAGGCCAGGAATTTCATGGGGATTCTAGGAAAGGATAAAAGGGTTTCCAGGACTAAGAGTCAAGAGGTATCTCCTAGCCACATATATATGCCTTACTACCCATTGTACATTATGTTTGAGCCTGTCAATCCAAAGACGTGAAATGCAAGAGTATATCCTCAATTTGAGATCAGTGTTTTATACTAACTGTTCTTTGTGAATGCTCAGTAAATCCTATTTCCGGATTATTGTCTGGAAACACATCACCAGTACTAGCTCATGAACACCAGTACTAGAAACCCCAGCTGCTCTGTTACCCCTAGAACCCTAAAAGTAGTAGCCAGTCAACCCTATGGGGACCCCAACCTTTAAGTGTGACTGTAGGTTAGGGAAGTAATGCCATAGTGGTGCTGTTGAGAACATGCCTGATGCCTTTCTTTATAAAGGCTACAAGCCAACCCACCCAAACAGGGCCGTGAGAGAAGAAATTAGTGCAGCTCATCCATCACCTGTAGTGCTATGTGGAAGAGTCAGGAGACGGGTTACGAAAAGACTTCCCCACTAAATAATAATTTGCATGACAGTGGGCAAGTTATTTCCCCTCTATGGGCTTTATGTAAAATGAAGGGGACAGAATACCCAGTCCACAATACAGGGTCAAAATATGTGAATTTTCAGAAAAAAAATTAAATGTAAATCATCACTTGAGAGTGTTCAGCCTCATTGATCAAAGAGATTAAAATTACTTCTCATCCATCAAACTTGTAAAAATTTATTAAAACAAACTAGATCACTAAGAAAATTCTGGACAAAATTTTGTCCAGTAGCAAACATGACAAAAATAATCATTACTTTTGACCCAGTAATACCATTATTGACAACATACCAAGAGAATTTGCTTTTTTTTCTTTTTAATAACTGCTTAAAGATTTTTAGAGTTGCATTATTAATTTTTTTTAAAAGCTGGAAGTATGTAAACATGTAGCAATAAGGAGGCATCATTGGCATAACGACCAAATAATGCAATGCAACTGGAATCAACAAGAATGAGGAATCATGAAAATATGAAATGCCTTTATAAGGGAAAGGCAGCATGGTAGAGTGGGGGCTTTGGAGTCAAAGGACCTGGGTTTTAGTTCTACCATTTACTGTGACCTTGAGCAAGTCAAAATTCCTTAGTTCTAAGTTTTTTCATCTGTAAATTGAGGCTGGATAAGACTATAGGGTCAAAGACCCTAGTCATCTAGTACAACTCCCTCATTTTAAAAATGAGAAAATAGACCCAGAGAAGTTAAATGAATTGCTCAAGGTCAGTCACACTGGTGTGCTATGTCCACTGACTCCAGATGCAATATTTTTTTCCAACTGCACCATGGATATGTAAAGGCTTTTCTAACTCTACATCTATGATCCTAGACTCCTAGGATTTCACATAATGCAAAGGTGGAGAAAAAAAAAAAAACCAGTATCTACCATGACCACAGGAGAAAAGTGAATGGGAACTGACAAAGAATCTTGATAGATAAGGAGTGACTGAAAAGTTTTAATATGTTATGCTGAAATTCATTAAACACAAAGAGCTGCAAAGCAAGCTAAACTGGTTGTATTCATTTTAATATTAAGTTTATAATACACCATTAGGATAGGAGTGGCATGTTTCATAGAGGCTGGAATCGTTTTCCTTCATGGAGGGGAGGAGGTTAGCCTGGGACCATCAAATAGAAGTGGATTCCTACAGGCTGCATATTGTCTTAAAAAACGGAAAATTAACATATTTTATTGCATTTTTATTCATTTTGTTACTTTCCCAATTACACTTTAAACTTGTTTAGGCTGTACTGGAGAGTTTTGCCAGCTAGATGCAGCCCAAAGACCCTGAGTTCGACAGCTCTGGTCTGGAAGATTAGGGTCTGAATCACTGGCATTGCCTTCTTGTTACCTGAAGCATTAAGGATTCAACCAACAGGGAGCTCATTTGCTGGAGTTTTGTTGGAATTCCCACTAGTGCGTCATATATTGTTCTGACAGCTTGCTGTTTAAATTTCTAATATAACCACCAAAGTTTCTTGCTGATGAAAGGCCACACACCTTCTGATTCTATGAAGGAAGTTACCTTTCCCTAAGCGGCTTTAACAGGGTACTATTCCCTCTTAAGCATAAGACTCTCTTACCAATGATACCTATTCCCAACTCTCATCCTCACTCTTCTTCCTATTCTCTCTCTTTCCTTAGAGCCCCAACCTCAGTGAGATTTAGCACATTCTTAAGCAAAACCACCCCTGGGTCAGAAAGCATGTATTGAGTCTGTATACAGTTCCTGTCTTCATTAGCTGTTACTAAATTCATAAACTGGTCCTCCGCCTTCAAGGCACAGTTCTCAAAAAACAAAAGCACATCCATATCTGTCTCTAATTGCTGAATGTGCAAAGATTTTCATTTCAAATATTTTCATTTTCCTTATCCTGGCAATCCAGCCTTTGTAAAAACCTGAGCAAGAACTACTTGCAATACATTTGCTCTCCTGTCGACTGTTAAGTACCCATCCATCAAGCAAATCCTACATTGTCAGTGGGGATCCTATTTCTTCCTTTGAAAGAGTTCCCCGTTGGCAGCATTCTTGTGACTGGTCATCTAATCACCTAAGAGTCCCTTCTGCATTACCCCTTTATTTCAACCACAAGGTCATCTTATTCAATCCTAACATCAAATGTTTTAGGTAAGGCTTGGAAGGCATCGAAATACATAAAATGAAATAATAAATTTACTTATAAGAGTTTTTTAAAGATACAATTATTAATGAAAACACAAGATTTTTCCCCCCACCTCAGCATTCACCATGGCAGTAGAGCTGAGTTAGGATATTTAGAAAGATAGTGGGAATTCTACTAAATCTTTAGCACATCAACTTCTTATAGGCCTGCCATTTTTTGCCTTGGGCAACAAAGAAGCAGTGGTTTAAACCCTGATCTTCATCAACTAAATCCTGGGGCAGCCTCCTTGCATGACCCATTGCATATTGCCTCTGATATTACCCAACAAATCAGCAAAAAAATAATTCCAGTGAGACAAATTGCTGAGAAACAAGTTGCTGGTGAAGTTAAATTACTAATCAATGTCAGCTATTGTTGTAACTTTCCATAAAGCAGAACAAATAATTCCTGCCAGGTAAGGCTTTCTCTAGTAGCAAAGAATTGGAAAGTAGACCCCTATCAATGGAGAATGACTAAACAAAAAGGTAGTACATGGATATAATGGAATATATATATATATGCTATAAGACATAATGAACATAAAGAACTCAGAGAACCATGGGAAGACATATAAACTTATTCAGAGTGAAATAAGTAGAATGAAGAAAATAACAGACATAATGGATATTATACAATATAAATGAAAAGAATGAAAAACTAAGTTATATCCAAAGGTAATTTAACTACTAGACATTTCTAAGTGGATATCCAGTAGGTATCTCAAATTAATATATCCGAAACAGAACTAATTTCTCTCAATGGTCCCCCTATCCCTCTTCCTACCTCCTCTGACAAAGGCACCATTAAACTTCTAAGTCACCCTGGACCACAGCCCTGGAGTCTTCTTCAACTCTACCCCATCCTACCCACCCATAGCCAAGTCTGACTAGGTCACTCCCCTGCTCAAAAAATTCCAGTGATTCTCAAGAGCTCTAGGATAAAATATAAATTCTTTGGACATTTAAAACCTTTTATAATCTGGCTTGTCTATTTTTTCCAGATTCCATATACACACCCTATACTCCCCTCTGGACACTTAAGTGGTCCAGTCAAACTGGCTTGCCATTCTTCACACACAACATTCTACCACCTATATATGCCTTGCACAAGCCATCCCTCATGTTTGGAATGCATTCTCTTCTCTTTCACTTTGTACAATTCCTAACTTCCTTTAAAGTTCAGTCCAACTGCCATCTCTTATTTTTTAAAAGTTACTGTTCTCAGTTACAGATTTTCTCCCTTTCTCCATCCCTCCTAAACCCACTGAAGAGACAAGAAATACAATGCCCATTATACACATGAAGCCATGCAAAACATTAGCCATCTGGTGCCATCTCTTAGCAGAGCCTTCCTGGCCTCCCCAGTTTCTAGTGTCTCCTCCACAAAATTTTTAAATATTTACTTCATACCTAACTTATATGTGTTCATATTGTTATTCTTGATAAAAATTAAGTTAATTGTGGATAGGGACTGTTTTGTTTGTGTCTTATGTCTCCAGCACACTACAGGCGTTAATAAATGCTTGCCGAATGACAACTTACTCCACTAAACCTTTTCCTCCTGACTCAAACTGTCCCTCCTCAATCACTCCACTCATAACCTCAAGTCAGCTTTGACTATTCTGTCTCACACATCCATTCGATTTCCAATCCTGTCAATGATACAAATTCACACACAGTTCCCTCTTTACCTTTACCATAGCAGCCATTCCAGCTCAGGACCTCATTACTTCTCATATGTATCAATATATGAGCCCAAACAGTCTTTCAATGTCCATTCCTGCCCTTTCTATCTATCCTTCATAATACTGCCAGAGTAACTTTCTAAGTCAGTTATGTCAAAAAATCTTAATGTATTCCAAACTGCCCCTTAAATGAGGTATAATTTTCCCAGTCTAGAATTCATGACTCCTAATAATGTGGCTACAATTTCATCTTCATAGATAGCTCACTAGAGCCAAATACCCACCCCTGAACATATTCTATTTTTTCCAGTGTTCCAGCCCTTTCACAGCTGCCCTCTCTGAAACACCTCGCCTAAATGCTCATCTCGATAGGGTCATCTTTCAAGATCGAACTCAGATGCCAGCCATTTTCTACAATCCTCCCCTTCCCCCACAGAAGTGCTCCCTCATAGAACTAATTTCATTGAAAGGCACTCTTCATACTGTAATCTGTCCTACATTTAACCATGTACGAGTCTGTATTACTAGACAAAAGCAAGAGCTATCTTTATTTACCTTTGCCTTCCAGCAGCACATTGATAAAGAGCAACAAATTATCATCCTTTTAACAGCATTTTTTGAGAAAAGCATGCCTGTCCCTCTTGATCATCTTTGTTTCTTATTGTTCACTGAAGCCTCCGCTGACCACAAGATCTCTGCCCTTAATAAATATGAATCTCATCAACTGGTCACCAGCACCTTCTGTAGTCAAGGAAAATTTGTAAAAGTGGCAACTGACAGAGGCAAGTTCCTGGAAAAGTATCCCTGGTGGTTTCAAAAGACAGGTGTTTATATGGAGGAAAATGCTAGGAAGATGTTGCAATAAAATTCCAGGCTGCCAAGGCAAAAACATCATAAAACTTACACTCATTATTAAATAAGTAACTCCAGCTAAGACAACAGTTTACCCCCTTGCGAGGCAGTGTGTTTCAGGGCTACAACTAGCAAATTCACATATAGATTTAAAGCTTAAAAAGGACCTTAAAAGTCACCTAGCTCACCCCCCTTATTATACAGATGAGGAAAATATTCCTCCTTAAAGATTTGCCCATGGTTGTAAAGGTTGTAAGTGGCTGAGATTCAAACCAAAAACCTCTGACTCCCAACCCAGTGCTCATAACACCAGTTTGTTCTTACATTACATCAGCAAGTAGAACTACCCGGATGAACAATACAGGTGATGGAATTAAATGCTGCATTTTTAAAAAGAGCACATGCAGCAGAGAATTAACAAGAGTTGACGGTTGTGACAGCTAATGATGTCTTGGTGGCAGGATGAGAGGGAATAGAACTGAGTTCTTAGGTGCTTAATAAATGTTTACTATTTATTGGTTGAAGTTACTAGACTGACCTCTTAGAAAGAAAAGAGAATTATGCAGGTACTTGAAAAGGCTGACATGAGCAGAAGGGCAGAATCTAATGATGTGGAGAGAAATAGCAAGTGTGAAACAGGAAGGAAAGAAGAAATGACTATGTCTGCTCTAGGAAAATGAAGGGGCCTTAGCTATATAAAAAGTTAACGAGCACAACCAACACTATAAAAGGCTACTGGAAATCACTGAATATTAAAGGTGGAGATAACCTCAGAGACAATAAATTTTAGAACTGGAAGGACCCTTAGAAATTGTCTAGTCTGACCCTCTCCATTTTATAGAGGGCCCAGATAAGTGACTTGCCCAAAGTCACACGATTAATTTAGAAACCAGGTCTTCTGACTCCAAATAGTTGTTTCAAGTGTACCATGATCATCAAGCCTAATAAGAATTCACATGTATGTTGATGTTTACAAAGCACTTTCTTCACAAAAACTCGAGAATTATTTGTCCATGGTAATACCCAGTAAAAAAGGATCAAGCCCCTAAAAACTAAGTTGGAAGACAATATTCCTCTACTACCTAGGCTTCAGCTTTAAATAAATACCATCCATGAAAACAGGCAAGCCTCATTTTTCATTGATGTCTTAATTCCATACCACCTTTCCTTGCTGCTGCATAAGATACCTACCCATATGATGACAGGATTCTGTCTTGTAGAAAACTTGTTTAAAATCCAGACTCCAAAAGAATGCAGTATGTCCCAAGACTACTTGCATAATATTTTATTGTTTTTTTTACAAATGTGAAATATTACTTGATATTGCTTATTTATTTAGCATTTTCATTTCTGCTTGTTCTTAATGCTAAGTTCATCTGTTGTAACAAAAGTAGTATTCAAAGCCTGTCGTGTGAGAGCTGTGAGCATCCAGTCTGCAGGTTTCTGAGGTTGTTCTTGTCACTGCTATCAAATACCTGGAACCTTCTCTCACCTGGTGTTAATCAGCAAGCCTGAGAGATGAGGTGAAAATTCTGAGTTGGAACCTAATAAGCCCAGTTTGAAATGACCTCAGAAGTGGGTAACACCTCACTTGATGAAAAATGATGATGGGAGTCACCCTTTCTACCCCATAAACTGACCCTAACAAGCACATAGCAGGAACTGATTCACAAAGCTTCAATGGTTATCCTCTGCCTGCTTCTGATCTTGAGGTTAAGGATCACTCATTTCACTGGCACAGGTGTGAAAGAAAAAGGGAACAAGGAATATTCCCCTCAAAGCAAAATCTGGGACTCTTCCTTCTTCTACACCTGCCCTAACACCCTTAGGGAAGCCCATGCACAGGAAAAGTCAGTTCCTCTTTCTGATTTATTGGGTAATGGATTTGAACTTCTTGAGTCATTAGTATTCTCCAGCTTTTGCTTTCTCTCATACAGGAAATAAATCAACTTCAATCTTTTTTTTTCTGCAAAACTCACTGTTTTCACAAAAAAAAAATCTTTATTTTGATGAGAAGTGTTTTGTTATTTTTTAAACCACATGATCTTATACAGCTGCCCTGTAGGACACCATCCTAAGTCATTAAACATGCCAAATGGATTCTGAATAAATAAAGCTACAAAGCCCAAGTTATGCACAAATACCTCAGGCAAGTATGTTTACAAACCTATATACAACAAAAAAAAATGTAAACAGTTAATGCAGCATGTGAATAATCAAAGGATGCACAGGAAAAACACGTAAAGTCCTACCCTTCTGAGGGGCAGTCTTCTCTTTACCCCTTGGAGACAGGCCATGCAACTCCTCCCAGTTCAACTGGTTAGGCCCACTGAGAATAAAACAAAAGTGCTCTGAAGAGTGTTTTTAACTGAAGGATCCAGAAAGCTGGTGAGGGGGTGGTCAACCCCACCAAGTCTGAGGCACAGAGAGAAGGAGACACACCTCACAGCTGCAAAGTCCTCCAGAACACAGCCCCTAGGACTTCTGGGGACCCTGTTCATTGCTGTCCACGTGCCAGGACTAAATGCTGCTCTTGGTGATGGAAGCCTAGAGAAATGCTAACTGCTCAAAAGACTTCAGAAGGTACAGGAAAAACGTGCTCTGTGTCCATGACTATCATGAATATGGGACAGAAGTGAGGCCCCAAAATACAAAAGTCTTTTTGTTATAAAAGACCCTTTTGGGGGGCAGGAGGAGAGATGCTATGGGGCAGGGGTGGGGACAGAGAAGCTGTGGTGAAGGATACACATCAATATGGTCTTTTAGAGAACTCCAAGATTTGCACTGGTCCTACACTCAAATGACTCCTACTGGAACAGCAAGGAAGGGCTGCAGGGGATGAGTGGGGTGAGGGAGAACTTCTGTATCCAGAGAAACCAAATAATACACGTATCAGCTTGTGACCCACGAAAGTGCAATCATGTGAAACCAATGGGCACTATGGTGAGAAGAGAAAATAACCAGGGTTAACATCGAGCAGAGTCCTGCAGGGCAGTGGGCACGGTGTTTGCCATGGCGTGCAGCTGGCATGCCATCTGCTGGCTACGGGAAGGCAGGTGGATATAAGGGCATGAGCTGGGCCTTGCGGGTGTGGGCACAGACAGGTGAGGCGTAGGTATATCCTTGTTCATCAGTGGAAGGCCGAGTCCTCCACCTGGACACTGGGTGCTCACACGCTCAAAGGCAGCATACCTGGAGCAGATGATGGTCTGGAGGAGCCCAGACCAGCTGAAGGAACTTGGTCAAGGCCATTTACTGTCCTGGAAAGTGACAAAAGAGAGAGAAACAAAGACATTGCACCTTTTAAAAATTATTGTGCAAACATCATAAAATTCCATTTTCATCCCCAAACTTGCCTTTTCTCTCTAGCAATGGTTTTCCTAATTGTACAAAGGACTAGTCTGGTTTGGTTTAAAGATTATGTATCCCATTCTAGCCACTGGAGATTAGAATAAACAAAGGTCACTCAGTCACTGGCCCTGGTGCACACCCTCTCAGTTAACAAGGAAGACAAGTGCAGCACCACCATGGCAGCTCCTTCAGAGCCACACCTCCAGTACAGAGGTGAAGAAACAATTCCCAAATCTGGCAGAATCAGATTAGGGGCCAAATTCTAGGCACCAGAAGTGTTCTAGACCACAGGGATTATTTCAATGTTTTAACACAATAAACAGCTCTATTACATAGGGGATTTTTCCCCCTCACTAGGAAAACCCCCTAGTAGCCAACTGGGTGCCTCAGTTCAAAGTACAAGGGGCTCTCTCTCTTCCCCTCCCTTCATCCCCTTCTGTGAACAAGGGACCGAAGCACAAAGAGAAACAACAAACTCCCAGGTTTGAGAAAGAGGAATTCCTTGCTCTTTTACAAACAGAGATTGTACAAGTCCCAGAAATTTAACTAAAGTCACTATGTAATTTAAGAAGAAAAACATTATGGAATTCTGATTAAAATGAACATTTAACAATTTAGAGAGAAGGAGGTATGGAAATTTATTTTAAAACTGGTGGGGTAAAGAAGGATCAGTGTGGCTCTTTTCTAGCATGGGGGGAGGAACAAAAAAGAAATTCTCAAAATTAGTTTTTTCCTAGGTTTCCATCTCTTACCCCCATGTCCACAAGGATCCACAAATACTCCTTTTCTGCTACCTCCCTCCCAAACCCCAAAGCAGTCAGGCCTGGGGCAGGTTTCAGAAACTGCCAACATCAAGGCAGGAGGAGGCTTAGGTATGTCCATTTGTCTGATGCTCAGGAGGATTCACTCTCCTATCGCTATGGGGCTAAGGGTCTCCCCTGAGAAGTAGAAAACTCTCTATGTAAAGGTATTAGGAGTGAATTAAGATCCCAAAAAGTTCAGAGGAAGCATTTCAATATCATAAGCCAAACACTCTAGGAAGCAAAATATATAATTGACAGCACATTTAAGAAAGAAAGGATAACTTCAAGTGTGAATTAGGAGATCAGTGACTTCAGATTAGAAACAAGTAAATCAAGGCAATGAACATATAGTAGGAGTAATCTTATCAGGATCCAGGCCTTAGATGTACTAGATTATAAAACTACATCCAGAGTGACTTCAGCAAAGAGAATTGCTTCATGCAGAGAAATGCAAAAGAACATGCAGCTTAGTGTGAGAATAAGTATATGGGGCAATTAATCAAATGGACTACCATTATGAGGCAGGGTCATGAATGGTTTTTGTCACAAGAAGGGTTCAATGATGAAGGACAGGGGTGGATATTAAGGCACTTAGAATTAAAAACAAAACAAAAACCTCAAATTCAACACAAATTCAGCTTAAATACTAGTAACAAATTAACTATAAGCAAAGCAAAGAAGGGGAATACTGCCACGAGTAGTATGAAATGAAGATGAAGGCCCAAATACAAATGATGTTTCAAAGTGCTGAATGTTCAACTACTGAATGCCAAGTACCAGGTGCAGGGAGACCTACTCTACTAGGGGTACTTGCTTATATTTATTCACTGTGCATTGGCTTAAATGACACAGACAACCTTGGGATGGCTGTTTGAAATCCAGTAAGTAGAAGTTAGAAAGATTATAGAAGGGATTTGACCATCAAACTAGAAAGTGGACTAGGTGCTCATGTCACCAAAAAAAGGTAATGCAATCTTAGAGAGGCTTGGTATCAAAGACTTAGCAAAGAGCAAAAGTGAGCCAGGAAAGATCCAGTTCTAGGCACCACAATTTAGGAAACTCTTGGTAAAGCAGAACAGTTCCAGAAGAGGGTGAACAAGACAGTAAAGAGACTCAAGATGAAGAGTCAAGCTAAAGATGTCTCAAGACCTTCTCAGCAGACAAGTCATTTAAGTGCTTTACTATGTGCCAGGTATTGTGTTAAGTGCTAAGAATAGAAAGAATTAATCAAAAACACAGTCCTGGGCCTCTAAGAGTTCACATATTAATAAGGAAAACAAAATGCAAACAACTGAACATATGGAAGACATACTGTGAAAAAATACAATATAAATCTCAGGAAAAGGAATCAGCAGTGGGGAATACAAGTAAAGACCTCTGGCAGAAGATGGGATTTGAGTTAAAGCTCAAAGGAAGCTTTAAGGGAAAGCAGTGCAGGCATGAGATGCAACCAATGCAAAGGCACGCAGATGAAAGTTGGAATGCTATGTTCAAGAACAGCAAGAAGGTCAGTGTTGCATGGATCACAGAGTATGTAATAAATAGAATGAGACGGTGGGAACGTGCAAGGTCGTGTAAGGGAATTAAAACCAAACAGAGTAATTTATATTTGCTTCTTGAGATAATAGGGAGCCACTGGAATGCACTGATTATTTTCTGTGGGGGAGGAGAAGGGGAGAATGTTGGGAGAAGACACGGTCAGGCCTGCACGTTAGAAAGTTTCACTCACTTCGGCAGCCAAGGGAGAGAAGGCAGGGAGGCAAAAAGAAACATATTGCAAGTGTCCAGGTGTGAGGCGATGAGAGTCTGCACCAGCATGATGGCTTTGTGGGTAGAGAGGAGACATGGGTGAGATGCTGCGAAAGCTGAAACAATAAGACTTGGACTGCCAAGATGGGATATGTGAGGTGATTATTAGTGAAGAGTCAAGGCTGACACTGAGGTTGTGAGCCTGGATGGCTAGGCAGTGGTCTCCTTGACAATAATAATAGGAAAGTTCAGAAGAGGAGAGGTTTTGGCAGGAAAAAATAATGATTTCTGTTTTGATCATATTGAGTTTTCGATATAGGAAGCCAGTTCAAGATGTCTATGAAGTATTTGGTGAAGCAAAATTGAAGAAGACAGCTGCATAAATTCACTTGTAAATCATCTGATCGGAGATCAGAATTCAACTCATAGCAGCTGATAAGATCACTCAGTGAGATCATAAAGAGTAGATAGGGTGTTTTAGCTGAGGTCAATGAACTTGGATAAGGAAAAAATTACATCTTTACCTTTACTAGCTGAAATACAACATTTCTTTTAAATATTTAAAAACATTATTCTGAGAAATCCATAGTCTTCACCAGACCAAGGGGGCTGACACTAAAAGGTTCAGAATCACTGGTACAGAAGGAAAAGAGAAGAGGGTCCAGAAAAGACATCCAGTAAAAGAGACTGGAAAGAATCAGTCAGATAGATGGTGGTACCAGGAGAGAGTAACTCCATGAAAACCTAGAAAGTAGAGAAGATCAGAAGAGGGTGACTGATATTGTCAAAGGCTGTAGAGATCAAAGAGGCAATTAAGATCAAAGAGGCAATCAAGATCAAGAGGCAATTAGATCTAACAATTATGGGGCATGATAGCTGTCTTCAAGTATTTAAAGGACCCTCATGTGGAAGGGGGTCTGAATCTTCTGTTTGGCCCAAGAGAAAAGCCTGTGGAGCAATGGTTGGAACAATGTGGAAAAGAACTAGATTTGGAGTCAGAGGACCTGTGTTCAAATCTTGGCCCTGTGTTATAATGGACAACTCAATTCCCTTTCAGGGTCTTAGCTTCCTACCAGCAAAATTCAGGGACAGGACTAAGGAACCCTTAAAGTCCTTCCAGTTCCAAATATATCACGCTACGGTATTATAAATAATAAAAAGATTTCTGTATAACATAAGGAAAACTAACAACTAAAGCTCTCCCCAAACGGAAAGAACCGCTTTGGGAAAACAGACTCCCCCACACCAGAGGAGAAATCACCTCTTCAAGCAAAGGCTGGATGACTACCTGCCAGTCACGCTGTGAGAGAGGTATCTTGCTCAGGTACATATTGGACTAGCTGACCTCAGAAAGCCCTTCCACTTCTGAGATTTTACGCTCGACGGAAGGCCACTAGATAAGTTACATATCTAGTCTTGTGTAGCCTCTTCCGAGGGCTAGGAATTCAATGAATTTCCTTTCTACCTTTTCTCCCCTTATGTGCAAGAGCACAAAAGCGTAAGAAACAAAATCTCAAACGAATCAAAAGATTTCTAACCCCACCACATATTTCAGGGTTCACTTCAAGGCCCCGGCCAGCCCATGAAGCATTCGCAGACTACAGAGTCCACACTCATGATTCTTACTGTGGGTCGATGTGAGAGCCAATAAGGCCCACAAGGCTGTCATCTGCAAAATCCTAGATTTGGGTTAAAGATCTGACTTTTGCCTTATCCCATACCCTTTGGCAGATTCAGTATGTCTCAAAACACATCTTCATGACCAGCTGTTTTCAACAGAATCTGTGCTCAACAGATTTTTGCTGCTGAAGATAATTTCAGAGGGAGACAAATAACTATCTCAATGACACGTACTAATGGATCTCTTTTCTTTCATTACAGTGGTATCAAATGCCCAAAAGTCACTTCAATTCCTTTTCTACACAGTGCAGCAAGTGAATGAACGTGGAATAAAAAAGACTAGGGATTGAACCTCAGCTCTACCTCCTACTAATCATGTCAACTCATCTCTCAGAGTCTCAGGCTTTCATATGTGTAAAATGGAGATAATACTTGTAACTTTTTACAGAAACCATTGTGAGGATCAGATGATATAACATATGCCCTGTTTCTCTATCCAAATGTCAAATGAAAAGGCAGGTATCAAAAATGCGTGGGGGTGGGGGAGAACTGGAGGGAAGCAGATGAAAAGAGAGAGATATACACACATATACACATACATACATACATACTTTACCCCTGGGGAAAATACTACCCAGAACTTCCAGTTTCCATGACAGAAGAGGGGTTAAATCTAGGCCTCAGTAGGCAAGCATAGAAGTAATTCACACTTTGTTTCAGCTGTTGAATTAACACCTTGTTTCAGTTCAAGTTTCTTTTGAGCCTTGTATCAAATCTGTTAAGAAATAGAACATGTGAACCCCACAACTTGTGAACCCTAGAACTCATGAACTCCTACAACAGGAAGGGGAGGAGCTAATGACCATATAAAAGGAGATCCCCAGGTAGAGACAGCAGAACTGAGAAGAGGACTCTTGTGGTGGCAGAGTCAAGAAGGAGAAAACTTGTGGTATCCTGGCACTCTGTCTGCTTGTCTGTGTTGTTTGTTTGTGATACTTTGTACAGAAGCCCTGGGATCTGGAAGCCCTGAAAGAGGATTTTCTGGTTGTATGTTTACAGAAGTCTTGGAGGAGGGTTTTGGAGGTCCTGGGACATTACTGATGATTTGTGCTGACCTCCTGGACCTTGTTTGTGGGTCTGTGTTGATTTCTATGTTGATGATTTGTGTTGAGTTCTCAGACCTTGTTGGTGGGTCTGAGTTGATTTCACAGGCAGACAGTAAATTGATAATGGTGCCAGCAATGTGTATGAATATTTTTGTGGCTCTGTTAAGCCTTGTCTTCCCAAAAACAGGAACTGTGAAGGACTTCAGGTGGACTGGACACTGAGAACTTCAATACAGGACAGGAAACTAGACGAAGAACTGTACAAGGAGCTGGACAAGGAACTGGGAGCTGCCTGCCTCTGAACCCGGGTGACAGTTGCAGCTGGGACCATGGAAGAAGATCCACAGAAGCTGAGTGCCAGCCTCAAGTCAAGCTGAAAGAAAACTTTACTTGGATACTGTGTACTGACTGAGAAGATTATGATTTACTGTAACCTAGGGGTGGAGAACTTTGACTTTTGTACTTTGTGACTGAATTAAGGATTTTGTGATTGACTAAATGCATGTACTTCGTTTAAAACTTTGTGACCACTTTGGTGGAAACTATGTGGCCATTTTAGTGATAAGCTGTTGAGTTGTGACATGGTGAATGCTGTATTTTGATTTTCTGTGAATGTTTTGCTCTGATTTGTTATTAAATAAATAGAGACTCTGCTAAACTATGTCATCAGAACCTCAAAAGCTGTTCACAGCAGCAGTCCTCTGGAAAGCTGCTCATGTGTGGCTTTACAGCCTCATAGAAATTCCAGTTACCAAGATACTAAAAGATAAATGACCATTCAGAGTAACAAGAACAGCAGTTTTTAAAACAACTTGCTGATTCTTGGCAAAAGGGGATTCTTTCTAGAAGAAAATAAATACCGTGTAGGCTCTAAGATGAACTTAGCTATAGGCTTCTAGGAGGCCTCTGAACAGTAAGTGCTACTGAGGCAGTCACGGAAGCATCAAAGCTAAAAAGAACTTTAAAAATTATCTAGCTCAAATTCATTTTATAGGAAAAAAGAAACAGAAAAAAAGCAAAAACTGAGTCACTGAGGGTAGGTAAATAAAGCTAAACAAGAAGTAAGCACAACAGCCAGGACAGCAACTCAGGCCTCCCACACTTCCCCAAAGCTGAAAAATACTTCAGTCACACTATTATTCAACTATTAGTAGCACTCTTGGTAGAGATCAGGAATTCAAAAAATAGATAACTAAAATCTAGACTTAACTGTGGGGATGGACATGGGAAATCAAATGACAAAAGGGGAGAAAGTCAGGCATGAATACAGCCTTGGAAGTGTCAAACAGGCTCTACCAACTGAAAAATAGCTCATAATAATAGCTGACACTTGTATCGGCTTTAAGACTGGAAAAGGCCTTTATACGTATTATATTATTTGAGCTTCATAATGAACCAGGTATTACTGCCATTTGACAAATAAAGAAACTGGGGGTCAGAGAGGTGAGTCCCCATTGTTATAGAGCTGGTAACAGTTAGAGGCTGGCTTGGCTTGATTCTCAAGTTGCTCTTAAATCCAGCATACCTTCCAATAGACCAGGGGTTCTCATATTTTTTGGTCTCAGGACCCTCTACACTCTTAAAAATTACTGAGCTTTGTTTATGTGGGTTCTCTCTATTGGAAATTAAAACTGACAATTTTTTAAAATATTAATTCATTAAAAATAACAAATCTATTTCATGTTAGCACAAATAACTTTTATGAAAAATAAGTATTTTCCAGAAACAAAGTTAGTCTCACACAGAGGAGGGAAACCTGAGTTAGGTATTGTTATCCCCATTTTACAACTGAGGAAACTGAAGCAAATAGGTTAAGTGACTTGCCCAGGGTAACACAACTAGTGTTGTGTTTGAGTCTGAGGTTGGATTTGAATTCAGGTCTTCCTGATTCCAGGCTCTACCTACTATGTCACCTAGCTACCTCAAAAAAGTGACAAATAAAAAGTGACAAATATCTTAATAGGCAAGTAAAAGTCCTGGTATTATTACAAAAACTGTTTTGACCTCAAGGACTTCTAAAATGGTACTGGGGATCCCCAGGGCCCTTGGACCTCACATGGAGTACCAATGAACTATATCCTGTCTCTTCATAAGAGTTGTACTTAGTTATTTGTCCAAAATTGCAGAGTCTAAGGCTGTAATAGAACCTAGGTCTCTTAGCAGTCTTTCCACTGTACAACGTTGCATGAACTGAATGGCGTAAAAGAAAGGATAAAAGCAAAAGGGAATTTTAAGTTCATAACTATGAAAAAGTTGCCTCAGGCCTCAGCAAGAACAGTTTCAACTGGGAGAAGACAATGGAAACTAGAATGGAAGCAGCCTGGATGTAATAAAAGTACTGTGTAACTATAACTACTGGCCACATTTCTATAGAGGAAGCATACAAGATGCTTCCTCCTGACTCTGCAAAGCCAAGAATACCTAAATGCCATCAAAGCTGACCACAATTGCTCTGAGTAGAGTTTAATGGAAAAAAGAAGCTGCTGCTCAGGAACAGCTGTGGTTTTCATTTTGTCATTACTCCTGGTGCTTTGAAAATGGGAAATCACTAAAGAATTATATCAACTTCTCTATATGTCACTCACTCTCTCTGGGGTCCAACTTCTGCCTCCTAAAGTAGGCATGAAGAATAAGGGAACACATATAAGTCATCATTTTGGAACACAAAAAATGTTAGGTAACAACATGAAATCCACAAAATCACATTAGCATATGATGAAGTGACTTCTGGCTTCACTTTACCTAGAGCCTTGACCACATTAGTAACTAGTACCAAAGCTTGTCACTACCTAACTCAGAGGGCTTTGTGAGAATGGAGAGAAATAACTTAGGCTCTGTCTAAAAGACAAATGGAAAAGCAGCTATTAGGCAGGAGGAGGGAGAAGAAGCAGAGAAGGGAGAATTGAAAATATAACCATGAACTTTACTCCTAGGGCATACTTCTACCCAGGTCTTTCTCAAGGCTTCCATTGGAGGACTGACTTAAATCTAGATCTAATTACTAAGCTACTAAGAAGCAAAACCCTATTTGCCTATGGTGTAACATAAGCAGAAAGTTTAAAAATGGCTGACTCCTCAAAAAAAAGAAAGAACTTCTAATCAGTCAGTTCAGCTGACTATGGGCCAAGTGGTGTGCTAGGCCCTAGATATACAAAGAAAGACAAAAAAACTACACACTCTGCCCTCAAAGACTGAATGCTCTAATGGGAAAGACCACAGGTATATAACTAGGTTCATACATACTTACAGAGTAGATGATGGTAATCTGAAAAGAAGTGTTAGCAGCTAGGGACACTAGGAAAGCCTTCTGCAGAAGGTACACTTTGAGTTGAGCTTAGAAATCAGGGAAACAAAGAGGGAAGGTGAGAACAGAGCATTCCAGGCATGGAGAACATCAAAGGAAGGGAGATGAGATGCGGAGCATTGTGTTAAAGGATTTCAAAGTGTTGCCAGTGCTGTTGAACTATACAGTGTATGAAACGGAATAAAGTGTAAGAAGACTGGAAAGACAGAAGGGAGCTGTTCAGGCTATTAAGAGTTTTAAAATGTCAAAGAGAAGACTTTATATTTGATCATGGCGGTGGTAGGGAGTCACTGAAACTCATTTTGTGGGTGACATGGTCAGACCTACACTTTAGAAATATGACCTTGGCAGCTGAATGGAAGATGGACTGGAATGGGGACAGACTTCCATGAGGCCCACCAACTGGTTACAAAGTTTTTGCACTAGGCCAGGGATAAGGTAATAGGAGCCTTCACCAAGGTGGTAGCCATGTGAGTAGAAAAAAGGGAACACACTGAGGCGGATAGGTGGCACTGGCCCTGGAGTCAGGAGGACCTGAGTTCAAATCTGATCTCAGACACTTAACACTAGCTGTGTGGCCTTGGGCAAGTCACTCAACCCCAATCGCCCTATCCTCCCCCCTCCAAAAAAAAAAAGAAAGAAAAAAAAGGGAACACATAAGAGATGTTTGGAGAAATGACAAGATTTAGCAAGGGAATAGATTTATGGGTAAGTGAGAGAAGACAACAAGAGTCTGTGGCACTAGAACCAGAACTGAAGCTCCTTCAGTTCTTTTTAAAAGAGTAATGTAACCAGCAGTATGTAGCCAGCTGAAAACAGGTCACTAATGGGCTATAAATTGGTTAAAACTGAGAAAAAAATAGAAGTTCCTTAAGGGTGGTTTTTGTCTTTGTATTCCCAGCACAGTGCTGCACAAAGCAAGTCTTATTTGATGAACTGAACTGAACTGAGTCAGGTCCATGCAGTTAGTAAGCTGAATTTTGGTTAATGTCTCTAAATCAGATACCAGGTTCAAACAATGCACCCAACCACAGCAGAATAATTCAATTACCCATGAACAAGGTGGGGAATATGACTTTTTCTTGCCTGAGGAAAAAAAAAAAGGAAACAATTTATGTAACACAGAGACTATTTTCACACCATTCATGAAAAATTAACACATGCAAATGTGCACAAGACCCAAAAGAAATTAGATTGTTTAAGGTTGGCTGGCCAACATAATGCATTGTCTTTCCTTTCTAAGATCACACTTTAGCAGGTATCAAATGGCAATCTGATTTTGCTTTATTTTTATTTTAATTAAATTGTCTTTTGATTATTATGAACTTGACAAACACAATCATTTTCAGAGTCAAAGAAAACAGAAAATGATGGTTCTAAGGGAAATTGTGACTCCCTATTATGTATAGCTTGGGTTTTTTAAAAGTATATAATCAACACAGTATATAAAAACATATAATACAGTAGTTCCAAAACTGCTCTGCTAATGTACCTCTTTCTGAACTTCCTTCAGCTCACTTTTGTTCTTTTTAAAATGTTTCATTCTTTCCTTTTGGGGGGGAGGGTATCACTATGACCATCTAACAACTCCCTCCCAAAAAAAGCTCTCCTTTGTAACAAAAAGTCAAGCAAAACAAATCTACTCAATGGGTGTGGCCACTGATTTTTTTCTGTGCCACAGTCAACTGTTTTAATTGTTTAGATCATTGAGTAGTTGTATAATTCAAGCCAAGGGGAGAGCAAAGCTCTGGGAATGTTTCAAGGCTAGTCTATCTATGTAAGTGAAACCCTGAAACACCTGGCAATTTGCTTTTGAGAGAGAACTTGGTGGCAGAACACACCCTCTTTTAGTTAAGGGATACAATAAGGAGGAATTTCCTCTAAGAGTTGTTGACAGGAAGGGGACACTGGAGGAACGAATATTGGTTAATGTGAATATGGCAATAGACATCTTGTGGGTTTATGAATTAATAATAGTTAAGCCTTCATTAGCCAGAATCTTCTAATAACTGGAATTTTTCTACAATCTACAAGCTAATGGAGACTTTTAAGTTTACTTCCAGGATGTGTTCCAAGACCAGTGTCTCACCATATGGCAAAATGCCAACCCTGACGAAGACGCCCCTGAAGCGTTACGTAATACTGAGTCGCCAAGCAGCAAGGTTCCATCATCACCCACATGCCGCGCTGCGACA
This sequence comes from Pseudochirops cupreus, assembly GCA_028627135.1. NCBI lineage: Eukaryota > Metazoa > Chordata > Mammalia > Diprotodontia > Pseudocheiridae > Pseudochirops > Pseudochirops cupreus. The sequence goes on along the minus strand of CM053584.1, from coordinate 187,579,184 downwards.
GAAAAGTTTTTTGCTTTTGTTTTCGTTTGGTTTTACAAACGTTTAACAGCACAGGCTGAAATCAAAAGGGGGTCTTGCTTATGCACTAATTAACCAGAACATTCAATCAGCCAAATATTCTACTTATCAGGCCATAACTCTCATAACCTACTTCTAATTTGTTTGTAAGAGATCATTTAAGACAAGATAACAGACAACACACACATGCTTTTTGTGCAAAGAAAAACAAATAAATGTCTGAAAACTAATTCTTTTTAAAAATTTCCTGTTGATACATAACTTCAGAAATGCAATCTGAACTGCCTTTAGAAAAACTCAAGCCCACAGATGTCACAAAAAAAATCACTTAAGAAAAAAGAAAAATGTTTTAAAATAATATATTTAACAATAAGAATACATATTTTCAAACAAAAAAATTAATCATGTTCAAATTGTTTTTAAACATCCATTAAGTCAAATACTTAATAGAAAATGCTGTATCTGAATGCTGCTGATTGCCAGTGGGAAATAAAAGGTCTCATTATATTGGAAATGCTTTTAAGACTTTTTGGTCTCCTGAAATTAGGGATGGGGCAGCTAGGTGAGCCTGGAGTGGGATTCATCTTCCGAATTTCAAATCTATCTGTGTGACCCCAGGTAGGACACTTAACCTTGTTTGCCTCAGTTTTCTCATCTGTAAAATCTAGAGCTAGAGAAGCAAATGGCAAACCATTCCAGTATCTTTGCCAAGAAAAACCCAAACAGGGTCACAAAGAGTCGGACACAGTTGAAAAATGGTTGAACAACAAAATTAGGGATAGGAGCAGGCCTGTGTTTATTTATATATGGAACTCCCAGGCAAGGAAAACCCTTCTCGCATTGCTGGTCTGCACCTTCTTTGCAACTCAGAGCCTCACAGGTGCCAGGACTGAGAGATTAAGGCACTTGTTCAAAGTCACACTTAAGAGTGTAGGTCAAAGGAAGCACTTGAACGCAGGTCTTCTGGACTTCAAAGGTCAGCTCTCTACTCACTCTGTTTTTTAAATTACAATTCTGCCTCTCAAAAGTTCAAAAAATAAAAATAAAAGCCATTCGAATTGCTTCTAATTCTTCTCCATGAACAATTTCCTCAAGTGATATGTATCATGGGTTTCTTTGTGGTGTTGGCAATGTATTTCTTTAAGAGTGGGGCAAAGCAAGAAAGACTTGCATACAAAACAGATTTTCTCTAACAGAGCTGCAATTTACAGGGCTCAACCTTCTTTGCAGATAGACCCTCTGCTTTGATACTGTCAAGTAGGGAAGTCAGAATGAGTTTAGAAAGTGCTTATAACACAGTCCCTGCCCTTAAGAAGTATGTATTCTATTTAAAAGGTCAGAAGGAATAGTGAAGAAGAAAGAAAGAAGGAAGACAGCCTCATTGTAGAGCCTGCCTTATAATGGATAGACAATGCCTTTTGAAGAATCACACACATAAGTTATAGAATGACTAAATGTCAAAGATGGAAGAGAGGAAGAATGTTCATCAAGTTTACGGGAAGCTGAGGGTGAGAAAGTGACTTGTCTTCCCTTTGAGATTATCTCGAATTTATTCTGCCCATATTTTGTTTATACATAATATTTTTATGAACATTTGTGAGTTTACATTAAAACTTTCTTAAAATGGTTGTGCTTTTTCTGCTCCTCTACCAAACATCTCTTAATTTGCAGAAGCCCTGAAAAAGCATGATAATCTCTGACAATGGGTCAAGGTTGTAAATGTTAAATAAGGTACCTTAAGCAAAAGATTGTTAGTAACCAACACAATTTCCCCCATCAAAGTAATTCATTCTTTGTTTTCTTTTTGAATCACTATTTCCCCTTCCCTGCTTCTACCCCCTTTTTGAAAAGAAAGTCTGAGTTACAGTCATACACTATAGAGATTATCCAGTTTGCTCAGAGTAATGTGAGTCCCAGAGAGATAAAATGCCTTAAATACACAGCAAAGTAGTAGTAGAAGTTCATATCCTTGGCTTGAGTTCATATCTTTGGCTATGCCAAATGACAAAATGAACTGCTGTTCATTAGTTCCTTCATCGAAACAAGAACAGAAGACTAGATTGGACAGAAGAGCATACATCACTAGTTGATCCATTTAAAGAGTTGTGACAGAGAAAAGAAAAAATTCTAATCAACTAATGCTAAGGTTTTATATAGTTGAGAAAAAAAATTTACAAAGTAACAATAAAGCCTGAAAGTGCTTCATATTTGTCTCATTTTGAATGAGACAAACTAAGAATCAAATTCCCAGACACAAAGCCAAATTATTTCTAAACTTGTGCCTTTGTTTCCAGAAAGGCTTTCTTGTCAGAGATGTCAGTCAGTCAAAAAGCATTTATTAAATAACATGCCAGACACTGTGCTAGGTGCTGAAGAGCTTCTATATGTCCACGGCTCAAAAACTGCCACTGGGACTGAGCCCCTGATCTTTCAAACCACCCCTTATTCCTATGCTGTTGCCTAGGGTTTCTTCAGCTCACAATGACATATGAAAATACATCAAAGAAGTAAGCTGTTAGAAAGGTACCTGATTCATGGGCAAGGAAAAAGAAAGAAATCTTAACAGCTGTGGGAAATGGAGAGAAGGTCTAGATAAGAGAACATGGAAGCTGACATGTTAGAAATATGCTGCAGAATGGTAAGACCTGGAAATCATTCAGTCTCCTCTCTAGATAGGTTGGTACAGATTATTTTGATAAGTCAGTATCTTTTTCCATTGGGATTTAGACATAATGATAAAGTTTTAAAACCTCTTGGTGGTTTTTTTTAAAATCACAAGCAATTCAAATAAGAAGGTTTGTAACACTGTTCCAAAGTTGGTATATGCTGACATAATATTAAATGTCAATAAATGAACCTCAAGTTAACTGAAGCCAGAGACTGTTCCCTTGACCAAAAGAAGCATCAGAGCACCATCTGGCCTCCAAATGAGTCCTCCCAAGCCCACCAAGAAATACAATGACCATCTGATTAACACATCTTCCTTCACATACTCTAGTCTTATTTTCTTAGCCATAATTCAGTGACCAGAAAAAGGGACAGAACATAAGCAAATAAAGTTACAACCTACAGAAGTGCTGGTTAGAGCTCCAAAAATTTATCTATAGGTCGATGTTTAGAGCCAGGAGTACATTTTCCCACAGGAAGTATTTTAATTGGCGGCTAGATTCCTAGGCCAATCCACAAAAATATCTTCAGTCCATAACATGATTACATACACTAGTACACACAATTAGTAATGTACTGATCACATCCAAACCAACAACTTAAGATATTGTTTCTATGTCAAAATATATTGAATTCCAGTTCAAGATTTTCCTTCCTCACATCATCTACTTATTCCTCCTCCCCTTACTCCCACCAAGTTGTTAGTAGGCTTTCTTCAACTAAAAAGATTCTGAAATGTAAAAGAATGAACAACAGGGGTTTCTGCACTGAATCTAATTTGATTTCCCTTCATCTTGATGGAAATATCTATTAGTATTGTCCCTCAGATAAGAATTAATTTGATCAGTTAAACTATAGTTTATTTCAGTTCCTCTGGAACGGTATTAACAGGTTTGATAGATTTCTCACAAAACATGATGCGAAAAGGAGAGAAAATAACTAATATAGAGACAATCTGAAATTATTAGATAAAAATCTAATGTATCTTCCAGATATTCTTTCCAATACCCAAATCTTATATAAAAGATGCCCCTTTATTTTCTTAATAGCCCTTGAAGTCCTTTACACAAAATTTTACCTTGAAATCAAAGTAAAATATGGCCGTTCTTCAAGCCTATCTGAAAAATTACCCACATCTTGTCAGGAACAGTATATCTACCAAGAAACTCTGGTGATGGAGAAAAATTACTTAAGATTTCAGCAATATCCAACACATGGATAGGGATATTAGACATACAGATATGTGCTTTGAAAGTAAAATGCTCTTTAATCAAATAGCTTTAATTAGGAGTGATATCTGCCCGGCTTCAGAGTCAAACTTTCTAAGGCAAAGATAATGAAGATATTCAATTTATATTTATGCAAAAAGAGTAAAAAGCTACTTTTATAGTTGGCTTAAAAACAACTGGCATTGACACCCTTCATATATTTGTTACAGCTAATACACATGAAATACAGGCTCTCTTAAAAGTCTATGAAATTTTGTAGCAACTAATGCTTTACTTTCACAGGGAAAATGGATGAAAAGAACTCCCTATGTTAGTAATATTAGTGATGGACAGGAAATGGTTCAAAAGCTACTAAATCAGAGGTGCCTTTAGAAGTTTTTACTTCTTTTGGTTAGCCTAAAGTATTTTCCTCTGTGGGTCAACAAAATGACAATGATCCCTACTGGCCAAGTAAGACAAGTCTAGCAAATTTCATTTCTTAGATGAGTCTTATTTTGTGCATGGGTTCCAAGGTTTGAGCAGAGGCCCTAAAGGGAATAAGAATTAATTCTATTCTAATCTGGCTGATAATGACACATGATGCAAATCTCAGGGGACCTGGATTAAATTTAACAAGTTTTTCCATTGGTTTATGCTTTCTGGATTTGTGAAACTAAGTATATTTATATATTATTATTTATTATAGTTTCGAGTACACCACATTTCACTAAACATACTTGGTCACTTCGCAACTTTTCCTGATGTCTTACTCAAAGAAATTAATTCCAATGTTCTTTAGGACTTACCCTTTATCAAAGAAAGATGTATGCCCTGAACGAGAGAATTTTGTGCTGTTGCTATTCACCAGGCCACAATTAACATTCCCTGAAATATAGGATTTCCGTGATGCTTGATCCTTTGCAAAATTCCTGCAAGCAGCTAATTTGGATTCTAAGGCCTAAATAAAGAAAAAAGAATAAACTGCTTGTCAAAACGTTATCTGCACACAAGAGTCTGCATTTCAAACCATTTCTGTTTTCTCATAGATAAGTGATGCCACCCTTCCATTTTATAATAAAGGCTATCTAAATAACTTAAATAACTACAGCTGTAATCAAACAATAATCAGCTAATTAAAATAAGGTTCTTTGTAAGGAGCTCAAAACACTTTATAAACTTAATGAATTACTCTCTGAAGGGGGAATGATATCACCCTACCCTAACAGTTAGTAAAAAGTCTAACACAAAAACGGTAACGCCAGCGATGGATTCCAGGTCTCGTAGTTCTCTATCCAGTCTTCAACTCAACAGAATACATACTTTTTACATGGGAATGATAATAAAAATTTTGCCAATATCCAAGCATCTCTTTTGAGCTCTTCTAAATTTAGCTAGCTTTTTAGATTATACAGACAGTCAAAGAACTGGAATTTAAACCCAAGTCTTCTAACTCTAGGTCTGGTGTTCTTTAAAGTACCACATCTAAAATAAAAAGAATATCTATTTTGCACAAAACTAACAAAGCTTTGCTAATATTACTAGGCTTTATCATATAATCTCCATCTTATACTTCATGTCTATAATTAAAATGTCCACAAAAAAGCAAATACTGGTGACTTCTCATATAGCCCCATAAAAACCTCATATGGCTTTCTGCCAATCTGGAGAAACCAAATTAGCATGTTAACTACATGATCCATGTCATTACTCCCATTTAGTAGATGGACAAATATGGCACAGAAAAAAAAAGAATGAATCTTGCAAAAAACAACATGACTACAAGGGTCCAGGGACATATGCATAGTATATTAGTTTGCAATTATAATACACTTTAAGGTTCACAAAGCACTCATAGCTATTGTGAGAAAGGTATCTTATTCATAAAAATAATAAAACAATTGAGAGAAATTAACATAAACTTCTACTTCATATTTTAAATATTTTATTTTTTCCCCAATTACACATAAAGACAACTTTTTAACATTTACTTAAAGAATTTTTTAAAGTTCCAAACCTCTCCCTCACCTTCCCCTTCCCTGAGATAGTAAGCACTTTGATATAGGTTATACATGTGCAATTATGCAATACATCTTTCCATACTGGTCACACTGTGAAAGAAGACAGAAACCAAAAGAAAAAAAACATGAAAAAAAAGTGAAAAATGTTATGCTTTGATCTGCATTCAGACCCCATCAGTTCTTTCTCTGGATGTCTACAGCATTTTTTTCATCATGAGCCTTTTCAAATTGTCTTGAATCACTCTATTGCTTAGAACAGCTAAGTCATTCACAGTTTCCAGTCCATATTTTAAAGAGAACTTTCCACAAGTAATGAGATTAAGAGATTGAAAACTGAACTCCTTCCCCTTTCCCATTTATCCTTGGAGGTTTATTTTGAACCAGCATCAAGGCAGGACGGGAGGAGAGATAAGAAACTCAATCAAATGAATAATTAAGTTGGAATGATCATGTCTTGCTAAAAAACAAAAAACAGAAATATGGAATTTGTTTTCTATTAAAAAGTCTTGTAGACAGTACATCCTATGGTTCCTCAGGTTAGACATTTTCTTAATAGTAAGAAAGGTTCCTTTCTATTCTGTGCTTGCAACATAATAGAGTAACCAACATTGTAACTTAAAGGGATAAATAGCTGAGTGCTCACCCCTACTTTCCGCAAGAGATCCCCCACAATGTTTAATGCTGATATCCTGGCAGAAGGAGTTAGTGGGCTGGTACCAAAACCATTTGATATACCTAGAGGAAAGAAAGACACGCGTTTATAGTTCTCTAAGTTTTGCACATAGTACATCTGCTCATCATAATGATTAAGTTAGTCATAGATGTATACATATACCCCCTTCGCCTTCATGTCTCCTGCCTCAAAGGAAACAGCAAAATGGATTCAACACTAGCATGAAGCCATAGCCAATTCTGGATTTACCACAGACTTTGCTCTTCACTGAAAGTAAAAATAAATATCAAGATATAGAGAATAGATTCTGTAGGTATTGAAACTATCTATAAATACACTTTTAGCCTGTGCCCTCATTTACGGTAATAACTACAATATGCAATTACCAATTTCAATAATGAATTTTGCACCTGAAATACTAATAAAACAATGTTTTCTGGCCCCCCCCCAACACTTTAAATACATTGTCTCATTTGAAAATGCAGAAGAATCATTTTGGAGACAAAATATAGAAACTGAAAAACCTTTCCCATGCACAAAAGAAAATACTAGAAGGCATAGGAAAATCTGAGTGAAAAATCTGTTCTAAATTATGTACTAATTTTTATTTCTTTAGACAAGGCTACCAAGCTGAAATGTTATGAAGAAGAGAAAATGGAACATATCTACTCCCCTAAAAAAGTTGTGACACAAGTAAAATAATTAAAAACAAATTCTCCACAAAGTTCCACTCCAATGCTTCATTATAGATCTGACCCTGTGTTCTTGAATCTACCCCCCCACCATGTTGATTACAAAATGCTAGAAAAAAGGGCAAAATCATACTAATAATCATATTTTTTCATCCCAAATTACATAACTGTATAAATAAATGCCAAAAAGTATAAAACACAGAATAAAACCTTATACGAAAAATTCTACAAAGAACAGGCATAGATACATGAAATCATCTAAAATAAAAAGCTATTCTTATATGCAATGGGAAAAATACTAGAAACTTTACTAGTACCTACAGGAGTGAAGTGAAGACTGCCTTTTTCCCTGATGTTATATAAGACGGTGCTAGAAACGCTTGCAATAAAACAAAGAAAAAATTAAAAGTATAAAGATAAACAAAGGAGAGATAAGACTATCCCTTCGTACTGATGACAAAATATGGTACTGCTTGAGGCAGCAAGGTTTAGTGAGCACAACAGACTTGGCTCTTGAGGCAGGAAGACCAAAATTCCAGTCTTGCTTCAAGCACTGTACTGACTGTAAGACTCTGAGAATGTTATTATAGGCACATGAGAGACTTTAGAAATTTTAAACTCTCTGAGATTAATTTTAAGTTAATTTAATTAAATTAATAATGAGTTGGTGCTCATCTGCATTAGTTAGAGGGCCTTTCTTCATCCAGTAATTCCCTATACCAGTAAAATTACAGGTCTACAGGGTGGCACGATGAATAGAGAACCGGCCCTGGAGTCAGGAGGACCTGAGTTCAAATCCGACCTCAGACACTTAACACTTACTAGCCATGTGACCTTAGGCAAGTCACTTAATCCCAACTGCCCTGCCTTCCCCCTCCAAAAAGGATAAAAAAAAATACAGACCTAGTCCCTATCCCTGTAATTATGATGGTTTTCTTTAAAAATCCTAGGCAATCAAAGAAACTAATTGAGACAATAATTAAGTTTCAGTCAAGTTGAAGACTACAAAATAAACCAACAAATGCCAATGTTTCTATGTAACAATAACAAAACGAGAAGCAATAATAGAAAGTTCCATTCAAAGTAAACACAAAATGCATAAAATACCAGGAAATCAAACTACTAGAAGCTGTTATGGGAATCTGACAATCTTCCCTGCCTCTAGGCCCTCTGATAGGCTTAAGGGGCTCTGAGAACCTTCCCTGATTTGAAAGTCTACTCTGCCCCCTGATAGGCTGAGTGTGGTCACATGGAGCCTGTGGGGGGAGGCTTGTTCTTCAGGAATGCCCACGCCTTACTGCTTTGTGATTGGGCAGTGGGTCAAGAGGGCTGTGACAGTCTCTGAGCCAGGAGAAGGCTATATATGCCCTGATGGGAGTTTTTGCTTTGGGGCTCACTTTGAGAAGAGTTGTGTGATTTGGCCAGAGGAGACTCTGGGCACCCACTGAGCCCCTGGGCAGCCACTGAGCCCCCCGGCTTTGAAAACCCAGATGTTGCTGCTTCCCTCTCTGGTAACTGATGAGGTATGGATGTAACGGTCAGACGGCTGGAAGCCCGTCTGCTGATCTGTTTCTTTGTCTGCTTGTAACTTGTGTTTGTATTCTGTTTGCATCATCTGAAGTCCAGGGTGCTGACGTTTCCCCCTGAACTAGGTAAATGATATATGTTTGATTGATTAAAGTAAAATTGTAAACCCATTTTGAGTTGCTTTCCTTTAGAAAAGCAGATCTAAGAATCTGCGCTAATAGCTGTCCTGGGTATGCTAGGGTGCTTGCTGATACAAGAGCATGCTTAATACCCACAAAGAAACAATTACAAAAAATTCCTTAAAGAAATTAAAAACAACTTAAATAAGTGGAGGGATACTTGGTACTCAAGGCTATGACAGTACTACGTAAATTAAATTTAAGATTTAACATTACAGAAATCAAACTGCCAAAGGGATGACTCTTTACAAAGTCAGACAAATAATAACAGAATTTATTGGTGAGAGGATAGATCTAGAATATTAAGGATTTTTTAAACTAGAGGAATAGTGCTTCCTGACCTTAAACTACATTATAAAGTCAAGTTATCGAAACTATTTTGGTATTGGTTAAAAACATTAAAGTATTTCAAAAGAGCAGAATCAGAAATAATTTAAGAAGAATCAGAAATAATTTAACTTAACTGTCAAAAGAACTCAAAAACATATCTGGGAAAGAACTCCCTATTTGATGAAAATTACTGGACAAAATTACTGGACAAACTGAAAAGTAGTTTTGCATTAGTTCTGGACCAATAACTTTCACCATATACTACAATAAATACAAAAAGAAAAGGTTATGCAACCTGACTATTAAAAATCATTCTTGGGGCAGCTAGGTGGTGCAGTGAATAGAGCACCAGCACCAGCCCTGGAATGGGGAGGAATCAAGTTCAAATCCGACCTTGGACATTTAACATTTACTAGCCATGTGACCTTGGGCAAGTCACTTAACCCCTCCTCCAAAAAAGCAAAAAATAAAAAAATCATACCACAAAAAATTAGAAAAAAGTAGATTATATATCTTTCACAGTAATGACTAAGGAAATTCTTGAGGAACAAATAAGTTAAAATTTATTGGCTACAAGTTCAGAAAAAAAGATATCTCAATGTTTAAAGCTGCCTTTGTAGGTTTCTTTTACTTTGTTCTACATTTGGTATTGCTTGTTTTATTAATTTAAAACTTCATTAGCTGTTATTCACTTGGTTACTGTAAATAAATGCTTTTCTTGACATAATGACATGCTGGTGTGGCAGTTACTCAGAGTTTTTTAGTTCCAGTTCTAACAACCTAACCTAAGGCCTGAACTATGCTATATTATTACAACCCTAACTTGCCACCAGCAACGAGGAAATGACAAATAGAAATTCATAAACCCCTTTAAGATTTGCCTCAATCCGTAAACAAATGATAGCAAAGAAAAAAAGATAACACACTGCTAAAAGGAATCAAAGCTGCTTTGGCTGACTGGGGAGTCAATGCCTTTCAAAAAGCTGGAGTTCATTTTTGTTGAGTCTTTGGGAATCAGAAGGAAACAGAGAGCAAAGCAAGTGAGAACAAAGACCTTTGACAGGGTAGAGATACAGGATTTAGGGCAAGATGAGATATTTGCTCCTTTCTCTTATCTCTCTTGATTCTTCCATTTTACTCTTAATACCTTTCCCATTCTGCTTCTGCCCTATCCTAAATGTCTCTCTCTCTCTGCTTTTCTTTGTTTAGATATCTTTTCCCCTTCAGTCACTCTTTTTGGTTTGAATGTATCTCCTCTTCCTCTTTTTCCTGGATGTTCCTCTACCTGCAACTAAAGTATGTTTTTATTATTTAATTTGGTATTTAATAAAATTTTATGTACTCTGTGCTTAATTTAAAAACAAGTTAGTTAAATGTCATATATTTTTCTCTCAAAATGTTTTTTAATTTGTACATTTCCCCAATGTTTTCTTTTGGCAAGTCATCCATACAAAAAATGGTTTATATACCTGCTTTATACTCCCTCTTTTTTGGCTTTTAAAGTCCTTTATAACTTGGCCCTTCCTACCTTTCCAGTCTTATTCCTTATTCCTCTCCATATAATCTGTGATCCAATGACACTGATCTCCTTGCTGTTTCTCAAACCTAACACTTCTTCTACAGACTCTAAACATTTTCATTGTAACCAATGCCTGGAAGACTCTTACTCCTCATCTCAACCTCCTGACTTTTTTTCCCAAATCTCAGCTAAATTCCAACCTTCTGCAAGAAGGCTTTTCCCTCTTAATCTTAGCTCCTACCTTCAGAAAATACCCTGAAATTTTCCTATCTATATCCTGTTTTTACATAATTGTTTACATGTTGTCTCTCCCCTTAGACTGAGAGCTCGGGCTGTTTTTTTGGTTTTTGCCTTTCTTTGGATACCTCGCACTTAGCACAGGGTCTGGTCCAGACTAGGCACTTAGCAGTGCTGGCTGACTAAATGACTGACTGTAAGTGTTCTACGCTTTTAATAAAAGCTCGTTTAAACACGACATACTTGATGAAGAGTTGGATTCCAAGACAGGAAGATCTGGTTTTTATTTTTATTTATTTATTATTTTGTTTGTTTTTTTTCTTTTTGGAGGGGGAAGGCAAGGCAATTGGAGCTAAGTGACTTGCCCAAGGTTACATAGCTACTAAGTGTTAAATGTCTGAGGCCAAATTTGAAGTCAGGTCCTTCTGAGCCCAGGGCCAATGCGCTATTCACTGTGCCACCTAGCTACCCCTATTTTTTAAGCCCTACCTCTAGTTATGTGACCCTGGAAAGCCAATTAACCTCTAAATGTCCCAAAGCAATTCTCTAAGATTACAAATTGCAGAGCAGGTGTCAATCTGAACTGGTAAAAGTCACTTTCCAATCAAGAGTTCCCACAGGAGTACCACTATGCCAAAGATATCATAAGTCTGGTCCACCAGTATCCACAAATATCCTGCTTAATCATCAAACTATTTAAGCTAACATTCTATTCTACTGCTGGGAAGAGAGAAGAAATGACAAACCTTTTGGTGAAGGAAAGCTGTTCTCTGTCCCTTTCCCTACAGGAGTGGCTGGCAAGGAAAGGGATGCCTGTACAGCAGAATCCATTTTTTCACAATCTAGAGTTGGAGAACTAGGAGCCGACTTTCTGGTTACTTCTTGTTGCCTTTCACGTACTGCTAGTTCTTGTCTTAAATCTACAATTTAAAAAAATGTTTAGGTAGTAACACTTATTGGAAGTAACAGAAACAAAGTATAGAATATCATTCAGGAAGCCATACTTGAATGGGCTACCATGAATACACATATTCTTTCGATAATGTCTCAATTATAAATTTTCTAAACCATTCAGTATGTATTAGAAGGTGCCTATATTAACCCTATACTAGGGTTAATATAATGACTCAAGTGTTTAAATGATGTTGTAGAACTTTAAAAAATGTTTATTCAGCTCTGCTTCCAGACTGGCCCCACAACCATCTTCCAGAGGAGCAAGGCCTGGTCTGCCATGCCCATTCCTATCAATATCTACTGGTAAGCAACTGTCACAGTCATAGAGGTAAGCCTAAGAGTCCTAGAAATAGCAGTACTACCTCATACCACTACTTCTAATCTGCCCCAAAGACAGCAACCCTTGTGGAAATGTGACCTACTATAGGTGCTGAAGCTGCCCCCTCCTTGGCAGTCAACAGTTACTAGAGATCCAGAAAAAAAATTCTTAAACACCTGGGCAGCATCAAATCATTTGACATCAGAAACTGACAGGATTTTATTAATGGGAACAATACTTACAAAGTGTTACCATCTGCCTTATTCCTGAAACCTTCTATATTTGCTATGGCCCCCAATAGGATATAAACTCCTTGAGAGCAGAAGTTGTTTAGGCATCCCTAGTGCTTAACACAGTGCTGTACACATAGCACTTAAATGCTTTTCCATTCATTCAAAAACTATATTTAAAGTCTTGTGAATAATTACTTGTGCCATTGAATACCTAGGTTAAAAAAATCAAGATGAGCCAAAAATACATCAGGTGATGGGCTGAAAAGAAATTTAATATACTTTATCCCTTCTTAATTGCTTTTGTGAAAGAGTAATGGAATTTATGTTCTACTACTAGCAGGTGATATATTCTCTTAACATATCTTAACATAGAGAAAGGGAAAAAAAAGATACCAAATGAAGAAAAGAGTAAGCAGGAAGTAGTAATTTTTTCAAAGATATCAGTTATGTTTAAATGACTTCCTGAAAATTATGAAAAGGGCTTGAACCCCTCTACTGGATTAATATCTAAGACTTCGAATTCCCTGGTCCAAGGAGTCAATAGTGTCCACAGTGATCTCTCTTTAGGTAACACTAGATTATTTTTAAAATCCTTCTCTCCTTGTTGACCTCTCTAGAGGACATCTGACATTCACTTTGTTCCTTAATTTTTCTCCTTTACTTCAATAATAATGATCCTTCCTGGTTCTATGTCTACAATTCTTTCTGTTGGCTCCACTGGTTTTTTCTTTATCCTCTAACATACTATAGTCACCTTTTAAGACTAGAGCTTCAGCTCTTCTCCCACGAAGAATTAATTCATATTCTCTCATGAATTCAAGAGCTACCTTTTGGCTAATGACTCTCAAAATCATATCAAGTGGCTTATAGGCTAATGAAGGTTTTGAAGCCAGGGGCTCCTTAAGAAAAAAAGAAGTTAGAGAAAGGGAGCTTTAAGTTGTAATCATTGATTAAGGTGTGGAAGAAAATTGTGTAGTAGAGCAGTAAAGGACAGCTACTTCCAAGAAGGTAATGGTAGGACATTCAAATGGAAATGAATTGCAAACATTTGAAACCAGAACTAAAGTTAAAGTAAAAGCTAAAGGCTAGGAATATTGATATAGAACACACAAAGGTGGATCTTAAGTTCCTGAGAATTATATGAGTACTCTAAGAACCACAAAATACTCACAAGAAAATACAGAAAGTAATTAATAGCAAACACAATAATAAAAATAATAATAGCAGCTAAGATTTCTATGCATAGCTCTTAAAAAACTTGCAAAGTGTTTTACAAAACATATGTTGTCTTATTTGATCCTTACAACAACCCTGTGAGGTTGGCGCTATTATTATCCCCATTTTACAAATAAAGGAACCTGAGACTGAGTAAGGTTATATGATTTGCCCAAGATCAAGACAGTTAGTCTGCCGGGATTCAAATTCAGGTCTTCCTGCCTGCCTAATGTTCGCTGTGCACATAAATGCCATAGAGACTGTGAATAAGTGTTTTGGACCAATTATTTCAGGGAAAAAAAAAAACCGTACCTCTTGCTTCATCCTTTAGCCTCTGTACAGAAACCAGCAAAGATTCCTTTTCATCAAGTTCACTTTCCAAAAATGCATTTCGTTCAATGGCTTGATTCAGCCTTTGTTCAAAGTCTTCCAGTGAAACTATTGTAGCCCTTAAAAATAAAGGTCAAAATATTAGATTTTCATGAAATAAAGTGTTTACATGCAACATATACAAATAGTTAACACAAAGTTATTCCATTTTTTACTTTTTTTTATTATTCCAGTCAAAATTATTTCTCTCCCTGTGAATTCAGACAGCCCTTACCATCTGTCATAAGGCAGCATGGTACAACAGATAAAGCAATGGAAATAGTTATGAGACTTGGACTGAAGTACTGCCTCAGAAGCTCACTTCTTATTCTATGCTATGGCTGTTTTTGTTCTAACAAGCAGAAATAATCAATCACTGCTACTAAGCACTAAGAAAACTCGGTGGGGAGGGGGGGCAAGCCTTCACACTAAATTTTCCCCCCAGGTTTACAAAAACAGGTAATCTAGTAATTAGTAAACATATGTCCAGTGGAATAAGCAGTAGAAGAAATCTTGACAAAATAACTTCTAAGGAGAAGCCAATCATTTTTGGAACTTACCTACAATACTTACTAAGTTTCTCAATGTATTTTAAATAAATTTTTAAAGATATTATTTCTATATCACCTACACTTATAAACACATCCTTCCTCTTTCCACAGAGTAGTTCTGATTTGCATTTTTCTTAGCATCAGTGATTTGAAGTATTCTTTCCAGTGGTTCAGTTTGCCACCCCCACCTAGCCATAAACTTTTCCAGTTGCTGACCAACTTCTTGACTTTTATCAGGAGCAAATTTCATGAGTCCCAAATTGGAAACAGAATCAACAAAGCACCTTCTATTCATTTTGATCTCCCCCATGGATCCCTACAGTACAGACAACCCCCAGGTTCTCCACACAGTCTTGGTTATATCAGATGTGTCATGTGTGACGACAGAGTCACACATGATGTTTGGGGAGTAGAAGAACTGCAGGTTAAAGTGTTACAAGAAAACATAAAAGAGGCCCTTCTTTGTAGAATATTGTTCCTACAATTATCTAAACTACAGAGGACAGAATTTGTGCCTTTAGACAACAACCCAGGGGAGAGACTGACAGAATTCCATTTCATGATGCTCCCAAAAGCCCCGAAAAAGAAGGAATACCCCCCAGCCATGAATCACCTCACTGAGCGCTACCATCTCCTCCACATCATCCTCCCTCATGCCCTTCCAGTCTTCCAACCCTCCTCAGTACAATACCACCACCAAACCCCTTCCCAATGGTTCAGCAGGTTTAATTCCCCAAATGTTTCCACTCTAACCCAAGTCTCTGATGCAGCTGAAGAGACACAGTTCAATGACCAAGTGAAAGCCACTATGGCTGAAAACCATGATGCAAAGGTAAAAGAACAAGAGGCAAGTAAATCAGAGTTGGAAGATGACAAGAATGAAATAGACAATCTAACTCCTGGAAGCTGTGGAAAGAGATAATCCCTCACAAAGTTGGCAAGACCAGACCATGCAGGAGTGGCACAATCTCAAAGGGGGAGCCCATTGTGCAGGAGAAAGTCTACCGGGACAGAGACCATGAGGAGGTGACAATCTGTCTTCTGACAATCTGACCATCTCAAGCTGTTTAAAAAGGAGGTGATGAATTAACAGGCAGATGTGGCACAAGAACATCATGCTCCATATCTGAGTGTATATATATAAATGAATCCATAGAGGGCATAAGATCAATTGAATAGGAAGGGATAATATTCCAAATGGTGAAATTGTGAGGAGAGAGAGGATTAGACTGAGAGGAGACAGGGAGAGTCAAAATGGGG
>CM053584.1:187541483-187562715 GCA_028627135.1 Pseudochirops cupreus | reverse complement strand
AAAAAAAAAATAGGCCAACTGGTAAAAGAGACACAAAAATCCACTGAAGAGAAGAACTCCTTTAAAAAAAACAGAATTGGTCAAGTGGAAAAGTGAAGAAAATAATTCTTTAAAAATCAGAATTGGGCAATGTAAGCTAATGACTCCATAAGACATCAAGAAACAATAAAAGAAAATCCAAAGAATGAAAAATAGAAGACAATGTGAAATATTTCACTGGAAAAACAACTGACCTAGAAAACAGATCCAGGACAAATAATTGAAGAATTATGGACTACCTGAAAGTCATTAAAAAAAAGAAAAGAGCCTAAACATCACCTTTCAAGAAATTATCATGGAAAATTCCCCTGATATTCTAGAACCAGAAAGTAAAATAAAAATGGAAAGAATCCACCTATCATCTCCTGAAAGAAATCTCAAAATGAAAACTCCTAGGAATATTATGACCAAATTCCAGAGCTTCTAGGTCAAGGAGAAAATACTGCAAACAGCCAGAAAGAAACAATTCAAATATCATGCAACCATAGGATAACACAAGATTTAGAGCTAGGAATATGATATTCCAGAGGGCAAAAGAGCCAGGATTACAACCAAGAGTCACTTATCCAACAAAACTGAGTATAAGCCTTCAGGGGATAAATAAAACAGACATTCATTGAAATAGAGAACTTTCAAGCATTCCTGATGAAAAGACCAGAGCTGAACAGAAAAGATGACTTTCAAATACAAAACTCAAGAGAAGCATAAAAAGATAAAAAGGAAAGAGAAATCATAAGAGATTTAATAAGGTTAAACTGTTTACATTCCTATATGGAAAGATGATACTTGTAACTCCTAAGAAGCAATACAAGGACACTTCTCAAGGTCTCTCTGAAGAACTTTGGAATTGATTATGTGACATGGGGGATGCTGACCGTGCAGCATGGTGTGCCCATATCCAAGAAGACACAGTGCTTTATAAGCAAAGTAAAATTGCAGTAGCTCAAAAGAAACGTGAGTTGTACAAATTTAGATACACCTCCACCCCAAATGTTCATATGGACGATTTGTGCCCGACCTGTGGCAGAGCATTATGATCTTGTACTTGTCTGATAAGCCACAATCAGACACATTACACCTTGACTCCAAAATAGTGAGGTCATTTTGATCCTCTTCAAGAACAAAGAACAACATCCATTTTCAAGTTTGTGCACACTCTCCCCCAGAGACACAGAGTACATTAGTGAAAAAAGTATATCCCAGAGTTATTATATGTAGAATAAGTTACATTGCAATTATTCCTACTTCTCCTTCTGTTATAGCAAATGTCCAAGAGATTTTAAAAAATCAACCATGCTGATAAAAAGGGAAAAATACCAAATTTTTTGCTGTCTTTTAGTAGCTTTAACACAAATGAGTGATGTTTTTTACTAAATGTTTTCTTCTACCTTTACTGATATAGTCATATACTTTTTAATGAGTTCTATTAATGTCTTTTTGCAGTTTTCTTAATATTAAACCATCCTTGTATTCCTGACAGAAACTCAACTTAGTCATAATGTGCAATTTTTAGAATGCCACACTCTTTTCTCCAGTATTTTATTTGGTATTTTTGTATGAATATTCATTTCTGCTTTATTTTTCCTTATTTTAGAAATCAGGACCATGATTCCCTCTTAGAAAGTTTGTATCTATTTCTAGTTTGAATGGATAGGAATTATGTGTTATTTAAATGTCTGAAAGATCCAACTGTAAATCTGCTTGGACACAGAATTTTTTATAAAGGAATTTAGTGTTTACTCATATTCTCCCTTCAAAATACAGGTTATTTCTTTTGGGGGGTAGGGGTAACTTTTGTTTCATATTTTTAGAAAAATCTATTCCTTTTCTTTAAGCTTTTAATTTTGCTGCCATATGATTTTCATTATTTCTTCTCCTAGATATCTAAACTCAGAGAAAGATATAGAAAGACTATAGTTTAAATGGAGACTGAAGCAAAACATGCTATCGTTCTTTTTCATGTCTAGTTTTGCTTTTTTTCCCCAGTGATCACTCATTGGTTACAACCCTTCTATATAACCAAACTATTGTACAATGTGAAAGTATTTGCAGATCTTATACACGATTGCACGGCACCATGGGGGGGGAGGGAAGGGAGGGGAGAAAATCTGAAACTCAAGTGACTGTGGAACTGAATCTTATAAACTAAAAGTAAATAAACAAGTCATTCAAAAAAAAAATATTTCTTCTCCTAACCCTAGAGGCATTTAGGTGGTCTGGAATCAGAATGACCTGAGCTCAAATTTGGCCTCAAACACCTACTAGCTATATGACTCTAGCCAAGTTCCTTAACCACTGACTGACTCAGTTTCCTCAACTGTAAAATGAGTATAACAATAGCACTTGCTTCCTGTAAGGATTATTGGGAGAATCAAATGAAATAATATTTGTAAAGCACTTAGCATAAGGAGTTCCTATCAGATCGTAGGTGCTATTAATAAATGCTTCCTTCCTTCTGTTTGTTGTGAATTCACCTTTCTCATTTTTTGGACAATTTAGTTTCCCTCTTTTTAAAAAAAATTAAATTAGCTAATAGTTTAATCAATTTTGTTAGTCTTTTAAGCAAAATCAGCTGTTTTTATACCTCAATTTTCCACAAATTTTCAATTCCATTTATTTTGCCCTTTTCAAAATCTCATTTGTGTTTCTTTAAAGAATTTGTTAATTTTCTACTTCCATTAATTACATGCTCAGTGTATTTATTTACTTTATTCACATAAGTCCTCGGGGATATCAGGGTTTTTTTGTTATTTTTTAAAACAATAATGGAGGGGGGGAAAGTGGTACACTCTTAGGTATAAATTGAACTATTATAACAAACAATAGAGAGAAAGCAGTGATGTTCAGTTCTTACTGTGCTTCTGTTTTCTAGTCCAAGAAGAACAGTCTATGGAGTGGAAGGAGCAAAACAAAAGTAGCAAAGAGGAAGCTGAAACCTAAGATAAGTCAGGAGACAGAGTGAGAGCACCTTGTTCTCAAAAGGTTCAAATCACCCCATCCACCTCCCACTCTCCGGTTCCAGGATTTTCTTCTTAATAAACAAAGCAACTCTGTTCCTCCCCCCTATTCTGCTTCTCTTGAATAAGTTACACCTTCCTAGAACCAAATTCCAAGTGTGGATCTGATTCCACCAAGTTTCAGTGATACCTAATGAGGTAAAATTTGCCTCCCTGCATTAGGATCCCTAGTCCCCTTACTTATTTTCTGTGCATTTTCTATGTATGTTGGTATAGACATCTGAGGTCATGATTTCCTTGTTGAATTTTTCTCCTATGAATTTCTAGGTGTCTATTCTATGATAGCAAGTTTGTTGTGACTTCTTCCTCTCCCTTCCCTTCCTTTTCAGCTTAAAGCATTTTTTAAATTAGGTTACAGGACCTTATCATATTTCTATCTTTTAAACTATGGTCTAGAAATCCAAATTCTGTTTAATTTTGGTAATCCACACGGGAGCAAACCATATTTACAGATCCTTTCTATGCAGTACAGAAAGCATTACTACAGATTACAAGAAACTGGCAAAGGTGATATTTTTGTCACTGCCATCAATAAAAGAGAAAATATTCAGAAGAAAAAGGCAGATCTGAAAAAAGATCAGCTGATTAAAATGACAATGCCTATGAAAAGGAATTCTGGGTGCTCAGGGGCAAACTATACTCATTCATGGCACCAGGCACATCTAAAAAATATCCCACCTGTCAGGTAGTACCACCATGTACCCTGGCATTGCTGACAGGATGCAAAAGGAGATTACAGCCCTAGCTCCCAGCACAATAAAAACCAAGATCATTGCCCCACCTGAGTGCAAATACTCTGGACTGGAGGCTCCATCCTGGCATCTCTTTCCACCTTCCAGCAGAAGTGGATCAGCAAGCAAGAGTATGATGTCTACCCACAAATGCTTTTAAATGGACTATTTGTGTTTTTTTATTGTTTTTTTTCCTTTCTCAAAGGGTGTGACAAGATGACATGATAATTGCCCAAAAAAAGATTGGCATGACTTTATTTTTTTGTATTTTTGGCACTTGACTCAGGATTTAAAAACTGAAATGGTGAAGGTGATGAGCAATCTAAGTATGTTGGAGGCAAACCATCCCCAAAGTTCTACAGTGTATCTTCAGGACTATGATTGTACATTTTTTAAAAACAGTCATTCCAAATATCGTATAATTCACTGTTACAGAGTGGCAAGCCTTTGTGAAGGCTGTCCTCTGCTAGAGCAAAGGAGCAATGTAACAAAGATCCAGATGGGGAGGTGCGAGGGGGGAAGGTACTAGTATTGTTTTAAATGTAAATTATGTAATTCTTTAAAAAAAAACAACAACTTTTTGTATCTTCCGCCTTAATAATTGTTTCTTTTATTTTTAAATTGTCAGTCATATTGAATGGCCCCCTAAATTCCCTCCATGCTCCCAACATAGATGTGAATGAGGACTTTCATAGTCTCCCTGTGAGATTTGAGATTGGTGCCAGTACTTGGGGGGGGGGGAGGAGCTTTACCTGTATACTGACTTAAGACCAGTTCAAATAAAAGTGTACACGTTAAAGAAAAAAAAAAAGAAAGAGATAGGTGGAGTCTAGCCCCCCTCTAATTAATCCAGAACTGCAAGAACAGCAGCATCTAAAGAGGGAACAGGTCCAAACAGAACATGTCCACCCCATTAAAGGGGTACAGCCTGACCCTAGCACAAAGTCTCCATCCTAGTATTGATATTGTAGACACGAGTCAACAGAAGAAAATTCTAAATACAACAAAGAAATATTATGGGTTAAAAGATGCCCAAGAGGTAAATCCAGAAGGACAAAGTAATTCACTAAGTACAAAAGTAAAGTCTTACAGAAACAAATGGTTTGGACATAAAGACTTCAAGGGTAAATGAAGATCTTAAAAATGAACTGAGAATATAAAAAAAAAATATTTAAAACATTGAAAGGAGAAAAAAACAACTTGGAACAGGTAGAAAATCTTGCCCAGGTAGCAGACTCCCAGAAAAATAAAATGGAGTGAATAAAAGCCAATGCTTAAATGAGACAACAAGAAATATCAAAAGGAGGCCAAAAGACTGAAATTTTAATAAAATGTGTCTATCAAAAATTGATCTGAAAAACAGGTTGAGGAGAGATCATTTAAAAATCAGTACAATCTCTGAAAGCCACCAGCAAACAAAAAAAATTATAATTTCCATAAAAGAAAACTTGTTCAAATCTATAATATCAGAAGACTAAGTAAAAGTAGAAAGAATTCACAGGTCACCTCCTGACAGAAATTCCAGTTGAAAATATCTAGGAACGTGTTAGTCAAAATCCAACAGTTTCAGGTCAAAGAAAAGTACTGCAAGCATGTGGAAAGAAAAAGTCTAAGTACCAGGTAATGACAGTCAGGATCACATAAAGGGTAGGAACTCCTGAAAATCAATATTCCAAAAGACACAAGAAAAGACTTAAAACTAAGAATAACTTCTCTTGCAAAACAGTACAATCCTACAGGGAAAAATAAAGGACTATTGAAAAAGACCAGAACTTGTCTTTGAAATACAAACACAGAATTCAAGAGAAGCCTTGAAGGCAAAGAACTGGAAACAAAATAGATGGCCATTAAATGGAAAATGGCTTAACAAATTATGGCATGTGACCGTAATGAAACATTATTGTGCCATAAGAAGGATAAAAAAAAAAAACACAGATTCAGAAAAATCCAGGAAGACCACCCTTATTTTACAGTAGAGGAAACTGAGGCTAAGTGACCTGCCCAGGGTCATAAAGACAGTACTAATCTGAGACTGCATTTGAACTCCGGTCTTCTTTAGTCTAAGCCCAGCACTCTACCCACTACACCACCTAAATAACAGACTACGGGTGCAGATTGAAACATACATTATCAGATACTGCCAATGTGTGGATCCTGTTTTGTGTGACCATATTTATGTGACCAAACTTTTGCTTCTTTTTGGTCGGGGAAGTCATTGGGGATAGTGATGATAGTTTAAGAAATTAAGAAAAGATCAATAATAAATCATTTAAAAAAATAATAAATCATTAAAAAAGCATTTAATCATTAAAAAAATAGGAGAGAGCAAAAAAAAATTCAAAAGGGGATGCAAATAATCAGGGAAATGTTGGAAATGGCATATTAAATGTGAAACATACCCCTCCAAAAAAACCTCTACAAAGTTGTAGTAGTAGATGGACATTCATGCTCTCTCCTAAGCAGCCCTCTTTTTTCTGTCCTTTGTAAAAGAAAACTTTTGTATTCAGATTTTTTTATCTTTTTGGAGGGCAGCTGGGGTTGAGTTGTATTTAGATTTGTGAAGTTCATAATAATAAAAAGGAATTTTGTTAAAGAGTTCAGAATCTTGATCAAACAACGAACAATCATTATTCCAGAAGACTAATGATGAAACAAGCCTCCCTCCCTCTTTAGTTAATGAACTTAAACGTGCAGAATGAAACATAGTACAGACCTGGTTAACATGAATTTGTTTTCCCGATCTATTTGTTTCAAAGGAAGGCTTTAATTTGTCTACAGACAGGACAGACTTATGGGGGGATTGGGTGGGTGGTGATAGTGAAAAAATGGGGTAGCAGCATAGGGAGCTTGAGGAGAAAATTAGTTTAGAACAGCCAATGAGGGGAACAAGGACCCAGACGAGGTTAAAGAACAAGAATTTTAGTGAGCCCAGCTGACAAAGTTCTATAACTTCTTCCAGTGTTTAGTACTGAAGAAGCAAGAGGAAAAAGTAGATGAAAATAGACTGAGGATTGGCAGGACCAGAACAGTAATACAAGGGTGCAAAAGATTCAAAGGTAGAGAACAACTGGGTCAACTAGAGGATGACTAACCAGACAGTGGATGAGGTCTATTAGTGAATTGCAGATACAAACCCAGATTGGATATAAACCCAACTGTCAGTGAAAATGCAGCCAAGAGCAAGAAAAAACCCATATACAAAAGTAAAAAAAACAACAACAAAAAACAAAAAACCAATATTCATAGCAGCACTATCTGTAATAATAAACATTTGAAAACAAAGCAGTCTATTCAAAAATAAGAGAATGGCTTGATAAAATGTGGTAGACAAATGCAATGGAGTATTATGATACTGTAAGGAGCCAGAAAAACATGGGCAGACTTGTATAAGGTAAAGCAGAGCTAAAACAACTAATAAACGTAAAGACTATAACAATATAAATAAGGACAACATTAAAAGGCACCAAAATTCACATCAATTACAATGGATATTATTGGAACCAACTTTCAAAGGTAAAGCAAACATCATTCCTGGCTGTTAACAAATCTATAAGCTATAAAAGTGGAAAGTAGCAGTCACTTAATTAGGAAATTTCACTCAACCCTTCAAGGAAAAAGTAGGTTGTATGAAGTTCCGTTTGAGTAAATAGGATTTGTCTGCTATGTTGAAACAAAATACATACAACATATCAAAAATGTAACAATAACAAAACAAAAAAATGTAACCATGTCCATTATTCAATATTCACTCAAGAAAAAACAAGGAAGAACAAAAATTGTAGGGGAAGTACAAATAGTGCTTTTTCAATCAGCTTTAATATTTTCTTTATTACTATTATTCACAGAATCACAGATTTATTTTACAGATGAGGAAACCGAGCCCAGATCAAGGAATCTGTCCAAGGTCACACAAATAATAACGAAGTCAGAATCATACAAGCCCCAACTAAAAACATACAATACAGACCACAACCCTCCTTCGCTCCCAACTCTGGAAATTTAACTTTAGAATTAACATGCTATTTTAAAATAACAGTAAAAAAAAAAAACAGGGCTTAGGCAAATATTCTAATTGTTATACTTCTCCTCACTGCTCTTTTCAACATTTACCTTTGTTTGTATTTCAGGTAAAGTCCCTTCCAATAAGCAGTTTCCTCCTTTAAACTTGAAAAGTCTGGTTTTTCCTCACCATCCATGGTCAAAACAGTCTGTAAAGACAATAACATAGTAAAAAGTGTTAAGAAATAGACATGAGAAATAGGAACCATGTAAACAAATACATTTTTAATAAATTTTAGAACAGTAAAATTCATGCTTGGGAAAATTAAATATCAAAGATTCTAAGCAAGTGGAATTCTGTAACTTCTTTAGACCCAAATACAAAGTCATTTACTTTTATCTATTTTAATCTATTTTTATCCTTGCTTACCTCTGCAAAGATCAACAGTAATCATAAAACAAGGCACAAGAAGTCCTCATAGTTGTAGTTAACAGCTTTAAAGAGCACCACACTGTGGTAGGAAAAAGGACCCCTGAAAATATTGCTTTTGGGTCAAAAGAATATTATGGTAGCTCCTGACAGAATAACAATGCAGCTAACTCCTTGAAAAGCACTTGTTTCTGAAACCATCTGCCACCCAAGGAGAACCTCAGGGATAGCTACACACAGTTGTAGAAAAAAAGTGCATTCCTTCTTTGAGTTTGACTTCTAGATTTGCAGTACAACACATGTCAATGCTTCATAATGTGTTCTTCCACATAGCCTTCTCTTTACTTTAGTAAAGCTGGTTTTGACCAAGCTCTCTCTTTTCTTTTCTTTTCTTTTTTGGACTTGTGATTTCATTGGTATTGGGAACTCACCCTTAGTGTGCTCCCTCTACCAATGTGAACCAGCAATATTTCTGTAACATACAGTCTTAGAGGGGTGACTGGGTCACTGAAGTTAAGTAACTTGTGCCCAAGGTCACATAACCAGTACATATCAGAGGCGGGACTTGAACCAAGGTTTTCTTTATTCCAACGGAGGATCTGATAGATAGACAGAAGGAAAAAACTTTAGTCATTGACTTTACTAAGTATAATCTGGGACTCAAATTGGCTTTCTGGAATTCCCAATCAAGTCAATCAAACCTGAAGGCATAGTCTTAGGGTAAAGACATAAATTAACCTAGAACAGGCAAGTCAGTAATTAAGGCCAACTCAGAAAATGAAGAGTCTCAAATTAAGCTACTAAGTTTACATAACAAAGACACTTTGAAAAGGTCTAAGAAGGGTTACCAATTCAAAAATTAAAATTAAATTGAACTTTGCTAAAATACAGTAAATTTAATTTTGTCTTGTTATGCTTTCTAGCAACTGAACAACTAAATATCTGAGAAACATCAATAATAAGGGCTGAAGTCTTTTAAATGTTTATAAAGCCTTATATCCTTTGGTCTCTTATGAGGCCTAGTAGATATTAAAGGTATTATCAAACTGGTTAGTTAGTGAAAGTCATAAGGGGAATTCAAACTCAGGTCTTCCTGACACATCCAGATCTCTTCATTATGTCTCTCAAATCAATTACATAGCAGTACACAGCAGTTCTCTAGTATTAAACACATCCACAGTCTTGATGCTAGGTATGAAGAACACTGAATAAAATCACACAAAAATGAAACTGACATAACAGACAGAAATAAATGATGTCTATGACCCTGAAATCATTTCTAAATCTTCCATCTATGTACAATCTATGTACATCTATGTACAGACCACAGATTTTTCCAAGCAAAGATCAAATTCAAAACCCAACTAAAATAATGTATTTATTTCATTTAATTGAGACAAATCCAGGGAAATAGATAAAAGAACAGATACTAACATAGACATGTTTCCTGAAGAAATTTAATCTTTCAATCAATAAAATTAAGAGATCAACTATGTGCCATGTTAGTTGCTGTCCTTTGTTCTCAAAGAGGACTGAAATGGCATCACTATGCTATCAAGTTACAGTATGTCCAACTGTGGCTGATCACTGACCAATACAAGCTCAGAATGTTCTACCACAGGTCAGGCACAAATAGTCTGTGTGAATATCTGGAGTGGATTCTCTAAATTTACAAATCTTGAGGGGGTTTTTTGAGCTATTTCAATTCTGCTCTGCTCATACAGCACAGCACTTTCTCTGATGTGCGCACACCATGCTGAGTAGTCCTGTGCCATGGAGTCCCATGTCACACAATCAATTCCAAATTTCTTAAGAGAGACCTTGAGAGTGTCCTCGTATTGCTTCTTCTGACCACAAGGTGAGGGCTAGCCATGTGTGAGGTCTCCATAAAATAGTCTGTCAAGCATTCAAACACTGCTTTAGAGAGTGCAACTCCAATGGGCTGGCCACATCGTTCTTCAAACGTGCCATGTATTATGCTAGGCATAACAGAAATGATGAATGAAACAATGCCTACCCACGAAGGAGCTTAGCCTATGTAAATTAATTACCATAAGGAGACCACCTAAAAACCACCTCAGCCAATAAACTATTTGTCAAGCAAAGGCACATGGAAGTCAAAGGTAATAATGGCTTGGAATTGAGGTGTCAAAAATAAGACTGAATGTGGTAGAACCAGAAGAAAACATAACTGAGAAATACTTAACAAAATAAATAAAATAAAATAAAACAGAACAAAGATAATGTTAATATGTCATTTTCTAAGTCAATATATGGCCTGAAAAGATCTTCATGTACTGTTTAGTAGCACCCCATTCCTCCATTTCTATTTGAGTTTGACACCAATGGTTTAGAACATAAACTCATTTGTAAAATCCTGCAGGCCATCTCCCTGATGAAAACTAAGTAAAGGCAGGGGCTGCTCCATTTTAGTGTTGGTTTCCTCAACACTTCACACAGCACCAAGCACACAGAAGGAACTGAATAAATGTTTGTTGACTGACTGATTAGAAGACTGTGAGCAGTAGTAGCCTCATAAAATAAGATGCAATGGAGTGGAAATTAAATTAAAAGAAAATCTAGTTAGAGACATGACAAAGAGGCTCCAACCACCTCCAATACCTATAAAATATGGCTCTAACCAAATTTTAGAGCCAAAGAACTCACAAAGTGAGAGAGAGAAACAAATCTCCCACTGAAAGCAGCCTGGCAGACTGACAGGAAGGGGCTATTGCACCAAGCTGAGAGCAGTCCCATGTGAGCTGCACAGTCCCAGACCCAAGGCAGCCCCAACTGGCAGCACAGACCATCCAGAACAGACTTCAGGAGAGTGAATCACTAGCAACTGTGGCGGTTTCCAGACTTCTCAACCCATAAATGCCAAAGAGAAAGTAAAAGGTCAGTGGGGAACTCTGTTGGAACTGAGTGATAGAAGAGTGAGGTCTGACTCCTGCCCCCACGGCGAGAAGTAGAGGAGGTGTGGGAGCTTGTAATGGTTATGGGATTTGAAGATCTTCCATGCCCCTTGAACTCATTAATGTAGCAGGAAGCGGTGGGGCAAGAGGAAGCCAGAGCCAAGCTAGAGCCAGTTAGGTGAATGGAAACAGCGGGTAGCAGCTGTGGCGTGAACCTTTTTTTTTTTTTGAGCCAGCCAGAATTTCTGCTAAGGACTGCGGAGGATGGGAACTGTGGGGGGTTGGAGCTGCTGGGAACGCGCTGCCTGCATGCTAAGCAGTTGCCATGAGTGTGGAGAGAAAGATTTTTGCCTGAAGTAGCCTGTTCTATTTTGAAGGCTTGAGAATGCAGGTGTTTACTGCATTAACTACATGTGCCAACTCCATAGCTACTATGATGGCTTTGACTTTCTGGTTTGGGGACTCAGTTTTCTGGTATTTGAATAAATGTTCTAGCTATTTTCCCCCATGTAGATAGCCTGTTACATTCTGTGATTAATAACCTTATCAGCATATTTATAGTTACTGTAGGCATTGTGAATACTGCATTGTTGATACATGGCTGCAGCTGCTGGCACGAGGCTGCCTCCAGAGCTCCTGGCCTGCAGATTGTAAGGGAACTCAGTGACCATTCAGCGGGTAATCATTCTTGCTTTGAACTGCTTAGATCTGGGTCACAGTCTTGGGTGGTGGTCCTGGGGGGTGTGGCTAGTGTACCAGAGCTTGTAGTGGCTGTAGAGAGGGCGTCTTCCTCATAGCTCTGACAATATCTGTGAAAACCCCAGTGATTTGGGACACAGCTCTCTCCACTCTGGAAGTAGAGTTCTACCATGGCAAAGAGCTCAAAAGTCAAGTAATTGGCTGGCTAGATGAGCAAACAGAGGAAGCGCAATCAGACCACAAATCCTTTTTTGGGGACAAAAAGCATCAAAACATGAAACCAGAAGAAAAAAAACAAAGTCAAAACTCCTGCATCAAAAGCTTCCAAGAAAAACATGAACTGGTTACAGGCCATGGAGGAGCTCAAGAAGGATTTGGAAAATCAAGTAAGAGAAGTGGAGGAAAAATTGGGAAGAGAATTGAGAATGATGCAAGAAAATCATAAAAAGCATGCTAAAGGAGACACACACACACATACACATATACACCAGCAAAAAAAAAAATACTGGAGACATGACAAAGCAAAAATCACTAAGAGTGAAACAGGAAGAGCCAAGAGGCAAAAATACAAATGTTTTATCTATATTTTTATAATAAATTCTTTTCTTCATTGACAATGAAGGTACCATATCTGGACTCAAATAACAGAGTCTTATATGTTCTTCTTAACAAAGTAGAAATAATGAAGAAAAAAAGATGAGAAGAGCAGCTAGACTAGACCAAGTATATGCAAAGAAGTTACATCTTTATGAGTACAAAAAAAGGCAACAGAGAATGTTAGTAACTACTGACCCTTATAGATATTTCCTAGTTCTATTAAAATTGTATAAGAAACATCTACATACACAATGAGAGTATTCCTAGAATCATAGTTGATTTCCATTATGCCTCTTCTTCCACTTCTCTTTTAACCATTCCCTCCCTCTGCCCACCCCACAAAGAAAAACAAAGACCAGGGGTGTCTAGATGGCGCAGTGAATAGAGCACCGGCCCTGGAGTCAGGGGCATGTGAGTTCAAACTCAGCCTCAGACATTTAACACTTACTAGCCATGTGACCTTGGGCAAGTCACTTAACCAAGTGCCCTAGATTACCCCCTCCAAAAAGCAAAAAACAACAACAAAAAAAGACATGTGGCTAAGACAGCTGCCTGAACAGAATGCTTGGAAGCCCAGCTCCCACATATGCACTCCAACAAAAATCTAAATATTGCATCAGACCAAATAATGACCAAGAAATACAACTGAGGGGTGGCTGAGTGATGCAGTGAATAGAGCACCAGCCCTGGAGTCAGGAAGACCTGAGTTCAAATCCAGCCTCAGACATTTAACACTTACTAGCTGTGTGACCTTGGGCAACTCTCTTAACCCCAACTGCCCTGCCATCCACCACTCCAAAAAGCCAAAAAAAAAAAAAGAGAGAAATACAACTGAGTAACTTACAGTAACTACAATGATTTAATCCGTCCCAGAACCATACAAAACGCCAAAAGATCACAGTGAAATTGTAAAAGGGGTCCACTAAAAAGTCAATAACAATGCAAGCGAACAAGAGGAAGTCTCTCAGCACAACTAAGGACGGGCCAGAGATGCCAACTCTGTTCAGAAAAAGAAGAGTTCCTAAAACAAAGTCTCAAGGTGGTCAGAAATCCATACTATGAACACCAGAAGTCACCTAAAGCCACAGAAACCAGTACGGATCGAATAACATTCAGTGTGAGACATCTCAGGCCTAGAGGGTCTGAGTTCTACAGCATTCTGTCCTAAATGCCACAGAAGGCTCTGAAAATTCAGTGTTCTAAATCTCAAAAGATCAAGAGGACCTAAAATCTACTACTGTGAACATTCTGATCACAGACACTTCTGAGGAATCCAGAGTAAGCAAACTGACTAATCACCCAAAAATACACCAGTGGATATACCTGGTCTTGGCACAACGCACTACTTCAGGAACCGAGGCTTCAGAAATATGTAAAAAACAAAGATACCAAGCACTAAACTTAGAATTATTACTGATCCACATAATTATTACAAATCCAAAGATAATAAAAAATCCAATCTAGAAGAAAGACAGTCGACAAGAAGTATCAAGCATAAATTCAAGCAAAAACGTGGATTTTCCACAAGTACTATTTGAATACCTGGGAAGAATTTGTTTAATGAAATAAAAAACCTGGAGGAATGAACTAGAAGGCAAAAAAAAAGTTTAAAGTGTTAAAATGTTCCAAAGTAGTGTGCTCCCTAGAAATTAGGTAAACCAAATATAAATAAATGACTACGTGGACAAGAAATGTTGGATAGCAAAAAACTGTAACAAAGACAGGCAAAAGCAAAAGATTAAATGATCAAATATGACAGTATATGCAACATTCTATACCTACAATCCCTCACCTCTTTGAGAAAAGCGATTTGTTACATCATCTGTTCTACAAGAGTAAAGGGCACAGGAGGACATGGGCTACGGAGAGGCAAGACTGTGGTAGATAAGGATGAGAGGGGCAAAAACAAAGAATTTTCCTCTCCATAGACAGTAACTCTTAATCATAGGAATAGAATGAATGGGAGTTTACCTCTACAGGATAGGAAAATAATCAGAAGAAATTATTTGTATATCTAATTTTAAAGGAATTTATAAGCTTTTTGCGTCAAGCATAAAACTAGAAACTAGACACTGGCAATCAGAAGGTAGCTAAGTAACAATAAGTCAGACAAGAGGCATGAAGAAACTTAGGTACACAAAGAACATGGCAACACGTTCAGGGTGTCTTCATGGCATTCAAATGTAACAATATATTAATTGTGAAAGAGGCCTATAAGAGTCATATTACAGTTTATAAACACCTAAAAAAATTAAATGCACCTAATATAATGAAAATTGTCAACATCAAAAGAAGGTCTAGAAATTTTTTTAAATTAATATTCATTAACCATTGTAGGGTAGGAAAGGGGGAAAATCAAGTGAAAGAAAATATCAACTAAAAGAAACAATTCCAACTTAGTTTTGTTTTTAAGGGGAAATATATACCTTTCTGTTCTGGGGAGAGGTTTCAGTATATGAAAATATGAGTGTCAATTATGTTCTGCTTTTAAAAAAAAATGTGTCAAAATGTGCCCAATATATCAAAAGTCATAAAACTGTCTGCTTTTCTATATTCCTTTCTATGTTTTTGATTGTTTCTACTATTTTCTACATCACTCATTACTCCCCAAATGTCCCTTCTTACCAAAAAAGCCTGTTAGTATAGTAGAACAAAACTACTTATTAACCCTTGTTTGTAAATGCATCGTCTCATTTTTAACTTCTGGTTTAACACTTCTCTACCAAGTGATAGGAAGCACACTTCAATCACGTCTTCTGAAGTCAAAACTGGTCATTACATTGATCAAAGAAAGTGCTTTAGTCTTTCAAAGTTATTTTCCTTTACATTATCGTGGTCATCATGTAAATTATTCTCTTAGTACTGCTCATTTCACTCTATATCAGCTCATACAAATAGTCTCTAGTTTCTCTGAATCTTGTCATGTTCAGCATTTTTTACTACTACATTCCACTACATTCACAATTTGTTTAGCTGAACCTTGGAGGCACACAATTTGATTACACAACTAGTAGTCCTTTTCTACAACAAAAAGTACTACTATACAGAATTCTGTACATAGGGGTCCTTTCCTTCTTTTTATCTCTTTGAGGTATATTCCTAGTAATGGTTTCAATGAGCCAAAAGGTGCACACATTTTGAAACATAGCTCCAACTGCTTTAAAGAACGGTTTGCCTAATTCACAGCTCCACCAACAATGCTTTTTAGCATACCTGTATACCAGTCTTACAGACCCCCCAACAATCGTCAATTTCCTTTTATTTGGGGTAGCAGCTCAGAACAATTTCAACTTACATTTCTTTCACTATTAGTGAATTAGAGCATTTTTTCATATGATAATAGCTTGGATTTCTTTCATTGAGAACTACTTTTATTTATCTTACTTTGGAATGGTTTGTTCTTACACATTTACATTAATTCCCTAAGTATCTTAAATACCAGACTTTTATCTCAGGAATTTGCTGCAAGAATTTTGCCCCCAGTTAACAGATTCCCTTCTAATTTTAACTACTGGTTTTTCTTGTGCAGAAATTTTTCAATTTTATATAATCCAACTTGTCCAGTTTATATTTTATGATCATCTCTATCAGAGTTTGATCAAAAATCCTCCCTTATCCCCATATATATTTGTAAAAGATATCATCTATTTCTCTGCTCCTCTAATTTATATATGATCTTTTTATAGATACCTATCCATTTGGAGATTAATATGGTTTAAAACATGAAGTGTTTGCCTAAATTTAACTTATGAGAGCCTATTTTCTAGTAGTTTTGTCTAATAGGGAGTCCCTGGGCTTAGGTAACACTATTCTACTTTATTTGACTGTTCCTGAGTCTTGTTTATGTAATCTGTTTTAGTGGTTAACTTTTCCATTTTTTAAGCAGTACTAAATAATTTTTGTGATAACTGCTATAATCACTAGCCCACACCCCAAATACCTATTCCCTCTTTAGACTACATATTACAAAATAATATTAGGATAATACTTTACTTTTGGTCTCTGGTCTAATCTAAATGAGGAATCTTATCAATCTTTTAGGAACTATCAATTTTGGAACAATCAACTCCTTTCCATATAATTTTTTAAAAATAACTTCAATTTTACTGAGAATGCACCATCTCACAGTTGGCGTGCTAGGTATTATATTAAGTAGCCTTCTCTTTAGCAACATAGTCCTTCTTAAGTAGGGCTCATGAATACTTTCTTCTCCTTGATGATCCAGAAGCAGCCAAGGTCAAATCTGCAGGTGGTATTGATAAACTTCAAG
The DNA here is from genome assembly GCA_028627135.1 of Pseudochirops cupreus. NCBI lineage: Eukaryota > Metazoa > Chordata > Mammalia > Diprotodontia > Pseudocheiridae > Pseudochirops > Pseudochirops cupreus. Next base: position 187,546,018 of record CM053584.1, on the reverse strand, counting down.
TCAATCTTTAGGGTATGTTTCAACTGTATCAACAGACTTTCATGGGGTGAGAAAAAATATTTTGGTTCCTAAAACACAGACTTTTGGCATGACAAAAATCACCAGTCATTTTACCACAGTGACAAATCCTCTTATCAGACAGACCATAATCAGCGTCTGTACTGTTTTAAATTACCCTTAATATATCGTACCACTGGGAGTAGAGCCAAGATGGCAGCACAGAAGTAGTAAAACTCTGTGACTTCCCCCATAATTATCTCAAATACCTATAAAATATGACTCTAAACAAATTTTAGAGCTACAGAACCCACAAAGTGACAGAGAGAAACAAATCTCCCACTGAAGGCAGCCCAGCAAGCAGACAGGAAGGGTCCATTGCAGCACTGCTGGGAGTTGAGCCCAGCCCTCTGTGAGGCCGAGGTTTTAGCCCCAGGGTGGCCTCGACCAGTGGCCACAGCAGACTTCAGGACAGTGGATCACTAGCAGTAGTGGCAGTTTCCATAATTATCAAACCATAAATGCCAAAGAAAAAGTGAGAGGTCAGTGAAGAACTCTGTTGGAACTGGGGAGGACGGAGGACTGGGTCTGGCCCCTGCCCCCAGAGCTAGAAGTGGCAGAGGTGTGGTGGCCTTGCAGCTGCCTCCACGTGGCTGCTTCACAGTTCCTGGCCTGCAGATCATAGTGGGATGAAGCAACCATTCAGAGGGTAATCACTCTTGCTTTAACCTGCCTGGATCCTGAGGTGTGTGACCAGCGAGCCTGAGTTTGTGGGAGCTGCTGAGATGGCAACCTCCTAATGTGGGGCAGCTGTGAAAACCCCAGTAATTTGGGACAAAGCTCTCCTCGCTGAAAGCAGAGTTCTATTGTGGCAAAGAGCTCAAAAGTCAAGTAATTGAGTGGCAACATGACCAAGCAAAGGAAGCAAAGCAAGCACAGAAATCCAACTTTAGATTCCTTTTTTGGGGACTAAAAGGATCAAAGCATGGAATGGGAGGAAGACAACAGAGTCAAAATTCAATTAATGTGATAGATGCAAGCTAGTCAAGGGTTTTAACATGCCACTAAGTACCTGCCTCTAGTTGAGCATGGATGTGATGTGCTACTACATACTATAACAAGAATTGTGTTCTTTTTTTTTAAGAGCCCTTAAAGAAATTATATTAAGAGGACATTCTCAATCTACCCCTTTAAGGGGGTGAGAGGTCCACAGGTGTTACACATCACAGGTTTTAAAATTTTTTCCAATGTATCGATTAGTACTTATTTTTTTCCTCTTTTTCCTTCCTTTTTTAATCTTTTTAAAAAATACTATTGGGGTCAAAGGATATGAACCGGCAATTTTCAGAGGAAGAAATTAAAGATATCTATAAGCATATAAAAAATGCTCTAAATCACTATTGATTAGAGAAATGCAAATGAAAACAACTCTGAGCTACCACATCTCACCAGTGAGATTGGCTAAGATGACAAAACAGGAAAATGATAAAATTGGAACACATCCATTGTTGGTGGAGTTGTGAACTGATTCAACCATTCTGGAGAGCAATTTGGAACTATGCCCAAAGGGATATATAAAAGTGCATATCCTTTGACTTAGCAATACCACTTCTAGGACTATATCTGAAAGAGATCATATAAGTGGGAGGAGGACCCATATGTACAAAAATATTTATAGCAGCTCTTTTTGTGGTGGCAAAGAATTTAAAACAAGGGGGTGCCCATCAGTTGGGTAATGGCTAAACAAGTTGTAGTATATGAACGTAATGGAACACCAATGTGCTATAAGAAATGAGAAGCAGATGAACTTCATAATAACCTGGAAAGACTTATATAAACTGATGCTGAGCGAGGAAAGCAGAACCAAGAAAACTTTGTACACAATTGCAGACACATCGTATTTGTAACAACCAACTTTGATAGACTGGGCTCCTCTCAGCAATGCAAGGTTGTAAGACAACTCCAAAAGACTCATAATGGAGAGGGCTATCCACATCCAGAGAAAAGAACTACAGAGTCTGGACGCAGACTGAAGCAAACTACTTGCTCTCTCTCTTTTGTGTTTAGTTTTGTTTTGTTCCTTCTTTATCATTGTTCACTCCATTGATTAGAATTCTTCTTTACAACCTGACTAATGTTTAATGCTAAGGTATTTGTAGAATCTATATCCCACTGCATGCTGCCATGGTGGGGGAGGGGGGAGAAGATGGAAGGAGATGGTGAGGGAGAAAATTTGGAATTAAAGGGATTGTGGAACTGAATGTTGTAAACTAAAAGTAAATAAATAATTGTTTTAAAAAATGCCTTTTGTATATGTGGTGGCACTCTGGGAGAGGAAGGGATACTAAGAAAATCTATGATAATGTAAAAGACAAAAGACACAATTAAAAAAATGTCAGTTTCAAAGTAGTCAATAAACACTATGTGCCTATGAGCTAGCCACCATGCTAAGCTTTGGGAATATAAGGAAGGGCAAAAGACAGTCCTTGTCTTCAAGGAACTCACAATCTAATGGAAAAACAACCTAATAAAGGAAGACAAAACACAAAGAAGTTAAAGGGGGTAGGGGAGAAGAGCATTATGAGGCATGGGAAAGGGTATTATCAAGTATAGGGAAATGTGGCCTTCCAAAATCAAAGGGAGGAAGAGGCCCCAGGTGCAAGGACCACTGAAGATGTGTAACTTTCAGGACTGATAGTATTATTACAAGACAATGACATTCCAAAAAGGAAGATGAAATCCAGGAAAGTACAACCAGGATGGAAATGAGAAAGGGGTAAGGAGGATTTAATAAAATGAACAAAAGGTAGAATACTTCAGATGGAAACACTGCCTTTACAAAAAAAGAAGCTTGTTATTACATTAGAACAAAAATTTGGTGTAACTGAATGGTATGAACATGGTCCTATAGTAAGACGACAATAGAATGAAATGTTGGAATGTCTGAATCTATGGTACGGAATATTATAAAAAATGCAGGTGAAATAAAAGAGTAAAGTCAAATCAGTTTTTTTGTGGTCTGCAAACAACTACAAAGAACAAGAGTGTTACACCGATAGAAATGGCATATCTTTTAGCTGTACAGACTGAAAACTGTAATAAAAACACATTCCTTTTAGCGCCCATTCAGACAAAAGCATCAAGCATATGACAGTGAAAGAAAATGGAAATGAAGTGGCTAGTAAGGAAATAATATATAATATTAAAATTATCAGAGAGACTATTCTAAAGAAATGAAATGATTGCAGCAGAGCCAAGATGGAGGCATAGAAGCAGGAAAACTCCACAGCTCCCACATAGCCACCTCAAATACCCATAAAATATGACTAAACAAATTTTAGGGCTACAGAACTCACAAAATTACAGAAAAACACATCTCCCGCTGAAGGCAGTTTGGCAGGCAGGACAGAAGGGCTCATTGCAGCATACTAGGAGCCGAAACCAGCCCAGCCTGAAATCATGGCTTGGCCCTGGGGCAGCCAGGAAAAGCCACAGCTGGAGCCTAAAGGAGAGTGGATCAGCAGTAGCTGTGGCAATTTCCAGAATCATCAAGCCATAAGAAATAAAGACTGAGTGAAAGGTTAGTGGAACTCAGCTAAATTTGAGGGAGAGGATCCAACCAAATTGTCTCCAGGGCAAGGAAGCAGCAGCCCTGCAGGCACCTCCACGGTTTCAGAAGCTCCCAGTCTGCATATTGCAGGGGTGGGGGGGTCAAGCAAATCATTCACAGGCTAAGTGCTCTTGCCTTAAGCTGCCTGGATCAAGACTGTGATCTTGGGTGGTGGTCCTGGGGTGAGTTTTTCAATGAGCCAAAACTGCTGGGGGCTGAAGAGACTGCGCCTCCTAATAGCTCCGGCAACTGCGAAAACCACAGCAATTTGGGACAGAGCTTTCCCCTCCGGAAGCAGAGTTCTACAAAGCTAAAAAGTCAAGTAATTGACTGGCAACATGAGCAGGCAAAGGAAGCAAAGTAAGAACAGCAATCCAACTTTAGATTCCTTCTTTGGGGACAAAAAGGATCAAAGCATGGAACAAGAAGAAGACAACACAGTCAGAACTCCGGCACCAAAAGCTTCGAAGAAAAAGGTAGACTGATTACAAGCCATAGAGCAGCTTAAGGAGGATTCTGAAAACCAAGAGAAGTAGAGGAAAAATTGGGAAGAGAAATGACAATGATGCAAGAAAATCATGAAAAGAGAGTCAACAACCTGACTGAAGAAAATAACACCTTAAAAAACAGATTACCTCAAATGGTAAAAGAGGCCCAAAAAGCCAATGAGGAGAAGAATGCCTTAAAAAGTCAAATTTGCCAGGTGGAAAAAGAATCTCAAAAGCTTTCTGAAGAGCACAATTCCTTCAGAATTAGAGTGGAGCAAATTGAAGCAAATGACTTTATGAGAAATCAAGATACTATCAAACAGATCCAAACAAATGAAAAATTAGAAGGCAATGTGAAATATCTCCTTGAAAAAAAACCACTGACCTGGAAAATAGATCCAGGAGAGACAATTTTAAAATTATTGGACTACCTGAAAGCC
>CM053584.1:187522679-187540983 GCA_028627135.1 Pseudochirops cupreus | reverse complement strand
GAAGGGACATTTAATCAGACTCTCACAGTGTGCTCACTATGGAGAGGTTCTGCGTAATTTCACACGTTCAGGCTGTACTTGATTGCTTGTCCTTCCAATGGGGGTGGGTGGCGAGGGAGGAGGAGAAAGAATCTGCAATCTGGAGTTTCATAATCAAATGTTATGAATGTGTATCTATCTATCTATCTATATATATATATGCAATTATTATTATTATTACTATTGACTACATCCAACTGGAACTTGATATACACAGGCACTGTGGTTGGGAGATCCATCCTGGCCTACCGAAAAGTGACATAGGAGAGAACAGACTGGGGGAGGGGGCACACACTGGGATGGCTGTTTTGGGGTGGTGGGTGGGAGAAAGAGGAGGAGAAAATATGTAACTCAAAATCTTGGGGAAATGAATGATGCAAACTAAAATAAAATTAAAAAAAAAAAACAATTGAAAAGGAACATATACTTGGCCATAACATAGAAAGGATCTCCAAAACGATATAGGAGTACTTAGCTCAGGCAGACATCCCACTCCATCTCCATATGGAGCCTGGTCAGCAAGAGAGGCTATCTTAGGACAATGAAGTTTTAGGAGCCGGAAGCCCCCGCAGGGGTGGAACTTTTATGTCCAGAGGTGACCGGGAAGCCATGTCATTACCAGAAGCAACCAGGAAGCTGTATAAAGGGAGGCATAGTGTAAGCCAATCAAGTCCTAGTGACAGGTGTGTTGCCTTTTAAGGAGTAACATGGTAAGACACTGGTTCTATCACATACCACTTTATGGTGGGCAAGATCTTATGGCTCTTCTAGAAAACCTTCTAGCATGTAAATGCTTTAAATGCTTTTAAATCATTGGACAATCTTCCTATGGTAAAAATGAAAAAAATAAACCAAAAAGAGCAAAAAAAAAAAAAGGGGGGGGGCAGCTAGGTAGTGCAGTGAATAAGGGCACCAGCCCTGGAGTCAGGAGGACCTGAGTTCAAATCCGACCTCAGGCACTTAACATTTACTAGCTGTGTGACCTTGGGCAAGTCGCTTAACCCCAAATGCCATGCCCTGCCCTCCCCCTCCAAAAAGCAAAAAAAAAAATAAAAGAGTAAAACCAAAACAGTCACAGGACAACAATGATATACCCTACAGAAAAAAGAAAAAAAAATTCTAAGGAGAACAAAAGCAGAAATCCTAAGCTTTTCCTCCTTTTAGAAGGACTAAGTCTTAGATCTCAACAATCCAATCCATGTGTTGGGAGATACCAAATCACTTTACAGGGCAAGGTAGCGATCACAAGCAGAAGCAACAACAGGAACATCAGGATCACAGCACAAATGAAGACATCTCTAACATAGTCAACAATTTTTTATCACACATCAGCATCAGTTGCAGAAAAGTGACTAAGTCTAAAGTGACTGCCACTAAAAAGTGGCAGACCTCGTACAGGGAGCTTGAATCAGGATTTCTGTTGATACTGAAGTTCTCCAAATAACATCCTCCCCTCAGTACTGCCTTGCTCATCCAACCAAAATAACCCCCTCCCTGAGAACTCTGCCCCTTTAGAAACCTCTGCAAAAATGGTGTCCCATTCTTCCATGGGAACTAAATAAGGACTCTTCCCTCACCTTTATCCAGAGATTCACAATAACTACCAACTCGACTAAGAAGATCCCCTTTGTTCTACTATAGTTACAAACCAACTTCCTCATTAGGAAGTTCCTTCCTCATTCCTTGCTTTCTGAAAAGCAATGGTTCTGCCAAGTTTCTTCTGGGAAGAAATTGTCTGAATTATCCCAGAGGGAAGGAAGCCTTCCAAATGAGAGAAACTTAAACTATTTCTCCAGAGCATTATGGAGCCCTTTAAGGGGGGGTAAGGACTTTAAGGTGCAGGATCTCTGCTCCAGAAAAGAAATAAGGAAGGGTTATTATGTCCAAAAGCAGTTCATTCTAGTCAGGTAAGTCTTGCTGGAGGCTAAAACCAAGAAACTGCTGGACTAGAGAACTCTTCCATTTCCTAAGGTGACACTGATTCGTCATGGACATAGTTCCTTAAAGACTGGACACCTAACCTGAGCAGTCAGATATGATGATCAGCAGAGGCAAACTTCTTGCCCTGAAATGGGATAAAAGTGAAATGTTATCAACTGGGGAACAAAATAAGAGCTACTTGCACTAAGTAGGTGTTACAACTGGCATATAGAATCCAAGTGGGCTAGAATAGTTGCCTGATCCTTAGTTAGGGGAATCATATGGTCCTACATCCAGCACAATATTGTATCACCACCCCAATGTACAGATTAGCAATTGAACCAATCCTCAGATCCTGCAGTTCTTTTAATGGCTCTAACCTTATTATTTAATTCAGCAGAAAGCAGATTATGGAGATGAGGGTGGTTGCAGAATTCCTGAAGGAGCCAAGATGGGCACTATCTGGGCTCCTGAGTCCTCGAGTCTCTTTGTACAGTAAGTAATCCACTTGAAGTTGGCTTTGTTTTCTGAAGTTGCTCTGACAAGTTGGGCTTATGATCCCACTGGCTTCAGGACCTCTGAAGGATCCCCAACAAGAACACCAACTGGCTTCTACACATCTTGTAAAGTCCTAGACTGGATGGTATTTCCCTTCTGTTTTCGTGAATCATTGCTTCTTATGGTTTTCTTTTTCAGCTTTGGTAAAGAGTTTCTCAAGGGAGCTGGTAATAGTTGGAAACTTCCACATTTCACTTTTGCAGGAAATCATCTATTTTTTCAATGAAGAACTGAGAAAATAAAACTCTACTCAGCTAAGTGGTAAAGAATTAATCACCCCAGCACCTGGCACAGCATCCTAAGAACAAATGATGCCTGCATCAAAATGGGCACGGGCTGAACTGAAGAGTGTGGAATGAGTGGACACGAGCCAGACAGGTTGTCATAGCAGTTCCAATTTATTAATCAGAGAGCAGGGCTTATATAATGAATGTAAAGCAATTATGTCTTAGGTTCCCATGAGAGAATGTTTAATATCCTTGTTCCCTTGCATGCATCTATGTCTGAATCACTGCCCTATTATCATTTCCTAACCTTCTGCAAGTCAGGAAGAGATGGTGAGCCAATCTTAAGACATAATATAGCCTTCACAGGGAGCTGGCTTGGGAAAAATCCTGGACCAGACTCTTCCCATGTATGGATGGGGTCAGAAACTGGCCCTCGATAAACAAAAGTACTTAAAAAATTCCACTTGTGCTAAGGGTCTCCATATCTAGTTAAGTTGGTCCTCAAGCAGTAAATTCAGCCTCTCACTAGGAACATGCTCAAAACCTTTCAAAGATGGCAGAAACTACCTACCAGAAGTTATGCTTCTATGATACAACCTTCAGAAACCCACCATCACCTCCATATTATGATGAGGCACTAAAGTTGAACTTATATCCAAATTATTTTTTTTCATATTAAGGTTAGTTAAGGAAAAAAAGGGAAGTATTCCTTCTCCAGCCCCAATTCTCCTGAGCTCCATTTTCACCTGCCTATTGAGCATTTCCCTTGGAATAGGCATTTCATTAGCACCTGAAACTAGAAAATATACAAAACTAAACTTACCATTTTTTCTTCAAGACTGCCCTACTTCCTGCCTTCCTTAGAATAAAATAATGTTTGCCACCATTCTCTCAGGCTCTCATCTTTGACATCTTCCATACCTCACATCCAATCAATTGCCACGTTATGTTTGTCGACTTCTGATACTAAAATTAGCATGCAAACTCTGTTGAGTTCCAAAAGCATTTTACTTATCTATAGATCCATATTACTAATATGGTAGAGGAAAATTATCACTAAAACAAGAAAAGGCTTATGATAAAATAAGAATATTGCCCAAAGCAGTGCCTAGGATTTATGAACCTGAACACAGGTTCATAGGATGAGGGTACAGGCAGCTACTAGGAAGAAAGACAAGTACTGAGGCTATCACTTCCAGTAGGTCACAGAAGACAGGCAGATGCTTGCAGTGATTAACACTGAATATGCAATGCTCATATTTCATGGACAAATGACTATCTTCTGTTTTCAATATGGATGCTGCTATCCCTCACAAATGAGAATGTAAAGAGACTTGAGGAAAACCTCTCTCTTCTCTAAGATATATAAAAAAAAGAATGCTCCAAAAATAAAATAACCAACAATAAAAACCAGGAAAGGTTTCGATGTAAAAACAAAGAAGAAAAACACAAAAAGGAATCTTGACCTGTATGAGGAGATTAAAGGGTTAATGAATACTACACACACACACACAAAAAAAGGAACTGGACATCTGGAGCTAAAAAAACAAACAAGGTTATTTAAGCAGAGGGAGCTGTACATTCTGAAGAAGCAGCAACTATTTGTCCTCCAAAGAATGATGCTATGAGTCCATGAGTTGTCAAAGATCCGGAGAAGAAAAACCAGTGGTGGTTGGTGACTGCCTGTTTAATTTAACCATACTTTTTATTATCTAGGAATGGCTTTAATTTCTGTGAAATTACTAAATTGCTTGGTTTGTAATCCCAGTTTCACAATGAAGAATAAAACTAGAGATCACACTGGAAAAAAAGAAAATAGAACTCACTGGCCCTTCTACATTGCTCCCCAGGAAGGACTTGAAGGACCAAGGGGTGGCACGGTTGGGAAGCAACTTGTTTTCTGATAAGGAGGAGGTAAAAGTAAAAACCCAGCAAACACAGAATAAAGAGGGGGGTAGTTCTTCAGAGGCTTCTCCTCATCCAAGGCAGGAAGCACGAAGTTCTGGATGATGTATCAGAGAACACTAAATGAATAGTGGTACAGGATAATTCGTCCTGACCTGTGATGATGATCCTGATTAAATAGGAAAAATGTCATTGTAGTCCTGCTCCTGTATTTTTACATCAAGAGATCCATTGTGAATTGTAAAGAGTTGACAACATTCACTACAAGTACCATATTATTTAAATCCAGGATTCAGTCCTTCCAATGGGGATATGGCAGGATGAAATCTTGGGTGCTAAGTGCTGGGAACACAAAGAAAGGTAGGGGGAAAAAACAGTTCATGATTTTCAAGGTATTGAAAGTCTAATGCAAGACAAAATGCAAACAACTATATATGATGTTTGTACATAGATACATACAGTATAAACTGGAGATTATCTTGAAGGGAAGGCACTAAGATTAAGGAGGACTGGGAAGAACCTCTTGTAGGAGACAAGACTTGAGCTGAGACCTGAAGGAAGACTGGCAGAGATGAGGAGGATGAGAGGTCCAATAGCCTCCTACCTTGGTGTCTCTATCTCAAGCCTCTCCTGCTCCAATCTATTCGCCATAAAACAGCCAAAGTGATTTCTAAAGCAGAGATCTGACCATGTTACCCTCACACACACACACACAAACTCCAGAGGACCCCTATTTTACCTCCAGGACTAAATTAAAAACACTTCAGTTTGGCATTTAAAGTTTTTCACTAGATAGCTCTTTCCTACTTTTCCAGTCTTCTTGGACATTAATTCTCTCCACACTATATAATCCAAACATACTACACTACTTTATTGTTCCTCATATGTGATGTTCCATCTCCTGTCTGCATGCCTTTTCACTGGGTGTCCCATCATGTCCTCTTTGTTTTCACCTCAAATTCTTGAAATCTCTGATTTCCTCCAAGTCGTACTTTCTGCAAGAGGCTTTTCCAGGCATTCCTTACCCTCTAATGTTATCCAGAAATACTTTGTATATATGCTATAAGATATTTATAGATGTACAAATATGAAGAATTCAGAGAAACTTGGGAAGATAAATTATTTGACGCAGACCAAAGAAAATAGAACAAAAAGAAAAATATAAACTACAAAAATATAAATGAAAACACTAAAAAAAAAAAAAAAGGAGCCAAACTGATGAATAACCAATTTTGGTTTCAGAGGAGAAATAACAAATCTCCTTCTAGTCTACAAACACAGAGAATGCGCATTCTCTCAGATATGGTCCATGTGTTCATTTGTTTTGGTCAGCTCTTTCTTTGTTATAAGACAGGGTTCTGGGTGAGATGAGGCTATTAACAGTAATGCCAAAAACTGTCAACAGACTTATTATATATGTTGTATGTGTGTGTATACATGTGTGCATATACATATAGATATAAAATCAACTCCGACAACATTTACCTACAAGCCAAGCACTAACTCCAATCCCAAACTGACTTCTTCCCTAATAAATGCAGCCCATTCCTAGGAACATTACTGAAACGACACCACCAGTTTATAGAAAAACAGGGAATTCAGTTTTTTAAAAGCGGGTAGTAGCTGCACAGAAGAGCAGGCAGGCAAGATCCAGGATCCTTAGGAGATGAAAAGTCGGCTCACAACTCTCCAACAAGTTAGCAGTGCAAAAGCAGAGCAAGTCATGCTTCAAACTCCCATTCATAAGAAGGGATTCTTGGGGACCCTATGGGAACAACAGACTCATGACAAGCAAAACTAAATATAACAGGGATCTCTAAGAAAACATAAGGTCAAAACACTCAAGCAAACAACTTATTGAAAGCAACCTTTTTTTTTTTGCAAAAAGAAATCAAAGTTTGGTTAATGAAGTTTTTTTTTAAGGGATAAAAGAAAAAATTCAGGAAGACAAGGAAAAAGCAAGGAATATAAATTATTTAATTAATAAAACACAGAACAGAGATCGTTTTTTAAAAGTCACCAAGGTGTAGTGGATAGAATGCTGGACAGATAGAATAAGGATGACCGGAGTTCAAATCCCATTTCAAACATTTATTAGCAGCATGGCCTAGGAGGACAATTCACTTAACTTCCCTAGGTTCGTTTCTTCATCTGTGAAATGAGAGGGCTTGACCCCAAAGATTCCTAAAGGTCCCTTCTTCCAGTTCTGAATCTAAGATCCTATGATGGAGGGGAAGGTAGAATGTGAGTTGTCAAAATTGAAGAACTAAATTGTCAGGAAATATCAGTTTGGGATAGACACCTTCCCATATGGAGAAGTGAAACTTCCCCTGGGATCAGTGCTTAGATAGATCTTACCTGAAATTTTTACAGATAAAACTAAACTTTTCAAGGAAGCAACAGGTCTTCAGATGTTGTCAAAATAAACAGAAAAACAGAAAATGAGTTTCACAGCAGGGAAAGCAAGGAAAATAACGCAAATTCCTTTATTAAGGTGGGGGGTTCTAAACTACCAACTGTAATCCAAGAAAGGTATCAGAGTCAATCAGTATAGAGTGCTTCCTGAAGCTCCCAATATGCTACTGCAGCCAAAAAAGCTAACAGTAAAATAAGGGAGTGGGGAATTTGGACTAGATGATTTCTAAGTTGCCTTCCAGCTTCAACAATCTTTGATTTTGTATTCTCAAAAGATATAGAAAAAAAGAGCACAATGTGTTAAAGCTGGAAAGAACCTTAGGTACTGACAGATCCTAAAGAGTTGCCAAAGGCACAAGGATTAGGAGAAAATGGTCTCTCTAAACTCTTGAGACTGACATGAGGGAAATCAACCATGTACTCCCATAAACTATTCTCTGATACCACAGTTTAAGGAGTTGTCTTTTGTAAATTCTGGAGTAACTTATTTGTTGGGTTGAATCATTCTGATTTTTGAGATGATGGAAACACTGCAGTATTAACCTGTTTGTATTTATTTGGAGGTGGAGGAAATGGAAAGTAATTACACAGGAATGTGGGAGGTAGGACCAAAAGTCATGCCATCAAGTCACTTCCTGACTGTTTGAGAGAAATTCAAGGAGTATATAATAGGCAAAAGAGTTTGATCCAGCACATCTAGTTGAGGAATCTCAAAATCTACCAAAGATAATATTCTTTATTGCAGTAATGAGAGAGCAAGTCATGGCAGCATGAGATCACCAGGCTAGAAGAGGGTCATCCGTCAATTTATTTAAGGCTTAGGTTAAAAAGTTTAGGTGTTACTCAGTCTGAAATTAAAATATTCCTAATTACCTTGTCCTGAATTATTTATGAACTTTTATGTTGTCTTATCCTTTGTAAACAAATCCTTAAAAAAAAGCCTTCATGATCTGAAGCATGTGGAAACAGGATAAAAAGAGAAAAAGAAGATGATGCTTCTAGTTCTTGGTGGGAACACCTTAATAATGACAGATCTATGAATTCAAACGCCCAACCTTTGGTTCAGTGACCCAGGAAGGTACATAAAAAAGGCATGGTGCCCAGGCCACTAGGTGGCGAAGTGAATAGGGCACTGGAGTTCAAATTCAGCCTCAGACACTTAACAGTTAACTAGCTTTGTGACCTTGGGCAAGTCACTTAACCACAACTGCCCTGCCTTCCCCCCCTCCAAAAAGCAAAAAAAAAAAAAAAAAAAGGCACGGTGCCTTTATCGGGGTTCATGATCTGGGAGATTTAGAATGTAGTGAAAAGTGAAGGCCCTGAGGTTCAATAAAAAGTCTGCATCAGTTATGCCTAAAGCTCAAGGCTGGACCACTGAACACCATGATCAGAGACAGGATACTGGACTGGATGTATTATCACAAATCTGACCCAGTATGACAATTCTTATGTTGTACATGGCATACAGGTATAGTTACTGACTGAGAAATCAATTCAGTAGACATTTCTTGCAACAGTCTGCTTATCAAATCACCTCATCCTAGCCTACATTTATTTTTGTATCTGAGTACATGTTTAGAAAGGCTTTATACTATTACAGCTTGAAGTTGTCACTATAGTTTTATATATATGTATATATAGTTGTCACTAACTATAGCAGACAAAATTTCTGTCAAATAATCTTTCAAACCCGCTTGTTAAACCAAAAATATTCTAAGTTTTTATTTATTTTTTAAAGTTCTCTAATTTGATTTCAAATTTTCCTCAGTTTAAGTCAGAAATTAGAATGGAAGAAAGCTAATTAGATTGCCTATAACTGAAGCAACTGATCATTCAATCAGCTGAGAAAGGTATAGCGATCAAGGATCAGAAGACAGTTTTCAGTCCTAGTTCCACTTTCAGGTTCAAATTCAATTCAATTCAATAAACATTTATGCGTCAGGGCGCTGTGCTAAGCAGTGTGTTTACAAAAGGAGGGAAAAGACACCACCTCCTCCCTCAAGGGGCTTACAATCAAACGAGGGAGGGGGAGGAGACAACATGCAAATAAACATATACACAGCAAGCTTTATAAAAGATAAATAGGAAATAACACAGGGAAGGCAATAGAACTAAGAGGGGCTGGGGAAGGTTTTCTGTCTAGTGGGATTTTACCTGGGACTTAAAGGCATAAACAGAACTATGTCAAAGCGCTTTGGAAGAGTCGCCGAATTGTAAAATAGTATCATCATTCTATTACATACTTGGGGAAAAAGAGTAAGTAGCCTGAAGCTTAGTATGGTGGGAAGAGTACTAGCTCTGGAGTTAAAGAACTGAGGCCAAATCCTACTGTGTGTCCTTGGGCAAATCACTTAACCTCCCAGGACCTTAGTTTTCTCATCTGTAAAATGAGGGGCATTGGCCTGAAGGCCCTTCTAGTTCTATTAAAAAAAAAAACAAAAAAAAAACAAGGGCGCTATGCCAAAGCTTCATCAGTGACACTCGAGAAACAACCTGAAAACACCTGGGTGACATTTAACGGACCCCAAGGCCTTCCCCGAGGGAAGGGAGAACACGAGTGGTGGCGTCGCCACATCCCCATCCCCACCCTCTAGGTCCAGCTCGGCCCCTCCTAGCACCGCGGGAGCCCCGGTGCCCGCTGTGCCACGTCCCAGATTGTCTCCGGCGCGCGGCCCTCTCGCACCGCTTCCGCTGTCTTCCCAGGCCCGGGCCCTTCACACCGGCCTCCCCCTCCCGAGAGGAGTGCAGAGGTTGGGGTGGGCGCTGCCACTCCCGCAGAGGTGGCGCAGGGCTGACTGACAGCTCCAGGCCGGTCCGGGCGCGGCCCTGCAAGTGGGCTAGCAGGGCCAGCAGCCTCCCGAGAGCGGACCCTAGCCGGGTCGGCCCGGCTCCGCCCCGCCCCAAGTGCCGAGGCCGCGGGCCGGTAGAAACGGAATTCAGCCAAAGGCTAAACCAGCCGGACCAGCCACGGCCCTTCCGGTCCTTTCGGCGCGGCACTCTCACCTGGACAGCGTCAAACGGACATTTTCGCAGACCAAACTGGACTGGACCGGCCCCACACCTCGGTGCCTCGATGTCGCCTCCTCTCTAGCTTCCTCCAGCGAGCTCGTTCTCGTTCTCGTTCTCGCCCGCGCTCGCGCTCGCTCGCGCTCCTCCCCAGTATCGCGTCACGCGCAGCACCGACCTCGCGCGCGATACTTCTGGCGGGCGGAGCCTTCACAAGCCTCTCTGTGACGCAGCGCAGAGAGGGGGTGTGGGTTTGGAGCGTCCAGGCTCCCTGTACCGATGGGAGGAGGGGAAGAATGGCGTCATGAGGAGGGAAGTAAGGTGAGGGCTGGTATTCAGGACACCTACCGGCCACCCAGGGCGTTCTCTTCCTTAGCCACGCAGAGTGGGAGAGCGTGGAGGAGTTCTTGCGCAAGCGCAGAGGGCTGCCGCACAGATCTAAGCGCAGGGGCCCCGCCTGGTTCCTCCACCCCTCTCCGCCGCCCGGCATCCCGGAGCTCTTAATGGGGAAGTGCTGTCTCAGGCGAAGAATTGGCCTCACCTGCGTGGGAGGCTGTACGAGCTCGGTTGGGTTGGGATTCCATCCTCCCTCCTGACTCACCTGCTGTTCCTCAGTTCCCTCATCTGTAAAATGAGGAGGTTGTAATAGAATCCAGATCAGTGGTTCTTCAACTTTTTTTTTTAATTTTAAACCGACTTTACGCTCTTAAAAATTACCGAGGCTATCCCCCCCCCCAAAAAAGAACTTTTGTTTATGTGAGTTATATACTTATTTATTTATATTTACCGTATTCTAAATTTAAAAGCCTTTGTATTATTATGAAAATAGTTTTATCCTAGCGACAGAGAGGATCTCTGGGACCCACAGGAATCCCCCCGGACCACACTACGAGAATCTCTGGACTAGATGAACCATATGGTCCCTTCCAGCTAGCCCAGGGGTGGGGAACACGAACTTGAGGACTTAAGGGCCACATGTGGCCTGGAGGTCCCAGGTTCCTCATCCCTGAGCTAACCTGTTCTGTGTAGGGTTTCCTTGTCCTACAAATCACAGAAGCCTGAAAATGCGAGCCTCCTCTCATCCAAAAACATTCGCCTTCTGCTGCATTCTTTTATAGTTTCTTTTCACTTTGAAAGCTGCGCTTGAAGTGACTTGTAACCTGATTTAGAAAATCTGGAGAGGGAAGAACAGAGGGACTCGAGGTTTATCGGGGTTTAGAATGGGAGAAATGGATGCAAGGGACATTTCAAAGGAAAACAACAGCAGACTGTGGTTACTATTTAGATATAAGGAATAATCGGCATTTAACAAAAATGGTGGAAAAGAGGTGTGGGAAAAAACAAGGAATTTAGGATCGAAGACGACTTGGGCCTTAAAATGTTTCCCTCCATCAAACCCAAGGTAAAATACTTTTATAAGACATATATAAATTAAACTGTAGCTAGAAACATTAGGAACCATTAGGAACTGTTTTCCTTGTAAATGCTGATATCTATGATATTCATTAAATTTTTCAGGGGACTGCCTTGCTTCTAGGCTTAACAATGATTTATAACATCCATAATTAGTATCGACTCCTCAAAAATATCTAGTTTTTTCTACCTTCCTAAGATAGGTTGTAATGTATCCAGAGCAGTGGGGAATTTTGTAATTTCACTATACAAAATATTAACTTCCAATGTAGTAAGTAAGTACTTAATAAAACAAATGAATCAGTGTAATAAGCTGTTTCCAGTAAGACAAGACAATAAAAAAATAAAGCAGATTTGTTAAATGCCTACTTTGTTTCTGGTTTTAAGTTAGATACACCAATCAGAGTCCTTGACCCAAAAGAACTTACACACCTGGCAGGAAAGATAATAGTTAGTATGAAATACCAATAAGGAAATAATGCAAGGCAGCATATAATCAAGTACTCTGAGTACTATAGGAGTTAAAAAAAAAAAGACATCAATGTAGGCTATGGTGGTTAGGGGAAAAAAATAAAAGATCATAGAGGAAGTGGAAATAATGCCTTTTAGCACCAGATGACCAGTAAACTGAGCTGTCAGTTATTCCCTGACCATTTGAGTAAGTACTCAAGTCTATGCTTCCCCAACCCCTCATGTATGGAACTTTCCTAGTAGTCACCCCATCTCCCTTCAGAGTCTGTCTTTCTCTTTTAAGAACAGTAGGTTTTTAGGACAAAGGGGAAAAAATTACTTCCCTTCACTGGCCCTGTTTGGGTCTCAATTTCCTCATCATGCAGCTAAAAGAGACTCTAATCCAACCTCCAAGTTTTATAGATGAAGAAACTTGGGCTTTGTTCTAATTGCAACCCTCTTTCCTCTGGACCACACAGAGGATAGTATAAGTAGTAACAGGGAAAGGAATAGACAAGAATGAGTTTGATGTGTCAGAAGACAATGAGACCAGGTTGACTGGATAGAATTCAAGATGAGGTATGAGAGAAGGGTACAGCAAGATTATGGGGACTTTTGAATAACAGGAAAAGGAATTCAATGATGACTCCAAGGTTTTAAGTCTGGGTGACACAACAGTGACTGGTCAACAAGAAATCAGGAAGCTAAGTGGGGTAACTTGTCTGGGTGGAAGATGATGAGTTTAATTTGGGACATAGAATTTACAGCTGTAATGAACCTTAAGGTCTAAGAGTCCAGCCACCTAATTCTGCAGAAGAAGAAACTGAAACTTTGGGAGACATGACTTTACTAAGGCCACACAGCTAATAAGAAGCAAAGTCAGTTAACAGAGAATATTAAATTTGAATAGAGAGAGCAGAACATCTATCAGACAACTATTGGTTCTAAGATTGTAGATGAAAGATAAGACCTAGGAAAAGAAACTCAGGAGTCATCCACTTGGAAGTGGAATGCAGAAGTTACACATGAACTACTAAAGATGAGCACACATCATTCACAAGGTCATGAAAATCTGGCCACCTCCAGATTGTGATGGGTGAAATCTGAAATAACAGAAGAAATAAAAGTTTGAGGTTTCAAGCATACTGATTTATTAAGCAATACATGCCTATTACATATCAAATTGGAACCAGGCCTCCTCATCTTGGCACTGGGGGAGACATCTTTATGCATTAAAACAATTATCAGGAAACAAATCAGGATACAAGATTAGATTATCTGATTTCTAATTGAAGGAAAGATTAAGGGCTTTCTGAGATAGGAGGGGTAGAATGAACAGGTGCAATTCCCTGAAATCAGAAAAAAAGAAGTGTCCCATTTCCTCCTGCCCCGAAAATGTCTGTATTCAATCAAAGGAGCAAGAAAACAGTAATTGATTGACCAGTATAGACCAATTTTCAGTTAAGACATATGAGTTGCTTGAGATGTAGAATAGTGAGAAAACTCCTTGATCAATCCTTGGATCCCATTGGATTTCTGGTCAGCATAACCTAGGTCCTTAGTTAAAGGTCTCTAAGCAAGAAGTAGAGGTGGTCTAGCTTCCTAACTATGCAGGGCTAGTTTCAAACAATAATGTTTTCACACTATTTGTATAATTGAATAAAACTTCTCACAAGACAGAAATTGAACTAGATCCATAATTGAATAGAAAGGGAACTGAACTAAATCCAAAATTGAGTCACAAGATTAGTTGACTCAATTCCCACAATTCTCCTCCTCTGATTCTTAGGGGAGGAGACTGAAACCCTCCCTTATTAATAACTTATCTATAAGCCAAATCTATAAGGCTTTCCATGTATTCATAATCAAAATTACATAGGTCAAGGTATAGCGCAGAGTATGTAGAAGGCTCACAATGGACTGATTTTGAGAGGGGAGATTTACGTCACTGAGATAACTTCCACACACCTAAACACCATGAAACAAAAGATCAAAGTGTTACAATGACAATCATCAATATTAAATAACACCATCTTCTTGTATCCTGGTAATCCACTCCCAATGTTCATTTAAGCATCACATATTGTCATAAGTCCCAGTTTTCCCATGTAGTCATCTAGTCCCTGGAAATACCTTCTGGACATTCTAGAATAGGCCTTTTTTTTTTTCAGAACAACTCTGAAGAGAACTCTGCTCCTCTTGTTCTAAATCACTTGTGGAGATGCCTAGATAATTCTGCTAAAATCTGCCAGTAACAAGACCAGAGAAGGCAGTAAGGTGGCTCAGAGCACTGGACCTGTAGTCAAGAAGACCTGAATTCAAATGTGACCTCAGACACTTATTAACTGTGTGACCCTTGACAAGTCACTTAGCTTCTGTTTGCCTTAATCCACTGGAGAAGGAAATGGCAAGCCACTTCAGTTTCTTTGCTAAGAAAACTCCATGGAAAGAGTATGCTTCACAGGGTCACAAAGAGTTAGACACAACTGAATGACCAAACAACAAATAAGACTACAGTATACAATATACATGACTACAGTAATATAATTTAGTACAATCTTTAAACCAGCTCAAGCCTTATGATTCTGATCCTATTAACCACATAAGAAGGACATCAAATTATAAACCCATAATTCACCTGAGACTTCAGATAATTTCAGTTTTTTATATAACCACTTACTGTTTTTATCCTTACCTAAACTCTATATCTAATATAAGAATCTTTTTTTTTAAAGTGTCTAACTTCTGTCTTTTAAAATTAACAAATACACTTTCGTTCTCTTTCATGTCTGGTTTTGCTTTTTTTTCTGTTCCCAGTGATCACTCATTGGTTACAACCCTTCTATATAACCAAACTATTGTACAACGTGAAAGTATTTGCAGATCCTATACATGATTGCACGCCACCATGGGGGGGGGGGGAAGGGAGGGGAGAAAATCTGAAACTTAAGTGACTGTGGAACTGAATCTTGTAAGTTAAAAGTAAATAAACAAGTCATTTAAAAGAAAAAAAAATAAAATTAACAAATTCTTTAAAATGGGGAAGTAATTTCACCTTCTTTACAATTATCAGTGCAATTTTATATGTAAAATCCTTAATCTAGTTTTGAAAACTTATTACCAAAACATAATCAAAACCTGAATTTTCATACCAGAAACATTTAGAAGCCAAACATGTACATATGTATGTAGTTCTTGGAGAAAACAGTCTAATCCTGTTGCTTTCTCAAATTTTACTATCCCATTTAAATAGAAAATTTTTACATTACCTCTTTGTCTTATTATTTTTCCTAATTCCACGTCTTAGGAAAGTATCATCTCTATATTGTAATTTGACCACAAATACTGATCAAAATTGCAAGATTTTTTATACCAGCATTCTGTTAGTAATTCAGAGGTGTTCCAGTATCACTCTGTTAATTAATGAATTTAGTATTGTTATTACAAAACTTCTACTGCTCACCTGCCCTGATTATAGAAAAGTAGGGACATAGTTATAACAATGTCAAGACTCGTCCCCTTAAGGGCACAGACTGACCTGATGTATACTATAACATGGGAAAAACTGCCTTAACTGTGTTTGATTCCAAACACCAGGCATATCTGACAGCCAATTGTGTAGCAAAGTTCCACATTATTTGCAGAAAATCAAAAACCAGGCTCAGGTTTAACCAGGTGGGTAAATTTCCTGTTAGAAAGGAAATAGAACAATGGAGAAACAGAGTCAAGAGGCTCCTGCCTTAAGCTTCACCTCAACTTTTCCCAGGGACAAACATCTACCTATAACAGTTCTCAGACTGTACCACATGCCTTTTTCTACTATTGGCTTCATGACAATTCAGACAACCAAGTCTATAATCAAAAACTCAAAACGCTATTAAATTATAGTCCCACGAGTTTTTACCTAAAATAGCAAAATTTCACTAATCACAGCTTGTAGCTTGAATATCATTAATTGCTCATGTTTCCCTAGCAGTTACATTTCATTTATAAATCAAAACTAACCACATTCTGGGGTTTCAGACATCTATGCAACAAATGCCTGATAGTTGACTCATATTAATGTATTGAAGTTATTGTATCTTATACATTTTTGTAATTTTTATAAATGGTAAACAAAATTTTTCAAATGAAAACTCCTGATTATTAGTAAACTTGTAAATTTCCCTCCTTTGACAAGAAATTGGGAGTGGGAATCCTGTTTTCTTAAATGTATGTGCTCAAACTTCAGTATTTTAGGTTTTGCAACATACAGTCAGGACTGATAAAATCTTGTAACCTTGCTGTATACAAAATCCTCACAGATAAGGATATCTTAAAGGGTGCATGCAACTTTTTCTCCAAACAGTAAATTATTATTATTGTTTTGTTATTATTGTTTATTTTAAAATAATATATACCCCATTAAATATTTAACAGTTTTCAAATATTTCAACCACATTCTTTTAACAGCTCAACTCATAATCTAACAGCATTCAGACAAAAAAAAGCTGTTTTTCTATACAGTATTTATTACAATAATTTTCCAGTTTTTACAGTGTAGAATTTAGAAACAGAATAATAACATAAACAAAATCATATGTTTAAAGCATGAAATAAAACATTTCCAGTCAGATGACATCCATTCAGCCTAATACATTTCCAAATTATCTTATATTAAAAAGTGTTTCATCTTAATCCCTTTGGCATTTTATACTAATCACATGAAAAAATCCAGTATAAAATCCAATTAAATAAATAATAATAGTTAACATCTATATAGTGCTTACCATACACCAGTCATTGTGTTAAACACTTCACAATCATTACATCATTTTGATCCTCACAACAGCCCTGGGAGGAGGATACTATTATTTTCCTCTTTACAGATCAGGAAACTGAGGTAAACAGAAATAAGGCAACTTGCTTAAGATCACACAGCTAATACATTTCTGAGGCTGGAATGTAACTCAGGTTTCCCTGAATTTTTCCAGTGTTTTTCCCCCAAGCTTGGAGTCAGTGTGGTTCACTCAATTCCCACAAGATTATACATTGTCCCAAAAGGCAGCATCCATTTAGCTTTCTTTCAGAGGCCAACCCGATATGGCATATGATAGGAGGGTACCTACTCTACCCTCTCATTTCCCCACAACAGGGCTTAGTTTACCCTAATAATAAAAATGTTTACATAGCACTTTAAGATTTGCAAAACATTTTACAACCATATCATTTAATTCTCATAACAACCTTTGGAAGATAGATGTTGTTATTATCCTAATTTTACAGATGAGAAAACTGAGGCAAATGGAAGTTAAGTGATTTGCCCAGCATCACACTGCTTACCATCTTAGACCGAATCCAAACTCAAGTCTAACTACAGATCTAGCTCTTTATCCACTATACTACCTAACTTACCCCAAAAGGCAACAAAGCTTTCCCTGGGACCTGATTGACTCCTGTCTCCCTCGATGCAGCTTCCTGGTCATCCAAGAGCATAAAAAGTCTTACCCACATAAAGTCAAGACCCTCCAATTTGTTAGATGTTTGAAGAACACTCAAGTTACCAGGCCCTGCCCAAGATGACCAAATGCATTTCCAAAGGGATTGTAACACCATGCACGAGTAGCTTCCCAAAAGAATGCTACTGTGAACAGCTTTAAAGGTTCTGATTACACAGTATAGTGAGCACTCCATTTATTCCATTACAAATCAAGGCAAACATTCACAAGAAATCACAATATAATATTCACAACATTACATCTTGTCACAGAAAATCACAATATAGTGTTCACAACAGCTTAACATTAGAATGGCCACATAGTTTTCACTACAGTGGCCACAATATTTAGAACAAAGAACAAAAGAATAATCATCTGGTTTCCCTAAGGGGGGGGAAACCCTTCTTACTTAATCATCCAGTCATTTCACAACACAATAATCAATCTTCCACTCATGGAGTAATCATAGATTAACTTAATCAGTCATTTATCTAGCAATCAGTCACTAAGTATCTAATTGACAAATACAATCATTAGAAAATTACACAAACCCTCCACCTCTCAGTGTCTAGTACACTTCAATTCCATCATGCATCCAAAGTGAGGCCTTTTCTTCATCTTAACTCAGGGTGGTCTCTCAGATTCCCTGGATCCCCTTCCATCGTCCCAGCTCCTACCTGAATCCACCAAATAGTCACCTGGATTCAGAGGCAGACAGCTCCCAGGTTCTTGTCCAGTCCTCCAGGCAGTTCTTGTTACACACTGAAGTTCACAGGGTCCAGTACATCTCAAACCCTTCACAACTTCTGTTGCCGGGAACTCCAGGATCAACCAAGCCACAAACAAACAAAGGCTTCTTCAGTCCTCCAGCAATTTGGCTGGCCCTAGGACCCG
>CM053584.1:187501385-187522179 GCA_028627135.1 Pseudochirops cupreus | reverse complement strand
AATAGACTGGGGGAGGGGGGAAACACTGGGATGGCTGTTTTGGGGTGGTGGGCGGGGGAAAGACGGGGAGAAAATATGTAACTCAAAAAATTTAATAAAGAATCTCATATTAAAAAAAAAGATAGATGAAAAATTAACTCTAAATTAATTCTAGAGCAGCAGAACCCATAAAATGACAGAATGAAACAAATTTCCAGCCCAAGACGACCTGGAAGATTGACAGGAAAGGTCTGTGGCACCAATCTGAGAAAAGAGGGCAGTCTAACCTGGGCCACAGATGGGCCAAAAGAGGCCTCAGGGGACTGAATCAGTGGCAGCTGAGGTGGTTTCCAGACTTCTCAAACCACAAACACCAAAGACAACTTAGAAGGTCATGAGGAAAGGTCTCTCAAACCTGGATGAGGGAGGAGTGTGGTCTGGTCCTACCCCCAGCCCCTGGGATGGCAGTAGTGGAGGAAGCAGCAGATTACGGAGGTCTCTTTGGTGGTACTGAGACAGGACTTTCTTGCTGTGCCTGTGTTTGGATGTTGGTCACAGTCCTGGGGTGAGGAGAAGTACTGGTGTGGGGGAGCTTGTGGTAGCAGTAGAGAGGGAATCCTCCTCACAGTTCCAAGGCAGAAAAGAGTGCTGTAGTAACTCACAGAGCAGAGCACAGGCCAGGAGAGGAGTAAACACGTCTCCTTTTATCATACCACCTTGGAGGAACTGAAAATTTACAGGTCTCTAGAAGTATCTCTGAAAATAGCCACACAAAAGCCCTGAAGCTTGGGTCACTATACCCTCCACACTGGAAGCAGAGACCTACCTTACCAAAGAGCTAAAAAGTCAAGTAATTCACTGGGAAAATGAATAGCGTAAAAAACAAAAACAAAAAACTCCAAACTATAGAATCTTACTTTGGTGACAAGGAAGATCAAAACATATTACCAGAAGAAGACAACAAAATCATAGCTACTACATCCAAAGCCTGCAAGAAAAAATATGAATAAGTCACAGGTCATGGAAGAGCTCAAAAAAGATTTTGAAAATCAAGTAAGAGAAGTAGAAGAAAAATTGGGAAGGATGAGAAATAGGAAGGAAAATGAGAGTGATGCAAGAAAAATCCTGAAAAACCAGTCAACAGCATGTTAAAAAGAACCCAAAAATATACTGAAGAAAATAATACTTTCAAAAATAGACTAACCCTAAGGGCAAAAGAGGTCCAAAAAAATCAATGAGAAGAATCCCTTAATAAAACAGAACTGGCCAAATGGAAAAGGAGATTTAAAAACTCACTGAAGAAAATAATTCTTTAAAAATCAGAATGAAGCAAATAGAAGCTAATGACTTTATGAGAAATCAAGAAATTATAAAACAAAACCAAAAGAATGAAAAAATAGATGACAATGTGATATATCTCACTGGAAAAACAACTGACCTAGAAAACGATTCCAGGAGAGATGATTTAAAACTTACTGGACTACCTGAAAGTCATGATCAAAAAAGAGCCTAGACATCATCTTTCAAGAAACTATCAAGGAAAACTGCCCTGATAGTCTAGAAGAGAGGGGAAAACAGAAATTGAAAGAATCCATGTATCACCTCTTGAAAGAGATCCCCAAAGGAACACTCCTAGGAATATTGTAGCCAAATTCCAGAGTTCCCATATAAAAGAGAAAATATTGCAAGCAGTCAGAAAAAAACAATTCAAGTATTGTCGGAATACAATCAGGATAACATAAGATTTAGCAACTTCTACATCAAGAGATCAGAGGGCTTGGAATATGATACTTTGGAGGTCAAAGGGGCTAGGATTAAAACCAAGAATCACCTATCCAGCAAAACTGAGTATAGTGCTTCAGGGGAGAAACAGACATTCAATGAAATAGAGGACTTTCAAGCATTCTTGATAATTAAAAAAAAAAGAGCTGAATAGAAAATCTGACTTTTAAATAGAAGCAGCAAGAGAAGCATAAAAGGTAAACAGGAAAGAGAAGTCAAAAGGGACTTAATTAAAGTTGAATAGTTTACATTCTTACATGGAAAGATATTTGTAACTCATGAGACCTTTCTCAGTATTAAGTTGGAGGGTGTGTGTGTGTGTGTATACACACAGAGGACAGGGTGGGTTGAATATGAAGGGATAATATCTAAAAAATAAAATAAAGGGGTGAAAAAGGAATGTACTGGGAGGAGAAAGGGAGAAGCAGAATGAGGTAAATTATCTTACATAAAAGAAGCAAGAAAAAGCTTTTACAACAGAAGGGAAGAGAATGAGTGAACCTTACTCTCTTTGGAGTTCCCTTAAGGAGGGAATGACATACTTACTCAATTGGTCATGGGAATCTATCTTACCCTACAGGAAAGTAGAGGGGTAGGAGATAAGAGAGGGAATGATGATAGAAGGGAGGGCAAATGGGAGGAGGGGGAAATCAGAAACAAACCCTTTCGAGGAGGGATGGGTCAAAGAAGAGAATAGAATAAATGGAGGGTAGGACAGGGTAGAGGGTAACACAGTTCATCTTTCACAACATGTTCGTTATAGAAGTGTTTTGCATGACTACACATTAGTAATTTCTATCGAATTGCTTGCCTTCTCAATGAGGGTGAGTGGGGAAGGAGTAAGGGAGAAAATGTGGAACTCAAAGTTTTAAAAATGAATGTTAAAAATTGTTTTTACATTCAACTGGGAAATAAGATATACAGGCAACAGGGTATACAAATCTACCTTGCCCTACAGGAAAAGAGAAGGAAAGGGGATAAGAGAAAGGGGTGGGAGGTGTGGTTGGGATGGTAGAAGGGAGGGCAGATTGGAAGAAGGAGCAATTGGAATGCATGTAGTCTTGGGGTGGAGGAAGAGGAGAGATGGGGAGAAAATTTGGAACTCAAAATCTTGTGGAAGTGAATGCTGAAAACTAAAAATAACTTTAAAAAAAGATTGAACTATAAAAAAGGGAAAAAAAAGGAGCATTCTCATATCTCATCAGGTATTATGCACATCTATTAAAATTTCAAAGGATTAAATTTTTCCATTCATCCTGAATATTGTTTTCTTGTTTCTGCTTACTTCACTGCATAAATTCAAGTCTTTCCATTTCTTCCAGTGCAGTCATGTTCCTCAACGTTTTTAGGCCACCCACCTAACAATGGGCATATATTGTTTCTCCCATAAAGCATTTTTATGTTGAAAAGACAATGCTTTCAACCCTTGACCTTTTGGTCATATATAAAGATAGTATCACTAGGCCAAAGGGTATGGATACTTTATGCACTTAGAATCGCAAACGCCTTTCCAGAAAGAAGGGACCATCACGGCTCCACCAACAGTGTGTCTATTTGCCTGACTTTCCCTAATCCCCCCAATATTTCCTATCCCCAATTTTACCATCTTTTTCAATTTACTGAGATGAAATCTCAGCTATTTCAATTCACATTTCTTCTATTATTGTCAAACTGGGGCAGTATTTCAAATGGCCCTTAATAGTTTCTAATCAGCCTTTTGACAACTGTTTGCTTGTATCCTTTCACTACTTCTCTACTGGCAATAGCTTAGTCTTAAATATTTTTATTTGTTCCCAATCCATCTAGAACCAGACACTTATCTAGAGACAGAGAGGTTTGTTTTTTTTTATCATTTATGTTAATGATAAAAATATTTTCCTCCTATTAACAGCTTCCTTCATATTCTATATAGACTGATTTGGCCTACATTTGAAATCAGGTATTCCTGAATTCCTGCCCAGTGCTTTACCTACTATAACCAAGTTACTATCCCAAAGCTCCTAATCACCTTGTTCAATTAGGATATGACTTTTGATATTCAAGTCATATATGTGCTTTGAGTTTGCTGTAATATATGGTATAAGCTACTGATCTAAACCTAACTTTGTCCAAACCATTTTCCAGGGTGCCCAGCAATTTCTGTCAACTAGATGATGCTTGCCTGAGTTATCGTCATTCTCAGCATTGCATTCAATTGTTTCAGGTTTCTCATCTAGCTTGTTCCAAAAATCTACTTTTCCATTTTTAATCCAGTGCCAATTAGTCTGATGATTATTGCTTTAGAATATGACCTAAGGTCTGGAAATGAAATTCTCCCTTAATTCCTAATTTTTTTACTGTCTCCCTTGAGATTTTAGGACTTTTTGATCCTCCAGATGAATTGTATTATTGCAAACTCTGTAATATATCCTTTGAGTACACAGTTTGATGGATATAAGCAGTAAATCTATAGATTAATTTTGGTAATGTATGGCTCAACCATGAACACGTAAGACTCCTTGGATAATAAATGTAATTCTTTATTTCTTTAGAGATAGAGAACTAGATTGAAAGCAAGGAAGACCCAAGTTTAAGGATTGCCTCTGACTCCTCCTGGTTGTGAGATCCTGGGGTTTACTTAACCTCTCAGGGCTCGAGGAATCTCTCCAGGGAAGGCATTGACCTTCACTGGCAGATCAAGTTACTCTCTAAGAGTGGCTTTTCCCAATGAAATCTCAGGTCTACTCCTTATTTTTTAAAGGAACATTTTGTAATTATTTTAAATGGGACTTCACTTTTTATTTTTTTTCTTGGAGTCTGTCATTGCTATACAGAAATCTTGGATTTTGTTGGTTTTGTTTTATATAACATGCATACACAATAACTTTCCTGAAGTAACTGTCTCAGTTTATTGATTGAATTTCTAGGAATTTGTAAGTAAACTATCATTTTATAATTAGATAATTTTTTATCCGCCCCCTTTGCATATCATTATATCCTTACTTTCTACTCTCTCAACGCATCATATGTTTTGCTACAGCAATTATAATTCTAACAGTGGGTAAAGAGTCACTATTACTTTAGTTCTTTATCTACTGAAACAGACTCCCCATACCAAATAATACTGTTTTTTCATTACTTTTAGAGAGGTCCTCTATCTATGGATAAATAAATGTTGTACACTATGACTTATACAATGTCTTTAGCTATCACATGGTTTGGGAAAACTCCCCCCACCCCCAAATAAAACAATTGTTTCCCTTGCTTGTAGCCCTGGTGTAAATCCAATGTGATCACAGTAAGTAGCTGTTGTGATATAATAACTACTATAGGATTTTTGCCAGGGTTTTATTAAAACTTTTTGAAACATGCACATTATATTGAACTATAGTTCTGTTTTAACCTCCCACAAATTAAGTATTGAGACTGCATTTGTCTCAATAAAAGAAGATTGGAAACGGAGTTTTCTTTCTCAATTTGAGAATAATTTGTGTATTACAGTTAATTGGTCTTTAAAAATTTGACAGAATTCTTAGAACTGCATTAGCATAGAATATGAGAAACGGAGGGCATCTTAGCAGCTCTCTAGAAGAATCCATACTGTAAATTAAAAGGTGGCTGACTTCTGCCTAAAAACCTTCAAAGGGGAACCTACCACCTTTATGTGAGCCGTGTTCTCACTTTGGGGCAGTTCTGTTAGAAGCTTTTCATGACACCAAACCTAAAATAGGCTCCTTTCAACTTCCATTAGTTGCTCCTGCCCTCTGAGGCCAAACAGAAAAAGTCAAATCCCTCTTGTACGTGAGTCTTTCAAATGTTTGAGTGCACCAATCATGACCCTTCTCTTCTCCAGGCTAAACATGCTCAGTTTATCTCTGACATGCATTTAATGTCCTAGTTGTCTTTCTCTGAATAGTACTCTGCAATTAAATATTGGTGTCTAGAACTGAAAACAATACCCTAGAAGGGGTCTGACAAGAGAACATCTCTCTATTCCAAAGGATACTTTCATTAACCAGTTTAGCAAAAAGGACAAGAGCAAAATCTGTTGATGATTAATTTATTATGGTTCTTCATAATTAACGTGTCTCAATCTAGATATTGGACAATTAAACCTTTCGTGATCCATTCTAGAATTTTCTCCAAATTTCTTCTATAAATCTATCTGGACAAGGGTAAACCCCTCCCAGGAATTTTGGAGCATTCAGTTCAAATTCCTTTTCCGAAATTACATTATTTCAATATCTATTTGTCATAATTTGGTTATTTTGGATTCTGACTCTGCTTCCCCTTTTAAAGTTAAGCTAAACCTTTCTTGATTTTGTTAATTTTTCCACAGTACTAGCTTTTAACTTTATAAGTTATATATTTGTTTCTCCTATTTATTTTCTCCTATAATTCTGAAATTTCCCTTTTTGTTTTCATTTTGGATTTTCTAAATTTTTTAAATTGTGCATTTGGTTCATTCATATTCTAGCTTGCTAATGTCCTTGTTTTGGAAAATAATTTTTCTGTTGAGTATTGTTTTGGCTTTATCCTTGATATTCACACATGTCTCATCATTCCCTTTCACATAATTATTGGTTCTACGATTTCTTCTTTAACCCACTCATTCCTATCATCCTGAAATGCCCATTTATGATTATACCTTTTGCTTGTGCCCCCAGTGCCAGTGTTTTCCTTTGTGTAAAGGATGTACTTCATATTTGTGTTTCTGGCATTTATTTACAATTTTTCTGTGCCCTTGAACATGGACTATTTTTCTAAGACATGATGCTGAGAAATATATATTCTCATATTATCTTTTTTCTTCCATATATTTACATCAGATCAGCTAAATGTTTTTCAATTTGGTTTTTTAAAACAGTTTTATAATCTTGCTGTTCCAATTAATCTTTTACTCCTGTCATTTTCAAAAGCTCCTCTCTAAACTTCTGTGTTGATTTTACAATTTTTAAATGAAACTTAAACAGTAATCTCTAACAAGAAATAAGTTGTTTCTTTCCTTTATATATGTACTTATTTCTATGGTTTGGGATCTTTACAAAATGAATATTCCATTCATGACTTTGGCTGGGTGGAGTCGGGGGAAGAGGAGAGAACAATACCCAGGAACGACTCAAATGCTACCCTTTTCTCGATTGTTAGTTCTTTTTCATTTATGATTAAACTCAGGTTTGCATGATAAAACAACAAGTAACATGCATTTATTAAATACATGCCTTCTATGCAACAGGCACCATCCTAAGCACTGTTCCCCCAAAAATTGTTAACAAAGAAGGGTAAAAACAATCCCTGCTCTCAAGGAGCTCACAGCCTAATGAGACAACATGCAAACAACTACGCACAAACAAGATATATATACAGGATGAATTAGAGACATACAATGGAGGGAGGGCATTAGAATAATGGTAGATCGGGAAAGGCTTCTTGTAGGTGGTCAGGTTTTATTTGGGACTTGAAGTCAGAAAGCAGAAGAAGAAGGACATCATTCCAGGCATGAAGAACAGCCGGTGAAAGTACACAGAGCTCAAGAAACAGTAAGGAGCCCAGCATTACTAGATCACAAGAGTACATGGAAGGCAGTAATGTGTAAAAAGACTGGAAAAGTAGGTAGGAACCAGGGTATAAAGGGCTTTTAAAGTCAAGCAGAGGATTTTATATTTGGTCCTGAAATATGGACTGCTGAAGTTCACTTAATAGTGGGATGACGTGGTCAGACTTGCAATTTAGGAATATCGATCCAACAATGGAGTAGCGAATAATGTGAAATGAGAAGAGACTTGAAGAAAAGAGACCAACTGGAAGGTTATTACAATAGTCCAGGCATGAGGTAATGATGGCTTGTATGTAGATGGTGACTGTATAAAAAGTAAGAAGAAACCTTGTATAAGAAATGTTACAAAGGCAGAATGAAAGGATTTAGCCAACTGTCATTTGAGGTTATAACTGGAGCTTTTTGGAATGGAACATTCCATTCTCTTTGGTGAACCATCAGTTATGCTGGTCCCTTTATTCCACTGGTAAGTTCTTCCTGGGGCCTCTACTCTGGGAAAAAGTCAGGACAGCCCATCCTTCATTGCCTTCCCAGCTGCACTTAAGACTTCCTGTATTTCCTTTCCCAATGTCTTGTCTTCCCCCACTAGAAATTAGTTCACTGAGGACAGAGATTATTTTTCCTTTTGGTACTATGAGTGGTTAATAAATGCTTGTCTTGCCTTGTCTTCTGCAATTTCTTGTGGCTACTGAATATTTTCAAGTTTTTTTCCTCTTCAATATTTCCAATACTGCTGATTTTGAAATTTGGCATTTTTCAGTGAAATCATTAAATCTGACTACCACATGTCTTAGGAGTTTCAAGGTTTTTCTGATGGTTTATGTTCATTTTCTTGATCAATGCTTTTATTTTCTCTATATAGAATTTAGAGACACTTTTCTGTTTAATTTTCCATATGACAATATTCAAGTTTTATATTTGCAGTATTCCTCTGAGAGACCCATGATCCTTAAGTTGTTTCTGTGCATTCTGCCTCCGAGGTCCTAATTTCTTTGGTTTGTATAGAATTCATGTATTCTCTTAAAATTACGGCCCCTAACTTCTGTCTAGGAAATCTTCTGCTACTTCAATATTAGTGTTTCAAATCTGTTAAATTTTCTTCTCTAAAAAGAACTTCCATAAGAGACCAATTTTTTCTAATAATTCAACTTTTTAAATAATCTAAATTGATATGCCTAGGATCTTATATATATATTTGTTCCTAATTTCTTCTTTCAGAATTTTTTTCTCTATTGAATATTAAGAAACTTCTTGTTGCTTGTTCCCTGCTATCTGATGCACTTTCCTTCCTATTCTAATATTTATAAATAAAAGTTTTGTATCCTGTTTTAGGGTTTTAAATTAATTCCTCCTTCTGGTTTTAGGATCCTCAATAGGTTGATTGGCCTTGCCATGTGCTAGGCTCTTATTGAAGCTTTCTTAACAAGTCCTTTCCACTACTATCATCAAACAATATTATAAAATTATCATATAATCTTTAAGAAGCAATCATAGCTTTTCAATTTCAACTTTTAATTTTTAAATACCTGTGATTTCTCAGGGATTTCTGAAGTTGTCTACCTATGTGAAGTCTTTGTGACACATTTTATTTTTCCTTTTAGCTTTCTGTGAGCCTCAATGTTTTGGGACACTTTTTTTTTTATAGATACCTCAGAGGTTGTTACCAAAAAAAGCATTTCATAAACCTTAAACTGCTATGAACAAAGTAAACTAATACGGGAACTTGAAGGGGTGTAGACCCATGATTTTACTAGTATATGGAACTCCTGGCGACAAGACTCCTAATGAAGATAAGAATTTGCTCAACAATTTATGCTCTAAAATAGTTGGCTTAATGCTGAGATGAAAAGTGACATGGTAAGGATTGTACAAGATCTTCTTGACTTCCTATTCAGTATCTATCCACGATATCACACTGCCTTACAATGTTATTACAACTAATTATATTAGCAGAGCAACTTTAACTTAATCTTTTACCAAAGCCTCTTTCAAAGACATCTTGACCCAGAAGTTGATGGTTCAATTAAGAATTAAAGATTTCTATAGGAAAATTTTATACATACCCATTATATTCCAACTGGTTAAATATATGTGACATAGTATTTAAAATACTTCTAAAAATACTCCCCCGTCAACCACTACAATTATTTATACCTTAAAGCATTATAAACAAAAGAAAATCATTTAAGAAACATGCTAGATTGTAGAAATAGGATACATGTCTCGATGTTGGCTCCAACGATATAACCAGTGACATCAAAGTTGATCCGTATAAACTTGCCCTGAAAGTAAGTTAAAGAGCTAAGTTATAATCACAGGTATTAACATTAATACAAATTCCTACTGTAATTCATTTTCCTAGCATTAATGTTTTTAACTAGAATGTTTAGGAAAAACTGAATCTTTTCAATTAAGTAGCTGATTTTTCAGGAATATTTTCCTTACAATTTAGTGTAAATATCAAACATCAGATATTTCTTAGCATCTGTAATTAAAATATGTGCTTTCTCCTCCATAAAATATGACATATATACATATATATTTATAGTAAGTAAATATATAGAGAGTACAAGAGACAGAGAGAGAGAGAGAGAGAGAGAGAGAGAGAGAGAGAGAGAGAGAGAGAGTGTGTGTGTGTGTGTGTGTGTGTGTGTGTGTGTGTGTGATCAAAGAGCCAGAGGGGGGAATCTTAGCAGTAACCAAATTTAATACCCTCATTTTACATATAACTGAGGACCAGAAAGGCCGAGGTCAAACAGATCTCAAGTGTCTTGGGTGGGATTTAAAAGCATGTCCTCCTGACACCAAGTCTAGAACTGTATTATGTTACCTCAAACATAAACTTGTATATGGGCATGCCAGTATGTGTGTAAACACACACACACACACACACACACACACACACACACACACACACAGGAATACCTCTATTAATAAAAAGAGATGACTAAGAAGTTATCATCCAAAAATTTACCCAGAATTACATTAAACACTGGCATGAATTTCAGGATAGGAAATGTCTCCTTAATCTACCATAGTGTGGCATGCTCATAGGGATAACTTCTGCCTCAGTGACCTGGCCTTTCTTACTCCCGAGTGATTAGTCTAAACAGTTCCATTCCTACCTATTTCACTGTTCCTTCTCATTCTCATTCATTGGCTTATGATCCCTATCATGCCCCCAAAGTGTGGAGGCTTCCCAAGGTTCTTTTCTGGGTCCTCTTTTCCTCTCTCTACAGTTTCTTGATAACCTAATCAAGGGCTTAACTAACATCTCTATGCAGATAACTCACAAAGATACAGATATAGATAGATGGATGCATGGATAGATAGACAGACATCCTTCAGTCCTATATCATCAACTGTGGGACATTTCAACTATATGTTCCACAGACATCTTAAATTCAAGATGACCAAAACTGAACTCTATCTTTCCCTTCCTGAAACCAGCCTCTTACAAACTTCCCCATTTCTGCTGAAGATCTCAGTATTATACTCAGCTCCTGCTTCTCTCTCATTACACGTATCTTGTAACAGCTTCACGTCTCTCACCATTGACTTGTTCTCTCTACTCACACAGATAAAACTTTAGATTGGGTTTTCATTACCACTTAACTGATTATTCCAACACCTCTGGTTTCTTTCCCCATTCTACATACAGCTACCAAAATGGTTTTCCTTAAACACAGATCTTGATCATGTCCTCTCATCCCAATGGCTCCTCAATTCCAATGACTCCCTATGGCCTCTAGAATAAAGTAACATCTCTTTTTTTTTTTTTTGGCTTTTTTTTGGAGTGGGGAAGGCCGGGCAATTGGGGTTAAGTGCCTTGCCCAAGGTCACACGGCTTGTAACTATTAAGTGTCTGAGGCCACATTTGAACTCAGGTCCTCCTGACTCCAGGGCTGGTGCTCTATTCACTGCACCACCTAGCTGTCCCTGTAACATCTCTTCTGCTTAGCTTTTAAAGCCCACTGCAACCTGATCCCAATCTAACTTTCCAGTCTTATTAGTAGACATTACACCCTCTCCCACACTCTGAACACAGCCAAATTGGCCTTTTCTCTGTTCCTCACAGAGGAGTCCTCATCTCCAGTTTTGGTGGGGCCCTCATTTCTCAACATCACCTTACAGAAATCTTTTTTTTCCTTCAAGATGCAGTTCAAGTGTCACTCACACAAAGATCATGTATGAAGTCTTTCTTGATCTCCACTACTGCTAGTTCTATCCCTCACAAATTCTTTTAAACCATTTTATAGTCTTTCCTTATGTATCTCTTTATTTTATTTTGTATATAATTATATATGTACTAACTGTCTTTCCCATTTGAGTGTAAATCCTCATAAAAAATCTGAGTGTAGGTCCTCATAGTTCTTTGCATTTGTAATCCAAGTAACTAGCAGAACACAGGAGGCTCTTAATAAATGCTTGTAAATTTACTGAAGAGCCTTAGGAATGCAGCCCAGGTACACAGAAACACAGCGTTAACAACTCATTAAATACCCACTAAAAGAATTAACGAAAATTTTACGAAAGGTAAAATTAATAAATAACTAAAATAATTCTCCAGTACTTATCATACTGTCACACTGTAGGTGATTAATATTTACTGAATGACATACTTAATAAAAGGGAAAAAACCTTCACTGTCTACGCTTCTAGAGTAAACCCCTAACCTAAGCCAGTTATCTAGTAAGTATGTTCTTTTATTCTCAAGCAAGAAAATGAGAGGGTGAATTACTCAATGAAATTCAAACAATTTCTAGAACTATTCATCCTGTCAATAACATCACTAACAGCACTGGAATCCCTGAGTAATGCGGATCTTTCACACGTATCCCCATAGGAATAAAAATTATTTTACTGGCGTATTTGGAAACAATGCGCTAAGCCAAAATGTAACTGCCCTTCTTTAGGACTGGGACAACTGTTCTTTTCCAATCCAGTGGGCACTGTTATATTTTCCAGATTTGCTAGATAGTGAGTGCCGTACTTTAACAGCATCATCTTTCAGAATTTTAAATATCTCAGCTGGAATTCTGTTACCCCCACTAGTCTTACTGTTAACAGTGCTTCCTAAGGCACACTTCATTCTCCAGGATGTCTGGCTCTAGATCAGTAAGCACGTCATTGTGGTTTTTGATGATGTTAAGATCTTTCCTGTATAGTTCTGTATGTTCATTCCACCTCTCTTAATCTCTTCTGCTTCTGGTAAATTCCTACCATTTTTGTCTTTTATCATGCCCATTTCCTGTACCAAATGTTCCCTTGATATCTCTAATTTTTTGAAGAGATCTAGAGTCTTTCCCATTCTATAGTTTTCTTCTATTTCTTTGTATTGCTCATTTAAGAGAACCTACTTATTTCTCCTGGCTATTCTCTAGAATTCTGCATTCAGCTGGGTATATCTTTCTCTTTCCTTCTTTCCTCAACTATTTGTAAAGCCTCATCACACGGCTATTTTGCTTTCTTGCTCTTTTTCTTTGGAATGTTTCTTGTTGCTGCCTCCTGTACAATACTGTGAACCTCTGTCCATAGTTCTTCAGGCACTCTATCTACCAGATCTAACCCCTTAAACCTATTCATCACCTCCACTTTGTATTCATATGGATGTTATTAAGGTCATACTTAGACAGTCTGATGGTTATACAGAAGTTAACTCTTCCATAGCAAAAGATTTTCTACCATGAGGAAGAACAAAAACATCCTAATCCTCAACTACAATCACTTTGAAACAAAGCCAGACTTTTTAAAAAAAATGTCTTTTCAATAAATTTATTGTTCAAAGTGTGACCAACTGGAATTTATCTTACTTCTCCATCAACAGAACTGAAACAACTGTGAATGATTATTTTTATAACAACAATGTTGACCTAAAGAATGAACTCTTTAATACAAAGCAGATGCCTTATGAGACTTTAAAATAAAAAGATTTTTCAGCAAATTAGTAATCTTTAACAAATAAGTGGAATCAAATAGTTTCACAAGGTTAAGGAATTTATCCTGTCCTTATGAGGCCCGTTAATTAGTATCAAATACTTTCCAAAATTCCCATCTTAGAATTTTAGAAGGCTCTATATACTTAGGCAACTTGCAGAAAACAAAGTTTTGTCTTTGCCATACATCACTTAGTATTTTACATTTTCCTAAATAAAGTATCAATAGCATCTTACAAAAAGCTTTCAATATCCTTTTTGTTTTAATTCATGTGGCACTTCTTTTTTTGCTTTTTGGAGGGGGGAAGGCTAGGCAATTGGGGTTAAGTGACTTGCCCAAGGTCACATGGCTAGTGAAGTGTTAAGTGTCTGAGGCTGGATTCAGGTCCTCCTGACTCCAGGGTTGGTGTTCTATTCACCGCACCACCTAGCCACTCCTGTGTGGCACTTTTAAATAAGTCCTCTGTGTGGCTCTGAATACACTGCTAGGCACCAGTGTTCTTTTTGTTGTTGTTGTTGTTTAAACAAGAATTTATTACATGTGTACTCTGTGCCAGGAACTGTGCTATGTGCTAAGGATACAAAGAAAGGCAACAAATAGGACTTGTTCTCAAGGAGCTCATAGCTATTATAGTCTAATGGCAAATAACCATGTAAAAACAATATATATTTAGGAAAAAATATAAATAATTAACATAGGAAAAGCACTAGAATTAAGAGAGATGAATTCTTTTGACAGAAGATTAAGAATCTACCTGGGACCAGAGGGGAATTAGGGAAGCTAGCCGGTGATTAGGAAGAGGGCGAGAATTCTAGGCAGGGGAACAGCCAGTGAAAATAGGCACTGGTGTCTTAAGGATATCCAGACTGCTTATATTCTCCTCTATATTAGTAATGGATGCACTACGACAACAGATATCAGTAACTAAAACACTCAACTATAAATATTCATATTTTCCTACTGACAAAGAAGTGAGTATGGCTTATAAAGGAAAGATGTTAGAAAACTGTCTAAACCAAAACAAAGTAAGTAAATGTTAATTGTCCTCTCATGGATCTGTGCAAAATTAAGGAATACAAAATGGAGATTCTACAAATGTATGGGAAAATGGAGATTCTACAAATGTATGGGAAAGTTACATACATCTTAGGTGAAACCCCCCACAGTATACAATATTCTCTCTGACCTGTACAGTCACCTAAAACTCACAGGTTGAATGGAAAAGGATACTTTCTAAGGAAAGAGGATGCTTTCTCAAGTTTTAGTGATAAGTCTGTGGGACTATACTCTTAAGAGGAGCTCATAAACCCCCATTAGTATGCCACCCATTAACAATCAGACAGTAGCATCAAATAGCTATTAGAAAAGGCATTTACACAACGGCAGAGAAAGAACAGAAACTTTATCTTTCAAGAATCTTACACAATTTTAATATATAGAGATGTTCTAAAATATACATTTTAAAATTAACATCATGTTGGAGAACAGCCCTTATGGCATCTGTCAAACTAAATGGTTTAAAAAAATACAGTCAACAAAATAATAATGGCACAATCTTGTATTCTCTACAACTTTCAGTCAATTAAGGCAACATATTATTGGTCTGCTGTACAATTCTGATTACGAAAGCCAGCTTACTAATTTTTCACATTTTCACTAAAGATGCTTCATACTTATAGATTGTTGGCACTGAGCTTTTGCAGAGAAGAGAGGGTTAGACATACAGAGTAGCAGAGATGTTCTTGTGATTATTTTTGGCAGTCATATTATCCATAAATCTTTTATAATCACTTGGTATGTGCTTCTCTTTGAGCTATCTTGAGAACAGATCCAACAACATGCTCAAAATTTTCTCCCCTATAGCAGGGACTTCTGTGTATATATCTGATTTAACTTCTCTTCCTCTCAGATTCCTTTAGTGGTATTTCTAATACCTCACATCGGCTATTATTGGGGATTTCAAGATTAGAGTCCAAATATGATTGCTCCACTGGGACTACTGGAGAAAACACAATTGCCTATAGAAATGGTGAGCAATCTATCCCACAGGAACATAGGCTATACACTAAAACTGAGAGGAAGTATTAAAAACAGATGTTACTCTTTAAGATTCATCATCTAGCTATCAAACTAAAATGCATCTTCCCTGTAAAAAAAGTTATCTTATGTATTCTCATTTATGAACATGTCCATCTAAGTAGAACATAAGCTCTTTGAGTTCGGGAACTGTCTTGTTTGTGTTTGTTTCCCTAGTACCTATCATAGTGTCTAGCTTATAGTAGGTGCATAACAAATTCTTGATAAATGAGTCTTTTTTGCCTCTTCAGTGTTCATTTTTATCTGTATCTTCCTTCTTTAAATTAATCATAATAATATGCTTTAGTTCTATGTTATTATTTTTTATTTGTTGTATTTGATTAACACTTAAGGGCAAAATGTACTACC
Source organism: Pseudochirops cupreus (assembly GCA_028627135.1). Lineage (NCBI taxonomy): Eukaryota > Metazoa > Chordata > Mammalia > Diprotodontia > Pseudocheiridae > Pseudochirops > Pseudochirops cupreus. Next base: position 187,506,500 of record CM053584.1, on the reverse strand, counting down.
TCCTTCCCTGTAGCAATATATTGATTGGTAGAATTACTGTTAATGGAAAGTGTGTGCATCTGGGGCCCATCTATCAAATGATACAGATGGTTACTAAAACAGATAAATCTAGTGTGCTATATGTGTTTTCTGGAAAGGGGGCATACACAGAAAAAGATGGGTGACACTCCTAAGCTCATCTAGAATCTATTACAATGTTATTTCATGCTTGTTGATCCTACATATTAAACAGAAGTGAACTGAAGTCTCTTGTGTATTCTTGTTATCAGAAGCATGTCTACGGTAAGAGACACTGGAATTCCCTTGTAAGTAAGGAATACTTTTGGAAGCATTTGTCTAGGTTGAACAATGACTGAACTCTGGAAAGAGGAAGGAAAGACTACACATTTACACAGTGTTAAGTGGCCCCAATAAATTTTGTCACCTAAATAAGTACCAGACTAGTTCTGTGAGGTTTTTTTTGTTTCTTATTAGAAACTAGCTTGAAGTACAGATTAAGCCTACTTTCCTATGCTGGAAATACATATTCTTATTTCAAGGACAAATCATCTGAAATCATTCTACCTATACTTTGGCAAACACTTTAAGGAATAGGAAAATACAAACAGATGGAAGGATAGAGAGTGAAAATTACTTACCTTATGCCCCAGAACTGGCTAAATTCTGGAGAGAAAATGATATGCAAGGATACTACATTAAAAGAACAGAGCACAGAGCTACTCCATGGCAACTCCCTTAAAATGTTTTAGTGCACAGTAAACTTGGTCCCTGAGATCCAAGATGAACAGAATTCCTCTCAGACTTCTTGGGAACCATACAGAACACCCAGTAAAAATAAAAATTTTTCTTCTTGAGGTAAGCAGGTTTCATAACACATCTTACAATACTTCATTGTCAGAATTAATGGAGTTTCCCATGAAGTATTAGAGCCCTCTCAATGTCTATAAAGTTCTCAAGAAACCAGTTTATCAGTGCACAACATGACCAGAATAAGAAATTGCACTTCTCTCCCACAGCATCAAATAAAATGATGTTTGTAAAGTGCTTTATACCCTGTCTGGCATATCGCAGGTATTCAATACATATTTATTCCCCTCACCCTTCTCTTCTCTATCCCAAACATAAATCTAAGCTTTCTGGAGGGAGGAAGGGGAGTTATTTTGTATCTTTATAATTGAAGGAAGACTGAGGAATAAGATGCTTCTATCTTCCCTAGATTGAGGGGAGAAAATGGAGACAATGCTGATAGGTGCTCTGTTTCTGCTGGGTGCCACGGGAATAGACAGAAACAACATTAAAGTAATTTGTACTTTAGGGCATATAAGTCCCTAAAATGAAGAAAGGGAAAATTCAAGTAAAAATCCTTGAGCAATGTACTTAAGAAAAACTAGTAGCCTTGACCTAAAAAACAAAGAAGGCACAGAAGGAAGAACAAAGATTAGGACTGAGAAGACCTAGGTTCTTGTTCCTGGTTCTAACACTACCACTATGTCCGTGACCTTAATGGACCAGTCACTTTCACTCTGTGGGACTCAGTTTTCTCCTCTGTAAAATGAAGAAACTGGACTAGATTGTTTCTCAGATCCTTTACAGTTGTGAAACATCATTCTATATATTTTTAAACTCTTGAGGCTGAAAGAGACTTTAGCTTATTAACACCTTGACTTTAAAATAAGATTTCATATTCTTTTAGGAACATAATAAAGTTCTCCTCTTAATGCAAGTCTAGAGTCCCAGAGAATAATATCCAGTAAATGAAGCAAAAATGGAATAATTGAGGGAGGGGTGTAACAGACCATCAGAAACACTAAGAGCATAAAACAACACTTCCAACACAAATTTCGATTCTGCATTCTCCACGAAAATGGATATAACATTCCATCTCTAAAATATGCATTTTTTGACATGTATTCTCTTAAGAAATCAAGTCTCATTCTGTACAAATACAACAGCTTAAAAAATGAGACTACAGTATAAATTAGCAGATACATTTTAAAAAGTAAGTCAAATCAAAGGCCAAATTCAGTCAAACTTTTGGTAATTCTGAATTACCTTAAAAAATTTGTATATATATGCCAAATTATATATCAAACATTTTTAAGCTCTAGCAAATAACAAGATTAAACATAGTAAATAGTGCTTTAAGTCATCTCATGAAATAGCAAACTATTTTAAAAATTCTATCTCTAACAGCACTTACTCTGTTTTCCCCCTAATAATCCACCTGTCTTCTACTTTGCAGTTCAATTCCTGCTTAAATTCTTGGAGGTATAATAACTTTATTTTATTATTCATGCCAGTAATTCAGACAGAAAAGTGAGGAATTAAACTTTACGGTGTTATTAAACTTACAAAACGAGAAGAGTTGTCATTTTTCACAGTTTTTGCATTTCCAAATGATTCAAGGATTGGGTTTGCTTGTAAAAGTTGCCTTTCAAGTTCTCCCTAAAACACATCATACACAAACACAAAAACAAACACAGAAGTATTTATGTTAAACTAAAGTCTTCAATTAACCCTCACGTTTGATTGCATCTTTTTCTCAGTCCTTTCATACCAACTGCCCCTTTTAAATGGGTCTTCTCAATCCTGGATGTTTTGATAGGACTTCACTAAAAATGAAATAAATTAGCATATGTGTATAATGATATCAAAGAGACTAATGCTGTTAAACAAAGATGATGGATTTAAGTACAAGAAAAATAAATTAGGCATAGATTTATGGGAAAACGCAAGAAAAAGATTTTCCAAAAGTAAAATGTTATATAACATTATTGCAGTGATTTTTTTTTTTAAAGAGTAAGCCAAAGCTCATTATTAAAATTGTTAACATCTTACATGAGAGGAAAAGTACTTAACACATAGATGATCTCAACAGATATGAACAAAATACTCTGATATAGGTTGGCTACGTATCATGATCCTCATTTAACAACAGGAAAACCAAAGGAACAAAAAGGTACTAACATTATTTCTTATTCAAACTGAATTCAGACAACTGAGTTTCTCTTGATAATATCCAGAAAGACACATGCTTATCCGGAATAAACAAAACTTATGTGGGAACTTCTATGCAAGTCATAAAAAACTACAAATTAAAGTACATTAATCCATATTTTATCCACTGAGTCCCAAAAGGAATAGTCTCATGGGAAAAATGCGTGCCAATTCTTTCCTTGAAGAAACTGTACTTCTAGACTGGAACTAAAAACTGGAATATGTGAACAAAACTAGACTGCTTTTTCAAAAGACACATCAATACAGTTTAAAAATTAACAGAATCTTTACTCTAAAAATTAAACCAGCTTGCAGAAGTGAGTCTAAAGCGGGGAAAAAAAAATCCAAAAGATTTAAAAATCAGAACCCACCAGCCACGCAAATGTACTAATTCCAATTTACTTCACACATCAACATACTTAAACAAGAGATAAACTACGGTCACACAGCTAGTCGTTGGCAAACTGAACTGTGCCACAGCCACTCTGGGCCCTCAGTTTCCTCATCTATAAAACAAAGGACATAGGTGGGAGGATTTCTAACGACCACATCTAAAATTCTCTTAACATTACTCCATATAAAATGTTAAGTATTAATGAAATTTTAGTGTCAAAAGTCAATACTTTTAGAAATACTAAACAGAGGTGAGATGAAATTGAATGAGACAGATATACGTCTCATGAGGGTCATCCCCATCTCTAGGTAAAAAACTAAAATAGTTGTTTATACAAAAAGATGGCTAGACTGTATATTAATATCCACGTTATGGGTTCCAAGACATTTATCTGAATCACCAGATTTTCATATATCTTACCTGTAGTCAAATTCAACAAACTGTACCATCTAACCAAGCCTACTTAAAACCAAATGCTAGCAGATGGCCTGTTTTGTTTTGATATATAGATTAATTTAATTGTACAGTAATAAATCATTTACCTGGCAATGGATAAAGCAATTCCACAGCAATGAATTTTCCTAAATGAAATTTATCCAATTAAAACTTCAAAATTTCCAACATTGTAAATTAAAGAGCACTTATTAAACCCTTAACATATACCAGGCCCTGTCCCTAGCCATTCTTTCTCAAAGCAAACTATAGCCTCTAAGTACTGCTTATGTTCTAACTGGGGTGACACCAAATATAAATAAACTGGCACATATAAGATACATATAGAGTAGATAGAAAATAGTCTTAGAGCATAAGGCACAGGTAGATCTTCTGCAAGAGGTGGCACTTGAGCCAGCAATTCTCCATGTGGAGGAAAGGAGGAAAAGCATTCCAAGTACCATACTGGGGATAGCCAAAGCACAGGTCTAATAATGGGAGACACAGCATCCTATGGCATGTGAAGAAAACCAAGTAGGTCAGTATGTCTGAATCCTAGACTATATGGAGGGGAATAAAGACAGGTAGAGTTTTAAATGTCAAACATTTAACATCTGAAATAATAGGTAACAGAGGGACAACAGAGGGAGGACGGGAAGGAAGAACGGAGAAGGGAGAAGGAAAGAAAAAGAGGGATGACCATTTATATAGTGCCTACTATATGCTAGGGACTGTGCTAAGTGTTTTGTCTTGTTTTTTTACAAATATCAATCCTCATAACAACTGTGGAAGGGAGATGTTATTATTATCCCCACTTTAGAGCTGAAGAAACTAAGGTGCAACCTAGGGGGCAGAGTCAAGATGATGGCACAGAAACAGGAAAACTCTGTAGCTCCCCATATAACCACCTCAAATACCTATAAAATATGACTCTAAACAAATGTTAGAGCTCCAGAACCCACAAAATGACAGAGAAACAAGGCTCCTGCTAAAGGCAGCCTGGCAGATGGACGGAAAGGGCTCATCACAGCTCGCTGGGATCAGAGCCCAGCCCTATGCGGTTTTAGCCCCAAGATGTCCAGGAGAAGCCCCAGCTGGAGCTTTCAGGCCAGCGGATCACAAACAGCTGTGGCGGTTTCCACAATTACCAACCCATAAGAGCCAAGGACAAAGGGAAAAGGTCAATGGAACTCGGCTAAATTTGGGGGATAATTTGGGAATAATTCCTTCAGAATTAGAGTGGAGCAAATGGAAGTAAATGACTTTATGAGAAATCAGGATACTATTAAACA
>CM053584.1:187480963-187500885 GCA_028627135.1 Pseudochirops cupreus | reverse complement strand
GAATGCATACATGAAAAAATTAGAGAAAATGGAGGTCAATGAATTGGGCATGCAATTGAAAAAGCTAGAAAAAGAACAAATTGAAAATCCCCAAATAAATACTAAGTTAGAAATAATGAGAACCAAAGCAGAGATTAATAAAATTGAAAAAACAAAAAGGAAAAGGACCTATATGTACAAAAATATTTATACCAGCTCTTTTCTGGTGGTAAAGAATTGGAAATTGAGGGGACATTCATTAATTGGGGAATGGCTGAACAAGTTGTGGTATATGAATGTTGGAATACAACTGTACTAAAAGAAATGATGAGCAGGCAGACTTCAGAAAAACCTGGAAAGACTTATACGAACTGATGCTGAGTGAAGTGAGCAGAACCAGGAGAACATTGTACACAGTAACAGCCACATTGTGCAATGACTGATTTTGATAGATTTAGCTCTTCTCAGCAATGCAAACTCCAAAAGGTTCATGATGGAAAATTCCATCTACATCCAGAGAATAAATGCAAATGAAGGCATACTATTTGCTTTCTTTTGTTTTGTTTTGTTTTTTTTTCTTTGTCATGTTTCCTCCCATTCGTTCAAATTCTTCTACGACTAATGTGAAAATATGTTTAATAAGAATGTATATGTAGAGCCTATATCAAATTGCATGCCATCTTGGGGAGGGAAGTCAGGAAAGAGGTAGAGAAAATTTAAAACTTATGGAAGTGAATGTTGAAAATTAAAAATAAATTAATCTATTAAAAAAAAAGAAGTGATCAGGAGGATGCTCTCAGAAAAAACCTGGAAAGACTTACATGAACTGAAGCAAATTGAAATAAGGAGAACCAGAAGAAAGTTGTACATAGTAACAGCAATATTGTAAGACGATCAATTGTGAACGACTTAGCTATTCTCAGCAATACAATGATCCAAGACAACTCTGAAAGATTTATGCTGAAAAATGCTATCCATCTCCAGAGAAAGAACTGATGGAATCTAAATACAGATCAAAACATACTTTTTTAAACTTTCTTTATTTTTCTTGAAGTTTGTTTGTTTGATTTTTTTTGGTCTATGTTTTCTTTCACAACATGGCTAATTTGGAAATATGTTTTGTATTACTACACATATATAACCTATATCAAATTGCTTGCCTTCTCCATGAGGGGAGTAGGGAGGTAGGGAGAGAATTTGGAACTCAAAATTTTTAAAATGAATGTTAAAAATTGCTTTATCATGTAATTGGGAAAAAATAAAATACCAAATAAACTTTAAAAGAAAAAAAATGAAAATTGTCGTTTGATAGAGAGGCTTTTTCCTGATTCATAATATGCACAGTTCTCCTTTGATAGTTTCCTGTCACCTTCCTGTGGGGGTAATGGAAAGCCTTTTAGTTGGCTACTGAACCATTCCTGCAAAAATCACAGACAAAAGCTTCCTCTTCCACGGTGTTGAGTGAGATGAGAATTGCTATATATTTATAGATGGAGAGAAAGCAGGCACTTCCATCACCTTTCTTATCTCCTCACCAAGGCCCCATGTGGTTGTAAACCCATGGCTGCTTTGTTTCCTCTGTTTCTGTTGTGTCCTTTCTTTCCTGATCTTGGATGAGGGAGCATATGAGACGGTATGAACTAGGTTATGACCTCATGAGCTTTGAAAGACCAGAAGAGCCACCAGTGGTCCAACAATGGAATCCATAGCTGAGTCAACAACTGGGAGCTGTAGCAGTCAAGCTCAGTGAGGAGCAAGCCCTGAGAAATGACACTGATGCAGTCCGGTACTGAATCAACCCAGCAGCTGAGATATCATATATCCATGTATGACAAGGATGCTGCCCTTGTATGTCTTGATGGAAGGTAGAATAGACAGGGAGCCATCTTCAGTCATCCTGATTTATATCTTGCCTCTGGACCCAGATGGCTCCAGAGGAGATATTGAGGCTGGTGACTTTGCACAGCCCTCACTCACTTAAATACAAAAGAAAGACATGTGCTTCCAGCTTTGCTAATGGTCATCCTCTCTTCAACTACTCATGCTGAAAGAAGGCTCCTCTCAGCTTTTAGGTGGTCATATTTGTGAGTGAATAGGGAAATAACTGTTTGATTTTGAATGGCTTTTTGTTCATGTCAATGTAGCTAAACAGGCAATCTTCAGATCTATGACTACATACAGACATAAGCAGCCAGTTGAGGTAGCATGAGGTACCCCAAATGATGAGAGAATGCAAACCAAGGCAGAGCCATAGAATTTTAGGATCATCTAACAACTGTGTCAGAGGAACTATCTAAGATGTTTTTGTTTGGTTTATTTGTTTTTTTAATTTGGAATTTGGTAGGCCAACCAGAATTGGCCACATAGACTTTGCTATGATTCCTTAGTGTAAGCCTCTGAAGACACAGTTGGAAAAACAATGCTTAATTCTCCCCAAGAAACTCACAACATTTCTGGAATCCAGGATATGGAGAAATGTGCTATTTGTACCTCAGTAAATTTGCTGAGGAAAGGCATGGGTGCTGCATCAGTTTAAAAAGTTTCCACTCTCACTCATGAACTGTTAACTCTCCATTTCTGAAATTTTCAGTGAAGGGGCCTCTACAGAGCTCAGGCCTCAATGTAGCCATTGCTTATTATCCAAAACTGACTGGCCCTTCCATGCTGTTGCCTATATAATAACCAAAGGTGATTGTACAGCCCTGCTGAAGGCTTGGAGGACTAAGGTGTATGAATCTGGGCTCTGTAAGAAATATACTAATCCAATTAAATATGCTAAAACTGCCCTTTTTTTCCACAGGGGAACCAGACAATGGAGTATCACAGCAGCTAGACAATCAGGACTTCCAAAGCCCAGAACCGCTTGACATACCTGTGATATTTTCAAGTAAACTTCAGCTGAACTTGGAGACGCCTGCAATTGCTGAAGCCAGTCTTGACCAGCTCAGAGAGAACAGCATATTTCTTGCTTTCAGATTCATTGTATTTACAGATATCTTCTCTCTAGAATCCCCTGCCTGCGTGACTTCCCAATGTATTTTTTCTCCCTTAATTCCCATTTAGGCATAAATACCTCAAATAGGTATAATTTTCCTCTTCCACTCCCCTTTGAACTGCTGAGAACTCTGTCTCTCTGCTCCAGCTTGTAAGCTTCTCTTGGACAATAAATGCTCTTATAATCTTTGTAAACTGTGTTCAGACTGGCTCATTCCAGGTCCTCTTTCCGGACCTGGAGTTTCTTCGGTTTAGCAGTCAATTGATTTTAACATGGGTGGCATTGGTGGGAGGTAGCTTGCTTTCTGGCAACGGTGAAGTTCCTTAGAGGCATTTTGTGGGTTAAAGAAGTATTTCGCCTGCTTATCCTCAATATTGCTCACAGGAAGGGGGAGGTCCTGACTTGGCAGGGAACACTAAGTCAGTGATAATATACAGCGATCCTTCCTGATCCATGATTAGTATCCGTGGCTATGAAGGAAGTGTCGTATTGATTGTTACAGGCCTGATGTTCCAGGAGTTTTGTCTGTTCATGGTCACCTCTTTACACTGAAAGACCCACTGTAAATTACATCACTCTCCACATGGAGCTGATTGCTTGGACCTCGAAGTCAGTCCTTCCAAAAAGGGAGACATGAATTCTGAGATTTTTGTTCACTTCTATCTTCTATTCAGTCATTAAGTCAGGTGACTCTCCCATTGCTTGTTTTGCTTTTGTTACGTTTCTATTCCTGCCTCCCCCCTTATTTAGCGTTTACTCTTTCAAAAACTTTTACCTTCTATCTGGCTTCTCGAATCCTAGAGATCCAGTAACATGTCTTGGCTGTGGTTAAGAAGGTTTCAAAAGGGGAGATCCAAAAGATGTAATCTCAATTCTAATTATGTCATCAGCCAAGATTCACCTATGTTGCTAGAGATGTTGTTCTATCATCTTGCTAATTGTTATAAAAGACCCTGTCAGCCCTCACTCAAGGTCTTTGGTTCCTGAGAGGTCATAGACCCAATTTATTGTTTACTACTAGCCTAACTAATAAATTGAGCACGCTCAGAACTTTGTCTCTCAGTTTACCTTGATTTTCAAACGTAACAGTACTTTTCTTCTTTCTTTGATCTCTTCAGGGTATAGGCCTAATTGTTGTATTGCTGGGTCAGAGTTTTGGGGGCTTAAATCCAAAATATTTTCCAAAAGGGCTAGATCAATCCATAACCATACCAATGACTTATTAATGTTCCTGTTTTCTCAAAGTACTTTGACATTTGTCATTTTCCTTTTCTATTAACTTTCTCAATCTGATCAGCATGAAGTGAAACCTCATAATTGCTTTAATTTGCAGATCACTGATTTTAAGTAATAGGGAACATTTTTTCAAATGACTATTGATCTCTTGGATTTCTTTATTAGAAAATTGCCTCTTCATATTCTTTGACTATCAATTGGTTATAGCTATGTTTGAGTGTTTATGTGTGTTCACATAAATATTCTAAAGCAAGTAACACTGATTTGTTTATAAGAAAAACAGCATTTTCAGTTACAAAATTCTAAGTAAAGCTATAACCTTATTAACCTGCCTTTCTATTGTGCCAGGTTTCTTTCCCAGTCTCCAGCCTCTCAGGGGAAGAGAGAATGCCATTCCATAATGCATTAATGTCCTGCCTTTGAGGTAAAGGGAAAAATACCTTTCTATCAAACTAGGTCTCATGCCCTGTCTCATTGTTGTTATTCATTCTTTGTTCTCAAAAGGGGACTACTGATATCAACTCTCCCTTTATAGATCCCTATGGGGAGCCAGCTGCAATGGGAATTCATCTTTATGGGGCTAGGTAAAAGTAATTCCCCTTCTTAATCACCTAAAAGGAACAAAGGGCGTTTGTGTTTTGGACACTCTAATTGATTAAGCTGACTACATAAAAGTAAGTCCTTAGCTGTTGTTCAGTCATTTCTTAGTTATATCTGACTCTTTGTGACCCCATTTGGGGTTTTCTTGGCAAAAATACTAGACTAGTTTGCCATTTCCTTCTCTGGTTCATTTTACAGATAAGGAAACTGAGGCAATGGGATTAAATGACTTGCCCAGGGTCACACAGCTAGTATGAGGCCAGATATGAATTTAAGATGAGGTACGGCTAGGTGGAGCAGTGGATAGAGCACCAGCCCTGGAGTCAGGAGGACCTGAGCTCAAATCCAGCCTCAGACACTTAACACTTACTAGCTATGTGACCTCGGGCAAGTCACTTAACCCCAATTGCCCTGCCCTCCCCCCTCCAAAAAAGCAAAAAAAAAAAAACAACAGCCCCAACTTAAGATGAGTCTTACTGATTCCAGGCACAGCACTCTAGCCACTATGCCAAGTATTGTCATTTCTACCTTTCTACCAGGGTTGACCAGTAACAGTGCTCAAATAAAGTCAACAAGCATTTATTAAAGTTATTTAAGTGGTTGGAGGTCTTCTAGAAGATCTTAAGAGTTTTACCATCAAGGAGTAAGAATGCTATATGAGCAGTATCCTAGCCCCTGATCCCAACAGGCAAGTTAGGCTAATTTTTCCTTTAAGATATTAAAACCATGCCTGAGTCTTGATTGATTGAAAGGTCTATTATATGCCTGACACTATGCACAAGTTGGCAGTAGGTAGTAGCCAAAATAAAAATAGGCTAAACTTCTTTGGGCCTCAGATAGGTTAGATTAGAGACAGACTGATGATGGTTGGTGGCTACAGGTCACGTGACAAACAGGAGCATACACAGTGGCAATCCTACACTCTTCACAAGCTGCACAAAATCCTTTGGTGGGCAGCAAGAGGCTCGCAGTCATGTGTGGTGCAGGCCTACAGTTATGCTAAGCTCTAGGGATACAAAAGGAGGAAAAAGGCAGTGCCAGCCTTCAAACAGTTCACAATCTAATGCTGAAAACAAGCAAACAAATATGTACAAACAATATATATACAGGACAAATGGGACACAATTAAGATGGGAAAAGCACTAGAATTAAGAAGTGTTGGCAAAGGCTTCCTGTAGAAGATGGGAATTTAGTTAGGATTTAAAGGAAGTCAGTAGGTGGAGAGAATTTCAGGCAAGGAACATAGCCAGAAAAAAATATCTGGTGCCAAGAAATGGAGTGTCTTATTCGTGGAAAAACCAGGAGGCCAGTGGTACTAGATCAAAAGAGTATGTAGCAGGGAATAAGGTGTAAAGAGACTGGAAAGGGAGTAGGGGTTGAAGTTATGAAGGAATTTGAATGCCAAACAGTATGATGTGTTTGATTCTGGAGTTGATAGGGAGCTACTGGAGTTTATCAAGTAGTGGGTTGGACTAGAGCTTTAGGAAAATCACTTTGGTAACTGAATGGAGAATGACCAGATTTAAGGCAGGCAGACTAACCAGTAGGCTATTGCAATCGTCCCAGTATGAGGTGATGAGGGCCTGCACCAGAGTAGTGGCAGTGTTACAGGAGAGAAGGGTGTATATTTGAGAAATGTCACAATAGTGAAATTGACTGGCCTTGACAATAGATTGATTATGGAGAGAGATAGTGTTGAGTCCAGGATGCCTCCTAGGTTGTAAGGCTGAGGGACTGGAATAATGATGTTGCCCTCTATAGTCATATGGAGGGGGAAGGAGATGGGAGAGTTTAGAGAAAAAAAGGTAATGAACGTCTGTTTTGGACATGTTGAGTTTAAGATGTCTAGTGGACAACCAGTTCCAGAAGTCTGAAAGGCATTTGGAGATGCAAAACTGGAAGTCAGCAGGGAGTTTGGGGCAGCATAGATGATCTGAAGATTGTCAGCATAGAGATGCCAATTAAATATTAAATTAAAAAAAATTAAATTCTGATGAGATCACCAAGTGAAGTAGTATGGACAGAGAAGAGAAGAGGGCTCAGGACAGAACCCTGTGGGACACCTATGGCTAGAGGGCATGATCTGCATAAAGATCAAGCAAAGTAGACTGAGGGGGACGAGTCAGATAGGTAGGATAAGAACCAGGAGACAGTAGTGTCCCCAAAACCTAGAGTGAAGAGAGTATTGAAGAGAAAAGGGTGATCAGTAGTGACAATTATGGGATTATAGGTAACTTTTGAGAAAACAGTTTCAGTGTAATGATGAGGTCTGAAGCTGGATTGCAAGGGGTTAAGAAGAGAGCGAGAGGAAAGTGGAGACACCTAAAAGACATATAGGATAATGGCAGAAATGAAAGAATCAAGTGAAGGTTTTTTGAGGATGGGGGAAAGACGGGCATTTTTGTGGGCAATAGGGATGGGGAGCCAATAAAGACTTTTAAAAAGCCATAGTAAGGGGATGATAGATGGGCCATCTGTAGGAGGAAATGGGATGAAATTGGATAGATTGGGCAGATAGAAGGATTAGCTGTGGTAAGAAGTAAAGTCAGTTTATCAAGGGAGATAGGGGTAAAGGAGAAGTTAGTGGCAGATATATGAGTGATATGAGATGAGGAGAAGGGGAGAAGAGGGAGCTCACAGTGAATGGCCTCATTTTTTTTTCTGTAAAATGTGAGGTAATGTTCTCAGCTGAGAGAGTAAGTGAGGGTAGCCATAGGAGGTTTGAGGAAGGATGAAATGATTTGGAAGAGGCACTGTGGAGAGTAGGATAGCTGAGTAGAGAACACTGACCTCATTTCTCTAACTGATCCCTCATCCTGGCTCAAATTTATTTGCCTCTAAGCCAGAGAGGATTTGAAGGGGTATGTAAGAGTGACTAATTTAAGTAAGGTGTATCAGTAGGCTTTGAACTTTGGCTTTGGTGTTGTAAAGAACAGAACTAATCTAGACCTAGAAGCATTGTGCCTCTTCGTAGCTAGCTGTGGCTATGATCTGTCAGCTTGCCCTTTTTAGAGCAGGTTCTAGCCATTACACTTTTTTAGACAGCCAGAAGACAGGCACACCTTACCCAGGGAAGAACAGGCCCGGCAGAGATGCTACCATATTCAGAAAAGAGCCAGCCAATTGAGAGTATTAAAAAGACATCACCCTGCATTGTCAGAAGTGAGCTGACCGATCACATGTATGCTCTACGTGTGCATCTTTCATGTCCCCTCATGTGATCTTCAGTCATGTTCCCTCTTTTCACTGATAGTGTATGTATTTGTGGGAGGGTATCCCTCCCTATAACTATAGGAAGAAAGTCATATGACAAATACTACGCTATTTCATTAAATGCTTAATCTCTTTCTGCTGAGAGGGTGTCATCCTCTATCTGGCAGGGTGACAGACGTAGGACCTTCTTCTACCATTCTCAGAGCTCCTGTTTGTAGCCACATACACATTTGCCACTGTTATCCCATTGGCCACTATTATCCCATTCTCCCACTCAAATTTCACCAACTGATCTGCTCACACCAGTAAGGTTATATGGTGAGGAACATCTGTAACCAGAATCTGTTGTCATCTAAAGATTGGATCTAATGCCTTTAAGGCAGGCCAGGTTGGTCATAGGGTGTGTACAGGCTGTGGAGGGGTTGCATAAATCCAATTTATCAAGCCCATTTTCTTCAGGAACCTCAACCTTTCCCTTATAGATTCCCTATGGGGAGCCAGCTGCAATGGGAACTCCTTATGGGGCCTGGTACAAGCAATCCCCTTTTTAATCACCTAAAAAAGGAACAAAGGGCATTCGTGTTCTGGAGGTTTTAATTGATTTGGCTGACAGTATAGAAGTAAGTCCTTAGCTTAGCTGTTGTTGTTCACTCATTTTTTAGTATTGTCCAACTCTTCCAAGATCTCATTAGGGGTTTTTTTTGGCGAAGATACCGGAGTGGTTAGCATTTCTTTTACAGCTTATTTTACAGATGAGGAAACTGAAGTGAACATTAAGTGACTGATCCAGGGTCACACAGCTAGTATGAGGTCAGATTTGAAATTAAGAAGATGAGTCTTCCTGATTCCAAGCCCAGAACTCTATCCACTGTGCCACCTAGCTGCCCCTCAGAGACCTCCCCAAACCTATGAAACTAAGCACAGTGATTCTCTTTGCATTGACTCCATTAGACCTTTCCTTCCAGCGACTCATCAGATTGCTGTTTGAATTTCTCCTATAACCCAGAAAGTTCTTTTGTTATAAAAGTTGGTCCACCTCCCTGCTCCTTCTGTGGAGGAAATCACACTCCTGGCATAGCACTGAGGTAAGCAAACCTGGGGATGTCTTACCACTAATGGGAGTTCCCAAGTATCTTCTTCACTGCCACTCTCATTATCCTGTCTTATGGCTCTGATTTCAGTGTTCTTCACCAATCGGAGCCTACTCTCTATTCCATTGAGAGGACTTCCCAAACATAACCATTAGGGTTTTAGCAACTGTGTGCCATTGAGAGGTGTCTGACCATCCAATCACCTCTATATTATTAGCAGTGCTCTTTTCTCCACTCAACTATGATGTGAACCACAATGCCATTTCATCCCAAACTACATCAAATATTAGTGCAGGTTTGATTTTGGAACAAGAGATATTCATTCATAGAGCAGTTAACAAAAATGATTTACTTAGTTACACTTAGTTATACCATAGAAGAGACATCAACAGAGATATAGTAATATTTAGCACCAGCTTTGATAGATACAGGATTCCTCATCTCCTTATGGAAATGTGCCTATTCCAGAGGACTTATGATGAAACATGCTATGCACCTCCAGATAGAGAGGTGGACTCAGAATACAGACTGAAGATATTTTGTGGGGCTTGGGGGACATGGCTAATGTGGGAATTTGTTTTATTTTAATATACATATTTTTAATGGATTTTGTTTTCTTGCTTACTGAGTCAGGAGTGGGAGTAGGAAGGAGAGAATCTGGAGCTGAAAATAAAATTGAATGAAAAAGTAGAAATGTGTTTGGTCAGCAGGGCAGGATATGATGATTTGAATTGTCTTGGGCATCCACCAAGTCTGAGGGGTCCAGACTTTATGTGGGTGGGACTTACACGCCCTTAGGTGATCAGGAAGCTGCATCAAGGGAGGTGAGGGCCAATCAGTACTACTTTGTCTTGTTTTAGGGAAACCTAACTTCTTTTAGGGAGGAAAAGGAGGAAGAATGGGCCTGCCTCATGTTGTGGGAAAACCCTGATAAATGTTAGTCCTATCACAAGGATCATGAAACATCTACCAAGGGTGAGGAAACTGTAGCCTAGAGGCCACATGTGGCCTTCTATGTCCTTGGGTGTGATCCTTTGATTGAATCCATACTTCACAGAACAAATCCCCTTAATAAAAGACTTTGTTTTGTAAAACTTGGACTCAGTCAAAAGGCCATACCCGAGGATGTACAGGGCCACATGTAGCCTCAAGGCCGAGGTCCCAGGTTCCCCATCCCTGAAAGACTAATGGAATCATTAAGGAACCATATTTAGGTGACTTAAAGAGCAACCTGAACCTCAGGGAAACTCCAGCCTCCAAAAAACAAAGGAGAGGTAGAAGCATGATCAAGAGCAGGTCAGTGCCTTCTTGGTCATCCAGTTGGAGGAGAAAGATGTGATCTGGAAAGAATTAGTGCTGTCCACATTCCAAAGGTGAGAGGAAATCAGAAGAGTGAGTGCCTCTTTCTTTCATTTTCAACTCTAAACCTCTAAACTTTGCCAGATATTGACATTACTTCAGTCAGTCGGACAGTAAACATTTATTAAGCACCTACTTTGTGCCTGGAGATGCAAAAAAAAAAAAAAAAGACCAAAAGAAAGTCCCTGCTCTCAAGGAGCATATAGTCTACTAGGGAGGCAACATACAAAAAATTATATACAAATTATATAACAAATAGTTATAGACAGGACTAATTGGAAATAAGGAAAGCACTAAAATTAAAAGGGATTTATCAGGAAAGGCTTCCTGTAAAAGGTAGAAATTTAGTTGGGATTCAAAGGAAGCTTGAGAAACCAGGGGGTAAAGATGAGGAAGAAGAACATTCCAGGCATGGGGATCTCGCAATGAAAATGCCCAAAGTCAGGAGACGGAGTTTCTTGTTTGAGGAACAGCAAGGGGGCCCCTGTCACTGTGTCACATAGAGTCCACAGAGTGGTGTAAAGTATAAGAACATTGGAAAGGTAGCAGCAGAGTACAGTTTGTGAAAGGCTTTGGATAATAAACAGAGGATTTTGCATTTGATTCTGAAGGTAATAAACAGCAGCTGGACTTTATTTAGCTGCTAGTACTGACAGTTAAACTTGAGCTTTAGCATCATTTTGACAGGCAAGTGGAGGATGGAATAGAGTGGGGAGAAACCATCTCAATGGTCTAGGAATGAAGTGATAGAGGCCTGTACCAGAGTAGTAGCAGCATCAAAGAAGAGAAAGGAGTGTATATACAAGATGTTACAAAGATAATTTGACAGGTCTTGGCAACAAGCAAATTGGATGTGAGGGCTGAAGAGAGTGAGGAATGGAGGGTGACTTTGAGGATTATATCCCCTTAACAGTTATAATGAAGCGAGGAAGAAAGGAGGGTATGGGGGAAATACAAGGAGTTCAATTTGAGACATGTTGAGTTTAAGATGTTTATAGGACATTTAATTTGAGATATTTAATAGGCAACCGGAGGTGGAAAGTGGGAGGTCAACAGAGAAATTAGGAATAGATGAGTATATTTGAGAATAATCAGCAAAGAGATGATAAATGAATCCATGGAAGCTGGTGATATCATCAAGTGAGATAGTAGCAGGGGTGGGGAACCTGTGGTCTTGAGGCCACATGTGGCCCTCTAGGTCCTCATATATATATGACCCTTTGACTGAATCCAAACGTCACAGAACAAATTTTCAAGGCCGCAGGTTCCCCATACCAGGAGGGAGAAAAAAGATCAGGACAGAACCCTTTAGAACACCCATGGTTAGCAGGCATGATCTAGATGAGTGGTTCTCAACCTTCCTAATGCCGTGACCCTTTAATACTCGTATGTGGGCATACATGCATGTGGGTGGACCCACCTGGAGACCGATAGAGGAGCAGTGTCTCAGTTCCTAAGACCATCGGAAATATGTGTTTTCCAATGGACTTAGGCAACCTCGTTTGACTCCCAAAGGGGTCGCAACCCACAGGTTGAGAACCACTGAGGAAACTTGGCAGTGTCAAATGCCAGATCAAGAAGAATGAGGATTGAGAAAGGTCATTAGATTTGGCAATTAAAAGATTGTTAATAACTTTTGGGAGAGTATTTTTAGTTGAATAATAAGGTAAGAAGTCAGGCTATAGAGAGTTAAGAAAAGAGAGAGGAAAGGAAGTAGAGGCACCTATTCTAGATAGTCTTTTAAAAAAAATTTATTTACTATTAGTTTACAACATTCAGTTCCACAATTTCAGCTCCAAATTCTCTCACCCAACCTCTCTGACCTTCCTCCCCCATGGCAGCATGCAATCTGATATAGGTTCTACATATACCTTCACATCAAACATTAGTCAAGTTGTAAAGAAGAATTGTAACCAATAGAATGAATAGCAAGGAAGAAGAAACAAAACAAAATGAAAAAGAGAGAGAACAAGTAGTTTGCTTCAATCTGCTTTCAGACTCCATAATTCTTTTTTTTGGATGTGGATAGCCTTTTCCATCATGAGTCCTTTGGAGTTTTCTTATAACCTTGCATTACTGAGAAGAGCCCAGTCTATCAAAGTTACAATGTGTTTGTAATTGTGTACAATGTTCTCCTGGTCCTGCTCCCCTCATTCAGCATCAGTTTATATTAGTCTCTCTAGGTTATTATGAAGTCTGTCTGCTCCTCATCTCTTATAGCACAACAGTATTCTATTACATTCATATACCACAACTTGTTCAGCCCTTCCCCAATTGATGGGCATCCCCTTGATTTCCAATTCTTTGCCACCACTAAAAGAGTTGCTATAAATATTTTTGTACGTAATGGTCCTCCTCCCACTTGTATGATCTCTTTGGGATACAGCCCTAGAAGTGGTATTGCTAGGTCAGACAGTCTTCTTAAGGAGTTTAGCTACAAAATAGAGGAGAGGATGGGATAATAGCTAACAGGAATGAATGGATTAAGTGAGGTTTTTTGTAATTTTTTATTTTAGAATAGGGGAGACATGGGCAGTGGAGAACCAGCCAGAAGACAGTGAGAGACTGAAGATAAATTAGAGAGTGAGGATGATAGAGAGAAAATCGGCTAGAGGAGATGGGATGACTTGTGCATGTAAAGGCATTAGTCTTGGTAAGGAGAAAGGCTACCTCTATGTGAGACAGGGATGAAGCAGCAGGTATCTGAGTGAAGTGAAGTGAGGAAGAAGAGGGGAAAGGGAACTCTTGGCAAATATAGGGGGGAGGGGGGAGCCATTGGAGGTTTGAAGAAGGATGAAAAAGTCTGGAAGAGCCTCTGTGGTGAATGGGATAATAACTCCCCCTCTAGGAGGAGGGAAAGGAGGAGGAGGAAGAGAAGAAGGAGGAAGTTTTGGAATGAAATGAGACACTCATAGGTCCAGTAGGTTTACCTCCTAATCTTCTATCTAGTGACACTGGACTGAACTCCTGGAAGTTCTTAGACTCTCTGATGTTTCCCTGGTTGTCTCCCATGTCTGGAATGTTGTCCTTCCTCATCTTCATCTACTGGATTCCTGGCTTCCTTTAAATCCCAAGTAAAATCTTACCTTCTATAGGAAGCTTTTTCCAACTCCTCTTCATTCTAGTACCTTCCCTCTCTTATTTGCTTCCTATTTATCCTGCATATAGCAGATAGAGATGTGAGACTGGAGGTCAGCAGAGAGTTTGGGGCAGGATAGGTAGATTTGAGAATCATCAGCATAGAGCTGGTAACTAAAGCTATGGGAGCTGATGAGATCACCAAATGAAGTAGTATAGAGGGAGACAAGGGCCCAGGACACCTATGGTTAGAAAGTATGATCTGGAAGAGAATTCAGCAAAGGAGACTGAGGAGTAGTCAGAGAGGTAGGATGAGAACCAGGAGAGGGTGGTGTGCCAAAAACCAGAGAGAAGACAGCATAGAGATGGAGAGAGTGATTAACAGTATCAAAGGCTCTAAAGTGGTCAAGGTGAATGAGAATAGAGAAAAGGCCACTGGATTTGGTAACTAACAGATTATTAGTAATTTTGAAGAGAGTAGTTTTGGTGGAATGATAAGGTTAGAAGCCAGATTATAAGGCAGTGGTTCTCAACCTGTGGGTTAAGTTCAATTTAAATACATCCTACATATCAGATATTTACATTACGATTCATAACAGTAGCAAAATTACAGTTATGAGGTAGCAACGAAAATAATTTTATGGTTGGGAGTCACCACAACATGAGGAACTGTATTAAAGGGTCATGGCATTAGGAAGGTTGAAAACCACTGTTATAAGGGGTTAAGAAGAGAGTGAGAGGAAAGAAAGTGAAGACACCCTTTGTAGATAGCCTTTTCAAAAAGTTCAGCTACAAAGGACAGAAGAGATATAGGATGATAGTGGGGATGAAAGGATCAAGTGAGGAATTTTCCAGAATGGGGTAATCATGAGCATTTTTTTGGGGAGTAGGGAATGAGCCAGTAGGTAGAGATTGAAAATAGTGAAAGAGTAGAGATGACAGGGGGGCAATCTGTTGGAGGAGATGAGATGAAATGAGATCACTTGGACGAGTAGAGGGATTACCTGTGGTAAGGAGTAAGAAGTAACACTTCATGTTAAGTGTTCGTCTTTTGTCTTCACCTGTGAGACAGGGGTAAAGAAGAAGCAATTGTCAAAAGGTTTCTGAGTGATAAGAGAGGAGCAAAAAGGGAGAAGAAGGAGTTCATGATGAAAGGCCTCTATTTTTTTCTCAGTTGAGAGAGTGAGGGGAAGAGAAGCCATAGGAGGTTTGAAGAAGGATGAAAAGATGTGGAAGAACTGCTCTGGAGAATGGGATAGTGAGTTGATTACAGAAGTATAGTTAGTTGTTGTCCTTTGTGTTCAAAGAGGATCAAAATGGCATCACTACATTGGGGTCAAAGTACCTTTGTGTCCAACTATGGCTGATCAGCACAACAGGAACCCAGAAGGCTCTACCACAGGTCAGGCACAAATAGTCCATATGAACATTTGGAAGCACATCTCACATTTCTTTTGAGCTACTATAATTCTGCTTTGTTCATAAAGCACAGCACTTTCTTTGATGAGGACATACCATGCTGGGCCAGCATCTCCCATGTCTCACAAATGATTCCAAAATTCTTCAGAGATCTTGAGAGTACAGTATGATGGCCTAGCAGTAGTGAGGCCCAATTAAGGTTGTGTAACATAAATTTGTTGTGGACTCAGTAAGAATGGTTGCATGATTTTCTCCATCTTCATTCAGTAGCATGTGTGTGGGATTTGAGGTGGTAAATGGTGTGAGAGATCTAAGGCTGAGGCTTGACTAGGCTTAGTCAGTGATATGATTAGGGTCTAGAGACTCAAGAAAGGAGGACCATATAGAATTGAACTGGTTCACCAAGGGGTCAAGATGGGGAAAAGAGAGTGGCTAGTGCAAGGAAGATGACCTGGGAAAGAGCTGAGTGGTCTAAGGATTGGAGGTCATGGTACGAATGATGAGTAAGGTTTTGTATAGGAAGGCAGAGGGAGAGGCAAAAAACCAAGAGGTTATGAATGAGTGAGGGGAATTTTGGAATTCTTGAACATAAAATTCATGGACAATTGCAAGATAAAGAATATAACCATTTTTGTGCATGGCTGAGGTGGAGTGTAGGAGTAGCTCAGTGGAAATGAGTAGGTTGGAAAACTGAATGGTTAGGGTGTTTGAGAGGCAACAGGTATACTGAAGCCTCCTAGCACAAGGGCAGGAGTTGAGGTGGGGGAAAATTGGGAATCATGTACTGAACTCATTGAGGAAGGAAGGGGAATGACATGGGGGAGGGTAGTGGTCTAGAGATAACAGTTGCCTGGATTTTGATGGGATGATAGATCTGAAAAGCATGAACATTGAAGGAAGACTGGCTACTGAGTGATAGAAATAGAGGGAGAACCTGGAAATGGCAATGGGGAACAAGGAGTGTTCCAACTCCCCCACTCCCTACCAATGAGCTGAGGAGAATGAATGAAGATGTAGCCAGTACTGCTGGCCAAGGAAGCTGTGTCATCATGGGGGAGCCAGGTTTCAGTAATAGCTAATAGATGGAGTAAGTGAGAGATGAAAAGATTTAGGATGAAGGGAAGTTGTTGCCTAAGGAAAAGGCATTCCCAAGAGCACAATGGAGTGTTTGTTTGAAACTTTAGGGTGGGAGAGTTGAGGGAGATAGAAATGAGGGATTGAGTGACAGGGGAAATGGATAACTCCATAAGACATCAAGAATAAAAGTTTGTATGATGATCTATAGGAATTTAGAGTCAATGGGATGTGAAGAGCATGGCTAGGTTTGAGAATGGTCATCATTGAATGGAAGGTGCTGCTCTTCCCAGTGGAATTTGGAGGTCAAGCTAGAGACAAGTGCCAAATAAGATGGGAAGTACATGGTCATATGATTAGATGGGAAGCCCTACCTCAAAACTCTTCCTTCCAAAGGCTGTAGATTAGGCAGGAAAAGAGTATAGTTGGAGATGGAAGTTGAACTTGTACATCAGAAGAAAGAAGTATTGTTCCCTATCAATTTTCATCTTCCTGTTACATCAAAGGATAGGTACATCAGTAGATGCCTGAAGTTAGAGGATAGGTTACTTATCTTTGCACTGGAGGGTCACGATAACCCATTAGGGAGATTGGGCTGGCAGCAGAAGGTAGAGGTTTCCTTGTGCTGACACAGATGAAAGTTGTTGCTTTGGAGGTAGATGGAAGATGCCTGACCCAACTCCTTGCAGTCTTCCCCCAGCGGATGTGCAAAAGATGGAAGACACAAAGCACTGATATGATCAGAGGAACATGATTTCTATTCTCATGCAAGGAGAATGGCAATGAGGCAACAACGGGGAATGATAGACTACCTGCATAAGGGAGACCCCTGAACCAGCACTGGGAACAGGAATGGGGTCAACTGAAAGCTATGGTCATAGGTTCAAGGTGGAGTGGAGCATTCATGGGTTGTGAATGAAGGAGGATATAGCTGCATACGGATCAGGGAAGAAGTTCCAACAACTTTGCTGTGTGGCTCTAAGTCCAAAAGGAAAGACAGAGAGAGAGAAAGAGAGAGAGAGTCAATTCTAGCCTTTAGCCCATCACATAAGCCTGCAGTAGAATAACAAGGAAGGAAACCAGCACCACAAGGGAGTCAAGCAATTCAATTACTTTGAATCTGCAGGTTAACAGTAACTGAATCCAGAAATAGTCTGTTGAAGCTCAGTCGCACACAATCCAACAGACTCAAACCTGGGTCATACCAAGAGATCATACCAAGCGGGCAGTGAATAAACCTCTCTCTAGAGATCATATTACCTTGGAAGCATAGGAAACTTGCAGGCCCCCTGCCTGAGCTGTGAAACAGCAGAAGGACAGAAAAAGACAGAAGTTCAGGCCAGACATAACTCTGAGAAGTAAGGAAAATCAACACTAACCTAAAGTCTAAAATCAAGAAGTAGCCTGGAAGAATGAGCAAACAAACAAAAAAAGAACCTCACCAAAAGATAAAACCTCAGTAGTATGATGACAGGGAAGCTTGAGATGTAAATACAGAAGAAGACAATGACTTGAAAATATCTACTATCAAAGCCTCAAAGGCAAATGCAGCCTGGACACAAGCCCAATGAGAATTCTTAGAAGAATTAAAGAAAGATTTTAAAAAGAGCAATTAAAAAAATATAAGAGCAGTAGAGGAAAAAATGAGAAATGAGAGCTATGCAAAAAAGTTATGAAAAGAGAATCAACAGCTTTATATATGAGGTATGAAACATTATTAAAGAAAATAACTCCTTAAAAATTAGAATTGACCAATAGAGGCTAATGCTTCCAACAGATATCAAGAAATAATAAACAAAATCAAAAGACTAAGAAAAAAAAGAAGAAAGTGTGAAATATCTCATAGAAAAAAACTGACCTGGAAAATAGATTGAGGAAAGATAATTTAAGAATCTTTGGACTACCTGAAATCCATAAATAAACACGAACAAAAAGAGTGTAGGTATCACATTTCAAGATCTCTTAAAACCAGAGGGCAAAGTAGAAATAGAAAGAATTCACTTGTCAACTCCTGAAAGAAACTCCAAAATGAAAACTCTCAGGAATATTGTAATCAAAATCCAGAATTCCCAAGTCAAGGAAAAAATACTGCAGTAAGCCAGAAAGAAAGAATTCAAATAATAAGGAGCCACAAGCAGGATTATACAAGATTTAGTACCCAGAAATGAAAGGCTTCCAGAAGAGAAAGAATCTAGGATAACAGTCAGGAATAACCTATCTAGCAAACTAAATACAATTCTATTGAGGGGAAAATGCAAATTTATTGAAATAGAAGACTTTCAAGAAAAGACCAGACTTGAATAGAAAATTTAACATTCAATGACTCAAGAGAAGGATTAAGAGAGAAACATGAGAGAGAAATCATAAGGGACCAAACAAGGTTAAACTGTACATTCTTATATAGGGAGAGGATACATGTAATCCTCTCAGGATTTTTTTTTAATCACCAGTTAGAGGATTTCTATTATGTTGGGATGATCTAAAAAGAGGAAGGGAAGGGTGGAGAATAGGAATGCACTGAAAGAGGAGGGAAGGGAGTAAAAGAATGGAGAAAATCAGCTCACATAAATGTGGCATGCAAGAAAGAGTTTATATGATGGAAGGGAGAGAAGTGGGATGGGGAGAGCAGCAACACTTGACTCTCACTCTCATCCAAACTGGTTCAAGGAGGGAATTATACATTTCAGTATAGAAATTCATCTTACCCAACAGTGAAGTATGAGTGAAAGGTATCAAGCGGCAGGGAAGATGGAATAAGAGGGTAAATTGATGGAGGTATGGTCAGAAGGAAAACAGACTTTTGAGGAGGAAACAGTGTAAAAAAATAAGATAAGTATAAGAGAACAAGATGTAGAGAAAAATAGTGAGCAATCATAATTGTGAATGTGAATGGGATACATAAAATGGAAAAGGACAGCAGAAAGGGTTAGAAACAACAAACCAACAATATATTGTTTATAAGAAACACTTGAAACTGTAAGACACACATAGAGTTAAAATAAGGGGTGAAAGTAGATTCTTCTATGCTTTAGCTAAAGTAAAAAAAAAAAAAAGTCAGGTGTGGCAATCATAACCTCAGACAAAGCAAAGCAAAACTAGGGGAGAGGGGGTGGGTAACAGTGAAACTACATTTTGCTAAAAAGATGCCATAAACAATGAATTGATATTACTACTGAACATACATGCATCAAATGGCATAGCATCCACATTCTTAAAGAAAAGGTTAAATGAATTATAGGAGGAAATAGACAGTAAAACTGAAATAGTGGAAGACCTCAATTTACTCCTCTCAGACCTAGATAAATTTAATGATAAACAAGAAAGAAAGCAATGAATAGGATTTTAGAAAAGATAGATATGATAGATCTCTAGAGAATACTGAATAGGAATAGAAAGAAGTATAAGCATGCTATTTCAGCCACACGTGGCACCTTCACAAAAACTGATCATGTGTTCAGGGCATACAAACCTCACAAAAATGTAGAAAAGCAGAAATATTAAATGCATTCTTTTCTGAACATAATACAACAAAAATTCCATTCATTAAAAGACCTTTGAAGTATAGATAGATATTAATTAGAAACTAAATATTCTAATCATAAAAAAGAGTGAGTCAAAGAATAAATCATAGAAGTAAATCAATCATTTCATTGAAGATAACAACAAGAAAACATACTAAAATTTGTCAGATGCTACCAAAGCACTACTTGGGGGAAAATTACTATCTGTAAATACTTATGTAAATAAAAAAGAGAAATAACAGATCAACAAATCAGGAATGCAAGTAAAAAAAACTACAAAAACAACAAATTAAACACAATTTAATCCCCAATTAAACACCAAAATAGAAATACTGAAAAACCAAAAGAGAGATTAAC
>CM053584.1:187459042-187480463 GCA_028627135.1 Pseudochirops cupreus | reverse complement strand
TTTTCCAATTAGTTAGATCTGATTTTATTTGTGTGAAAAGAGTTTTGTAGTTGTGTTCACATAGGTACTGGGTTTGTTTTGGCAGGTAGATTCCCAGATATTTTATAATGTCTACAGTAACTTTAAATGGAGTTTCTCTTACTATCTCTTGCTGTTGGACTTTGTTGGATGGAATTATTTTCTTCACTGAGCTTTTGAACTTCCTTTTCCATCCTGCCAATTCTGTTTTTTAAGGCATTCTTCTCCTCATTGACTTTTTGGACCTCTTTTGCGGTTTGAGTTAGTCTATTTTTTAAGGTGTTATTTTTTTCAGTATTTTGGGGGGGTCTCCTTGAGCAAGCTGTTGACTTGTTTTTCATGATTTTTCTTGCATTACTCTCATTCCTCTTCCTAATTTTTCCTCTATTTCTCTTACTTGATTTTCACAATCCTTTTTGAGCTTCTCCATGGCCTGAGACCAATTCACATTTTTCTTGGAAGCTTTTAATGCTGGAGTTTTGACTTTGTTGTCTTCTTCTGGTTCTGTTTTGCTCTTCTTTGTCACCAAAAAAGGATTCTATAGTCTCATTTCTTTTCCTCTGTTTGCTCATTTTCCCAGTCAATTACTTGACTCTTGAGTGCTTTGCCACGGTAGAACTCCCGCTTCCAGAGTAGAGAGCGCTGTGTCCCAAATTTCTGGGGCTTTGCACCACTGTTTTCAGTTACTTCTAGGCACCTGCGTCAGAACTGTGAGCATATCCTCTCCACAGCTGCCATAAGCTCTGCCACGCCAACCTTCCTCCTCCTCATGCCAGAACTGCCACCCAAGACTGTGACCCAGATCCAAGCAGGGCAAAGGAAGAGAATCCAGGCTCAGCACCAGCAAAGAGATTCCTGCAATTTCTCTCTGACCAGTTGCTTGGTGCCCCGCCCCCCTCGCCTCCGTCTGGAGCTCCTGAAGCAGTCACCACTGCTGTTGTCATTACCACTTCTGATGCTGCTGCAGCCACCACCACCTTCCTCTGCCCTGGAGGCAGGAGTTGGACTGCTCTTTTATTTCATCCACATCCAACAGAGTTTCCCCACTGACCTGTTACTTTCTCTTTGGCATTTGTAGGTTGAGAAGGTTGAGAAGTCTGGAAACCACCACAGCTGCCAGTGACTCATTCCCTGGAGGTCTGTTCTGGCTTGGTCTGTGCCGTCTATCTGTGAGGGTACAGCCCACGTGGTACTGCACTCTGTTCTCAGCCTGGTGTGACTGACCCTTCCTGTCGGCCTGCTAGGCTGCCTTCTGTGGGAGATTTGTTTCACTCTGTCATTTTGTGGGTTCTGTAGCTCTAAAATTTGTTTAGAGTCATTTTTTACAGGTATTAGAGGTAACTGGGGGATGAGCTCAAGCAAGTTCCTGCTTTTATTCCACCATCTTGGTTCCGCCCCAATGAGCATCATTTTAAAAAAAAATTTTACATTTGTTTGAAATGAAGTAAATTTTTGGGTGGAAAAAGCCATTAAAGGATTAAAGAAAGTAGGTTTCTAAGAGGGCACTGAGTAATTTTTTTTTAAAGGGGGAAATAGGCCAAAAAGGTTTGGGAACCTCTGATCTAGTTCAGCGAGATTAGGCCATAAAGTTAATGTTATCTAGTCAAGGCTGTAAATACCAAAAATTATAACAATTTATAAAACTGCAAATCAACTCTAAAAGTCTTCTTTATTCTGTTGTCTCTTCTCTTGCGTCTAAAGCAACAGCCTCCTTTTCATTTCGTTAGAGGCGCAGTCACATAACTTCAACCGCTGCTTCAGAAAGCAGCACGTCAATCAACTTTCCCATTATCCATCTCACTATGCCTGTGACTTCCAAGATCAATACACCTTCCAGGACCAGTACTCCCTGCGTGCAGCGTTTCACCCTATTAGCATGCAAAGGGAGAGCGGGCACTGTCCTGCACTGGTATTGGTACAGGCAGCGCTGAGCGCAAGGCTTGGCACCAAAGAAGCATTTAATAAAAGCTTTTTTCACTCATTACTTCAAGTTATATCCTAAAATATGCACAACACGAAACTACTCCCTAAAATCTCTACTCATATTTCTCCCTCTTTCCTGAGTGATTTTCTGGAATCAGAGCACATGAAAAAATCATCAAGAAAGCATATCTGGGGGGGCTAGGTGGTGCAGTAAATAGAGCACCAGCCCTGGAGTCAGGCGGACCTGAGTTCAAACCAGGCCTCAGACACTTAACACAAAACTAGCCATGTGACCTTGGGCAAGTCACTTAATTCCAATTGCCCTGCCTTCCCCCCTCCAAAAAGAAAAATAAAATAAGAGGAAAAAAAAGAAATCATATCTAAGGACAAACTCTGAAATTCATTTTTATTAACCTACACTCTTCTACTATGCCATGTTTCCATCTCTACAGTGAGTGTTAACTTGCTTCTGGGTATAAGTCAATGTGTCAATCTCACGTTTCAGAAAAGAAATGTTTTAGAAAAGTTACTTACGCTGCAAATTGTTTTCCCAATGACTTCTTTCCACCAAAACTGTACTATGAATTTAACCAAAAATTTTCAGTATAGGAGTGTGCTAAGATGGTAGTTCCCTTTATGGGATGTGTCATATACTTTTGATTCAGCATGAGTCTTTGCCAAGAAAACCTCAAATAGGATCAGAAAGAGTCAGACATGACTGAAAACAAGTGAAAAAACAAGTCAAAAGATGTGGAGGAGGGTGGAAGCTAATGTTCTCCTAGTCTTTATTAACAGAGATAGTATATTAAGTTTTCTTATGAAGAAGAGTCCCACAATTATTTGCTCTGGATAGATCATATAAAATATTCAATTACAGAATTACTGGGGAAGAGAGACAAACTATACCATGTCCAGATGATAGTAACCAGGGAATGAAAGAACTGCAGATCATGCCATAAGGATAAGCTGAAGGAACAGCGAATCCTGAGCCTAGTGAAAAGAACATCAGGGAGAAAGTGGGGAAGAGATACTACAACCATCTTCAAGTTCCTAAATGGCTGTCATGGGGAAAAGAGGTTACACTAGTTTTGCCCTCTAGGGCCAAGCAGAACAAGGAACAAAAGATGAAAGTTGCAGACGGATGGATTTAAGTTTGATTTAAGGACAAACTTCCTAACAATTAAAGTCAGGGCAGTTGGCTGGTCAATAAACATTATGTTCTAGGAAACATACTAAGCGCTGAAAACACAAAGAAAGGCAGAAATAAAGTCTCTACCGTTAAGGAGCATCCATTCTAAAGGGGGAGACAATATGTACTTATATCAAAACACATACATGATATAGATGGAAGATAATCTGAAAGGGGAAGCATTAACAATTGGAGGGACCAGGAAAAACATCCTTCAGTGGGCTTTGAGTTGAATCATGAAGGAAGTCAGAGAAACTAAGAGTTAAAGACAAGGGAACAGAATATTGTAGGCATGAGGACAGCCAGGGCAAAAGCACAGAGAAAAGAGACAGAATGTTATATCTGAGGAACAGCAAGTGGGCCAATGTAGCTAGATCACTTAAGTGCATGGAAAGGAGTAAAATGTAAGAAAACCAGAAAAAAGCAGGAAGGTGACAAATTCAGAAGAGCTTTAAAAGATAAACTAAGGACTTTATGTTTGACCCTAGGGGTAATTTAAGGCAACACTGGCATCTATAGAGGAGAAAGATGACCTGGTCACACCCATGCTTTAGTAAAATCTTTCTGGCTGCTGAGTACAGAATGAATTGAAGTGGGGAAAGATTTGAAGTAGGGAAACCAATTAGAAGGCTTTGGCTTTCTGAGTGGAGAAAAGGACAATATAAAGTGAATAATGACAAAATATGGCAATGGATTAAATAAGTAGGGTGAGTAAGTAGTGACGGATGATATAAAGATTGCAAGCTCAGGTGACCAAGAAGATGATGGTACCTCAATCCTAACAGGAAAGTTCAAAATGGGGAGCATGAAGAAGGGGAAGAAGAGGGAAATAATGAGTTCTGTTTTGAACTTGTTGAGTTTCTGGTGCATACTGCCCATCCACTTTGAGATGAGACAGTTGAAGAAGCAAAGGTCTATAAAGAGACTAAGGTTATCTATCTATCTGAACCACCTGCATAGAGATAATGACTGAATCAATGACAGTGATAAGATCACCAACTGAGACAGTATATTCTTGGGGGATCCCTTTAGGATCATATGGATAAAGAACAAGCAAAGTACAATGAGAAGAACTATTTGAACAGATAGAAGGAGAACCAGGAGAGAGCAATGCCAGAAAAGCCAACAAAGGAGAAGGTATCCAGGAGATAGGAGTCAGCAGGTATCAAATCATGCAGAGAAGTCAAGAAAGATCAGGACCAACAAGCCACTGAATCTGGCAACTAAGAAATCATAGCCAGTGGGGATTGCAGGATGAAATGAGCTGGGTTTTGTATTTTAAAGTATTGGCAAGACATGTATAATTGCAGGATTCTTAAAAGGAGTAAGGAGATAGGAAGAGACAGAAGATTAGAGAGTGAGGAAGAAATTTATGGAAAAATTGAGCAGTTATAACATCAAGGAAACATATGGAGGGATTGGCTTTGGAAAAAAGAAGGGTCAAATCTCCATTTGAGAATGGAGTAAAGGAGGAGTTAACTATGAAAAATGTTTTAATTATTTGAATTGAAGAAGAGAGAGAAGAGAGTTTTGAGACCATTCTCAGCTGAGCAGGTAGAAGGAGGGAATACTATGTGAGGCTTAAGAAGAGGTGAAAAGTTTTAGAAGAGCTACTGTGGAGAAAAAAATAGCAAAGTGATTGGAGAAGAATAGAGTCTTTCCTTTATTGTGGCTCCATTAGAATAGGAGCAAATCAGGCAGAAATTGGAAATGATCTAGTGACAGGATTTGGTAAAGCATGACAGAACAAAAGGGCAAGGATAGTGTAGACTTGAGTTGGTTCACCATGGGATCAAGTTAAAGAAGAAAGGACAAGGTAGTCAGTACAAGGATGACAGCCTGGGAAAGAATTGAGGGGTGAAGGAAATCAAAGTCACAGCAAGGATAGAAAAAAGGATTAGTGATTAGGATCACTAGGGGATTAGGCATAGGGAAAGATGGAATGATAAAATATTATGATCAGAAAAAAGAATTTTAGAGTTTGTGACTAAAGAAGTGTAACACTTGCAGGTAATGTCAATGTCAAGTGTGTTACTATCTCTGTGTGTATATGAGGTGAAGTGGTGGAGTAGGTCATGGGAAATGGTGTAGATTGAGGAATTTAGGCCTAATAATGGAAGGAGTGAGAAAAAAAGTTTTAACATCAAAGGGATTTTGTTAATTGTGAAATGGGCATTCCAGAAGGTACAGTGGAAAGGTTGTGAATATAAAGAACTATTTGGGAGAAGGAGTGGGGCTGAGGTAGATAGGGTTGAAGAAGTGAGGAAGTAGCAAGCTGAATATGAGGAAATGAATGGAGTTCGTGAATTGTTAGTCAAGGTTCAGAACTACTGGGATGAAACTGAATAAAAGGAAATGAAAGCAGGCTAATCAATGAACAGAGAGTCCAAGAAGATTATCAGTGAATGGACAGAGGTTCCCTGAAAAAGGCAGGAGATTAGAGTGTTCCAGATTTTCACCTGCTGGCAGATGGAGATGTGTCCTATGAAAACTCAGGACAAATACCAAGTGGGTGAACTTGTTTGTCCTAGTGAAGGCCCTGTGGGGCAGGAGATAGGAGAGTTCTTATTCACAGGGGCAGACCAAGTCAGTGCTGGGAACGATCCCAGGGCAGTGCTCCAACTGAAGTGGGTAATGATTCTTTAGTGTGTGGCATAGAAGACAAGTAAGGTTGGAGGGGGTCCCGGGGTTCCCAATGAGAAGAATGTGGAATGCACAAGGAGTAGCAGAAGTCTATTCCTCGGCTTGAGCTCTGACACTGGTGGTTATCCTGGATTATTCCAGGCACACTAAGCAATAGGCACTTCTCCACATCCTAGGCTAGGTGCTGGAATTGGCCCTTGAGGAGTGTCCAACAAGAAGCAGCTGGTAGTGCCACCCTATTAATTACAGATAATTCCAATTATAACATCGCAGAATCTTACAGACCATCTCATCCAACCCACCATTATAAATGAGGAATGACTGAATGAGGAACTGACTTATAAATGGTGGCAGTGGGAAAGTGAGAGAATAGTATAGATTATGTAAAAACTGAAGGAAGACCCTTCAGAACTTGGTGGCTAACTGGATAAAATCAAAGAAGAATACAAGATTTCAAACCCAGATCTGATATATGAAAAAGTGGATAAGAAAGAAATGTTTTACTAACTGAAAAGATAAATGAAGGGAGTAGAAAAAATATAAATACCTGTCCCATTATTAAGAGGTCTTTACTCCCCCTTCAATACAACACTTGATGCTTTTTTTTAGATATTTATCTAACAAAAGTTTAAATAAAGAACTACCAATGATTTTAATTGACTCAGGAAAACTGTCTAAGTTCCTCTTACTATCAAAGACAATTATGAAAGTTTATTATTTGTTTACTTACGTGCAAAGAATCGACTGATCTTCACGATCTATAAAACAAAAAGACAAGCAGTAAGTTGTAAATATGCTCTTGTTTTAACTTTTCCATATTAGAAAATTTATATTATGTTGACCAAAAAATGTTTGCTGAAGGTTTTAAGCAAGAATGACAGTATAAAATGATTAATCTGAGGCAAGAGATTAGATGGCTATGGCAATCATCTTCTCTCCTCTGCCTCTTTTTTCTATCACTGTCATCTTTTAATTTTTATTTCATTATTTATTTTTATTATAATTATTTTATTATATTTATTATATTATTATAATTATAATTAATAAATCTTTGTTAATTAATTTAATTAATCATAAAACAGAACAGAACTTAAAAATTTTTTTAATTACATATTCCCTAGTCTTAATTTTAAAAGCACATCCAAGTTAAATGTTTTGTTTTTCTTCCCAAAAAAAATTTAAAACAGGGTGTTTTCTTTTGTACTCCAGTTTACAGCAAGTAACAAAGAATGTAACAACTGACATATAGTGCTTTTCAAGCTTTCATTCTTTATGTTATCTCATTTCAAAAGTTATAAGTACCAGGCAGCATATCCAGTTTTCTCAGCAATGTCTCAAGTATTATCTGTGCACCCAATGAAATATCAAGGGTAAGAAGAAAAATCCTAGAATATAGCCTAGTCTACCAAAGCCTTCAAGAAATGTTTGCCACACATACCTAGGATGAGTCTGAAATCAAATAAGCAAGAATGGATGAGTACATGATACTTTAACAACCATGTAACTGAACTGAGGTAATCACAGGGAGAGTGTATAGTAAAAAAGACTTAAGGATCCATAAACAAAGACATATTGCCCATAGAAGACAGCGTAGAGACAGCATAGATAGCAGCAACAATGACTTTATTTCCCTAAATACTTACTGAAGGTTTAATACACGTGCAACATCTGTCAGATATTATAGGAAATACCACCAGAGTAGGATAAAATACAGTCTGTGTCACCCTGAAGCTCACAACTAAAAATTTTAGGACTCCAGGGAAAGAAAAAAATCAGTGTGACCTACAATAAACTAGGGAAGATTTCACAGAAGATTTTAAAGAAGACTTTCATGCCTGATTTGGATAGAGATGATAACATTCTGGGTGAGGAAAACTGTATATGGAAAGCTATGTGAGACTAAGCATGTGGTATCCAGTGAACACAGTCTGGCTGAAATCAAGATAGTAAGGAAAAATAAGGCTGTATTTGTAGAATAGTACCCAATTATATAAAGTTAATGTCATACTCACTCAACATGGATATAATTGAGACACAGCGGCTTTTTTCTTTACACCTTCACAAAAAAGATCATATAAATCACCATTAAAAGTACTACTGCCTGCAAAAAGTAGACATCACCACAAACTGACACTCCAACATAACTCCAAGAAATTATTCTATTTCATCTGTTGGACTTGTAATGCAACGTTGTTTTGAAATAAGTGTGATAACTGCTGGGTTTGGAATTTTTGTTGCTAAAAATGATTTTGATAACTACTGGGTTTGGTTCTGTGTACTGATTTACACAATCATAACTATCTTTAAATCATTTCATTCCATAGGCCGTACCTTCTTGATTTAAAAAGATTGCCTTCTTTTTAAAATAAAAGCAATCATTCATTGAACGTTTACCATGTGCCTAACATCAGGCTACAATTAAGATATAGTCAAAGAGAAACAAAGCTTGACTACAGAAGTATTATCCCAATGTGACAGAATATGTGTTACTTTATTATCAGTACCACTAAGACAGATCACGTACATGAAGTATAATGGAAAAAAAAATACTAACCTGGAAGATTACTGAACCTCTAAGTGCTAGCTTTGCTATTTTCTGCGCCACTGGATAAGTTTCGTTTAATCATCTCTCAGACTTAGTTCCCCTATCTTTAAAATGAAATAAATGGATGAGACCATCACTACAGCTCCTTCCAAACCTAAGACTCCACAAACTTTATGCATACTCCACTCCTGGCACACCAAAAAACACAAGGCCAACTATTTCCTCTTATAAACTATCAAGAAGACATCTTAATCTAAGAAGTTATCACTTCACTGAGGTCAAACGTTTACTGAGCTCCTATTATGTGCAAGACATTATGCTAAATCAAAACAACTCCAAGGTATCACATCTTACTGGCCAGACTCGCTAAGATGACAAAATAGCAAAATGATAAATGCTGGAGAGGATGTGGAAAAATCAGAACACTAATGCATTGTTGGTGGAGCTGCAAACTCATCCAGCCATTCTGGAGAGCAATCTGGAACTATGCTCAAAGGGCTATAAATAAATGACCTTATAAGTGACCTTTGACTCAGCAATACCACTTCTAGGGTTATATCCCAAAAAGGTCAGAGAAGTGGGAAGAGGACCTGTATGTACAAAAATATTTATAGCAGCTCTTTTTGTGGTGGCAAAAAATTGGAAAACAAGGGGATGCCCATCAATTGGGGAATGGCTGAACAAGTTGTGGTATATGAATGTAATGGAATACTACTGTGCTATAAGAAATGAGGAGCAGACGGACTTCATAATAACCTGGAGAGACTTATATAAACTGATGCTGAACCAGAAGAGCAGAACCAGCAGAAATTTGTATACAATCACAGACACAATGTATGTGTGACGACCAACCTCAATAGACTGGGCTCCTCTCAGCAATACAAGGTTATAGGACAACTCCAAAAGACTCATGATTGAAGGAGACATCCACATCTAGGAGATGCAGAGTCTGACTGCAGATTGAAACAAACTACTTGTTTTGTTTCCTCTTTCCCACTGATCACTCCATCAGTTACAACCCTTCTTTACAACCCAACTAATGATTAATGTGAAGATATTTGTAGATCCTGTATCCGAGTGCATGCCGCCATGATGGGGGGAGAGGGTAGGGGAGAAAATCTGAAGCTCAAGGGACTGTGGAACTGAATGTTGTAAACTAAAAGGAAATGAACCAATTTAATTTTTTTAAAAAGACATTATTCTAACTATATATCCTACTCAAAGGATAAAAGTAACACAAAAATTTAGCAACATCCTATTAAAAAATATATGCAAAATCCCTGTAAGTAGCCAATGCTTCCAAAAAAATCTATCTCCAATAGGACAAAACAACTGTTACCAGTGAGAATGTTCAATCTAAACAATGCTAAACAGAGCAGTTGTATCACATGTTTATTATTGCCAAATGAATGATACTCAAAGTACTTCAAAAACTGTTCACAAAATATTTTGAACAGTGCCAATATCACTTAAGTAAAATATAATCTACAAAATAACAACTCTGAAAGGTACAGTACTAAACTAAACCTGCAAT
Source organism: Pseudochirops cupreus (assembly GCA_028627135.1). NCBI lineage: Eukaryota > Metazoa > Chordata > Mammalia > Diprotodontia > Pseudocheiridae > Pseudochirops > Pseudochirops cupreus. The sequence goes on along the minus strand of CM053584.1, from coordinate 187,470,611 downwards.
TCTGGGGTCAGTGTATGAAGGTTTCATTTGACTTGAGGATGGCAGAGTAGCAGGAAGAAGTTCAGCAAGCTTTCCACAAAAATTCCTCAAACATATCTAGAAAATGTACCACACTGAATCCCAGTGAGAAAATCCAAGAAAAAGTCATAGGTAGTCATTTTTCCCATACCTGTAAACACATGGTCCAGAGCATACTTCTCTCACAGCAATGTCATACTACAGCAAGCAGGGACTAGGACAAGACAAAGTACCAGATTCACATTGGGCACTGCATTCTTATGCAAGATGCAGGATTGAGTACCCCAGTAAAAATCAATATCCAGGGCAGACTGAAGATGAGAACTGAGGTAAGAGGTGATGTTATGGAGTAAGGAACAGTTGCAAGCCTTAGGCTATATACCAAGATGAAAAAGTTCAGAAGCAAGCAATAATAGTATGGCTCAGACCCTGGGAACAGAGCAGGTCTCATTTCCAACTTCTAGCCCATTCTGAAGTTTGCAGAGAAATGACCTGGGCAGGAATTCCAGAGCAAAGGAAGCTTACACTTCTATCACTCAACCACAGCAGAGATTTCAGAGCTTTAATTGCTTTGCCTTTTAAATTCTCAACTCCCATCAAATATTAAGACATACCTAATCAGGAAAGCACAAGAAAAGTCACAAGACATGGAACATTCAATATTTCAGATGTATATTTACATGTTAGTATTAATACACAAATTTTATGTATTCATTGACTCAAGTCAATGAAGAGAAATATGGTAAGCTAAAACAGACTAGAGTCTAATTTCCAATGATGATTTCTGCACAAGAAGTAACAGTGGAGCTTGTTTTTCTTATTAAACCTGATTTTGTTGATCTATGCAGGGTTTCTTAAACTTTTTCCACTAGTGCTCCCTTCAGCACTTCTTAAACTGTGGGTCAAGACCCCAATCCATAACTGTTCTGCAACTTACTGGACTAATTTTAAGAGTCCACATTTGCTGCTCTGCTATACTCTTCTGTACTTCATCAATCTCCCGACACTGCTTCCCCTTCCTCTCCACTTTTCAACTTTTTTGCGTGTAGTCTCCCCATTAGACTGTGGGCTCCCTGAGAGCAGGGCCTATCTTTTGCCTTTCTGTCTACCTCCAGCAGTTTAGCACAGTGCCTGGCCACATTGTAGGTCTTTAATATTTGATTAATGATTGACTGATGAAATCACAAATCCATTTAAGCATGTTTAAATTGTTTTTAGATGAATAAAGTGAATTAATTTACTTTCTCTAGTGTAAGTGAAACACTCCACTTAACAGAAACACAAAAGAAACAAAAACACTACGTTGGATACTTAGTGTCTAAATTAACTGATATAAATTCTTTTTTTTAACTCAAAGAGGTAACTCTCTTCCCTTCTGCTTAAAACTTCTAGTTTAATTTGTTTCTAACTATATTCCATCTACAACAGAATAATTGCAGGACCCAAAGCAAAACACTTGTTCTTTTGCTGATGCCTGTTAATTTTCAACAAAAATTTAAAAAGCCAAAAAACCCTCCCAAGACATCTATACATCCACCCTCCTGACCAGGTTCCCAACCTCCCCTTGCTTAAGACTGCTCCAAGGTGGTCTGCGAGGGCCCTTACAGGACACAGCTGCCATCACCTGAAGTGAAGTCCTTCCACGGCGGGCCGTGAAGTCTTAATCATCTGCTTCCTTCCAATGATCCCACTTTATCTACCAACCCTCTGCATTTAGACTTATTCCCAATGTCAGCCCTCTGCATCCCCATGACATTGAACATCTGCTAAGAACAAATTCATTTCCCCAAACTCAGTTGTCCTCTCCCTGATTGCCATCCACTCAATCCCATCCTTCCAATGGTCCACTAAGGAACTTTCTGAACCTCATAGTGTCTGCTAAGTAACCAACAGAGTCCCTCTCATTTAAAACAGTCCCTTCTCCCTCTTTGCCTATTTTGTCACTCAATGAGACCTGACTTGGCCACCCTTTCCAAAACCTGTGGTCTTGAGACCACATGTGGCCTTCTAGGTCCTTGGGTGCAGCCCTTTGACTGAGTCCAAGTTTTACAGAACAAGTTCCTTTTATTAATGGGATTTTCTTCTGTTAAGTTTCAGTCAAAGGGCCAAACCTGAGGACCTAGAGGGTCCCATGTGGCCCTGAGGCTGAAGGTTCCCCACCCCTGGGCTATACTTTCTCTCATCATCCCCAATTTGCCAGTAATGATGAGGCAACTAACTATAATGTTCCTTGTTCCTCATTACCACCACTAAGCAATAAGCACTTCTTGTCATTCAAATATATCCATCCAATTCAAAAACAGATGACCAATATCTACCTTTGGACATTCTCATTAAGATGACTGCCTAAATCACAGTCTTCCTCTCTCTACCTGAACTAATCATATTAGGGAATCTAGTTTCTCAATTTATTCTACTTCCATGATCTATCTATTCTTCTCCTCTGGCAAGACAGTGTAATAGTCATACCCGTGATCTTGCCAGAACCCACAAATGTTCCACTTTCATGCTTACGTGAACACAATCTTTTATCATAATACTGTTTTTTATGCTTTAGGACCCTTAACCATGTTCTTCCATGTAACCATGGAGTACCATGGCCACCCCAAATCCCATCAACCATCAGCATTAACACACGCCCGAGCTACGTTCTCCTCCCTTCTCAGTCCTGATCCCCTTCACTAACCAACTCAGCATGACATTGTCCACTGTTCTCAAACTCCTTTCCCATGTTGCTAATGATGTTTTTACAAACCCAAACCTAGCCGTTCATTTCTTTTGATCACATTCTTCTATTCAATCAATCCTGGTATAAATCCAACCTGGTAATAGCATGTAATCTTTTAAATATAAGGCTATATATAGAAGCCTTTCTGCTAATACTGTATTCAATTTGAGTCAATACTTATTCTATAGTTTTCTTCCTCTAAATTATTTTTCTTTCATCTGGGTATCAGGACATTTTGTGTGTGTGTGTGTGTGTGTGTGTGTGTGTGTGTGTGTGTGTGTGTGTCCTTCAAGTCTATTAGCATTTCTTTTTTCCTGATTTTTGGGGAAAAAATTAAATAATGGAATCAATTACCTTTGAATGTTTGATATAATTTTAATTGAAATGTAGCACGGGCAAAGGCTATATTTAACATGTCTGCTTTTCTACATTTATTAATGAGGGCACTGCTGAGAAATACAAATATTGTTTTACATTCCCACAGTCTATTTGGAAAGATCTATTATATATATTATTTCAAAAATTCTATTTGGAAGATTCCTGATCAAGATATCTGCCTGAACAGAAGTAGACCACCCTATTTCCGCAAATGTGCTCCAACAAAAACAGGAAATTTGCAGATTGAATTATGGTACAGAAATCCAATGAGAAACAAGGATAAGAGACAACCCTAGAAATCCATTAAAAGTCAGTCAAAAGCCTAAGAAATGAGTGTCAACAGCAAAGACAAGTAAGCACTCTCCTGGAACAAGTCAGACACATCTGTGTATAGAAGCAGCAAGAATAGAGGATCTCAGTGCACAAAGCCTGGCCTGCATATCAAGTCTAACATCAAGAAGGAGGCTAGAAGAATGAGAGAAAAAAAAAGACTACTCTAAAGTTATTAACATGCTTTGGTGTTTCAGTTTGGGGTTTCTTTCAGAAGGTGATCAGTAGATTGTTCCTATTTTCACTTTGTACCCTGGTTTTAACAGATCTGGAAGGTTTTCTCTTAAGATTTCTAAAAATATGTTATCTAAGTTTCTCGTTCGGTCCTGGCTTGGTTTTGATCCCTTTCCTTAATTTGTTTTCCAGCTCATTTGCTTTTGGTAATCGATACATTATGTTTTCTTCTTTTTTTTAATCTTTTGATTTAATTCTAATATTTTTTCCTGTCTTATAAAATCACTAAGTTCTGAGTGCCCCACTTTTTTTAAGAGACTCTCCTACAATTTTTAAGCTATTTAAATAAATGCCTTTCCAATTTTTTTTCCGCTGCAGTTTAATTTCATTCTTTATCTCTTAGTTCATTCCTTCCAGCCATTATTGTGGTACTTATTGCCGAGTAATTTTTCACTCTGAGCTTCTACTTATAGGTGCCATAGAATTGCTCTCTTCTTTTGGTTCACTTCTTGTACTTGTCTCAACCCATAGCTTACCCACCAATGACAAAAATCCTTTGTTTCTCCTTCCACTGTGTCCATCCAAATGTTTCCCACCAAGCCTATGACACTCAAATGAATAAATGTTCCAAGTCTTTTGAATACGAAACACTACCCTAGCTATTCCATTTCTTTTCAATAAAATGTAACAAACTTTCAGTAAAGATGGTAAAAAAGTCTGACGAAGCCCAGATCTCCATAAAAACACCCCAGTTAAACATGTACAAAGGTAACGGATGAAGCAAAGATGCGATAACACTAAAGGGAAACACCAGTATGCTTCTCCCTCTGGTCTACGGCTTCCCAAGATGACCAGAAGCCTACGGGAGCTCTGACAAGGGATACTCCAGGAAGGCCTGAAGCTATGTGATCTCTAGTAAAATGAACCCTGGAGAGCCATAACAGGAAGCAAAACCAGCTCCCAGGAGGTGGAGTCAGGGCACTCTAGCAACACAAAAGCCTCACAGCCTTGCAGGAGACCTTCTACCAGACTCTAGAACGCCACCCAAGAAAAAGGAGACTGCTCAAAAGGGGCCAAAATATGGCGCACCCTTCGATAATTTATGTTCACAGCAGAAGATAAAGCAGATGGGGATAGATAAAAAAGACACTCAAGACCCTTCTTTCAGGATTCTAAATCTAGGCCTCAAATTAGTCCAATATCCAGTCTCTAGTCAGGCTTCTGAGGACCACATCAGGAGACAAAATCAGCTCCTAGGAGGTGACTGTACAAGGAGAAAGTTGCTGAGACACCAGGTGAAAGAAGCAGATGTCAAAAACTGATGCATGAGGCAGGGCCTAAACAGTCCCGCCTCCTTGGCACAAAGACAAGACTAGAGAAGTGGACTCTAAGGGAACAGTCGCATTCAAAGAGCAGCAAGAACCAGACTAGGCAGTAGCTGCTTCACCCAAGAAGGTAGGAGGGATCAGAGTCCGACGATGGCACAAAGTCTGAAGGAAGGAGCTAAGGCCAGGGACACCAATAAACAGAAGAAAACAATATTTTAGAGTAAGCTAATAGGAAGGTTTTTAGTTATTCACAGAACCTGGGGAAAAAGATAATCACTGACAATCAGGCCTTCTCTGCCAATAAATTGGAGTTTCAGGGTTCTACCTCCCATATGCACCAACTTGTACTTAAAAACAGCATGCATTCACAAATAAAAAAGGAATCAAAGAAAACAACAAACACAACGACCCACAATGTACGATTCCTTCAAGCGTCCATTAGAGAAGCCACAGGAATCTCTGCTTAAATTCAAACAGCCACTCTTTCCCCAATCTAGCCAATCAAGTCACTTCAATCTCTCTGCTTTCTTTTCCTTTACTACAAAACGGAGGCAACGACCACGCCTACCTCCCAAAGTTGTTGTGAGGATAAAATGAGATAATATCTGTAACGTGCTTAACGTAGTACAGGACACGCAGTTGTTACTGTGTTCAGTCCTTTCTTTCGTGATTCATTCTTCATCATCCCATTTATACTTTTCTTGGCAAAGATACTACAATGGCTTGCCATTTCCTTCTCCAGCTAATTTTGCAGATAAAGAACCGAGGCAGAGTTTAGTGACTTGCCCAGGGTCACACAGTAAGTGTCTCAGGCCATAGGTGAATTCATGAAGATGAGTATTCCTGACTCCCAGTTAGGAACTCTAGTCACTGTAACACCCGGCTGAGCTGCCTAGCACATAGCAGGTAAAACTTAATGGCTTGTTTCCTTTTAACAACCGATTCTATTCAATACTAATTAAAATAAGTGCCACAAGGATGGGAAATATAAAAATTATATGTGGTGCACGTAGTTTACTAGTTCTAGCTCCTAACAGCATGAAAGAAGACTAGAATTCTACTAGTCAGGCACCTACAGAGAAGGAGAAAGACATTACCACGAATTAAAACAAGGCAAACTGTATGTGTTGTTCTAAGAAGGGAGAATGGAAGCAAAAATGGAAGAAGAAAAGAAAATCAATGACTCATTTTAAAAAAGGAACAGAAATGAGCAAGAAGTTCAAAAGGGAACAAGGACAAACAGGAAAGCACTAGAACTTGAACATGTTACATTTTAAATAGACCAAAAAGAACAAAAAAAGATCAAACTATTATGTAGTAAAGATTCAGTTTCATGTGCAATTTTTTTTTAAAATAGGAAAACATTCATGTTTGTTGATGTCAATCAAGCTCATAATAATAAAAAAGGGAAATTTAAAATTAAAAAATATAAGGTAGGAGGCAATATAATCCTGTATTTTAAAAAATGTCAGAATCTTCCATTATAAATTATACTTGCTCAAATAAAGAAAAAAATTAACATTTTATAAATGCAAAGAAAGCATGGTATGGTGTATGAAGAAATGATCTTGAAAGTAAAACCTAAATTTAAGTCCCACCTCGGATATATATCCCAGGGATCCCAGGGGCAAGTCAGTTAATCTCTCATTGCCCCTACACACTATCACTGAAGAACAATCGCTGATCAGCATTAGCAGAGGGAGTTTTCTCAATGACTAAAATCACAAGTGTGAAACAAAGGCACACAAATCACCACTGAATTCTAATTTCCAATACTTTTTTGCACTTAAAAAGCCATTAGTTATCAAATCTACTTTATCCTTTCCTAAGCAGTTCAAAGCAGGAGAAAAGACTACTGATTATTCTTGCCCCTTCCTGCCACAGGAACTAAAAATCACTATGGCTTTTTCTACCCCACAAAATGGTATGGTAAGATATGACTGAATTTTGTTTCCACAGAAAATTATATAAAAAGAGAAATGATTTGAAGCCATAATGATGGTCAGACAAAAAAATGCTGGTATAGAAGAACGGGGGATGATGGCAAATCACATACCTAAGAGGGCCTCTTCCTGTATATCAAAACGGACTGCCAGGCCAGGTGTCATTCACAAAAATAGGTCTCTTAACCCAGACTTGCCATAATAGGCTTTTATTATTGATATCCTGGACTAGAATCTTAAAACTAATGCTTCTGTCAAATCTATTTGCAATTGGGAGAAACCTCTTCTCATGCTATATGATGCAGACAATTGGGGAAGAAACTAAAAATATTCTGCTCAGCATTTCCTTGTATAAAGTATATGATGAGAATGGAGGGGAGAACTGAAAGGTGGAAATAAGAGGATGTGGTCAAAGGGTGGGATCTAATAACCCCAAAACGTTAACCAATGGGATTCAAGGCATAAAATTCAAATCTAGATGAATTATAAAAAGGACTACGTAACTAGCTTAAATTTGGACTTGAACCTTTTCACTAGCGGTAAAATGACAAGTTACCCATCTGAAATGACATCTAAATTCACTCAGGCTCAGGTAAAATTCTTGGGTACTTCTGACAGTATCTACACTTTCCTCACAAAGTCCTGATCTTAATATAATTCAACTTAGTCAATGACAGCTATCCTATGAATCAAATAAAATTATAAACACGAAAGCACTATAAAAACTTCACATGCTATATAGCAAATAAGAGAATTAAAAATGAGTTAAAACACAAAACATGAATTTCACAAAACAAAGCCTCTAGAGCAACAAAAAAGCATTTATCTGCTCTGCCTTTACACAAAGGTTTCTACCTCTTGTCTGGGCATAAATTAATCGATATTTAGGGTGTAAATAATAAATTTAGTATTTTAACATCCACTTACCTTGAAGCATACATCGATAAGCAGATTCAGATATAGCATAGATGTGGGGGGGCATCTCATGACGTTTCTTCCCTCTGTACATTTCAATAATGTTTTCAGAGTAAATTGGAAGATTCTTGTAAGGATTTATGACTACACAGAATAGTCCAGAGTAGGTCTAGGTCAAAAAACAAAAATAAAAACTGAATTGATGGAACAAATGCCCTTGAACAAAACACCTTACTTCTTAGCCAAACATAGTTTAACGTTATACTCAGCATAATTAAAGAAGTATATGCTTCCAAATACACAAAGAAAAAAAGGGAAAGTGATTAGAAAAGAAACCATGAAGTTCCATTTTAATTGTTTTTACAATAACAATACGTAAACTTTATCAACACATAATAAAAGCATATTGTTGCTTCCACGTCCATGTCTAAACTTTTCTATGTGTATTTATCTAAGTTTTGTCGCTTTAATGGTTCTTATTATTTGCACAGCTGTAGTCAAAAGCATGTATCATTCTTTGGATTCTATTATAGCTATTCTGTATAACCATTTATGCAAATAACTTTATATGTAATAAATAATAAGATTTTTGTGGTGAATATGTGGTATACAAATTCAGAAAGGCAGATAAATCTATAGAAGACTCTGAAAGATAGTCTGAGGAATTAAGACTTTATCCTACCGGCAAAAGAGACCCGAAGCAGTTATTTTTAAAAGATTAATATGTCAATGTTCTTTCTCTATTAGATTAGAAGGTCAACAAAAGAATAGTTAGGAAATTGTTAGGTTCAAGTGTGACATAATAAGAGTAGTACAATAAGGGGAGAAACCCAGAACAGAGATATTCTGAATAAACTAGGACTCACTAACATGTTAATGGGACATAACAGAGATGGTAGAAAAAGAGAAATCAACAGAGAAGGATCAAATGGCCAATGATGTTCCTTTAAACCCTCAAGTTTTAACTCACGAGAAAGGGCATTCCACAGATTTTTTTTCCTGCTTTCTGGAGGTGGGAAGGCAAGGCACTTGGGGTTCAGTGACTCGCCCAAGGTCACACGGCTAATTTTGTGTTAAGTGTCTGAGGCCACAATTGAACTCAGGTCCTCCTGACTCCAGGGCTGGTGCACACCTAGCCACCATCTTGAACCAGAGTAACTACAGACAATGAAGTCAAAGAGAAATCTGACTTGTAATAAAGAAAGGCTCAGTTTAGGGCATACTGAAGTTGAAGTTTTCACAGGACATAAAATAGAAATATCTAGCAAGTAACTGGAAGAAAAAGCAAAACTAACTGAGATGAAAGGACTATAAGAAGTGAGAAATAAAGCCACAAGGACAGATTAAGTCTCAAGTGAGGGAAGGAGGAAGAAGAGGGGGGAAAACAACATTTAAAAGACAAAGGTCATAGTCCCAGGATCAGGAGGAACACTAGCACACCAGTGTGACAAAAAAAAAAACAACCCTGAGAGGTCTAGTTTCTGGGTAATTAATAATCAATGTATTAATCAAGCTGGCAATCAATAAAATGATGGTCAGTAGTTTCTCTCAGTAACCAAAGACTCCCAGTGGAGACCCTGAGAACCTGAAATATCTTTCTAAAAGAGAATGCCCCTGACAAGTGAAAATCAATCCTGATTAGCAGACAATTTAATGAGGAAACAAGTCTTCAGCTCCTCTTGCTGAGATGTATAGCTTGATCATGAGACTCAGCTGCCTCCAGCAATCTGGACAGGGGAATTCCATTTCCTTCCATGCAGACCTTTCTGGATGATTTTTCTCCTTTATGAGCTGGATCACCCTAAGTTCTAGTGGAGGGGGTACAAGGATAGGGGCTTCTTTCCACAGGGAAAGAGTCTCACCCAGACTGGATTCTGTATATAAGGGAAACAAAAGTTAGGTCTTCTACTTGGGTGGGTGTAGAAAGCCAAAATATTTGATTCTTGGGGTTCAGTTCCTATGTAGATGTCCCTGATGATCATGGCTTGGCCCACCCCCACCCCCTTCCCCACCTGTTACATAAATGAGTTAACTGACTTTCCCAAAGATTTTTTGGTGCCTAGATTTACAAAGCCTTATCTTATCTGAGCTGCTTCCAGGATGTGACAGACTATTATAATGATAAGACTATTCCAGGATATGACAAACTAAGCTATTGACAAAAGGACTTGAATCTTTGTCTGCTTGTTCTATAAAAACCTTATTCAAAGAATCATTAAATGGAGTTCATGGTTCTTCCTTGAACTACCCACATGGTCTGGTCATTTCTTATTCACATCTCCAATCATGCTTAAGTGCTGGCCACGACAGGTGGGGTCCAGCCCAAGCCTGAAGAGATTTTCCTTTGAGGAGTAGAGGTAACCTCATTAATCAATCTTAATTCAGAAACTAACTTCAACAAAAGCTGGGCCTTATTGAGGAAACAGAAAAGAGAAAAGCCTAGATTCCAATTTAATAATATTATTGATATAATTGTATGACAATGATAATTTCTCTCAAGAGCTTATGACTTCAGGAAAGCAGGGATGCTGGTCATAGTTCCAAGTGTGCTTCTGGTCACTCAGAGACCAGAGCACAGCCAGGAGAATAGTAAACACACCTTAGATCATACCTTAGATCATACCACCTTGTAAGAACTGAAAACTTAAGAGAATCACAGAACTAGCTTTGAAAACAGCTGAAAAAAAAACAACTAAAAAACCTTAAGCCTGGGACACTGCCCCCTCCACACCAGGAATAGAGCCCAATTTTTATATAGAGTTAAAAGTCAAGAGAAACAGGATGGAAGAATGAGTAAATAACAACAAAAAAGAACATGACCATAAAAAGTTACTATGGTGACAGGGAAGATCAAAACACAAACTCAAAAGAAAACAACAAAGTCAAAAATGCTATACCCAAAGCCTCAAAGAAAAATGTGAATTGGTCTCAGACCCAAAAATAATTTGTAAAAGAGCTCAAAAAGGATTTTAAAACTCAAATGAGAAAGGTAGCGGAAAAATCAGAAAAAGAAATGAGAGTAATGCAAGAAAATCATGAAAAAAGAGTAAATAGCTTAGTAAAGAAGGCACAAAAAATACTGAAAAAAATAACAGCTTACCAAACTTTTCAGGCCAAATGGCAAAGAAAACACAAAAAAATCTACTTAAGAGAACTCCTTAAAAAATAGAATTGGGCAAATGGAAAAGGAAGTACAAAAGTTCACTGGAGAGAATAATTCCTTAAAAATTAGGATTGGGGAAATTGTAAACTAATGACATCATGAGACATCAAGAAACAAAGCAAAATTAAAAGAAGAAACTGAAATATCTCACTGGACAACTGACCAAGAAAACAGATCAAGGAGAGATTATTTAAGAATGACTCTAACTGTAACCCTCCAATTTTAACCCTAAATGCCTCTGACTCTGACTCTAACCCCAATGCTAAATAAATGCAGATCAAAGCATACTATTTTCTCTCTTTTATGGTTTTTTCTTTCTCATTTTTCCCCTTTTGTTCTGATTTTTCTTTCACAACATGACTAACATGGAAATGTTTAGTATGATTGTACAAGTATACCCTATTATCAGATGGTGGGAGGGAAGGAAAAAAAATTTGGAACTCAAAATCTTATAAAAGTGAACCCTGAAAACCATCTTTATATGGAGTTCCATAATCAAATGTTATGAATGTGTATCTATCTATCTATCTTTGTATGTATATATATATATATATGTGTGTGTGTGTGTATGTATGTATATATATATATATAT
>CM053584.1:187438730-187458542 GCA_028627135.1 Pseudochirops cupreus | reverse complement strand
AAAAAAAAAAAGAAAACCATCTTTACATGTAACTGGAAAAAAAATACTATCAAGTGGCAGGGTAGAGGGGTAAGGGGGTAGGAATAAAAAAAATTAAAATTTAAAAAAGAGAAGGAAAAAGATGTTAAATTAAACTTTAAAAAAATCAGGAAAAACTGCCCTGATAGTCTCGAACTATAGGGTAAAATAGAAATTCAAAGAATCTACCAATCACTCCCTGAAAGAGATCCCCATATCCCCAAGAATATTACAACCAGAGCTCTCAGGTCAGGAAGAAAATATAGCAAGCAGCCAGAAAGAAGCCATTCAAATCATATGGGCTCAGTCAGAATAACACAAGATTTAGCAGCTTCTACATTAAAGGATTGGAAGGACTTGGGATAGGATAGTCTGGAGGGCAAAGGAGTTAGGAATACAAATTATTCAACAAAACTGAGTATAATCCTTTGGCAAGAGAAAATGGACATTCAATGAAATGGAGGACTTTAGAACATTTCTGATGAAAAGACCACAGATGAATAGAAAATCTGACTTTCAAATACAAGACTCAAGAGAACCATAAAAAGGTAAACTAGAAGCAAAAAACATGAGGGACTCAACAAACTGTTTGCATTCCTACATGTGAAGATGATGCATGTAACTTCTAAGAATTTTATCATTATTAGGGCAGTCAGAATACATGTAGGCAGAGGGCATGGGTATGAGTCGAATATGATGGTGCAATACCTTTCAAAAAATAAAATTAAGGGGTGAGAAAGAAGAATATGCTGGGAGAAGGAAAAAGGTAGAGGTAAAATGGGGTATATTATCTCACATAAAAGAGGTGCTAAAGAGCTTCTATAGTGGAGGGCCAATGAGGGAAGTGAGGACAGTGCTTGAATCTTACTCTCACTGGAACTGGCTCAAAGAAGGAATAACATACACACTTAGTTGGGTACAAAAATCTATCTGATCCTACAGGAAAGTAGGAAGGGAAGGTGATAAGAGAAGGGGATGGGGTGGGGGGGAAGGTGACAGAAGGAAGAGCAGACTAGGGGAGCCAGGAGAAAGAAGCAAAACACTGAAGGATGGACAGGGTAAAAGGAGAGAGAGCAGGACAAATGGGGAAAAACGGGAGGCTATAATATTAAAAAAAAAAAAGGTTATCTACTATGACCATGTAGAATTTTATATCAGGAATGCAGAGTTGCTTCAAAATTAGGAAAATTCTAAATATCACAAACCATGATAAAAAGAAAAAAATTTATGATTATATCAATAGATGCAGAAAAAACTACTGACAAAATATTACACTGATTCTGTCCTAAAACACGTTTTAAAAGCATAGGGTTAAATAGCCCTTTCCTTAATATGGTAAATAGAATCTATCCAAACCAAGAGACAGCATTATATATAATAGGAAAAAACTAGATAAGAGAAATGATTATTGATAATCAACTATTAATATTAGGATCCAGGGTTTTTTTTCTCTTTTTATTTCCTCATTCAAAACCCAGTCCTTGGGAAGGATAGAGCTGACTGTGAGACTGGCCTAACCCTCCAAGAACATTCTCAATCTTGGGCAGGACCCACCCAACTGATTAAAGTGTAAAAAGAATCTAATCCAGGTGAATTCCAGACCTAAAGCATTAAGGCACATGTCCCTGAAACTCCACAGCTGAACACAGTTCACTCCTTAGTCTAGACGGCTGGAAGGAAGAACGGTCTGGGTGGAGATGGATTCTCTTGTTCTGAGTGATGAGCGGCCAAGATCAATTCAAGTTCTCAGCAGGAAGTTATCACCTCCTCATTAATATGTTCACTCCTTCATCTCTGCCAAAGGCATTTAAGCAACTGATGATCTCCATGGTCTTTTCTCTTTGACTACATGGTGAGAGACCACTGAATCAATTTATTATTTGCTAGCCTAATTAGGAAATTATTAATTACCCCAGAAACTCGGGCTTTTCATTCATATCAAGACTTTTCCAATGAGGTCACATAAAACAAAGATGTTACTTGTCATAGGGCTAGAAATGCTGCTACATAAAAAAGAAAAAGAGAATGGAGAGATAAATACAAATAAGCAAAATTATAACTTTCTGCAAATTATACGACGGTTTACTCGGGGCCCCAGAGTCACCCGAAAAGCTGAAAGAGTGACACCAGCAAAACGGCAGGGTGTAAAATGAATCCACATAAATCATCAGCACTCTGTATATTGCCAACAAAAAAGAGATATATAGAATGTGTAAGATATTTAGGCATCTACCTGCCAAGACACACAGGAAGTGTAAGACTTCAACTCTGCTGAAATACAGACGTAAACAAGTGGAGAAACATTGATTACTCAGGATTAAGCTATGCCAATATGACAAAAATGATAATACTACCTACCTTATTTAGTGTCATACCAATCAACTATCAAAAAATTAATTTATAAAGCTAATTTTAAAAATTCATCTGTAGAACAAAAGGTTAAAAACCTTATGGGAAACAATGAAAAACTGAGAAGGACACAGCTATAACCATCAAAATGATTTGGAACTAGCTAAAAAATTGTTCAGTGGAACCGATTAGGTCTGATAGCGGGCCCGCACAGCCCGCAGCTGCCCCGCTTACAGCCCCGGGGCACGCCAAAGCATTTCCTCTACATACAAACGTTTTCCTCTACCTTTTTCCCTGGCAGGTGGAAAGGAAATCCTTCCGTGGGCAGCAAGCAGCTGGAGGGTAGGCTGTGCAGGCCGATACAGCAGCAAATAAAACAAGTAGCCTAATGTTTGATAAATCCAAAGGCCCAGCTACAGAGATAAGGATTCAATCAAAAAAGTGGTAGTTAACTAAATATAAAATAGGTTTAGACCAACAGCTCACACCGTACATCCAAATAAGCTCCAAAGGTTACATCAAGTAAAAAGGATACATCATAAACAAATTGGAAGTACAAGAAATTCCTTTTGTATATATGAGAAAGGAAGTGCTCATGACCAAATGAGGTACAGAAAGGATCACAGAAGATATATGGACAATTTTAATTATATAAAATTAGACAATTTCTCCACAAACAAAATCAATATAGCTGAGATTAGAAAGCAAAAAGTTAACTGAGGAAAAAAATCTTTGCAGCAAATTTCTCTGACAAAGGTCTCACATCTAAGAATATATAAGGAACTGGTTCAAATTTATTCAAAAGACATTTCTCCAACTGCTGGTCAAAGACATGAACACAATTTTAAAAGAAAGAAATCTAAGCTATAATATTTTCATATTATCCATCTGAAAAATGCTCCAGCGTACAGTTCCAAGGTTAATGAAAGGGGGGGGGGGGGAGAGAGAGACAGAGAGAGATACTGAAAGATGCTGGAGTGACTTTGGGAAAATGTACACATTAACGAACCAAGCTGTGAATTGGTCAAGCTATTCTGGAAAGCAACTTGGAACAATGCCCAAGTCACTAAATTGCTCATCCTTTTGACCCCGTGATACCACTATAAGCCTGATAACCCAAAGGGATCAAACAAAAAGGAAAAGGAAAAGGATTTATAGAGCTCTTTTTGTGTCAGCAAAAAACAGGAGATTTCCAACTATGGCATTGGAAAAGGGAAATGACACAAATTTGTTTTGCTTGACAGCATTTTTGTTAAAAGAGAGGGCTTTTTGATTTGGGTCAGGGAAAGAGGAATTGGGGAAGGGTGAAGAGTTAGGAGAGAGATGCAAAAAGAAATGAACATCCATGAAATATTTCAAAACACACATAAAAGAACAGAAGAATATTTGGAAGGTGATACAGAGAAGGAGGCAATGTTTGTACTACTGTATTAAATTTAATATTTTATTTAAAAAAATAAGTTGTGGTTTTATTTGCAATCCCCATTTTGTGACCATCTGTGTCTAGAAATGTTCATGTTTGATGATTTTTTTCTAGCTCATAATACTAAAAAAGAAATTACAAAAGGGGCTGTTTTTGAGTGATGTAGACAGAATGAACTGAACCACGCAAATGATTTAGGCAGTAACAACCATACTGCAAAGACAAAACAAACTGGGAAGACTTAAGAACTCTCATCAATGCGATGACGACGTACAATTCCAAGAGACGGATGATGAAGCGCGCTGCCCTGCTACACATCTCCTGACAAGAGGGGTGATGAACTTAAGATGTAGAATGAAGCACACATGGGAGAATCTGTTTTAGCACACTGAATATTTGTTACAAGGTAATGTTTTTGTTCTTGATGGAAGTAGAAGGGAGAAAAAATAAATAGTTACCAATGGAAAAGAAAAAATTTTCAACCAAACAGCAGTAACACAATGTTAAGTGGTAAGTGCTGTCACAAATACATTTTTCTACCGAAAACCTTCTGCCAAAATCAATATCCATTCATCTGTATGTCCTACACCAGCGGTTCTCAACCTGTGCATTGTGATCCCTTTGGGGGTTGAACGACCCTTTCACAGGGGTCACCTAAGACCATCGGAAAACACTTATTTCCAATGGTCTTAGAAACCGAGACACCACTCCTCTATCCATCTCTAGGCGGTCTGCCCACATGCAGATACACCCACATACGAGTATTAAAGGGTCGTGGCATTAGGAAGGTTGAGAACCACTGTCTTACACCATCTCTAAAACTATACCTTTACTATGTAACAGTAATTGAAAACTGTGACTCATCAAGAAAATAACAATGGTCTGTGTGTACTCTATATGTTAAGACAGGGAAGTATACTCTATATCTTAGAAAGATTTCCATTAAAAACAAACTGTTAAAATGAAAATTAACCCTCAGCTATCTGAAAAGAAAAGGATCCCATCCCAGGACAATTCATGCACAGTTTTCCCTGTAAGATATCCAACCAAACCAATAAGTAATTTCTCAAACTGTTTAAATCCTCTTCTTTATAAGAATATCACTATTATCCCCCTATAAGTTTACCTGGATAATAAAGTTCAAAGACTAAGCTGATCCATTTTATTAAGCTGTCTAAATTAAAAAGGTTACACATACAGAATTGAAGCTTGCAACTAAGTCTTGTTCTTTAACAAACTCCTGTCAAAGAACAAAATTTACCTACAACCTCTGACTTGCAACAACCACAAATATCCACTCTGGTCAACTGGGAAATGGTATAAATTCTCTTATAAGTCTTCCCTCCCTCACCTCTCCCAAATTCCAAACTAGGTAATATTAGCAAAGCCTTATGCTACAGAAGCTATATATCCATAATTCTTAAATTCAGAGATAGAAAGGACCAGAGAAGTTATCTAATCCAATATCCCCATTTTGCAGATGAGGGCACTGAGGTCCATGGCGCTTAAGTGTATTGCCCATGAGGCAAAGTCTACCTTCAAACTCTGGTTCTCAGACTTCAAATTCAGGGTTCCTTCCATAGCACTACACTACTTATCAGGCCAATTTAAAAAAATAAAAATTATGTAGTTATGTTCAACTGATTTTAAATCACTTCTTTAAAAAAAAACACACAGTCCATTCTATTAGTAAACCATTCTGCTTTTTAATACTTTTATGCCTACTGATTTACAAAAACTATAGCCAAAGAACATCTTTTTTTATCCATTTTGCCAGTTAACACAACAGCCCAACCCCTCCTCTAATCTACACCTCAAAAGTTCTATTCTAATGTTTTGTGATCCTAGCCAGATAAGTTTTGCTCATTCCAGCAAAACAGTTCTGCTGTCCACAAGGGAGATGATGAAAAAAGTGAGAGAGCAAGACATGAGATGAAAAAAAAAGAAGCAAAGATCTTTGCACTCAATAATGTGAACTTATCACTGATGCTCAGTTGATTGCTCTGACTAAACTTAACACATTCTGTAATGCTAAAAGACACTGACAAATCTCTTCAAGGATACATTCCTCAGCACCTACTCCGTGTCCAGAGTGCAAAGTACTACTCCGTGAACCTGGTGAAAGACCATGTACACTACAGAGGAGGGATAAAGCACAAAACCAGGTTCAACTACTAACTAGGGGTATGATCTTGAAACTTTACTTTCTCATCCACAAAATGGGGATAACACAGTAACAACCTCACAAGGTTGTAAGACACACACACACACACACACACACACACACAAATAATATATGAGAAATAGGATCACAGAGAACGATTATGGCAACACTTAAAATTTGACATAACTGTAAACTATTATTATTAGCTATTCTAGTCATCTGATGATTTCAGATCTAGAGGTCTCTCCAAAAACTTTAAGCAGTATTTCTTATTTTCAGTCTGTTCTAATTTATTAGCTCTTTTGTAAATGCTCCACTTCTGAGCAACACTAGTGAGTTTAGCCAAACCTAAATTGAGAAATACACTTCATTTACAGGAATACCTTACTAACTTAGAAACCCAGGGTGGGCCTATATCTAAGAGTGCTATGAATTGCTCAGGGAAAAAGGCATTATAGGCATGCTTCTAATTTAAAAATCAAAAAGATAAATTAGGAGGCAGTTCACTCCCTTACAGAAGAATCAAGTAAGCCATAAAATCCTGTTCAACAAAATGATCAAGAGAAATGCAATTAATTAAGCTATCCCTGAAGAATCACAGCTATGTTTATGTACAGCTAGCCCTTTCAATTGATTAGGTCAATTCAAAAGGATCAATGTGATCCTTTTTTTTTAAACTAACTTACTAATAAACTGATTTAACCAATCTTCCAACCCTTTCCTTTCCCTCCACTTTATTATCCTAAGTATTAGAAACAACTCTGAATTCATCCAGTCAAGTCCCTTTGATTCCCAGCCACAACTGACTACACTGGGGTCCAAAGAAAATAAGTGACATGCCAAAAGTCACCCAGGTAGTATCTGAGCTAGGATTCAAATCTAGACTGTCTGACTCCAAAACCAGAAAACTCCTGTCACTATACCATGCACTGACAGTCAATTTGCTTCCCCATCACCCTGTTAAGTAAAAGATAAATAAACTCCGACAAGCAGGTACCATAACTGAGTGAACTGACTCCCAAATGTTCAAGTGGTTAGGCAAGACAGTAAGATTGAGACCAGAGACTTAACTAATCTTATTATAACTGGTTCCTCAAAAACATTAGGCAAAAATGTTAGTTTAATAAGAACAATGACATTAATGGGTGATCAATGATATCATACAAAGTTTCTGTTATACCATAACAATGATACTGTAAAATGGCATTAATCGTCCAGGGTAGCTTTGTAGAGAGCCTGCCTACTATTACTGCTATTAAACACACTTCCAAAGATACCATATCCTTTCTGCATAGGAGAGACAAGACTATCTATGATACCCATTCATATATTTTATATATCTTCCAGATGTCTACAAAAATAGATATATTCTCTCTCCCACCTGTCCAAATATTCCTTCTTAGTATCCTTTGCTAATGTCATGCATACTAACAGTGGATGTACCCCAAGACTTTTGTACTGAGTCCTTTCCTCTTTTTTCTCCAGTTCTTACTCTTGGTCACCTCATCAGCTCCCATGCATTCAATTTCTTTCTTTCTTTTTTTCCATCTATCTACCTACCTAGCACCACAGAGCAATAATTCTGAATCATGAACTACCCACTACCCCCTGTATATTATCAAATGTATGTCATGTAGGCATCTCAAACTTACGTCCAAAACAGAACTTATGACAGGTTTTAAAAGGTAAATGGAGGATGTTATATTTGATCCTAAAAGTAACAGGGCCCAGTCATTTATGAAACATCTGTATGACATGATTATACCTTGGCTTTAGGAAGATCACTTGACAGTTAAGTGAAGAATGGACTGTAGTAGAAAGAGATTTAAGGCAGGGAGGCCAACCAAGCTATTTCAATAGTCCAGATGTGAGGTAATAAAAGTCAGTGTCAGAGGAGAGAAAAGAACATATATAAGAGAAGTTAGAAATACATAAATGAAAGGACTGACCAACAGACTGGAATATGAGGAGTGTGACAGAGAATGAGAAGTCAAGAATGACACTTAAGCTGTGAAGTTTGTTGACTGGAGAAGAAAGTAGTGCCCTTGACAGTAAAAGGGAAGTTAAGGAGATGGGAGGAATTGGAGGGAAAAGATAATGTGTTCTGAACATATTGAGTTTAAAAATGTCTATAGGATATCTAGTTCAAAATGTCTAATAGATCTTGGAGATGTGAGCCTGGAAGTCAAAAGAAATATTAAACCTGGATAAGTCAATTTAGGAATCATCTTCAGGGAGATGGAAACTTATGAGATCAAAGAAGAGTATCCATGGCAGAAGCTTGGGGGACATAGTGGGTGTGATATGAATGAAGATCAAGCATAGGAATATTTGAAGGGGCACTGAAACAGGACAAGCAGCAGGAAATAGTGTCATGAAATCCTAGAGAGAAGAGAATAAACAGGAGGAGATGATCAACAATGTCAAAGGTGGCAGAGAGATCAAGGATGAGGACTGAGAAAAGCCCAGTCATTCTGGAAAGTAATTTGGAGCTAAGCCCAAAAATCTACTAAACTGTGCATACCCTTCAATCCATCCAACCCACTACTAGGTCTATATCTCAAAGAGATCAAAGAATGAGAAAGAGGATCCATATGCATAAATATATTTGTAGCAGCTCTTTTTCTGGTGAAAAAGAACTGGAAACTGAAGGGATGTCCAACATGTTATGGTATGTAAATATGATGAGATATTATTATGCTGCAAGAAATGATGAAGTTGATAGTTTCAGAGAAACTGAGAAGACTTGTACAAAATGATGTGCAACGATATGAGCAGAACCAGAAAAATAACAATAACAATGATACCGTAATGACAAACTCTGAAATGATCTTTTAAAAGGTAAAATTGAGAGGTGGGAGAGGAAATAGAATGAGAGGAGACAGGGAGAGACAGAACGGGGTCAATCATTTCATATAGAAGAGGCCAGGGATAACTGTTACAATGGAGGGGAAGAACAGGAAGGCAAAAAGCAAATGGGTCAACCTTACTCTCATTGAATTTGGCTTAGGGAGGGAATCGCATACTCTCTAAATTGGGTATCTTGCCCTACAGGAGAGTAGGGGGAAGGGGATGAGAGGGGGGACGATGGAGGGGAAGGTTGTTAGAAGTACACACTTCTGTAAAGGGACAGGGACAAAGTAGAGAACAGAACAAGGCGGGGCGGGATAGGAAGGAGGGACACATAGTCAGTCTCTCACAATATGTCCATTGTGGAGATGTTCTGCGTAACTACACATGTACAGCCTGTATTGAATTGCTTGTCTTTCCAGTGCAGCTGGGTGATGAGGAAGGAAGGGAAAGAGTCTAGAATTTAAAGTTCTAAAATCAAATGTTAAAAATATATATTATTATTATTATTATTTACATGCAACTGGGAAATAAGATATACAGGCACTGGGATAGAGAGATTCATCTTGCCCTACCAGAAAGTCAGAGAGGTGACGGGGGAGGATATAGGATAGGAGAGAGCAGATTGGGGGCGGGGGTACACAGTGCGATCGCTATTTTGGGATGTTGGGTAGGGGAAAGATGGGGAGAAAACTTGTAACTCAAAATTTTGTGGAAATCAATGATGCAAACTAAAAAATAACAAAAGTTAAAGCAAAAAAATTAAAAAATAGTTTTAAAAATGAGGTAGGAAGCCAGACTGTTGAGAGCTAAGAAGAGAATCATTAAAGGGAAATATGGTCAAACAGGAGAAAAAATATCTTTGTAAGAAATTTCTGATGAAGGATTGATATCTAAGCTGTGTAAAACAACTACAAACGTAAAACCAAAAGCCATTTCCTAAAAGATAAGTAGTCAAAGGATATGAACCAATTCTTCCTCAAAAGACCTGCAAACTATTAACCACGTGAAAAAATGCTCCAAATACAATTAAAACAACTTTGAGGTTTTGTCTCACACTTTGTAAACGGCAACAATGACAAGAGATGGGAACAGCAAAGTTGGGAAGATTATGGGAAAGTAGGTTCCCTATTATATTGCTGGTGGATCTGTGAATCAATATTGCTTTCAAAAGCAACCTGAGATTGTGCAAATAAAGCGATTAAAAAGTCTATAGCTTTTGATCCAGAGATTCCACCGAAACTCCAAAGGGGCCACTGACAACAAGAAAAGTCCCTAAACCCAGCAAAATATTTATAATAGCATTTTGGGAGATAATAAACAACTGAAAACAAAAACAGATGCCCACTGATTTAGGAACGGCAAAACAAACTGTGGTACATGAATGCAATGAATTATTACCATGCTGTAAGACACAGCGAATATGATGAATGCAGAAGTGTGGAAAGATCTGCATGAACATTTTTACATTTCCAGAGTGAAGTAAGCATAGTCAAAAAAATATATAAACAATGTAAAAAGAAGAAACCCTCACAAAATAATGAAAGATGAATGTTGCAAAAATTACAAAGAACAAGCATATTTCCAAAGATATAAGAAAGACACTCCTACCCCACTCCTTTTCAGGTGGGAGATACAAGACCAGGGTATATTAAACACCTTTTCAGATTTTTTTCAATATACTGATCAGTTTTGCTAATTTATTTTTCTCTAAAAATGTCATTTGTCATATAAATGACTTTCTGGGAAAGGGTCAGAGGACAGATGCAGAGAAAATTTTGGTGATGTTAAAAAAATATAGACAGATATACCAATAAAACTTATTACGATAGAGGCAGCTGTCCATGAATACAGAACACTGCACAAAATGTCAGCTTTTTTCAATGTACTGCTCATTTTGGCCAGATTTTTTCTCTTTTTCTTTTTGAAAATTTTTTTTCTTACAAGGAATATTCTCTGGGATGAAGGAAGGGGAATAACACAGGGGAAATACAAAACAATATAAAAACAAAAATAATGATTAAATATATTTTTAAAAAATAAAAATCAAAAAAGTTTCTTCTGACTTGTAGTGGCAACAGAACTTGAGTTTAATTATAACATTCCATTCTAGGACTATTTTAAGCATATTTTTCTTTAAATAAGAAAGATCTGGGGGGCGGCAAAGTAGTAGCCCTTTCATTTTTAGAAGAGAGCTATCATGTAGCAGTGAAAGTAGGCTTGTTCTATGGTACTACAGGAGCTAGAACTAGTACTATCGGGTATTTGTTGTAGAAAAGAAGATTTCTGCTCAATCTGAGAAAAACAATTCTAGCCAGTAGAGCTGCCCCAAAATCATACGCACTGCTTATGTGACAGTGAATTTCCCACTATCATAAGGGCTTTATGTATTATACATTATATTAACTGATTCCTCACAACAACTCTGCTATTATCTCCACTTTACAGAGATGATGAAACGAGGGCTTAAAGAAGTTAAATGACTTGCCCAGGTCATACAGCTGTTAAGCACAGATGGCAGAATTCACATCCTGTTCTTGACTCCAAGCCCAGGGTTCTGAGGCAGTGCAGCACAGCAGAAAGAACGCTGAATCTTGAATAAGGACCTGCATTCAAACTATGGGTGCTGCTTACCACTTGTGGAGCAACTTAAGTAAGTTAATCTATCCTCCCTGTGCCTATTTCCTCATCTATAAGAGCTGGACAACCTCCAAGGTCCCTTCTAGATCTAAGTCTATGGATCCTATAATCTGTCCACTAACAACACACTTTAGAGAACTAGTGGAGAGCTAGTATCTTCTAGAAAGGATCCTCTCCTAAGATAAAAGGTTAAATTAAGTTCCCTTTGAAATGTAAGATTTCATAATTCTATGAAACTAGCATTCCTTTACTCATTTTCCAAACCATTTAGGAATATTTGAGTGCACTATATATGAAAGTCAACACAGACACTTTCCTGATCTGTAAAATGAGGAAATTGGCCTAGATCTCTAAGGTCTCCTGCAACTTTAAAATTCTATTATTCTATTTGTATCCCTTCCATTTTCCTCTTACCTTATCAGAAACATGAAACTCTACAACTGCTTTTCACCAATGGAGACTTCACTGTTTTCTATCCATAATGCTACAGAAAATTACTATGCTACCCTGATCCTAGTATCAATTTTCATACTAATGTTCTACCACTTTCCCACCTATTTTTCTTCACTGCAAAACTATGCTCCATCACCCTTATCTCCCAGTTCTCTGGTCTTACTACCACGTTCTCAGATGTTGTCAGAGCCCAGTTGCATTTTTTCCTATTTTACTCCTACTAGTAATCTCAGGATCTGTGCTGACATACTTTCACATATTTTCTTGACTCATAACACTACAATACATTTGTACATGTTCAATTAGTTGGTGGTATTTTATCAGTCAGTAAACAAGCATTTGTCAACCACTTATTATTTACCAGGCACAAATAAAAAAGCAAAGAAATACAAAAAAATGCAAAAACAGTCCCTGCCTTCAAGCAGTACACATTTTAATGGGGGAGATGGTATGTAAATAACTAGGTACAAATAAAAGATCTTTACAGAAAAGAAGGAGATAGCATTATCAACTGTGGGAACAGACACTGAATATTAAAGAAAGCCAGAAGTGAGGGGGCAGAGCAGGTAGTGACAGACAATGTAAAGGCACAGAGACATGGAATGCTCGTTTGAGGAAATACAAACAGGCTGGGGTCACTAGAAAACAGAGCGTGTGGAAGAGAGTAAAGGATAAGACAGAAAATGCATGAAAAGAAAAGACTATAAAGAAGTTTAAATGGGGCAAACAGAGCATACTCGATCCTGTAAGCAATAGGGAACCTATTAGAATTTACTGAGTAGGGAGGTGACCTAAACTGATATGCAAATTAAGTTTACATCTGAAACAAAGGAAGGCCTAAGTAATCAGATTACCTTTTCTATCTTCAAAGTAACAGTTCAGCAAAAAGACATTCTAGTTCAATGTGCTTATATGCTTAAGACATGGCTTATCATTTACAATAATTTGTAGTTATTCCTCATATCCATTCAGTTTTAAATACTACCTTTTAAAAAAATACTTACATAAATAAGCCCAGAATAATAACGATCCTTGAGGTTATGCAAAACAGATGCTTCATTCAAACATGTTAATTCTGCCATATCTTCCACTTTGGAAAATTTAGGTGGGTTCATCTTCTGAATATCATCTTTATTGACCATTGCTTTCTTTCCATTCTCTGCCAATTCAACCATAACTTCATCTCCTCTCTCCTCCTTAATACTTGCTGCCTCAAAACCATGGCGTTCTGACGGAATCCAAACCAGCTTTTTAGCAGTCCAGTCGGCCTGAGTGGCAGGATTGTAAATTACAGCCCTATCCACAAAGAGGTATCTCTCTGGGTCTTCTAGTCCACTTCTCTGCGCCATTGTAAAAGGGAAAGATACAATGGTATGTGCCTGTAAAGGAAGAAAAGAAAACCATGTTTAAAAAATAAGTATATAAAAAGATTAAAACACAAGATTCAAGACCAAAACAAAAATTTAATGAACATTATGAAGGTGAAAAATGTTGGAAATTCTTCATTATATCTACTTTAACAACGATTCTAAAGCAAAATTAGGTAGGAGTCACTACAAACTGTGCCTATAGTAGTTTAGTGCCTAAAAGCTAAAAACAAGCAATATCACAAATTAAGGAGGCAATCAAGGACACAAAGAGACCAAAGTCCCAAAATGAAACTAGAGGAGGCAGCATGGTATAGTGGGAAAGGAACTAAATTTGGAGTGCATTCCAGTCTCGACCATGTTTCTTACTTTCAGTAAGATAATTTCACCTCTCTGGACCTCAGTTTCTTCATGTATAAAATTAACAAATTAGAATACATGAACTCTAAGGGCCCTTCCAACTTTAAAACTATGATCCAATGACAAATGTGTTAACAAACACTGTACAGTCAAATATTTAAAGAAATCAAGTCTTACACATATAAAGTTCTTTCCAATACTACAGAGTATTCCTTGGCAAAGAGAAAAAGAGTATAAAGTTTAGAAACAAAAACAAAAGAGAAGCACCATATTCTATGATAGATGCTAACCAAAGAGAACAAAATATAAATCCAATACTCAAAACTCTAAATTCACAAATTAGCTAAAACTAGAGTTACAGCTTTCAATCACCAAATCCTAAAATACAAAGGAACAGCAATAGACAGAAGCCCGTAATCCAGAAGACCACGGAAAACCAAACGCCAAAAGACTCCACACCATCTCGAGGTGAGAAGAGTCTGAGTTACCCTGCTCTCTTCCCTTACCCCTCTACCTTTCTAAGTTGGCAAGCTCGTAGTAGCAACTCTTACCCTTAGACTCATGGAATCTATAATTCCTTTTCTATGAGAATGGCAGAATTTCACCTTTACTAAGAGTTGAGGTACACAACAGAGCTCCTATCTCTATCTGAAATTCCCTCATCTGCCTGAGATTATTTTGATTCCACCACTCCACCCTACCACACACTTTTCACCTGAATACAACTGTGTCTCACATGTATATCCACAATGAGTATGGGCACGAAGCACTACTGGCTCTATCGTAGGGGCTTGGGCTCAGGACCAGGCCAGTCATTAAGAGAAGAGCCTCCTACAAGAAGAGATAGTAAGAAATACCCTATTTAAAGTAACTCAACAGTATAAAATACCTGGAAGCACACCTGCCAAAATAAACACAGGGATTATATGAACAAAATTATAAAAAAGCTTTTTATACAAATAAAATCAGATTTAAATAACTGTAAAAATATTCATTGTTCATGATGAGACAGGACCAACATAATAAAAATGACAATTTTACCTAAACTAATCTATATATTCAATGCCATCCCAATTAGATTACCAAAAATACGTATTCTACTGAGTTAGAAAATGTAATTTAAAAAATCATTTGGAAGAACAAAAGGTCAAGAACATCAAGGGAACTAATGAAAAAACGTAAAGGAAGGAGGTGTAGCAGCACCAGATCTTAAGCTACATTGTATGGCAGTAATTATCAAAGCCATTTCGTATTGGCTAAGAAACAGAAAGGCAGATTAAGTGGAACAGCACAAATACAATCCAAAGCAGCAAATGACTATAGTAACCTTGTGTTTGACAAGTATAAAGACTTAAGTTTTGGAGATAAGAATTCATCAGTTGGTAAAAACTGCTGGGAAAGATGGAAAGCAGTCTAGCAGAAACTGGACACAGAACAGTATCTTACACCATTTCCCCCAATAAGGTCAAAATGGAAACGTGATCTAGATATAAAGGGAGATATTACAGGAAAATCTGAAGACAATGGAACATATTACCTATCAGACATGGATAGGCAAACAATTAATGAACAAACAAGAAGTAGAGAGCACTGTGAGGCGTAAAATGGATAATTTCAATGACATTAAATTAAAAAGGTTTTGTATAGGGGCGGCTAGGTGGTGTAGTGAATAGAGCACCGGCCCTGGAGTCAGGAGGACCTGAGTTCAAATTCGGCACGGACACTTAACACTTATTAGCCATGTGACCTTGGGCAAGTCACTTAACCCCAATTGCCCTGCCTTTCAAAAAAAGCAAAAAAAAAAAAAAAAAAGGTTTTATACAAATAAAACAAATGTAGCCAAGATCAGAAGGAAAGCACAGAAAACTGGGGGGAAGCAGTTTCTCAGATAAAAGTCTCATATCTCAAATATGTAAACAATTTTTTCAAATCTACAAGAACATGAGTCATTCCACAATTTATATAAATGGTCAAAGGATATGAACAGGTGGTTGCAATACCATTATTAGGTCTGCTCCCAAGATGATTATGGAAAAAGGAAAAGAACCTGTATGTTCTAAAATATTCATAGCAGCAATCTTTGTGGTGGCAAAGAACTGGAAATTGTGAGGATACAGTTAACTGGTGAATGGCTAAACAAGTTGTGGTATATGATTATGATGTGCTATAAGAAATGATGAGCTTGATTTAAGAAAAACATGGAAAGATACACATGAAATAATGCCCCAAGAACTAGTAATGAAATTACTAAAAATGAAAATGAAATTGTGGGACATTCTTAACAGGTCCAAGAAAAATTGTTGACAAACTCTAGATCAGAAGTCTTTAGTTTAAAGTTAACCAGGACCAAAGAGGTGTACATACATACACACACACATATATAATATCCAATGATATTCTAAGGGCTGAAACTTTATTTTTATTCCCAGAACCTATCTGAGGTAATCAGGCATTGGGAAGACTCTCTACAACAGGTGTTGTAGAGACTCTCTTTCCTTACCCTTACCTCTTCCCACCCTCTCATCCATCCATCTAATCTGTCTGACAGCTTATATAAGACGGGAGACACCAACTCTGTTCTTTCTAGTGAGGTAGAGGACCACCAGGCCTTATGAGACACCCTGTCTCTATCCCCTATAAACTCTTGGCACTGTCATATGATCTACATATGAGGTAACCTTGGGACTTGCTATCTACCCCTTCACTTCACTCTTAGGAATTCTAATTTCCATCTGCCTGGCAGCTGAACTTTCCTTGATGTGTTGTCATCCCCAATTAGAATATGAGCTCACTGAGAACACGGGAATGTCTTAATTTTTCTGTTTGTATTCTCATCACTTAGAATGGTGTTTGACATATAATAAAGACAATATTTTCATTCTAATGGGTCTAACAACTTTAAGGCACTTTAATAAATTAAAATTTTACAATAGCACTAAATGAACAGAATGGGTAAGGCTTGATCAAAAGCAACACATTGGGGCAGCCCCAAATCCATATCAGAGCATTACAATAGAGACGAATACAAATTTGCAACCCACTACTGAGTTCCAAGTCACAGATCCAGTGCAAAAGCAAGGAGGTGTTGTGCGGACCAAATCTCAAGAGTAGAGAGTAGAATAAGGTATAGGTTCCAGCCTCCAGCCCCATGTGACAACTGCTGAGCAACAATACCAGCCCAAAAGACAGTCTATAATTCTGTCATTGAACCAACAGAGCTTCTTAGCTGGCTGACAGTGACTGAGTTCAGCAGTAGTCTCTGGTTGCTAAAGACCCAAACCCAAGTCAGGAACTTGCAGAGTTCAGACCAGGGGGGCAGTAATCAATCTTTGCCCTGGAAAATATCACTTTGAAAGTGTTGAAATCTTACAAGTGCTAAGCCTGAGTTCTCCCTAAGGTTCTTAAAACAACACAACAATCACAATCCCAAGAAAGAAGCAACAGAAACAGTCCAGAGTACATTCCCAACAGAAGCACACAAAACTGAGTTCTAACATCAAAAGTCAGGAAGTAGGCTAGAAGAATGAACAAAAAAAGAATCCCATTATTAAAAGCTGTTATGACAAAAATGACACAAACTCAGAAGAGAATGACTGCAAAACATCTAGATTTTTAAAATTCTAATACAGGAGTTAAGAGATTAACAATGAAAAATGAACAAGAATAAACTGCTTACATTGTAATATGGGGAAATGACATGTGCATTCCCTATAAGCCCCTATCATCTCTAGGGTTACACAAAAAGCCTGGGAGTGGTTCTGTTATAGTTTGATCTGGATTGAAGAATGGAAAGGAAAAAGGTTAGGGAAAACCATCTCACATAATCGGTGTAGAACATCTAAACAAAGAGAAGGTGGTGGGACAAGCACCTGACACTTAAACCTTACTCTCAACTTAAGTGGTCAAAAGAGAGAAGAAAACACATGAGCACACACCTTCACTCAACAGAGAAATAGGGAAAGGGAGAAACGGGAAGAAGGAATTAAAGAAAGGGTAGATTAAGGGAGGAATTGGGACTAAGCAAAACAAACTCTAAAATGGTACAAAAATACAGCTCTTTTTGGGCTGGCAAAAATGGGAATCTGGGGAAGGGGGTGGCTATCAAATGGGAAACAAGTATATAAAAGTGATGGAATACTATTATGGTCTAAGAAATGATGAAAGGAGTGGTTTCAGAGAAACCCAGAAAAACTTGAATGAACTGAAGAAAAGTGAATAGAACCAAGATAAATATGGTACTGTGGCAAAGGAATTAAGCATTCTGATCAGTGTAATGACTAACCATTATTCCAGAGTACTAAGAATGAAATGTGCTACCCACTTCCTGAAGAGGTGGGAGAGGGAGGGGATTTTTTATGTGGCCTATACAGAAATTTATTTTGCTTCATTGTTTATAACAAGGGATTTCCTTTCCTTTCAGGGGATGGGAAGAAGAGAATAGGAGGACAAAGTACATTTACTGACAGAAGAAAAATGTCATAAAAAAAACCCCAAATATTCAGTTTGTATTAACAACACAACACTTTAAGGTTTGCAGAGGGCTTAATATATATTATGTCATCTGATCCTCACAACAGTCCTGCTGTCATAAAGATATTTTTAAAGATCAGGAAACCAGGAATGAGACAGGTTAAGTGACATACCCAGGCTCACACAGTTAGTAAATGCCTTAGTCAGGTTTCTAATTCAGGACTCCCTAATCCAAGATCCAATACTCCATCCAGTATGCCAAGCTGTGCCAAGCTGCCTATGAATAACATATGAAGGAATTCAAAGAACAAAATATGTTATTACCTGCAAGAAGCCAATATCACAATATATAGAGTTCTCTCAAGGTTACCAGCTATTTGTTAACTGTTAAAATTCAATATATTTTTTCCTCAGTCCTAAAACTCCTTGACTACTGCTTTCTTCCCAGAGACACTCCCCACTTGACTTCCATGATTTTCTCCTGCTTCTCTTCCTACATATCTGACCATTCTCCTTTGATGAATCATCATTCCTCTCCTGTCTAGTTAAGTGTGAACCCCCTCAAGGACTTGTCCAGAGTTATCTTCCTTTTTCCCCTTAGGTGTTTTCATCATCTCTTATATGTTCCATTATCTCCAAGTATTTAGATGACAGCACTTAAAATCTGTCCTGAATTTTAGTCCCACATCACCAACTGACTGCTGACATGTGTGTATATCCACCAGAATCTGTGCATTTTGTCCAATTGAATCTAGTATAAAAAGCAAAATCCTTAGCCTAGCATATAAAGCCTTACACAATGTCTTCCACTTATTTTTTCCTTTTGTCTTGTTCCCCTTGATGTCTCTTTGTTCCAATCAAACTGGCCAAATAATAAGTCCCTGTTCTTGAGGTTTCATCTCCCTTTATACCTTTGCACAGGCGTTCCCCTATGTCTGGGATATATCCCTTCCTCAACAATGCAGCTATACAAGGAACTAATTCAAATTTATAAGAAAAAGAGTGATTCCAAATGCTGGAGGATGTGGAAAATTGGAACACTAATGCATTGTTGGTGGAGTTGTGAATTGATACAACCATTCTGGAGAGCAATCTAGAACTATGCCCAAAGGGCTATAAATAATTGCATACCCTTTGACCCAGCAATACCACTGTTATATCCCAAAGAGATCACAAAAGTGGGAAAAGGACCCATATGTACAAAAATATTTATTGCAGCTCTCTTTGTGGTTGCAAAAAACTGGAAATATAGGGGATGCCCATCAACTGGGGAATGGCTGAACAAGCTATGGTATATGAATGTAATGGAATACTACTGTGCTATATGATTTGGGAAGGAGATGGACTTCATAATTACCGGGAGAGGTTTATACAAATTGATGCTAAGTGAGAAGAGCAGAACCAGGAAAAACTTGTATACAGTCACAGACACATCGTATGTGTGATGACCAACCTTGATAAACTGGACTATCCTCAACAACGCAAAGCTAAAGACAACTCTACAAGCCTCAGGATGGAAGGAGATATCTAAACTCAGAGGAAGATATAGAAACACTATAGTTTAAATGGAGACTGAAGCAAAACACGCTATCGTTCTCTTTAATGTCTGGTTTTGCTTTTTTTTCCCAGTGATCACTCATAGGTTACATCCCTTCTGTATAACCAAACTATTGTACAACGTGAAAGTATTTGCAGATCCTATACATGATCGCATGCCA
>CM053584.1:187424883-187438230 GCA_028627135.1 Pseudochirops cupreus | reverse complement strand
GATGTTCCAGAATCAAGTAGATTTGTTACTGTTTTATTTAAAAACTTTTGATTATTGAAACTTGCCACCAAGAATAGGGACAAAATTATAATGAGGGAGCCATATTTCCCAAACTTCAGAATGCCAATTCCAGGCACAGTGTATACCATGCAACGCTGCAATCTCCACTGAGCCAACAAGTTTAAAGTCTGCCAGGTGCTTGTTTTCACTCATCCCATACACTCATTCTTAGGTAAAAGTACTGAACACAGAATGACTTTGTGAACTTCAAAAGGTCTAAGAAGCTGCTACTACCAGTAATAGGAGTCTCTTGGAAAAACTCTGTAGCTCCTGCAGCCTGAGCAGATTGAAGCTCCAGAAGAGCCATGAAGGAGTGACCTGTAGGATCCAGCCTAATGATGAGTTCACTCAGCAGAGGAGAAGCCATGTCTTTCCCATCCAGCACCTCTGCCCCTCTCAGAAGTGAGATCTGTTGAGGCAAATGATTACTAGTAGCCTTGTTACCTTGGAGCCTGCTCTTGCTCAGAAACCAAGGGGATGGAGGGAGAGGGCTCCCATTTCATTGTACTTATGTTCTTGATTTGTAATTTCAGTAAATATCCCTTTGTAAAAGGTGATTGATGTTGATTACTCATTGACGATATCAATGGGTTTTGAAGTATTCATCTGATCACTGGCAGCTGATGCTGGGACAACTCATCTGAATGGAGGTTTAACAGCCCTCATTACCTCTCAGCTGTTACTTGTAGAACTATGAGAGAAGAAATGTGGCCAGCTGCACCCGAGAGTAGATTTGGTAGAGCAGGTCTACAGCGTTGCACATACTAAAACATAAGATTGGTCTGTTGATTAAATACTTACTAGGAGTCAAGTGGGCAGCTAGGTGGTGCAGTAGATAGAACACCTGCCCTGGGGTCAAGACAACCTGAGTTCAAATCTGACCTCAGACACTTAACACTTACTAGCCGTGTGACCTTGGACAAGTCATTTAACCCCATTTGCCCAGCCTTCGCCCTTCCAAAAAGCAAAAACATCCAAAAGTGTGTGTGTGTGTGTGTGTGTGTGTGTGTGTGTGTGTGTGTGTGTGTGTGTGTGTATACCTTACAAAATGGTCATAGGAGACAGGTACCTAGAGGGAAGGCAAAGGCTTCATATAGAAGATAGCATGTAAGCAGATAGTTGAAGGAAAAAAGGATTCTCAGAGGTGAGAGTGTACATTCCAAGAATAGAGGATCATAGCCAGTTCAAAAGCATGGAGATGGAAGATAGACTGTTATGTGTGGAAGAATGGTAGGTCGCTTTGACTGGATCTCAGTGAAGGGAGTAATATATAAGAAGACTGAAAAGGTAGGTGTAATATTTTACACCTACACTTTGGGAAAATTAATTTGATAAATGTGTGAAGGATTAACTGGAGGAGGAAGAGAAAGAGAGGCCAAACAGTAAGCTATTACAATGCTTCAGGTGATATAGGCTTAAAACTAAAGTAGAAGTAGTATGAGCAGAGGGGGAAAACAAATTCAAGAGATATGGAGATAGAAGCAACAGGATGTGGTAACGGATTACATATGTGTGGTGAGAGTGAGGGGGTCAAACACATAGGTCACCCCTCAGCTTGTTACTTATTTGATTTATCCCTCTATTTGGTCCTATATTAAACTCTAGGGTACTCTAGTGGCATATCTGTGTATTTCTTCATTAATTAATAAAATTTCAACATATCTTTCAATCAACTAAGCTCAGAGCCCTATCCAAGTTCTTCAAATATTATTTATTTATAAAACTGGAGCAATCTTCTTTCCTAATAGTAGTTACTCATAATTCTGTATACATTAAATACTGTAATCTCATAGGATAAAATTAAATATTAGTTACAAAATATAAAATGTATTAGCAATCTATTTTGATAATAAAATAGTCAGAGGTAATTATACCCCAGCAGTAAGATCACAGTACTTACCTCAAACACTTATTGTAACCACAAAAAACTTCTCTTCACATCTGAGAACACTGCTCCAGACCTTTAAGATAACAAATAAAGGGCCTGAAGTCAGGATGACTCATTTTCCTGAATTTTCATCTGGCCTCAGACTCTGACTAGCTATGTGACCCTAGGCAAGTCACTTAATCCCATTTGCCTCAGTTCCTCGTTTATAAAATGAACAGGAGGAGGAAATGACAAACTACTCCATTGCTTTTGCCAAGAAAACCCCAAATAGGATCACAGAGAGTCAAACAATTATTGAAACAATTTAACAACGTTGTTCTTTATACATTTTGCAAGATAAATTACAATATTTTCCTAAAGAAGTACTTCCCATTTTTTTTTCCTGTACTTCACTCAGTCTCTGTGATAATTCATAAAATGAGGGGTAGCCCCTTCTACAGAAGGGTTGAAGGGTTGAATACTGCCATGGAATATGGAAGGCTTCAGGAATTGAAGCAACAACTTGATGAACCACAGGAACAATAACTGCTGAGGGGATGGTCTCAAAGGGGTGAGGAAACCTGCAGCCTCGAGGCCACATGTGGCCTTCTAGCTCCTTGGATGCGGCCTTTTGACTGAGTCCAAGTTTTACCAAACAAATCCTTTTATTAAGGGGATTTGTTCTGTGAAGATTGGATTCAGTCAAAGGGCCTCACTTGAGGACCTAGAGGTCCACATATGGTCTCAATGCCGCAGATTCCCCATATCTGGTAGAGGAACCAGTGCAGAACTCTACATTTTCAGTCACATTGGGAGCTCATAAAAGATTCACTTTCAAAAAGTCAGTTAAATCAGAGACTCCAGTGGGAGATCTTCCCTCATCCCATTTTTAATGGCTTAGGTGGGGAATTTTGCATATGTGGCTTCATTAAGGTGAATTCCAGGGAGGGAGGTGAAATTCCTCAAAGGGTTACATTGTACAAAAATGGGTTTGCCTATATTAAAAATATTTATAACACTCTTTTGTTTTTGATCAAGAAGTTTAATAACTTTTAACTAAAAAAATTCACCTTTATAAACAGATTTTGAGTTCCAATTTTTTTTCTTCCTTCCTCCCTCTCCTCCCCCCCCAAGACAGCAAACAACCCAACATAGGCCATATATGTACAATCATATTAAACATATTTCTACATTAGTCATGTTGTAAAAGAAGAATCAGAGCAAAAGGGAATAACTATAAGAAAGAAAAAAGAGAGAGAAAATAGTATGTTTCAATCTGGTGAATAGCATTTTCCATGTGTCTTTTGGGATTGTCTTAAATCATTGTATTGCTGAGAAGAGCTGAGTCTTTATCATCACACAATGTTGCTGTTACTGTATAAAATGTTCTCCTGGTTCTGCTTACTTCACTCAGCATCAATTCATGTAAGTCTTTTCAAGTTTTTCTGAAATCTGTCTGCTCAACATTTCTCATAGCACAATGGTATTCCATTACATTCATATACCACAACTTGTTCAGC
The DNA here is from genome assembly GCA_028627135.1 of Pseudochirops cupreus. Lineage (NCBI taxonomy): Eukaryota > Metazoa > Chordata > Mammalia > Diprotodontia > Pseudocheiridae > Pseudochirops > Pseudochirops cupreus. The sequence continues at coordinate 187,434,783 of CM053584.1, read as the reverse complement.
CATTCCCCAATTAATAAGCATCCCTTCAATTTCCAATTCTTTGCCACCAGGTATAATTGCAAAGAATAGAAAAATGTGGTGCCCATTAATTGGAGAATGCCCCCCAAAATTATGGCATATAATTGTAATGGAATTCTACTCTGTTGTAAGATATGAAAGGGAGAGTTTCAGAGAAACCTGAAAAAACATATAAATTGATATAGAGTGAAGTGAGAAGCAAGAGAAGAATTTATACAGTGATAACTTCGTCATAAAGATAAACAAAAAAAACTTTAGAATGAAACACTTTTGAGACTTTAAAATACTGATAAACTTAATGACTAACCACAAAACCAGAGTGTCAGGGTTCTCTTTCAGAGTACCCTAACTTACCTGCAGGGGCAATCGGTTACTACCCTACTTAATTGACGCTAGCATACCTTTTAGAACAGAAGAGTCACGGCTCTGAGGTCCAAACAGAAAAGGTTTATTAAGGTCTCTCTATGGAGAAGCCTTATAGCCAGATCTTAAGGCAGGCTTCAAAGATACCTCCAAGGCTTAGATCTTATATATACCCCAGATCCACCTACCACACATGACAGAGCCCAGCTGAACAGAATTGTGAGAGGGGGAGTGCAATTACAAGGGTATGAAGGCCCCAGGGTGTGGAGATGCCAATCAGGAATATCAGGTAACCCCACACAAGAGTCTTGAGCAATGCAGTATCCCCTGGCTGGGGACAGGGCAATATGCTGTGACCTCCACATGACCTAACTAATTCCCAGGCCTCAAACACTTCCCTATGCCTCCACATAACCGTTTGCAATCTGCACATATTTCTAATCCTCACACCAGAGGACTCTTGGTGTAACATTTCTTGACAGAAAGATGGCAGGCTCAGAGTACAGATTGAGACATATTCTTTTGTACATAAGCAATAGGGTAATTTGTTTTGCTTAACTATATGTGATTATAACAAGGGTTTTGTTTTTATTAATAGGGGTGGCAGGCAGAGCAGGAAACTGAAGAGAGATATGAGGGATTTTCATCGGTTAAAAAATTTTAATTTTAAAAATAAAAGAGATGAGTTTGATAACTTGGATTTATATTCTCTTACCCCACAAATATCCCTGCCTTTACAATTAACCAGCCAAGAGGCAATTAGGTCCTGCCTTCTGCATAAAGCCCCACTTAGGTGGCTTGAAAGTTTAGCTATGGGTCTCCCTCACTGTATCACCATGCACCAATTGATGAAATCTGAAAAGGAATTACCTAAACCAGGAAGACCAAAACAGAGAAAGAAAATTGTATACCAATTTCATTAATGAATATGGCTACAAAAATCCTAAATAAAATACTAGCTAGAAGACTACAACAATATATTACAAAGATTATACATTGTGACTGCATGGGATTTATACCAGAACAAAGGGATGGCTTAACATAGGGAAAACAATTAGCATAATTGATTATGTCAATAGCAAAAGTAACAAAAATCATATGATTATATCAACAGATACAAAAAAAAGCTTTTGATAAAATACAACTCTCGTTTCTATTAAAAATACTTGAAAGCATAGGCATAAGGGGATTTTTCCTTAAGATGATAAGAAACCTAAAATATAAAACCATCAGCAAGCATTATACATAATAAGGATAAACTAGAAACCTTCCCAATAAGAGCAGGAGGGAACCAACACTTTTCAATATTGTTATTAGAAATGCTAGCAACAACAGTAAGAGAAGAAAAAGAAACTGAAGGAATCAGAATGGGCAATCTCTTTTTGCAGATGATATGATATATTTGGAAAATCCTAAAGATTCAACTAAAAAGTTAGTGGAAATAATAATTTTAGCAAAATAGTTAGATATAAAATAAACTCACACAAATCATCAACATTTCTATGTATTCCCAAAAAATCCTACAAGAAGAGATAGAAAGAGATACTCCATTTAAAATAATTGTACACAGTATAAAATACCTAGGAGTATACCAAAACAAACTTGGGAACTACATAAGCATAATTATAAAACACTTTTATCCAAATAAAGTCAGATTTAAATAATTGGAGAAGGATTCATTATTCATGAATAGGCAGAGTCAATATAATAAAAATGACAATTTTACCTAAACTGATCTATTTATTCAATTCTATTCCAATTAAATTACAAAAAAAAATCATTTTACTGAGCTAGAAAAAAATAACAGAATTCATTTGGAAAAACAAGAGGTCAAGAAGATCAAAGAAATTAATGAAAAAAAGTAAAGGAAGGAGATTTAGCAGTACCCAATCTTAAACTGTATTATAAGGCAGTAATTATCAAAACTATCAAGTACTGGCTAAAAAATAGAAAGATAGATTAGTAGAACAAACTAGATATGCAATACACAGTAGCAAATGATTTCAGTAAACTTTGTGTTTGACAAATGTAAAAATTTAAACTTTTGGGATAAGAATTCATTATTTGGCAAAAATTGTTGGAAAAGCTGGAAATCTATCTAGCAGAAACTGAACATAGATCAATATCTTACACAATTTACCAAGAAAAGGTCAAAAATGGATACATGACCTACATATAAAGGGAGATGTCATAGGAAAATTAGAAGAACATGGAGCATATTACCTATCAGACTGATGAATAGCAAAACAATTTATGAATAAACAAGAACTAGAAAGTATGGTGAGGTATAAAATGGACAATTTTGATTATACTAAATTTAAAAGGGTTTGTACAAATGCAATCAATATAGCCAAGATTAGAAGGAAAACAGAAAATTGGGAGAAAATTTTTATAGACAATTTCTCAGATAAATGTCTCATATTTCAAATATATAAAGAATTTTGTCAAATTCATGAGAATACAAGTCATCGTACAGTTGATAAATGGTCAAAGGACCAGTAGTCAGTTTTTGGATAAAGAAATCAAAACTATATCACTGTTTTGTTTTTTTTTTTGCTTTTTTGAGGGGGGAAGGCAGGGCAATTGAGGTTAAGTAACTTGCCCAAGGTCACATGGCTAGTATGAGTTGAGTGTCTGAGGTCACATTTCAACCCAGGTCCTCCTGACTCCAGGGCCAGTGCTCTATTCACTGTGCCACCTAACTGCCCCATTCATGTATTTTTTTTTTGCAAGGCAATTGTGGTTAAGTGACTTGCCCAAGGTCATATAGCTAGGGTGTCATGTGTCAGGCCGGATTTGAACTCAGGCCCTCCAGACTCTAGGGCCAGCGCTCTATTCACTGCCACCTAGCTGCCCCCTCTAAATCACTATTGATTAGAGAAATGCAAATTAAAACAGTTTTGAGATATCATCTCACACCTATCAGATTAGCTAAAATGATAGAAAGGGAAAGCCGCAAATGTTGGAGGGAATATGGAAAAATTGGGACATTGATTCACTGTTTGTGGAACTGTGAACTGATCCAGCCGTTTTGGAGAGCAATCTGAAATTATGCCCAAAGAATTATAAAACCGTGTATATACTTTGGCCCAGCAATACCACTATTAGCTCTGTTTCCCAAAGAGATTAGGGAAAAAAGAAAAGAACTTACACATTCTAAAATATTTATAGCAGCTCTGCTTGTGGTGGCAAAGAACTAGAAATTGAGGGAATGGCCATCAATTGGGGAAATGACTAAACCAGCTGGTATTTGATTATGATGGAATACTACTGTGCTGTAAGAAACGATGAGCAGGTTGATTTTAGGAAAGATTTAGGTGAAATGGAAATGGAAAGATTTGCATGAGCTATTGAAGAAGGAAATGAGCAGAACCAAGAGAATGCCATATGCAGTGATAGCCACATTGTTCTAGGAACAACTCTGAATGACATCAAGAAGGCAGATGGCACCTAGCAACTTACAATGGATAACAAGGAGATGAATAAAATTTTTATTCAAACTGTTTCTGACTTTGTCAATGCAGTAGATCAGGTGCTCAGGCACTAGGCAAGAGGGTTATGTTTATTGACTTTGCTAAGGCTTTTTTCTCATTCCTATAGCTGAGACTAGTCAAAACTAATTTGTTTTTATCTGGGAGGTAGTCCAGTATACCTTTAATGGCCTTATCTAGGGCTATCTGAACTCCTTACTGTCACAGTTTGAAGATAAGAGACCTCAAAGCGACCTCACTCATTGAAGACATTGATGTTCTCCACCACAACACTAATGACTAAACCATTCTAGACAGAGACCCTTGGTCTCTGAGGGACAAAGGGGGAGCGATCAGGCCTAAGAAAACTCAGGCTCAAGCCTTCTCATTCAAGTTTTGGGTAATACAGTGAAGTGTGCCCAGATGATTTTGGAAAGAGTCCAAAACAAGGTTCTGATGCATGCTAGTATAGCAAGCACTAGCACTCTAGGCCACCAACAGTGAAGGCCCCAATAGAATGGAGGCTGATGCAGGCTCACAAAGTGAGAAGCATCATGGGTACTTCAAGTAGGTAGTGTTGTTGTTAATGTTTGGGAACAAATTTTTACTCTACTCCAGTCCCAACCCTGTTGCTATCCTGCTAAGAGGACCAGGTTCCTGAAGATCACTGATGGGATTCCCAGGGAGGGGGAAGTCTTGGATGGTGAGACAAGGAATACTGAGGGAAAGGCTGCATGCAAAAGCATGATGATCTCTAAACTCTCTTACTATAGATGACTGATCTCTGAAGGGGTTTAATGACTGTTCTGGAACTGTCATCATCTGTGCTGTGACCCTGACATTTCAAGTACTATTTCTGGTCATCATCATTACATTATATTGGGAGATACATGGGAACTGTCCTCAACATCACTAATCCCATGGAAGATCCAGGACTTGGTCCTTCCAAAAGGAGGAAGTGGAACCTGGAATTTCTGGTCTTCATTCTTCTCCATACTCAGTCACCCTGGCATTATACTCCTTCAGGGGACCATCACATTTTCCTCCTTTTCTTTCTTCCTTCCTTCTTATTCCTTTTTTCTTTCATTATTTCCTTCTTTTTCTTTTTTTCTCTCTTTTCCTCTTTCTTCGTTTCTTTCTTCTGTTTTTGTTCTTCTTTTACCTCTAGTTCTTACTTTTACCAAGCTTACTGCCAATGACTCCATGTTGTGTAGGAGCCCAAACAGGTCTTCATTCCCCTGCCAGCCTTTTTCCTGACTTCAGGACTTCAGAAGCATGCCCCCACAATACTTTTCAGTTCCCTTTTGTGTGTTGTCTTCCCACATTAGAAACAAGCTTCTTGAGGGCAGGGAATGTCCTCCTTTTTGTTTGTATTTTTATATTTTGTTTGTTTGTATTTGTATGCTTAGCATGGCACCTGGTTACATGCTAAATGCCTAATTAATACAAATTTCCTTCTTTCCTTTCTTCCTTCCTTCCTTCTTTCTTTCCTTCTTTCCAACCTTTCCTCCCTCCCTCCTTCCTTCCTTCTCATATTAGAGCTGTCCAGTAATAGCTTCAAGGCTATGTCCTTGGTGAGTATCCTTTCCATACTACAGTTAAGTCTATGTGGCCTACAAATGTCTCATTTTGTCCCAAGCCTAAGCTCCAACCACTGGACTGGCCCAAAGCTGCTGCTACAGAGAAGTAAAAAGTAAGTAAAAAAAGAAGTAAAAAGAAGTATTCCAACTCCACTTTCAGAGATGGCTAGTGAGTCAAGAAGAATGAGAAAAGATACAACCTGTACTGAAAAGAATGATCTAGGAAGATCTGAATGAGAACCAGAAGATGAGAAGAGCATGAGAGGAACATCTGTAAAATGAAAGGACATTTATTATAGAGCAGGAGTTCCAAAACTCACAGTGGTATGGTCAGGCAGATAAGGAGTGGGACATTGAGGAAGATAGGACTGAGGTGTATGGAGATAAGAAAGCAAGCAGCAATAGAGTGGGATTAAGTATTGAGGGAATGAGAAGGAAAGGGAAGAGATAAATAACCACGGGGAAATAAATCCAAGCAGAGCCTACTCTGTAGAAAGGAAGAGCTCTACTGATGAAGGCAGGTTAGTAGAGTTTCTCCCCCTGGTCTCACATTAGTGACTCCGAATTTCAGAGTCTGCAGTAGCAACCTGGTGGTGTGGGTTCTGGAGAGACTGTTCCTCATCGCCATCAGGAGCAGTGGCAACCTTCTGGATTGAGGGGGCTAGTAGCACTGGCCCAAAAAATGAACTACAACTCTGTAAACAATTATTTATATGAAATGAAAAGATTCTGCTAGATAGCTACAGGATAGAAGAAATTAGAATCTTTATTCCTCCCTCTTGTCCCAACCTCTGGAATGTGGATAACATCAGCCTTTTCTCAGTTGGCCATGCCTTTTTTCCTAATCATTGTTCCTTGAATGTGTGTAGAGTTGACCAATGAGAAAGATCGCATGGCCTGCTATAATAATTTCACCCCACCCTGCGCAAGACAGAAAGTATTGATAAGCCTGCTCTTTGCCAGGGAAAAACTGGATTCACATTTTTCCCCAGCATTGAGAAGTTATAGAATATAGATCAATAGTATTCTTTTTCATTTGTCTTCAGAACCCCCAGCCAGAAGAATCCCTAGGAATTTCTGACACAGGGTCAGTTCTGTTTAGGTAACATCCTGGGTGCTTTCCCTCTCTCTTTCATCCCATTCCCCTCCCTCCACACACACACACAAACCCTCATCCAAATACATAAAAAATCAGAAATTGCTATTGGTTGACCAAACTTTTATGTTATGCCATCTTTCAATGCTAATTGAATAAAAATGTAAATGAACTTTGGAGAACAGGCGAGCTTTAGATTTAACATATGTTCAGAGAGAGAGAGAGAGAGAGAGAGAGAGAGAGAGAGAAATAGAGATAAAGAGAGAGAGAGAAAGAGAGAGAGAGAGAGAGACAGAGACAGAGAGACAGACAGAGAGACAGAGAGAGAGAGGAGGGACAGGTAAATCACCATCTGGTAATGGTTCTCCAAACTGGAAAATTCATCAATGACCAGTCTTCCCAGATACCTACTCTTTTCTTCTGTTTTTCCCTCTCTTTCTCTCCACATCTCTCATCTGTGAGTGAGACAGACTTCACCCTTACTCCCACAACAAAAGATAACACTGTCACTTTAAGGCATAGTTGTTCTTTAGTCAAAAGATTAAAAGCAATCTGAACATTTTCATTTGTTCAACAGGCTTTATCCTAATTTCTTTAAATCCTTTGATAGAAAAATTGCTATCTAACATAGTTAGGGAAGGAGGGCACTAATAGTTGGAGGGTGGGATTAGGAAGGCATGTAGAAGGCATTGCTTGAGCTTCATTCAGAAGGAAGAGGGGGATTCTATAAGCAGTAATGAAAGAATGGATTCCAGGAATGCAGGATGGCCAGTACAAAGACAAAGAAATAGGTAATGGAACATCATGTGTGAAGAACAGAGGGAAGACCAGTTTGGCTAGATTGTGTAATGTGGGAGGGGGAGTAATGCTCACTGCACCTGCAAAGATAGGTTGGGAATAGGTTATGAAGGGCTTTAAAAGCTAATCAGAGTGGTTTGTTTATATTTTATCCTAGAGACGCATGACATATTAACATTTGCATCTAAGGAAAATCATTTTGGCAGGTCTGTAGAGGATAGACTGGCATGAAGAGAGACCTGAAGCAGTCAGATCAAACAGGAGTCCATTGAGATAGTCTAGGCCACAGGTGATAAGGACATGAGCCAAGGTAGTGGCTCTGTTAATGGAAAGAAGGGGTCAGATGTTAGAGATGTTGCAGAACAGCAAAATTTGGCAACTAGTTGAATTTGTCAGGTGAGGGAGAGAGAAGGATCAAAGATTCCAAGGTTATGGATCTGGGAGAAAGGAAGAATGCTAGTACTATCTGTGAAAATAGGGAATTTTAGTAGAGAGAAGAGGGGGGAGATAATGAGTTCTTTAGTGCTATAATTGTATCTGGTTAGAACTAGCTCTGGATCTTTTCAGACAGATTCAAAATTTGGAAATTTTCAAATGGTAGTTTATCTCTGAGTTACTCACTCTATCCAGTTAAAAACAAAACAGAATAAAACTTAACTTGTATCTGAATTTTAGAACACTGTATAAGTTCACAAAGGCAATACAGACTGCTCTTCTCTTACCATTGAATCCTGGACCCAGCTCATTGTCCATTTGCAGTGACTGTCCAAGATATATCTAATGATGAACCAGCTCTATGGGTTGTCCTTCCAAATGCATATCATAGATGGTGGAGAAAAGGCAGGTACTTGCCTGAGCTTTCCCCAAAACCCCTCCAAACAGCTTTAAATAATGCCGCAAAACAAATTCTGGAGTGGCAGAACCCACAAAAGGATGGAGTGAAACAATTTACCAGCCCAAGACAACTCAGAAAGTTGGCAGGAAAGATCTGGGGTGAGAGTGAAGCACAGTTCAGCACATGTTGTGTCCCAGCAAATCCGTAGTAGGCCTTGAGGGTGATTGAATCAGTGGTGGCAGTGGCAGTTTCCAGACCTCTCAGCCCACAGATGGTAAAGGTGTTAGACAACTAGTTGAAGGAAATAATATGGGTTCCCTTGCTGGCACTGGCTGCAGGACTCTGCTGCCTTGCCCATATTTGGCAGTCCTAGGTTTCAGCACCAGAATGGGGAGGAACACTAGCACACCAGAACTTATAGCTGCAGGGGAGCTAGGACCCTGGGCAGAGTTCCAGGTTGGAAAAGAGTGCTTGTGGTTACTCATAGACCAGAGTACAAGCCAGGAGAGCAGTAAACATACCTCTCCCTAGGTCATACCACCTTGGAAGAACCAATAACTTATAGGTACCCAGGATTTCTGAAAACAGCTACACAAAAAAAAACCCTGAAGCTTGGGACACTGCCCCCTCCACTCTGAAAACAGAGCCCCACTTTAGTATAGAACTAAAAGTCAAGAAAAAGGCTGGAAAAGCAAGTAAACAGCGGAAAAAGATCCTGACTATGAAAAGTTACTATGGTGACAGGGGATATCAAAATACAAACTCAGAAGAAAACAGTCTGCTACATCCTAACATGTATCATAGGCTAGACAATGGGCCTTCTTCATCTTGTCGGTTTGTCCTAGGTGGATAGTTCGGCTAAACTATTCTGAGTAACAGTGCATCCCATTTAATAATCTCTGCATTATTCCAAGGTTTGATGGAATAAGCTCAATGTCATCCAAATACCGGAGCAATGTGAGTCTCCTTGCTATGTCTAAGGAATTCCTTTTCAGTTTAGACTCAGCATCCAATCCTAAGCTTCATTCTAAATAAAACAGAGGTCCATAACTTATTCTTCTAATGATGCTATATATCTTGCTGTTTGAAGAAAATCAAAGTCTAATGCCAAAGAATTACAATTTTGTCATCCAAAGAACAATGGAGAAGTACATAGTGGATGAGTCAGCTTTGACACATCCCCAATTAAAAATTTACCTTAGGGGTGGCTAGGTGACACAATGAATAGGACACCAGCCCTAAAGTCAGGAGGACCTGAGTTCAAATTTGACCTCAGACACTTAATACTTACTAGCTGTGTGACCTTGGGCAAATCACTTAACCCCAATTGCCCTACCTTCCCCCTTCAAAAAAAAAATCAAAAAAAAATTTACCTTAAAGAAGTAATGTGAAGATCATCATCAGAGAAATTTATGACTGGAAAAGGAGTTGGACTGGTCATATGGCAAGAAGGACCAACAGATCTTTAATTGATAGAATGTTTTCTGTACTGTCTGGTCACTGTAATTCTATAATCCTTTTTTGTTAGTTGTACAAAGATAGGGTTTTGTTTTTTAGAATTTTGTAATTGTAGATGCTATGCTTCCTCACTAAGGAATATAAATCAGTCAGTAATGTTCCCTACTGAACATAATGTTTGCTTAAGTATAGTGGGGTTCAGATTTGCTCCCACAAAATCACACACACACACAGTGTATATACTATATCTACTATTTATTTGAGAATAAAAAATTTTAAAAA
>CM053584.1:187399320-187424783 GCA_028627135.1 Pseudochirops cupreus | reverse complement strand
TACACAGCATGTGCAATAGATCAGTACCAATAAACTGATCAATACTACTGTTGCTACAAAAAGGATAGAGAAAGAGGAGAGAGAGAGAACATCACCAATTGGGGGAGCACCAACTCTTGTCCCAGTGGCTGGGGAATCCCAGGGTTCAGCCATCAGGGAGGGTCCCAGGCAGGACGTCTCCTCCATGGGTGAGATTCCAATTTGGGGTCTGAATCTTACGGTTTAAGTAGCGCTGAGAACAAAGAAGGCATCCTGCCAGGTGTTTTTTAGCAAGCATCATCTTGTGTGAGGAGTGGAGAGAGGCCAATGCCTCCAAGGCCCCCCCCCCAAGAACAATGTTTCCTTGGAGTTGGGCAGTTAACCATATCTCTTCTCAAGGTCCTGGCCAGGGTACCAGGAGAAGTGCAGCCCTCATGTTCCCAGGATTTTCTATTCCAAAATAACTCAGGGTAATAGAAAGGTCTTATTGAGTTAGGGCCTTGGTTTATATAATCTTATTCCTTACAGAGGGGCTTACCTTGCCCCTTCCCATATATGTGCACATATGTATTTACATATAGATATTTCAATAAGTAAAGCCTTTAATCTCATTAGGGTATTTGTATGTTGGAAATTTATTCCCTCTTACTATGCAATTTAAATAGACATTTCACATGTAAAATCCAAGGCAAAAACCTATTAGCTTCTCCATAAGATCATAGCTCCTTCATTTGAAAGAACAAGCCAAGTCCATTCTGCTGAAACTATCCAGAAAATTGGCATGCATCATATAAACTTTAATTTTTTCCTTGCTTTTGATATAAACTCTAAACCAAGAAGGTTTCTCTCTCTTTTCCCAATAATTTTTATTCCAAAATGTTCATAGAACCTGGCATCATAGAGAATACCCTCCATATTTCTCTTCCATTTTCATATATTCATCTCCTTCAACCAGTTCTCAAAGATGCAAAAGCATAGATTCACCACTCTGGAACACCCCACTCCACCTCAGTAAAAAGGAGGGAGCTTCTCTAACATACATCAATGACTGGGTTTTTCCTATTAAAAAAAAAAAAAGAAAACTAGGAATTTTGGAATTGCCATATTACCTACCACCCCAACTCATATGTTAGTTTGGAGTATTACATTTCCATCTCTAGACCTCCTGAAGCTTCAATTGCCTACATAGAGTATCGTATTTAATAATTGCTTTTTTTGGACACATAAGCCTTTTGTGTGGTTTCCCTTCTCCTCCCTACTGATGATGTTGGAGTACCACAATATCACTCATCTGGAGAGGCAGTTGCCAAATGAAGGAATTGAAACATAGAAGAAATTGATCAAGTCTCCTCATTTTTAAACCTCTCAAACTCAAGAAGCCCTCACTCTAATTTGTGCAGGGAAGGGATTAAATTTGCTTATTTGTTTCATAGGCATCCATATACAGGCATCCAATCAAGAGATCTGGAGAAAAGTGCCCAGAACGTTTGGGGAGACTTCATGTGAAGTATTCATGGGAAGACCTGGACAAGAGTATTGACTTTACCATGAACTTACTATATAACCCCAGTCAAATTATTACAGTGCTTGGGCCCCTGTTTCACAATCTTTAAAATTAGGGGTTAAACGAGATGATCTCAAAAGTCTCTTAGCTCTAATATTCTTTGTCGAAGATGTGACTTCAGGCATTTTGGCAGTAAGACCTGGTTCTGCCATTTACCTTGAATATTGTGACCTTGGACAGATCATTTGGTACTCTTTATGATACTTCATGGTACTCTTTATAGTTCTTCACCTGTAAAATGAAAGGGTTGATTGAGATAACTTCCAAGGTCCTTTCCAGCTTTAAATCTGTGGTCCTATAGTCTTATTATTATCGTAGGGGATGAGTAATTCAAGGTAGAAAGGATCTTGAAGATAACATAATCCAACCTCCTCATTTTACAGAGTAGGAATTGGAGACTCAGAGAGATTAAGTTTAAATGATTTTCTGAAAAATCACATAGTAATTAGGGGAACAGGACTTTGAACCCAGGGCTTCTGACCCCAAATACAATCTTCAGAGTGTTGCTCTACCTGGCACAACTCCACTGGCTCCCAATCACCTTTAGGATCAAATATAAAACCCTCTGTTTGGCATTCAAAGCATTTCATAGCCTGCCTCCCACACCCCTGACCTTTCCTGTCTTCTTATATCTTTTTTTTTTTGGAGGAAGAAGGTAGGGCAATTGGGGTTAAGTGACTTGCCTGAGGTCACACTGTTAGTTTTTTGTGTTAAGTGTCTGAGGGCAGATTTGAACTCAGGTTCTCCTGACTCCAGGACCAGTGCTCTATTCACTGAGCCACCTAGCTGCTCCCTCTACTTACATCTTAATATTCCCCAACCAAGGTACTCCTAGATCCAGTGATACTGGTCTCCTTGCTATTCCTCAAACAAGACACTCCATTTCCATACTCCAGGAATTTTCACTGGGTGTTCTCTAGGCATGGAATGCATTCCCTCTTCTTAGCTTCCTTGGCTTTCTTCAAGTGCCAGCTAAAACCCCAACCTTCTGCAGGAACCTTTCCCAGTCCCCCTGAATTTTAATGCCTTCCCTTTGTCGATTATTTTCAATTTATCCTGTGTTATAGCTTGTTACTGCATAGTTTCTTGTATACTGTCTCCCCCATTAGACTGTGAGCTTCTTGAAGGCAGAAAATGTCTTTTACTTTTTTTTGTATCCACACTATGTCTGGCATAATTAGTGTTTACTTATTGACTGACAGCTCTTCCCAGAAAAGGCTTCTGGTTGCAGAGTAGATGGGATTGTGTAATGTTTGAGACTCCTCGTCAGAGTCTGGGTCCAGGCAAATGGCCATGCTGACCAGTAAGCCTGAATCTTGACAATGGAACCACTGAGGAAGGGAAGGCAGTATAAGAAGGTCTTCGGGATTGCTTTTATTCTGACTTCTTAAGCCAGCCCTGAGCCACCCAGACCAAAGAGTACTACAGAAGACTGCTGGGATTCTTATTGCCCTCAGACATATTGAGAATCTAGAACTCCTATGTGCCTTCTTTCCTTTTGCACAGGCCCACAGATACCAAAAGCGCTAGAAGCTCACTTCAGGACTGGGAAGAGGCAATGAGTCACTCATAAACTGTGCTTGTAGAGGCCTGTCTCTGCCCTTGGTTCTGAAGGCCCCTTTTAGGGTTAAAGTTAGGATTTTGGGGGGGGTTCAGTGTCTAGCACTAAGAGGGCATCTTTTCCAAATGGAATCCCAAATAACCCACACTCCAGGTCCTAGCTTGTTATTGCTGACTTTCAATTTATACAGTTCCTTTCATAGGAGTTGGTTGAGATAGGGCCAACAGGACTCCCGAACATCAGATCACTCACTTTACAGATGTAGAAACTGGGGGATAATGAGATTTCTTCAAGGTGACAGGACACCTTTTCCACCGCCCAGTTCCCCTTTTGTCTCTTAGGACCCATCCCTCTATCATGGTTGCTCTCTTTGCACTCTCCTTATTAAAGTCACCTGACGCTAACTCCTGGCAAATCACCAGCCCTACAGGGGAGCTTCATGGCTTCAAACAGGTTGGGCTGCATTCACTTCCCAGGAGCTGTCCTCCCCTCCCCATCATAGTCATTAGGAAACAAGCAGGGAGGAGACACTTGCTCTCTGGCCCCAACCTTGGCTGTCTGGCCCTCACCCCGGACCCATATGGAGGTGTTAAGTGGATGGGTAGATTCCTGTCATCTCATCTGGGCCAAAGTGAGTCTGGGGAGGCTAACTCAAGATGGGGGTTTGGAAGAGAGGGAGGTAGAGAAATAGGGAGGGTTAAATCTGGGCAGGGATGCTGGTTGGATGTATGGGGAATGCCAAATGCTTTCCTTAGACCAGATTGAAACTAAGTGATGTGATGAAGTGATGTGAGAATGTTTCAGTAGTTTAGTTAAAAATCTGGCTGAAACTATAAGGTCCTTGCTTTGGGGAAGCTGGAAGCTTTGTCCCTTAAAGAACAGTGTCAGTCATAGGAATGACAGATCAGCCTCACCAGGTGGTGCTGGGAGAAAAGGACCATTTCTCCCCAAGTTGGGTTAGTGTTACAAGTATTAGACAGCCACTCTAAGTGAATGGAACTGGCAGAAACAATGAAACACAGAACCAAGGAACCAAACAATCTTAGAATTATAGAATTTTGGGATGCTGGAATCTTAAAAACCTTAGAATCCTAAAGTTGGAAGAGATTTTAGAGGTACTAAGAGGTGAACAGTGTTTTCCCCTCAACCTAAAAAGCCAGTTCTCTTCTTTATTACTATATGGCTGGATCTGAATCAATCAACAAGTATTTATTTAGCATCTTCTATATACCAGGTATGGTGGGAAGCACTAGAGATACAAATGCAGAAAATGAAATAATCTCTATTTCCAAGGAGGAAAAACTACATCTTAATGTACAAATAAATTTTAAAAATAAACACAAAGTGATTAAATACAAGGAAGCTTGGCAGGTGTAGTACTGGCAGTTGGGGGAAATCAGGAAAGATCCTGAAGGAAGAAAGGGACTCTATGAGGCACAGATGAGGTGGAATTTATTACAAGTATGGGAGATAGTCATTCCAAAAGCACAGAGATGCAAACTCGGATGTTATATTTGAGAAACAGAGAAGAAGGCCAGCTTGACTGGATTGCAGAGTATGGAGGGGGAGTGGCTCCAATAAGTTTAGTCATCTTGGCCAGAGTAGGGGCTATTATTGGTCTCCTTTCCGTTTGACCATGTTTCCTCATCACATTGTTCTGATATTAGGGTCTAGAATGCCTTTTTCTCCTATTCTCTCCTCTCCTTTTCTCCCATGTATATTCTATTTATCTTTGAAGGGATTCAGGTCCCATCTCATTCATAAAGCTTTTTTCAAGCTGTACTTAAAGGTAAAATAAACACCTCAAGTTCCTGTAGCATTTATTTTCTGTATTTTCTGTACTACTCATATGGTACCCGAAGGTCTTACATTGTAATTTAACTATTTCATATCAGTATGTCTGCTCTCCTAATTAGATTGTGAGGGCAAGAATTCCACATTATACTTATGTACCTCTCCTCCTCTCCTCCCTCATTTACATACTCTACACCCAGAACATTTCTGCACATATAGGAACTTAGTAACTGGGAATTTTAGAGCAAGGAGGGGCCGGAGACAGAGAAGGAGAGAGGCGATGAAACAGAAAGAAACAGAGATAGAGAAAAGGAAAAGAAGGAGAGATGAGGCTAGAGGGAGAAGACATTGGAGAAAGAAATAAAAAGGGAGAGAAAGAAAGGCAAGGAGTATCAAGAAGTGGTTGACATAATTTCTTTCCTTTTATGGTCAGAGAAACATAAGGAAGAGAAGGGATAGATAGATAGATAGATAGATAGATAGATAGATAGATGGATGGATAGATAGATAGATAGATAGAGATATAGACAGAGATATATAGATATAAATATAGATATAGATATAGATATAGATATAGATATAGATATAGATATACTCTCCTCTCCTGGGAGAGTATAGATTGGGGAGATGACCTTGGACCAACACTGACTGAGTTACTCTTAGGAAATCCTTTCCTTTCCATATACAAACATGCATACAATATATGTGTGTATGTATGATACATACATATAATATGCATATAAATGTTTCCTTGTTAATCTCTTTAGCATCTCTCTATATGATCTATATATCCGTATATAATCTATTTTCTATCATCTCCTTATTACCTGTTAGCTACATCATAGGTATGCATAGAATTTGGTCAAAATGTGCCAGCACACCTCAGGGGAACATTCCCATTGGCACTTTTCTCTAGTTATATGACCTCATAGGATAGGTGAATTAGTATAGATAAGAAACCAATTATTGTGAAACAGAGTAATCAAAACATTTTTTTAGAAACAAGCAAATTCACAAACCCCAGGCTAAAAGCCTCTGGTCTAAATGATCTCTAAAGTCTCTTCTAGTTCTAATATCCTATGAACCTCTTATTCTATACTTTTTCATGTAATTAGTTATCATTTGCATCTTTAATCTTTTCATTGTGATTTATATCTCTCATCTGCTGGTCTTCCACCAGATTTCTCTATACATCTACTTATCATTTTTCTCTCTAGTATTTTCCAATTAGTATTTCTTTTTGTCTTCCATGGCACATCACTGAGAGTTAGGAGATGCAGTTCCCCTCCCAACCCAAAGAAATTATGTTGGAAGCAATTAACCTATGATCAACCTTGTCAGTGTTAGAGACTGAGAGGCTGATTACAACGAACTAATTGAGATTTCCTGGTCAACAGGGCCTGTCACATAGCTTTTGCGAAAACTGATATAATAATTTTTTTAACAGTTACTTGGTGTGTGTGTGTGTGTGTGTGTGTGTGTGTGTGTGTGAAATGTCTTCATTACTTCATTCCCTGCAGTTATGACAGAACCAATTTAGATATTTATTGGCGAGCATAGAAAAAAAATCAGAAATACTGGATGATGTCTAAGCTCCTTTTCAGTTCTAACATTTTGTAATTCTTTGTTTCTACCACACTCATGCTCGTGTTATATATTTATCTTGTTAGGTGTTTTTTCAAGTCTCCATCACTTCTTGATAGATTTTCTATGATTTAGTTTTAATTATCTGACCTCTATCATCTATTTTCTTAACATACTTTAAAGTTGGCCATTATTCCAGTTCCCTGAACTTGCAGTTATCCAGAATTATAAAAACAATATTATAATAAAGCATAATTATATGGAGCAACATTGAATAGGAATTCAGTTGTTGTCATTGCTAGTACTCTTTCCAATCTACTGGCCAAAGTACTGTGAACCCTAGAATCTTCTCAGGCATCTACTCTCGCCCCTTAAACTTCTGTGAAATATTCCCTGATGACTCTGCCCTGACTCAGTTGCGTGAGGTACTATCGCTGCTGCCATTGCAAACAGCCATGGAAGCTGTAAAACCATGGAAAGGATGGTGTATGTAACGTGACAGATTGAGTCTGGACCATTTTAAAAGTAGATACGTGAAAAATGGACAATGGCTATGACTGCTATGTGTATTTCAATTAGTTGTTCCATTAGACCTGAGTTATGGGTTCTTATTTATAGTTCTTTTCCTTTCAGTTGTTCCAGTTACTAAGTTATGCAAAACCGGTCTAGTTTCAGACATGGAGAGTGTCTAATATATCTGTTATCAATATCACTTGTTTCTGAAGACCAATTTAACCAAATAGGGAGATGATCCTTACTGATAGATTGGTCATTTGGTGAAGTCCTTGGTCGTAGAAACCCATGAAATGATGAAATAATATGCAAAATGAACACCAGTTCCATATAGCCCTTTCTTAATTCTGTAGTAATGGGAAAAGAAAAGGGGACAGATAAATATTTCATACACTGTCAGGTGAGGTTTTGCTTAATTGTTTTGCTTTGTGAAAAGGGGGAACTTGTGGAGATGGAAATGTTAGGGAATGTCTGTGGTAGAAAAACAAAAAGCAAAAGTCATAGAATATGAAAAGAAAAATAAAAAAAAGCAGAGGATCCTAAGAATCATACATTTTCAAAGCTGTATAAGCATTAACTTGGTAGTCAGTACTCTAAAGTCAGTATCTTTGTCCAATAACCAATGAGAGGACATACTAGTGGGGAAATGGAATGATAACTATAAACGAAACCAAAAGACAAAAATAAAGATTAAAATCATTGCCAAATTAGACAAAAGGATAAAATTAGAAGGAATGACTTTTAACTGAGGCAATTTCAACTTGATCCACTTGAACAAGCTCTTGATAGCAGAAAATGGTAACAGATAGAACAAATATCAACACTGTCAATTAAATTTCCCACATAAATTTAACCCGTGTAAATAAATGGAGGACACCAAAAGAACCTCAAACCATCTTCAACCAGCAAACACTTGATTTCCTTGCAAAGCAAAAAGATATGTTAGCCAAGGGAGATGCCAATTTTAAAATATGCTAATTTGTAAAATTTTATGGAGAATAGTCAGGGGAAGATTATGAGAAATACCTCATAAAGTAGTAAGAGGCAGTAGAAGAGAAAATAAGCAGTTATACCAAATCAAGCATACAAAAAGGAGATCCAAGGTAGAGGTAACATAGTTCTTAGGGCACTGATTCTCAAATGTAAGAAAACTGGGAGGATACCAAACACTTATGTAATTTAGGCCCCCTAAAATTTTAGGCTCACATGAACCAGATCCACTCCTAGAAACCAACTCTCAAAGGTTAATATTTTCTCTGACTAATTGCGAGTTACTATAAGAAAATGTCCTAATATATTTATGGTATAACTCATGCCTAGGTTTCCCCCAAATGGGGGAGAGATGGATAAAATGGGTAAGAGATGTATCCAAATCCTGTACAAGGGGATCAATGAAACAAGTATGGGACTGCCTTTAATCCTAAACAAAAAATGCAGAAGATGCAAACTACTCATGAGTGTTCCTAGAAAGATACAGAAACAGATAAAGCACTCCAATAAGTCCATCAGCTTGCTTCCTCTAGAACGGAACTAAATTTGGAATTGCTTTTGGAGTGAACTTTTTGACTATCCAGTTGACATCTTTCCCACAGAATCCAACGCAGTCCCCCTGTAATAAGCCAATTCTGATTCAGGCTATTCTGGTAACTCGAGTTTGAAATGGAAATAAATGTGATACTTGTAGAACACCTGATAGTTAACAAAAGGAGTTTTACTTAGCCATAGCAGCAGAAGAATATTCATGAAAGATACAGCATTGATTGAGTTGAGCACAACTTCCCCGGGACTGAGCTTGGGTCACGCTGTTTCATCAGTCAGAAGCCTAAAGTAGGAGGAGCCAGGTGACTTCTCATGCCCTAGATTTTGTACTTGGGGCACCAGGCAGCTTACTTCTGTGGCCTAAGCTTTTAGTCTTCTGGGCCAATGATGTCTCGAAGGACAATTCAATGCCTTTTAAGGAATAAAACTTAGTAGCTTAGTCTTTGTGGATCTGGGCTTTAGGATATTGCTCCCACCATATTCCCTAAGACTTATAGTGCCACTCTGTGTTTAGATTCCTTCTAAAAGGTAAACATATTTTGAGAGTTTCTAAGCAAGCAATCCCCTTCCTATTATTCTTGTACCATGTAAGCAACTAATCATAAAACTGAGAGGTGGGGAGAGGAGAAGTAGCAAGGTAATGTATCTTGCTCTCAACCTTCTCCCCCCATGATACAGTTTTAATATTTCAACTATGATGGCCATAACTAGCCGTCTTCTTCCTTTCGTTTTCCTGAGCCTCACTTAGCCAATCCTCAGTAATTCTATGGTTTCTTAGCAAGGTGCTCTCTGGAACCTATTGATGAAGTCTCCCCCTTTGGTCAATGACCTAACTTGAGAATGCTTGAAATTGAGAATACTAGAACCAAGGCTGGCACTGCCCAAGAAATCTCTCTTCTCAGGTTAGAAGGTTAAATCCTGGGATCATACTGCCTAGAGACTTAAAAATCTCCCTTCCTCCACATAGGAATTTAGGGTTCATGAGCACTGCCTATGCTGAACAGGCATTTACCTGTCTGCATTTGCCATGTACTTCTATAGTAAATCTCCTTATTCCATCCCTTTCCTCCAACCCCATCCTCTACTATTTTGGGTTGTGAATTCAGCTCTCTTGTCTCCAGCTTGTGCACAGAAAGGGAAACAAAGGCATGCAGGAGACAGGAACTTGAGGTCCTAGGACTCCCCTCTCAAGGTCCCTGGGAAAACACTGTTCAAGTACATCTGCTATGTGTTGTCTCCTAGAAGAGGAAGGGAGAAATTCTTACTTATCTTTCACTATACTTTAGAAGTAAGGGCAAGGAAAAAGATGACCAGGGAGCCCTGAAGAGAGCAAAAAAAAGATCAAGCGTGTGTTTTAACTCACTTTTATAGACCATATAGAGAGAGAGGTGGCTCTGTTGATAAGAGTCTGTCCCTCTGATCCTCAATCAATCATATGAAGATCCCTGAGTACATAAACATTCCACAGGGAAGTGCCCTTCAGATGTTTTTAAACCAAGGCTGATGCTTTATAATTTCATCAAATTGGGGAATGAATCACACTGAACAGGGACTTCCCCCAATCAACTTCTTCCCCCTCTTAAATATTTTTGTCCCAGCAAATCAAAGTGGGGTGTTTTCAGGCATGTTGGTTCATATCCCCAATTCTGGGTAGCATTTTGGCAACTTGAGGAAGCTTCAGCTATCACCTTCTCTTTGTCTGCCTCCCCCAGTGATAGACACTAACAATGATCTAAAAAAGTCCCTCAAACATACACACACACACACACACACACACACACACCCCTCAGATTCTCACAATGTTAACAGCCCTTTGTGAGACCTCTCTTAACTGAAGAGATTACATTCATCTCCCCAAAACACAGGTAAACCAAATAAATAAGGAAAAAAAATCGTGAAATTTGTTTAGGCTCAAACCTACCTTGGTGCTTGTCTGTCCAAAGCCAACATAATTAAGAAAATAAAGAGCTGACAATATCAATAAAAAGATAAAACTTTTTAAAATTGGATTTCTTCTTCATAGAGGTCCAGACCTAGACGATCTTCTGAAACGTGTAAAGCTCTTCCAAAATGGATTTTGAACTTGGGGTCAATTGGAAATCAACCCTTCACCTTCAGGTGAAAATCAATTTCTCCCCACAATTCCCTACAATACTGACAACAATACAAAATTAAACAGATGATCACCAAAGATGTGTGGTGCTCCCAAAAAAAGTTTGGGCACTTGAGAGTAGATTGGAAATCAACCCTTCAGAGCCCAGATAAGCCCTTCCACATGAGTTTCTGCACCCTTTGCTAAGGAAGACTCACTCCTGCCCTCAGGAGAAGCAGGAAGTTGGGACCAGAAGCCACCACTCTGTTCTCCTCAAAGAGAAGGGGTACAGAGCTAGAATTGTATCTACCAGGTCCATTAAATGTTTTTGTCTAGGGAATATGATCAGGTTCAGTCTAACTTTATATCCTTATGTCATTGGCGGGGAAAACAGGACTCCAAGCTCTATATCCAAGACTTGACCCCTTTCCCACCAAATAACAGTCCCACGATGAACATATATTGTAAACAGCAAAGAAACCCGTTTATCCAATTCATAGTAAAACAGAAGTGAAGCTATACATAGGAAAATATATACTAAACAATTCAGAGTGAAGGAGTGAGACAACTTAGCTCAACGAAGAAAGTCCTAGATCTTGCCCAGAGGGAAATTCTCCAAAGTCTTTAGCAAACTGGAGACAGGGACATGATAGAGACTGTCAGCTTCTCCCATGTCTTCCAGATTCTTTTCTTACTCTTTAAAGGAGACCCAATGAAAACTGAAGCTCTCCCTTCTTGTTAAGTCCACCCTGCCCTCATCTCTACAGATAGAGAGAGAGTCCCATATCAAGGGATTTGGGGACAGGGGTTACATATGCATATGTCCATGTTCTCTCAGAAATTCTCCACAGGGGATCCATTCACTGTACTGAGGATCATTCTCCAGGTCTCTACTACAGTGCTGCCAGGTTGCAACTCCTCAAGAATTGTAGGGTCACAGCCAGTGTGTGGTCTGGGGGATGGGACATCTCCATTCTTGTAGTTTTTTGGATTTACCTGACTGATGATAGCAGTCAGTTAGCAGATGGTACTGGCAATGGCAGACTTGCTCCATGGGGGTTGCTCCCCTCCGTGATGGCTAAGGAGGCCAGGCAGGAAGAAGGGTTAGTGGTCTGGGTGGGATTGCTATTCCTGGGGCTCTTGGTCTTAGCTCTGCCTGTTCTTCAGGGTGGACTTTGTGTTAGATCTCCTCTGTGATGGTCTAAGGGCACACATCTCCTTGTTTTATGCTTCACTGGACATTAATAATCAGGTCATCAAGCAAAATGTCTCCCTTACTTTATATTTTTATGGAATGCTGGATTTTAATTATGGAATTATGAATTTTAAAATATGCCTAGAAATCACCTTGTTGAAGAACCTTTTAGGTGGCATTTTGATTTACTGAATCAATTCCTTTTTAAAATAGCCAATAAACAATAAGAACAAGTGGGATTTTATACTCCCTGTACCCTTTAGTCAATTGCATAACTGTAAAAATGTAATCTTTTAGAGAATATTGGCAGGATATTCTTCTTGCCACTTATATATCTTCTTAAAAGATAACAATATGTATATATATTATTCTTATCAAGATTTTCTAAAGACAGGGAAGTAAGCACATGGGTCAATAATTATTGACATTTTCTTAGTTGCTTTTTTGTCTAATGGTAGTGTATGATTTTTGCATTGATCTTATGAGAGCACGTACCAGAACTGGAGATCCGTTTTACACACATTTGGAGAAATAGACTCAGAGCATAAGTCATACCATGGAGTATACTGGGAGATTGTTGGACTTTTCCTTGTGACTTTTAAAAAATGTTTATTTTTGCAAGCATCTAGTATCCCTCCCTCTCGCTATTCTGCCAAGCCCACCCCCACATTAACCAATACAAAAGAAAAAGAAAACTCTGTCCACACATGTGCATAGTCCAACAAAACAAATCCCTGCTTAGGCCAGGTCCAAAAGGTGTGTCTTTTTCTGCATTTTAAGTTCATCTGTTCCCTGGCAGGAGGTGTGCATCATGTTTTATCATGATCTGTCATTGATCAGAGTTCTAAAGACTTCCAAAGTCACGCTCCTTTATAATATCTTGTCATCACATAAACGTTCTGCTCGCTTCACATCGGGTCACAAAGGTCCACCCCATTTCCTCTGAACCTATTTAACCATGACTTTTGCACAATTATATTCCATTGTTATGAATGTGTATCTATCTATCTATCTTTATATATATATATACATATATATGTAATTATTATTATTATGATTGACTACATCCAACTGGAACTTGAGATACACAGGCACTGCAGTTGGGAGATCCATTCTGCCCTACCAAAAAGTGACATAGGAGAGAATAGACTGGGGGAGGGGGGAAACACTGGGTTGGCTGTTTTGGGGTGGTGGGCGGGGGAAAGATGGGGAGAAAATATGTAACTCAAAAAAAATTTAATAAAATAAATTTAAAAAAAAATTATATTCCATTCCATTCCCATATCCTTGTTTGTTTAGCCATTCACCAATAGGTGGGCATCCCCTTAATTTCCAGTTTGCAGCTACTACAAAAACAGTTGCTGTAAATATTTTTGTCCATGTAAGTCTTTTTCTTCTTTCTTGGATTTTTTTGGAGTATAAGCCTCGTAGTAGTAATATTTCTGGGTCAAAGAGAATGCGCTCTTTAAGTAACTTTTTGGGTAAAAGTTCCAAATTGCTTTCAAAGATGATTGTCTCAATTAACGGCACCACCAAAAATACATCAGTGTGCCCATTTTCTCTGAACCCCTCCAATTTTTCTCTTTTATCATCTTTGCCAATCTGATAGGAGTGAGGTAACCTCGGAATTGCTTTAATTTGCATTTCTCTAATTATTAACAGTGATTTGAAGCACATGACAGTCTTCTGCGAAAGACCGCCTGTTCAGATTTTTTGATCATTTATTGTTTGGGGAATGGTTCTTAGTCCTGTAAATCTGAATCAGTATCTGATTCATCTTTAATATGGGACCTTTATCAGAGAAACTTCCTGTAAAGATCTTTCCTAGTTCCCTGTTTCCCTTCTAATGTAATTTTATTTATTTACATTTTGCTTTTTGGAGGGCAATTGGGGTTAAGTGACTTGCCCAAGGTCACACAGCTAGTTTTTTGTGTTAAGTGTCTGAGACCAAATTTTGAATTCAGGTTCTCCTGACTGCCTCACCTAGCTGCCCCCCTGTTTCCCTTCTACAGTAGGAGATTTTCTAGGATTAATTCTATGAAGAGGTAACAAGCCAAAGGGATAAAATTATATTTTAGTGGTCAACCCCCATGTTAGACCCAGGAGCTTATATTTTTCTTATAAGAGGCATTAAGAAACTCTGAAGGGGTTTTGAGTAGGGAAGTGATGTAGTCAGACTGATTTTAGAAATATTATTTTGGCAGCTTTGTGAATGATTGATGGCAAAGACCAGAAGCCAGGAGACCCATTAAAAGGCTTTTTAGAATAGGAAAGAGATGATTAGAACCTGAATTTAAAAAATTTAGATAGGGATGGCCAAGTGGCAACTGATGTCTCCAGCTCAAGAAAGAAATTAGGTGAGATATATTGATTTGGGTCATTTGAATAGATAATTTTTTTAAAAAGCCGCCAAGTGACACAGTGGAAAGAGTGCTCTATTTGGAGTCAAGAAGATTCATCTTCCTAAGTTCAAATCTGGCCTTAGATACTTAACTAGCTGTGTGACCCTGGGCAAGTCACTTAACCCTGTTTGCCTCAGTATCTCACCTGTAAAATGATCTAGAGAAGGAAAACCGCTCTACTATCTTTGCCAGGAAAACCCCAAGTAGGGTCACAGAGTCAGACATGGGGTTAGATAATAAATGTGTGTGTGTGTAAATGTGTACATATATGTGTGTGTGTGTGTGTGTGTGTGTATAGATAGAAAGAAAGAAAGAGAAAGAAAGAAAAAAGATAGATAAATAGATGACAAATGATAGAAAGATGGATAAATAGATAGATGATAGAGAAATGATAGATAGATGATAGATAGATAGATAGATAGATAGATAGATAGATAGATAAATAGATAGCTAGACAGATGGATAGATAGATGGATAGAGACATATATAAAGACTGTGATAGCCCTGAAGGTTTGGGAGCTCTTGTGTCATACATTATATGGAAAGCGCAAGAAGAAGAAAAAGAGAGGAAGAAGATCATGTAGTAATTGGACAGTACCTCTTCTGATCCAAGATCCTTTCCTCCATTTTACAGATGTCGATACTGGCATCCTAAAAGGTAAAGAGACTTTGTCCAAGGTCACACAGTAAGCTGAATGGGTTTTAGACCTAGGTCCTCAGACTATAAGATCAGCATCCTTCCTTTACATTTTCTTTACATTGCTTTGGTAGGGGGGAATAAGATAAGAAGAATGCAGTTGATATTTTCTGTCCTTCTCTCCCATAGCAGAAGCTTATATATTTCTGGAGCTGCCATGTCAGAAGGAGAGAGCAAGGACAGTGTGGGCAGTGAGTGTCCTGTGTGCTATGAGAAGTTTCGGGACCTAGAGGGAGCCAGCCGGACACTGAGCTGTGGCCATGTCTTCTGCCATGACTGCCTTGTTAAGTACTTGCTTTCATGCAAAGTGGACGGACAGATCCAAAGGACCATCATCTGTCCTATATGCCGCTATGTCACCTTCCTCAGTAAAAAGAGTTCCCGCTGGCCCTCTTTGTCATCATCGGAGAAGAGTCCCCAGACCTTGGCTGTCCCTGTGGGCCTGGATAACCTCCCCTCTCTGGATGCCTTGGGACACACAAACCCTCTAACCATTCCCCATCCTCTCTGGGTTCCTTCTCAGGGCCAGACAAGGGTACTCACCCAAAGCCCTTCATTTCCCAGGGACCTGCTGCCCGGCCTAGTCCGAGAGCCCCAAATCTTTATCATCAGTCGACATGGAATGCCTCTAGGGGAGGAGGACAGTGTCCTGCCTAGGCAGAGTCTAGCTGACCTCTCAGAAGCATCCCCAGCACAAAGCTCTTTCTGCTCACGCTGCTGCCATTCTCGAGTAATGGTGCTGATAATTCTCATTACAATAGTGGCTGTGGTAGCCACTATCCTGCCCTGGGTCCTACTGGTGAGGAAGGAGGCATGACTTTGTCTGGGGATGCATCTGTACTACAATATCTTGTTAAAAAACGGCCCTAGAAGCTGAGAAGCTTCTGAGCCAGATAGGAACACAGAGAGCTCAGCCTTACACGATCATGGACATTTTCAGCCTTCAAAAGGAAAAGACAAAAGTCCTGAACCTAAACACAATGCTGGTTCCATCTAACCAAACCACTCAGAGTTCTCAGGCAGGGTTAAAATGACCTAGGAGAGGATGGGGGAAGTCTTAGTATAATTCTGCTACAGAACTGGGAAAAGTGGTGGTTTTTTCCCTGCTAGTCAGCCCAGGAGGGAGTCAGGACAAGGGAAGTTAAAGGCAAGACAAAGTGCATCTTCTTGTTACTCAGGCTGAAAGTCCAGTTTGGAGAGGGAGATTCTAGAAGCTGGAACTGGGACTTGAAGGACTGATCCTGAAAGAGTAGTATTAGTATGTCAGAGGGAATAGTAACCCCAGCTGCCCACTGGGAACCAAAGTCAATTAATAGCATCCCTTTTCCCTCAAGTCCCACTTCAGAGCAATGCTCATAAAGAGGAAGGATTCCTACCTAAATGACCAAGGAACAGAGGATACCTAATTCACAGACAGCCCCAGTACTTGGGACTCTGATAAACTTCCCTTCTACCATGAGGCCCCAAAGAAAGAATGGTACTTACTTAGAGAGACATCTTAGTAAGCCAGAACTACTCCTTCCTTCAATAAAGGAGGGGTTTCTGGATAAGACCTTTCCTTCCTTTCCTTTTCAGGCAGAACGGATCCCAGGGGAAAGCAGAGAGTATTGAGGCTACTTCTTCCCTCTTCTTGTAGGATCCTGAGCCCTTCTCTTTCCCTTCAGGGAAGGCTCTATTGCTCACTGATTTGGCATGAGGCCACAGAAAAGACTCACTGATGCCAAAAAAAAGGGCTTCAGCTACAGGGGAATGGGTCAAGGTTAGAGGACCCAGAGATGTTTTCCCCAAATCTACCCAGATAATCATTCCATACTTCCTAGAGCTGGTTGAAATTGTTATTATATAAGATGAGAGGCTGAAGAAAATACATACAGCTGGTTGAACTCCAAAAAATCAAAGAGCTGATTCAAGGAGTTTAACACTATCTGTGATAGATCCAAGAACTGAGGTCTCGGCACCATGCTCTGCTGACAAGAAGCTAATAAATAAATAATGATAATTATTATTGCCATGTATGTAATACTTTAAAGTTTATAAAGTGATTTATAAATAATAGCTTGTTTGATTCTCATAACAATATGGTAAGTTCTTTTTCCCATTTTACACAGAATATTTGTGAACTGTATTACAAAGGATGGGGCAGCCCATGCTTACCATGGACATCTAGATAAGTCTAGAATGCCTCACTCGATATTTTGGGAAGACTGGAGTTCCATCTTTGTGGGAAACAGGAGGACGGCCACAGCAGCACTATTATTCCTTCTCTCCTATCTTCTAAAAGAGCATTGGGCTTGGAATTATATCTATTTATACCATCAGCTATTTATAATCTAAGGGTATAATTCTTTGAGGGGATGATGATAAAAGTCACATTCTCTAATTGTTGAAGGGCAGAGGGAGAGAGGTAAATTCCATGCCTGACCTAGAAGGTTACAGTTGGCTTAATTTTAGCCATGTTAACTTCCCTGCCACAAAACTCTTATGAATAATAATATTAGCTAACATTTATATAGCATTATAAGATTTGTAAAGCAATTTACATCTATCCTCTCATTTAAACCTCACAACAACCCTGTGAAGTAGGTGCTATTATTATCCCCATCTTATAGGTGAAAAAACTGATGCTAGTAGAAGTCACGCAGCCCGAGGCAAGATTTGAGCTTGTGTCTTCCTGATTTCAAGCTGCAGCACTCTATCTATGCCACCTAACTTATACAAAAGACAATCATAGAGCGTAAGCAAACATATTTATCAAAGCAAGGAGTGAAACTAATCAGAGAAGTCATTCTGATTAACTTGTCAATTCTTGGAGAGCCTGTTTGGGGCTTTCTTGGCAAAGATACCGAAGTAGTTTGCCATTTCCTTCTTTTATAGATGAGGAACTACAAGGTTAAATGATTTGCCAAGGATCATACAGCTGATAAGTGTCTGAGGCCAAATCTGAATTCAGGTCTTTCTGACTCCAATACCAGTGTTCAGTCTACTACACCACCTAACCGCCCCCTGATTAGTTTAGGTAATAGAATACCCAAGAGAAAAGGGGACTCTGTGAACCTGGAATATCTCATCTCGAAAGCTCAGACTAACCAGGGACAGAATGATCTCAACCAAGAAGTCCACTCTTAGAAGTCCCTGGGCCAGAGGCGGGGTGGGGAATGTGGGGGTGAGGTTGCAGGTTCTGGGAATCAAGGTACATGTTGGGATACCAGCTCCTTGTTCACCATTCAAAGCCACACCTCCCTTGTCTGCCCCACTTCCTTCATTCCCTCTACTTCTCCATGTTCTTTAGGGTCCCTCAGAGAAGACTAATCTTAATCATGTTAACTCTCCTCCCACGAAACTCTTATAATTAATAATAGCTACACTTATACAGCATTCTGAGATATGTAAAGCAATTTACATCTATTCTCTCATCTGAAACTCATAACAACTCTGTGAAACAGCTGCCAAGACCACCTCCACTTAGGGGTGGAGCTACATGAGAATGCCGAAACTGGCTGAGAAAGACCTTTTCTTGTCTTGTTCTGGGCAATGGTTGACCTATTGAGCTGAACTGGTCATGGAACATCTGAGAGTTAAAGAAAAGAATCATATACATAGGCACTGCCCTTGGTGGAATAGAAAACCCTTTGACGGAACCAAGAGAGCTCTCTGGCTAGGCATATATGCTTAGTATTACAAGCACACATAGCGTTTAAAAAGGCCTTGGCCCCTCACATTTTCTATTATTGAACTCTAATTATACTCTCCACACATAGTCCTAAAGAGATCCTGACTCACCTCTCCTTCCCCTAAATGTCTGGCAATGAGTTTTTCTCCATTGGTGGGAGAGTACTTCCCTGATCCAAGATTTCTCAGCAACTCTGGAGGTAAGTGATGTAACAGAATGCAATAAGATAAGGGAATTTCAGGGTTTATAAACATAGAAGTGGTACGTTTGTAGGTAATGGCAAGATCAAGATTATGATAAGATTGCCCTAAAACTATTTCAGTGGTGGAAGAAACCCTAGGAAAAAAATCTGGGACCTTGTCACCAAGGGATGGGATCTATTTAATACAGGGTGGTCTGGTTTCCCTTTTAAGGGGTTGGAGAAGTTGTTTTCAGCTTTAGTTTCCTTGTTACCCTAAAGTTTTGGGGAATTTGTATTGCAGGGTTTAGCAAAACTTCCATTGCCCTGGGAAAACATCTTTCTGACATGGCATGACCAGTTTCTGTGGTGAATGTAGAGGCATAGGCATGTAGCTGCTTTATCTGAATTGATAGCCTTTTAATCCTCTGTCACCAGTAAAGTTGTTTTTAATACATTTGATGGCCCATCAGTGTCTCATTGCATTCTAATCTTGAGCCCAAATCACTGGACTGACATGAGTTAGGCCTGTCCCAGGATGATTCCTAAAAAGGAAACCCCATCAGGCATATTCAGGAAATAGGTCTGAGGCATATTTGACTCTTCCTCTCCCCATCAAAGTAGTTAAACTTTGCATGCTGTTTATTATACATCCTTTATTATAGGGAGGGTTCAGCTTCTGGCTTACCTAGGTTGTAAGTAAACACCAATTTGGGTAAAGATTATTTTTTAACTTTAAGAGGCCAATTTATAAGCCTCAATAAACATCTCTTTATTGGCAGAGTTACAGTTTTAGTGAGACCCAACCAGGCCTTTTTTCCAGGATCTCTAAAGCAACTGGAAACCAAAAGTGGAAACTTGTACATCTTAACCAGAGGTACTATTCAGAGAAGGAATCCAGCCCTAGTAGTAGTGTTAGTTGGATTTAGATGAGTTACATATGGCGGCTCTATATCAAAGTTCCCAGACTGGGGAAACAGCCCAGAAACTGGTTTGGCTGGTGCTGTCTTTAATAAATGGTTGGGTCATTGGGAGGAGAAAGGGAGGGGAAGTGTAGGCTCAAGGAGTTAATTTATTCACACAATTCTCTTCATAGTTTTCTTCTTACTCAGCCTGAGTTTTCTCTACATATTGCCTTCCTTTCTCTTCTCTTTCCTTCCCTTTTCTTCCCTTTCCTTCCCTTTTCTTCCCTTTCCTTCCCTCTCTTC
This sequence comes from Pseudochirops cupreus, assembly GCA_028627135.1. Taxonomy (NCBI): domain Eukaryota; kingdom Metazoa; phylum Chordata; class Mammalia; order Diprotodontia; family Pseudocheiridae; genus Pseudochirops; species Pseudochirops cupreus. The sequence continues at coordinate 187,404,807 of CM053584.1, read as the reverse complement.
CCTTTCCTTCTCTTCTCTTCCCTTCCCTTTTTTTCTCTCTTCTTCCCTTCCCTTCCCTTTCCTTTCCTTTCTTTCTCCCACTCCAACCTCCCTCACTCTCTCCCTGAGTGGAGGCAGCTAGATGGCTCAATGGAGAAAGCACTGAACCTGGAGTCAAGAAGACCTGAATTCAAATCAGACCTCAGACACTTAGTAGCTGTGTTACTCTGGGAAAGTCACTTAACCTCATTGAGTTGGATGTCTGAACAACAACCACATTTCTTCTCCTTTCTACAGCTAAACTCCTTGAAAAGGCCTTCTAATATAGGGTGGTCTGGTTTCCCTTTTAAGGGGTTGGGTAAGTTGGAAAACCCTTGATGCTGGGAAAGATCAAAGGCAAAAGGAAAAGTAGACAGAGGAGGATGAGATGGATGGATAGTGGCATGGAAATAATGAACACAAACTTGGACAGGCCTCAAGAGGTAGTGACAGAGGTAGAGACAGAAGGACCTAGCATGCTATGGCCCACTGAAGTCCCTAAGAGTTGGACACAACTGAAGGACTTAACAACAACAACAAAACCCTCCCTTCTGCCTAACTTCCTTATTATTGTTGAGGGCTCCACTATCCTTCCAGTCACCCAGGCTTGAAACTTAGGTGTCATCCTTGACCACTCAATCTTTCTCACCACCCCCCAAATCCAATCTGTTGCAAAGGCTTTTCAGTTTTACCTCTGTAACATCTCTCACACACATTCCCTTCTCTTTTCTGACAATGACACTACCCTGGTGCAGGCCCCCATCACCTCACAACTGGGCTACTGCAATAGCATGATTGGTTGTGCTGCCACATGTCTCTTCCCATATCAGTACATCCTCCGCTCAGCTGTCAAAGCAATCCTTCTAAAATCACCCGCTTCCCCATTCAAGCAACTCCAGTGGCTCCTTATCACCTCTCAGAACAAATACAACAACTTGTTTGGTATTCAGAGCCCTTCATAACTGCCCCCTCACCCCCCAAACTTTCCAGTTATCTTACATCTCCTCTGACTCCTCCCCTCTCTCACCAAATACTCAGTGATTCAATGACACTGACTTTCTTACTGTTCCTCAAACAAGATACTCGATCTCCTAACTCTGGACATTTTCAGTGTCTGAAATGCCTCCATCCTCATCTATGCCTCCTGACTTCCCTTGATTCATTCAAGTCCTGGCTAAAATCCCAACTTCTACAACAAGCCTTTCTTGCTCCATCTTAATTCTAATGCCCTCCTTCTGTTGATTTATTTCCAGTTTATCCTGTGTATACAGCTTGTTTGTACATAGTTGTTTACATCTTGTCTCCCCTGCCTTACTTACGCCTCTCCCCATTAGACTCTGAACTCCGTTGAGAGCTAGGACTGTCTTTTACTTTTTTTCATATCTCCAACAAGTAGTAGAGTGCCTGGCTTGATAAATGTTGACTGACTGTCTGACCTAAACTGCTATGGGCCTGGCCTGAGTCAGGTTCAGCTCATGACACCCAACCAAATATCTAGCAAGAGTGTGGGCAGCTAGGGGCAGCTAGTTAGCTCAGTGAATAGCACACTGGCCCTGGAGCCAAGAGGACCTGAGTTCAAATGTGACCTCACACGGTTGACACATTTACTAGCTATATGACCTTGGGCAAGTTACTTAACTCAAAAGGCTTGCCTTCCCCCTTCCAAAAAAAAAAAAAGAGTGTGTGCAATCTCAGCTAAGAGTTTGCCATAGATTCCCATTGACCTGAACTACAGATATTGTCTTCATTGTCTTTTCAGATTCTGAGGAATTTTCCATGTTTAAGACTTGTAGCTTGTCATGTTTCAGCACTGGCTTGTATTTTCTGCCCCAAGGAATGTCAATGTTTATTTTTGTTTTTAAAATAAATGTTTATCTTCCAGTGGAAGGTTGAAGCTTTGCACTGTGAAGTAATGAGTTTAAGTGTTTTATTTCCCCTCACAACTTGGAAGTCTTACATTTATAGGGTTGTTTGTTGCCCTAGGAGGTGACAGGCCCTATTAACATTCTGGAGCTGCCAACCTGCATTTTCTTTGTGGTTTCAGAGAATGAGCTCCTGGATGAGATGAGGTGAAACTGGTTTGCTTGGTCTGGGCCGTGTCTTGTGTTTAAATATGAGGGAGAAGAGCAGTAGAAAAATAGATGGGGAAGAAAGAGTCTTAGTGCAGTTAAATTCCTCTAGGCTTTTTTGGTCTTCTTTCTTTTAGGTCATTACTCTGAACTCCACTCCTATTGTCCTCTGTATTTTAAACAGTAGTCACCTATTGGAGCATTCCTAGAATCTTGGGTGCCTATAGTCAGGGAAGAGGAAGATTAGGGACAAATGGGACCACTAATGATGGCAGGAATCTGCTTTGTCTAACTCCCTTTTTCTCTCCTGTTCTCTTGAATTTTTTCTCCTCTCTCTTTTCTAAGACCCCTCTCCCCTGTCCTGTATTAATATTCAATATATTACCATTTTATCCTTACCTCCTCCCTTCCTCTGATGAGCCTTATCCCCTTTAGCATATGAACATTTGTATTCAAAATGAATTTATTCATACATCTGAACTCTTAAAGGCCTGAAATTATCTTCTGAGTTTAAAGCTCTAAGTTCCCTCCTCCAGAAGTGTTCGTAAGACCAGAGACTCAAGAAAAAAAAAAAGATTTTGGAAGGTGTTATTGAAGTGGTGCTGAATGGCCTATGTAATATATTTTGGGGTGATTTTTGTGGCATAGTTGTAACTTTAATCTTGTGTATGTTCAGTTTATGAAATCGGTTTAACTCTGTTCCTTCCCTCCCCCCAGCTGTACTGTGTCTTCCCTGCCCCCAGCCTAGAGGTATTTCCTCTGAAACCATTTGCTCTATAGCTATGATAACGAAGCCTTTCAAGGCACTACCTCCTTCTGTTCTAGTAAACAAAACTCATCCATTTGCAGATCTGGATGGGTACATCTCATTTAATTTGACCTCATATCTGACTGCTGGTTGACTTTATGACGGTTCAGGGCTAAAACCACATCCTCCACCCCTTACACCCTGCTGTTTCTCCCAGTGAATTATGGGTAAAACACATGTGCAGTTGATGTGAAGGGTGCATGTCCCTTTAAGGACTGGCCCCTCTCTGGCTCCTCCCGGGTCCCTCCCTAAACTCCACCTCTGTACCCCTAATTAGCCTAATGAACTTATGATTGACAGTCTTAGGTCTTAAAACTGTGTTTCTACCTCCTGCTCTTTGCAGGTAGGCTTTTTCTAGCCGGTCGGCTTTCTAGAGCCCTGCCTGCTGCAGAGCGTCACATTTTCAGGCTTTCTCTGACACCCCCCCCCTTGCACCTTGAGCTCCTTACCCCATCCCTTTTGCCCTGTGTAACAATAAACTTTTATAAATCTGCCAAAGGACAGCTGAGCCTGTAATTCTTTTCAGACGCCGAACCTGGAAAGGATTTCTCATTAGAAATCCCCCCTACTTACACCTCATCATTATAATATTTAATTTGAAAGTAAAAACCAGTGATCTAGGTCTAGACTGGGTAAAGAAAAAAAAAGGGCAGAAAAGTAGCATATCCCCTATCTTTTTCTCACCTACTTTTTGTTTGAAAGGAAGGGAGAAATTTTAAAAAGGAAAATTATAATGAGACATGATGGAAGAAAAAATAATTAACAATTACAAGCATGAATGCAAATGTGATGAACTCATCCATAAAATCGAGGATAGCAGAATGATTAGAAAGTGGAATCCAACCATACGTTATTTACAAAAAAACACACTTAAAGCATAATGATTCACACAGTGTTAAAATCAGAGACTGGAGCAGAATGTATATTTTAATCAAATTTTAAAAAGCAGGGATAACAATCAGGGACAAGTAAGACAAGGTAATAATAAAAATAGACATGATTAAAAGGGGTAATTAGGGAAACTACATTATGCTTACTGGGACCATAAAAAATGAAATCATAAACAATATGTATGAAACAAATGGTACGGCTTCTAAGTACTTAATGTAAAAACTATATAAACCATATAAAATTATGTAAGCTATAAGGCAAGGGTTCTTAACCTAGAATCAGTGAATTTTTAAAAAAAATTTGATAACTTTCAACATAATTGGTTTCCTTTATAAGAGTACATATTTTATTTCATGCATTTAAAAATATTATTCTGAGAAGGCATCCATAAACTTTACCAAACTGCCAAAAGGGTTCATCACACAAACACACACACACACACACACACACACACACACACACACGGAGTTTAGAGTCCTTACTACAGAAGGAAAGAAAAAGCAAAATTAGAAGACTTAGGGACCAGAATGTGCTACTTTCAGATATAGGCAAATCTAACAAAAAAGTTTTATGAGAAAGAAATTAAAGATCTGAATAGAATTTTAGAAAAAGTGTACATAGATTTCTGGTAATTACTAAATAATAGAAAGGAACATACATATTGCTTTTCATGACACCTTGCTTTTGAAGTAGAGGAATTTGGAAAAAGGTCTGATTTTTTTTTTGCTTTTTTTTGGAAGGGGGGAGGGCAGGGCACTTGGGGTTAAATAACCTGCCCAAGGTCACACGGCTAGTAAGTGTTAAGTGTTTGAGACAGGGTTTGAACTCAGGTCCTCCTGACTCCAGGGCCAGTGCTCTAGTCACTATGCCACCTACCTGACCCAAGAAGGTCTGATTTTTATTCTAAAGCTCATCCCACCCCCCCACTCTCACCCCTGCCGAAAAGAAAAAAAGAAAAAGAATCATGGGAAAAAGTAAGGCAAAAGCAAAGAATAAAGAAGGAACTTAAAAATTAAACACAGAAATGAATAGTTGAGTAGTAAGCCATGAGAACTTACTAGAAGATCCAGCAGAAGTGGCTAAGCATCAGGGTGATTAAAATGAGCCTAAGAGATTCTAGCAAAGCTAGACTCCCCTGCCCTCTCCATTTAAGTGAATTGAACAAATTTATTAGTTCTTTATCTGTTGCTTTTGATTTAGGTCTCATTTACCTATGACAAAACCTGATTGGCCCACAGAAATCACAGAAATGCTCAGGGGGTGTGTGTGTGTGTGTGTGTGTGTGTGTGTGTGTGTGTGTGTGTGTGTGTGTATGTGTGTGTGTGTGTGTGTGTGTGTGTGTGCTTATACTTTTATAATCCGTATTTTTACCATTCTGTGTGTGTGCTTATACTTTTATAATCCGTATTTTTACCATTCTGTGTGTGTGTGTGTGTGTGTGTGTGTCTGTTTCTGTTAGTCTCTGTCTCTGTCTGTCTGGTCTTAAATTCTTACATAAACTGTGTGAGCCTGAGCAAGCCACTTAACCCTGTATGTCTATAATGCCAAGCAAAGGCAACTTCCAAGGTTCGGATTACCAGCATAGTAAACCCCATTTATTCAGCAAACATTCACAGAACAGAAAAAGTCAAAATACAGGGTAACTTGTTCCTTTAGCAAGTTTTTAATTCAATCCAGGTACTACCCCACCCCTAGACAGTA
>CM053584.1:187366943-187399220 GCA_028627135.1 Pseudochirops cupreus | reverse complement strand
GCCATCCACCCTTAAGTTACTAGGTTAAACTCAGCATTGAATACCCAAGGAAAGGTCCTTCTTTCATCTTCACTCGAGGCAAGCCCTCAGCAATCTCAGTTCCTGGGGAGACAAGGCTCAACAAAGCCATGGCCAGTGTCCTCATCAAGTCACTCTCTGCCTGTAGAACAGTCCCAGAACCCCTGAAAACATCGGCAAGGCCCTCTTCCAGGATTTCTGTGCAGGTACCCCAAGAAAATCCTCCTTCAGGGCTTCTGAACCAACAGCCAGGTTCCAGGACCTCTACAACAGCAGCACTGTCCTTCACCAGCAGGTGAATCTGGCAAAACAACATCAAAACAGACAGACAAAATGCCAGCCTCACAGCTATGTCTCCTCAGTCCTTGGCAGTTCCAAGTGGCAGTTCCAATGGGCTCTCAGCAGTCTTTCTCTCAGCAACTCAGACTGTACGATACTGGATACTGCTCTCCCAAAGTCCTTATGGCCTTCTCTAGGCTTGGGTCTCTCTCCCAATTCACGGCTCCTCCCAGTTCAGCCCTCTCTCTTCACGACAACAAGTCCATCCCACAAGTGGGATTCACAAGCTCTGGGTTTTAACACTCAACCCCAAAACCAGGCAAATATAGGGGCAGCTCCAAATTCCATTACCAATACAATGCCTCAGTTTCCTCATCTGTAAAATGAACTGGAAAAGGAAATGGCAAACCACTCCAGTATCTTTGCCAAGAAAACCCCAAATGAGGTAAAAAAGAGTTGGACACAACTGAACAAAAATAAAATAAATTGTCTGATATTTTCTAATCTATGTAATTTCTCTAATTTGTTTGATATCAGGTTGGATAAAGCAGTTTATTTGCTATTTGCTATGTGTGGAACTAGAATTTGATAGGAAAAGAGTCAAGCTTTTTGATATGTAGGTTGGAGCCCACCTTCCCTGTTAAAAGGATGGAGATGAGGAGATCAGCTTAAACCTAAAAATTATTTCCTCTAGACTAGCAATATTTAGGAGGGTGTATATATATATATATAATTCTAGCTTGGTACCCCCTCTCTTAGGAGAGCAGAATGGCTAGCCTTGGCATCACATCACATCACTGCTTGCTGCCCAATAGGAAGCAGTTTCTCTTCAAAGTGGTGAGCTAGGGGAGTGTGTGCAAAGGCTCTACAGAACCACACCTCCCCAAGTCACATCAAGACAGACAGACCCATGTAGACACACATAAATTACATAAGCAACACTCCCCACTCCCCCATAAGGTCTAAAGATACAAAGATTTTTTTTATAAAAAGGATATTTTTTTATTCTAGAGAGATAAAAGGTTTCACCAGCAGGAGCAGGTCTAGGAACTTTTTGCTGTTAGGGCGAAGTGGGAAAATATATATATGAGTTTGAGATGTCGCTATTTCTAAGTAATAACAGCAGGCTGAGACAGAGCAAAGCTGTGGGTAAGTATACTTGTGGTTGCAAATCCCTGGCCTTGGAAAGCTGGATTTGGAAGACAGGCACTCCCTCGAGCTGTTCTTTTTGAAGCAGGAGGAAGCAGAAAGACAGCCTTAACTGCAAAAGACAGAGGGAACCGCTGGCCGCTCAGCTTGCCTTGTTCACTAGCACCACCTGCTGCCTGCGATTCCAAAACTACACAAAAGCAGAAAAGCAAAGATATTAAACGTATTCTTTACCAATAGAAAAATTATATAAAATTATAATCATGAGGAATTTAAGGAAAGGATTCAGACTTAAATGTAATCTAAAGAATATAATCCTAAAAAAATTTTTTAAACGAATGTAATCCTAAAGAATATGTGAAACAAAAAACAAAACATGGAAACAATAGATAATTCTGCCAAAGAAAGTAACAATGAGACAACATGCTAAAATCTGTAGGATGCAGTCAGAGCAATCCTTAAGGAAATTTTCATATACTAATTTTTATTGATGCATTACCATAGTTTTCCCCCAGATTCCCTTTTTCTCCCTGCCCACCATTCCATATAACAAATTGTATATTTAAAGAAAAAAGGAAAGAGGAAAAATATCAGCATATCAATATATCAAAAAAGTTTGAAAATACCTGTAATGTACAATAGTTGTGGATTTGCCACCTCTGCAAAGGATTTAGATGGGAGAGTCTCTTCATATCTCTTCTTTTGAACCACTCTATAATTTTGCAAAATTCAGTTTTGATATTTTTGTGTGTGGTTATTTTTTTCTGTTTCCATTGCTGTATTCTTTATACATATTGCTTTCTTGGCTCTTCTTGATTCCCTATGCATCAATTCCAAGTATCTCTGTCTTCATCATATTTATCATTTCTTACAGCACAATAATATTCCATTCATTCATATGCCACAATTTGTTTAGTCCTTTTCCAATTTGTGGGCCTCTACTTTTTTCCCAATTATTTGTTATCATAAAAAGTTCGGCTACAAATATTTTGCTGTATACGGGGACTTTCTTCTACTATCTTTCCATTTGATTAACCAGAATCAGATGGTTTTGATGATTGCTTCATTATGCTATAGTTTGAGGTTTGGAAGGGTACTTTGTTCATACCTTTTTTTTCATCATTTCCCTTGATACTAGAGACTTTTTGTTTTTTTAATGAATGTTATTTTTTCAAATTCTATAAAACACTCCTTTGAAATTTAATCATTATATCCGTAAAAGTACAAATTAACTCTGGCAGTATTAGCATGTTTATTGTATCGGAATGCTCTAGCTATGAGAATTGAATATTCCTCCAGCTATTTGTTGTTCATCATTTCTTTAAGGATCATTTTGTAATTCAATCTATACAAGTCTTACATATACTTAGGTAGATTGATCTCCAGATGCACTTTGTAGTTATTTTGAATAGGAGATTTTGTAATTATAATATAGTAATGCTGTTGATTTGTGAATGTTTATTTCATAGCCTGAAACTTTGTTGAAGCTATTATCTCAATTAGTATTTTTGCCGATTCTCTAGGATTTTCCAATAGGGAATTCCCAGTAGGGAAATCCAGCAGGGATTTTAACTTCCTATCTGTTTTTATGTCTTTCTTCATACAAAAGCTTTAAATAAAATATTAGAAAAGGTACTAAAGAAAAATACTTAAAAGATTATATTCTATATCAATGCTGTTTTTACACAAGGAATAGTTCAAAATTTGGAAAGTACAAATATAATAGATCATGCAACTGAAAAATAGCAAAGCTTTTTAACAAAATACAATAGATAATTATATTGTTTTTAAAAACTAAAAAATTTAAAATAAAAGGGGTTTTCCTTAAAGATCTCTATTTGAGAAACTCTAGAGGCCTTTCCAATAAGATCAGGGCAAAGCAAAGATATACATTGTCACCAATAGTAATTAATTTATGTAGTTCTAGAAATGCTGGTTATTACAATCAGATAAAAATTAAAAATTAAGGGAACAAATAAAAGTAAATAATAAGCAAATTTATCATACTTAAGAGAACATCACAGATAACTAAAAAATTTAATTGAAACTCTTAATAACTTCAGTAAGTAGCAGAATATAAAATAAATCCACAAACACTTAAAACAGCAAAAAAAGAAATTTTATTCAAAATAAATACAGAATGGAGCAGTGGTGAAATAGCAAAAAGTACAGCCCAGTTCCTTACCACACCTCCTCTACCACACCGGTACTTATTGGGAAATCAAAGAAAAAAAATCACAGTGAGTCATTTTTCTAGCCCAAATCCGCAAAGATTTGCAGATACACACTGTATATAGCATTCCAGGACCTAGGCACTGTAAGAGGGCAGAGGACATACACCAAGGCAAGAAACATAGAGCAAAAAGACATCCCAGAGGTATAGAAAGACATCATCTGGTAGTTCAATCATTCTCTACCCAGTTCCTGGTCCAAGGCAGACTGAGGAAGAAACATTGTGGGTCTGATCCCAGAAGCAGAGCAGGGACTCAGTTCTAGGCTAAACACTGGGGAATAACCAGGGTAGGAATCTAAAAATAAAAGGGAGCCTGCAGTTCTGTTGCTCTGAACCTACAGAAGCAGTCTATTTGCCTGATATTGGCTGAGTCCAGTAGCATTCTACTGGAACTTCTAACCAGAGAGAAGATTACAGACTCAGACTTGGGTCATGAATTTGCAGAGCTCAGCCCAGGAGGACAGTGAGCAGATTTTGCCCTGGATTGCACCACTTTAGAAGCACTGACAGTTTGAAGATGCCCAATCTGAGCTGTCCCTAAGATTCTGGAATAATACAACATTCAATAGCCCTAAAAAAGCAGCAGAAGAACAGAAGACAAAAGCTCAGCTCAGATATTTTTCCCAGAATTGTGTAGAGTCCAGCCCTAACATAAAACCCAAAGTCAAGAAATAGGCTAGAAGAATAAGCAAACAAAAAAAGAATTCCATCTGTCAATCTGTTTCAAAGGTTTGGTTGAAGGAAACAATTAGTAATATAAAATTACAACATTTATTCATTATTCCCTTAAAGCTACCTTTACTGCTGTATGTGGAGTGCAGGACTAGAGTCCTGACTGGCAAACAAAAGAATGAGAGAACTTAAGTACATTTTAGGACCATCCTGATTAGGGGTGGCTGAGTTACACAAATTTATGATCCCCATAATGGTTGAAACATTGTATGAGAAAAGGAATTTCCTAATTGGATAAATGGTAAATACAATAAAACAAGAGAAATGACAAAGTGTCTATTGAAATTACGATTCAGGACATCTGTGTTTCCTTTACCATTAACATTTGATAATAAGGTATATGTTCAGAAAATCTTAAGATAAGAAAAAGTCCTATTACTCAAGTTAATGCCTTGAGCTAAGGGTCTTGTCCTGATGATGAGAGAGAAGGGGTGACATCCTTTCTAGGTTCGTTGTCCGGAAAAGAATTTACTAGACCCAGCTGTCCTTTGGCAGAGTCATAAAAGTTTATTGTTACACTGAGGCAAGGGGTGCAAACTGACAGGGATTTAAGAAAAAGTTATAAAGTTACACTTTTCAGCAGGCAGGGCGAGATAGAAAAAAGACCCGCAGAAGGGGAGGGTTTAGTGTGACGGTCTTCAGAGGCCAGGGGTAGTGATAGAAAAAGCTTGAAGAGTGCTAGGGAATAGAGGTGCTGTTTTAAAGGCATAAAACTGTCAGTCAGAGGCTCATTATACTAACGAGGTGGGTAAAGGTGGGATTAGGGAGGAGTCTGGGAGTGGTTGAGTGCTTAAAGGGCCATGCTTTTTAATATCATCTGTGCAGACATATTGCCCATAATTCACTGGGAGAAATCCGATAGGAGGTGGAGGGAGAGGTGTGGTTTTTGCTTTGACATGTCACTAGGTAACTTTTTGGTCAAGGATGAATGACATAAGTCCAATATGGCTGCTGGGAGGATAGGCTTGACGTACCAACTTTGGAAGCTAGACTGATTAGGGACAGTCTTAGGAGGGAGCTATCTCCTTGATAACGTTGTTCAAGGTTTCTAAAGAGCAGCTGGCCACTAAGAACAAAGGGAGTTATGTACTTCTCTAATACTTGAGTGATTGATTCATGGGAAACTATCTAGCAGACTTTGGGAAAAGACTTTGAGGCTGGGGGCAGGGGGATGGGCAGAATGAATGCCTTTATGGCTGCAAGGTTTCTAAAGCAGAGGAAACTGTGACTTTTACAGCTTAATGGCACAGGCTTGTTACAAACTGATGTGACATACATAGTTACCCAACCACAAGTGAGATTTTTACAAACTGGGGTACAAAAGCCTCACCAAAATGATACAGAAGCACCACTTCACTGCAGGGCCATAAGGTAGGCCTCTTCTGGTTTGTTGACATAAGAAGAGGTATTCTCTGGGCTCACTCAGAGAAGCAAGACAAAGCTGGGTCTGAATTGGAAATTTATGATCTCTGGATGCCCATATTAAATCCTATTCCCAGCCTTATCTGGTCTCTGGAGTGGCTGAGATAGAAAGAGAACTTTTTTGTAAAATGAGGCAAAGCAGCTTTTTTGATTAATTCAAACTTTAGCCAAAATATGATATTAAATGATTATCACACCATAAAAAGCTGACAGGGAACCCCAAGACACAAGCCCAGAAGAAGAGAATGACTCCAAAACTTCTATAAGCAAAGCTTCAAAGCAAAATGCAGCTTAGGAACAAGTCCAGCCAGAATTTTTTGAAGCTATAAAACAAGAGTTTTGGGGTGGTTTTTTTTCTAAGAGTTAAAAATAATTTTAAATACCAAATGAAAGTAGTAGAAGAAAAATGGAAAAGAAATGAGAGTTGTGAAAGAGAGATGTGAAAAGAAAATTAATACCTTGGAGCCCTTGCCCAAGAAAATAGCTCTCTAAAAATTAGAATTGGCTAAATAGAAGTTAATATTCCATGTATAAAAATAGGAAAAATTTAAAGTATCTCATAGCAAAAACAGCTGACCTTAAAGACAGATTGAGGAGATAATTATTAATATAAATTATATAAATAGAAAATCCATAATACAAAAGAGCTTAATACATTTTAAGAAATGACAAAACTGACCAGATGTCTTAGAACCAGAGGACAAAGTAGAAATAGAATCAACTCCTTAAAAAAATTCCAAAATGAAAAACTTTCAGGAATATTATAGACAAAATTCAGTCCTCCTACATATTTTTAAAAAAATACTTCAGGAAGCCAGAAAGAAAGAATTCATATAGTGACAAGCCACTGTCAGACCCACCTAAAATTCAGCAACTTTACTATAGTATAGTAGAGAGCTTAAAATATGATATTCCAGAAGACAAAAGATCTAGACTTACAGGTAAGAAGAATTTACCCAGTGTAATGGGAATGGGAATTTGAAGATCTTACCTGCCTGTTAATAGACCTAGGGGAGTTTGAAGACCTCCCCTATTTTGAAAGTAAACTCTGCCTTCTAATAGGCTCAATGTAATCACATGGAGCCTGTGATGGAGGGAATTTGCTAAAGGGTAGAGCAGAACCCACAGGAAGCTTCCCTGCTGTGAAGATAAGCTCTGCCCCTTAATAGGCTAAATATAGTCACATGTAGCCTGTAGTGGGAGGAATTTACTGAAGGGAAGCAAAGCCCACAGGAAGCTGGGAGTCAGAGCCAGAGTGATAGTGGGAGAGAGAGGACACTCAGGCAAGGAGAGAGAAAGGTTTGCGAGTAAATATTGATCTTGTACTGATTTGTGGGAAGTCTGAAGAATGCTGTGACTCTCAGTATTATTATGGCTTCTCAATATCTTTGGTACTATGATGGAATCAGCTTACTGGTTTTGGGATTCGGTTTTCTGGTGTCTAAATAAATGCTTCAGTTCTGTCCTCTATGTGGAAAGTTTGATATATTTTACAATCGAATGTCATGTGATATTTATAGTCACAGTCTTTATTGTGATCATGGGCGCTGTAAATATTGCATTGGTGCTACACCCAGTAAAACATAGTTTTACTGAACACAGACTTAAAAGGGAAAATGGACTTTTAGTGAAATAGAGGACTTCTAAGCATTCCTGGTTAAAAAAAAAAACAGAGCTACAAAGAAACTTTGACATATAAATGTAAGAGTCAAGAGAAGCATAAAAAGATAAACATTAGCAAGGAATCATAAGGGACTAAATGAGGATAAATTGTTTACATTCTTATATGGGATATTATACACATATCCCCTCAGAATTCTTTCATAACCAGAGACTACAGAGGAAATCTAATTAGAGAAAAGGTCTGGCAGAGATTCTATCAGTTTTTCTATTATCTTAAAAAAGAATGGAAAAGGAGGGGAACAATAATACACTAGGGCAGCGGTTCTCAACCTGTGGGTTATGTTCAATTTGTAACAATGAAAATACATCCTGCATATCAGATATTTACATTATGATTCACAACAGTAGCAAAATGACAGTTATGAAGTAGCAATGAAAATAATTTTATGGTTGGGGGTCACAACAACATGAGGAACTGTATTAAAGGGTCGAAGCATTAGGAAGGTTGAGAACCACTGCACTAGAGGATCAGTAAGAATGGAGAAATTTTTTTCACACGATTGGGATGCACAAGTAGACATCTATTCAACAAGGAGGAGGAATGAGGGAGAGTGGGTAAGACTTGAACTTCACTCTCATCTGAACTGGTAAAAAGACAGAGCTGGGTACAGACGTACATTTCACCAACAAGGAAAGAGAAGAGAAACGGAATGAAAGGAAGAGAAGGAAGAAAAGGGAGGGTAGGTTAAAGGAGGGTTTAGTCAGAAGCAAAGCAAACTCAAAGAGGCAGCAGAAAACAAAGAAAAACTATAAGAGAATGGGGGGAGGCAGAATAACCAATTAAAATCATAATTGTAGGGGCAGCTAGGTGGCGAAGTGAATAGAGTACTAGCCCTGGAGTCAGGAGGACCTGAGTTCAAATATGACCCCAGACACTTAACACTTACCACTTACCACTTACTAGCTGTGTGACCTTGGGCAAGTCACTTAACCCCAGTTGCCCTGCCCTCCCCCCCAAAAAGCAAAATTTTTTCAAAAAAATCATAATTGTAAATATAATGAGATTAACTCAACCATCAAATGGAAGAATATATTAGCATGAATTAGAAACTAGAACCCAACAATATGTTATCCACAAGAAACACATTTAAAAAGAAAGAACACACATATAATTAATAAATTGTAGAGGAGAATTTATTTATGCTTTAGCTAAAGTAAAAAAAAAAGGCAGTGGTAGCAGTGGTAATTTTTTAAAAAGCAATAGCAAAAAAAACCCAACAAAAACCCCAAGAAATAAAGGGGGAAAACTATGTTTTGCTGAAAGAAACCATAGAAAATGAATTAATATCAATACCAAACATCTATGTATCAAATGGTTTAGCACTAAAATTCTTAAAAGAAAAGTTAAAGAACTTTTAGGGAAAAATAGACAGTAAAACTGTAATTAGTGAAGGATCTCAATTTATCCCCTCTAGAATCCAGATACATCTAACCAAAAAAAAGGACCTGAATAGAATTTTAGAAAAGTTAGCTATACCAGACCTCTGGATAATGTTGAGTGGTAACAGAAAGAAGTATACCTATTTCTCAACCGTGCATAGTATCATCACAAAAAAATGTGCTTCATGCTGAGTGTGCTTCTGAGACGTAGACTAGGCTCTGCCTGGGGAAGACGCTGTCCTCTTCCCCTAGTGGCACCCCATGTTGACTGATGATAAACATCCGGAGCTCTCAGACTAGGCTGGGTAGCAGGTCCCTGGGAAATGAAGGACTTTGGTTGAGTACTCTAATACTTAATACAGATATCTTACTTCCCACATGGCTGCTTTCCTGGATTTCACCATCTCCAGAAATTCATCATTTTGCAAGACCTACTTTGAAACTCACACCTCCTCAGATCATTTCCTATCCTAGCTTCATGACTTCATTATGCCCAATGGGCAGAGGAGAATGCCTTATGCCTTTCTTTGTATCTTCATTGCTTAGCACTGTGCCTAGCACATACTAGATGTTTAATAAATGTTTACTGACTCTGATTCTTATCCCTAATCACTTTTACCAATAAAAGAGAGAAAGAACAGATTAGTCAGAAAAAAAACTAACTTAGAAAACTAACAAATCAAAAATTGCTAATTAAGCACCAAAATAAAATTACTGAAAATCAAAGAAGAGATTAATAAAATTGAAAACCAAAATTGATTAATTAATTAATGAAATTAGGTGCTGTTTAAAAACTTAAAACAAACTATTAACTTGATTTTAAGAAAAAGAAAGAAGTGGTAGTTCATATGGCTAGTTTAATGTCTTTTTCTAAGATAGGTTTATTTAAGAACTCTATTTCCTGTTTTGTTAATGAGTAATTTATATTTTTGTAAATAGTCATCCATTTAATTTACATTTTAGCTTTATTAGCATATACTTGAAGAAAATAGTTTCTAACAATATCTTTTTTTTTCTTCATTTGCTGTAAAAATTTAAACTAGCTATATGAACTACCACTGATGAAAACGTAGGACCAGATGGCTTTATAAGTGAATTCTATAAAACATTTAAAGAGCAATTAATTCTACACTACAAAAACTAGTTAAAAATTAGGAAAAATAGTGGTACAGTATCCCTTGTTTTGATTTCTGACTGAAACCTGGCTGGGACAGCTAGTCAATTGTGTCTTTAGTCAATTTGTGTCTTTAGCTTATTAACACTTGATTTACTGATCCAGACTGTCCCAGTTTTCTAGGGGTATACTCCTACCTTCCTCCATTCCTCATTAATGTAGGGGAAGAACCCCCAGATGCTTGGATTGAATGATTCAATCCAAACAAAAACTAGGTGTGAATAAGTCCTTAAAAGCTCCAAGGTGACCTGGTGGATAGTGTCCTAGAATTGGAGTTTAGGAAGATCTGAGTTTCAAATCTTGCTTTAGACGCTTACTATCTATGTGACCTTGGACAAATCACTTAACCTCTATTAGTTTTCAGTTTCTTTATCTGCAAATCATTTTGCAAATCTTAAAGTGCTACATAAATATAATGATGATGATGATGATGATTGTATTTGAGTGGATTATAGGGCTTTGACATTTGTGATTGGATCAGACATGCCTCTGGGTTTTATATAAAAATGGAAATCAATTCAGCGGTGAACTCAGTCACGAAGTGAACCAGGAAGAAGAAGGTAGAACTAGCTATTTCTCATAATTAAAATGTGTGAGAAAAATAAATAAAGGGGTGGAAAAAGCATGAACCTCACTCATCTCAGACAAAAGAGGATTTAACACAAAGTTTGGTGTAGAAATACATCAAATTCAAAAGGGAAAGAAGTAGATAGAGGGAGGGGGTTTTGTGGTGGAGAAGATATACAGAATAATAACAAGGAAAATAAATTCCTGGATCACAAAGGGGGAAGAGAATAAAGTGTAATGGTTGACTCAAAGTCTGTTTGCATAAAGAAACAAAAAGGTAAATGACTAGAATTCGAGTAGCATCTGGGTAAAAGAGGCAAACAGGCTAGGTGATTATAAATTCATATTATTTATTCCCTTGCACAGAGCCAAAACAAATTCTGTCTGATAAAAGAATGAACAGCTTTAAATGCGTTTCAGGATAATCACAAATCAGGATGTTTGTAGCCCTCAAATTTATGGTTTCCGTATGTGTTTAACTATACCATGAGAAAGGAAGTTTCCTAGCTGAATAAGTTGGAAATACAAATTGACAAGATAATTGACAATGTAGAGTCAGTTGGAAATTACTGTGGCCCCCCCCCCCCCCCATAGCATATGCACAGGTGATACCAATCTAAGAGAAGTCTCACTATTCTAGTTGGAGGCATCCTGTCACAAACAGGAAGAATGCTCCTTGTCAATCTCATCTGGAGTTCGAAGTTGCTGACAAAGGAAAGTCCATTTTTAGAGCAAAGTAAAGCAGGTTGATTAATTAGTTCAGGCTTTGGCCCCTATTGGGGTTTAAATGATTTGAAATGATTATCACCGTTGATTGGGAAATGGGTTAACAAACCCATTTATGAAGGCAATGGAATATTATTGTACCATAAGAAATGGAGAGAGTATTTCAGAATTGGTTGGATTCCAGGGGAGAGGGTTGGTTCAATGAAGCTGGAAAGATAAATCGGGGACAATTTGTATGGGGCTTATTTTTTAATATAGTCTATTTTTTTTTAAACATTCTTTTAAAAATTTTAAGTTCCAAATTTCTCTTTTGGAGAAGCCCCTCCCACATCCATTGAGAAGGCAAGCAATATGCTACCTGTTACACCTGTGAAGTCCTGCAAAACATATTTCTATATTAGTTAAATGGCAAAAAAAAAAAAACCACAAAAAAACAACCCACAAGAAAAATTAAGTGAAAAACAATATTCTTCTATCTGCACTAAGAGTTCATTAATTCTCTTTCTGTCTCTGGAGTTGGACAGCATTTTTGGAATTATCATGTAACATTTTATTGATCAGAGCTAATTTGTGAAGCTATTAGGTCTTTCACAGTTGATTATCATTACAATATTGCTGTTATTGTTTACAAAGTTCCCCTGGTTCTGCTCACTTCACTTTGCATTATTTCATATAAGTCTTCCCAGGTTTTCTGAAATAATTTCTTATCACTTCTTATAGCACAGTAGTCTACCATCACAATCATATACCACAGTTTGCTCAGCCATCCCCAACTGATGGGCATCCCCTCCATATCCAATTCTTTGCCACCATAAAAAGAATTGCTATAAATATTTTTGTACAGATAGGTCTTTTCCCTTTCTCTTTGATCTCTTTGAGAGACAGACCCAATAATGGTACTGTATGAACAGTGAATTGTTCTCTGGAACGGTTGGACTAGTTAACAACTCCACCAACAGTGCATTAATGTCCCTAATTTCCCTCATTTCCAGCATATTTCCTTTTTCTGTCATGTTAGCCAATCTAAAAGGTGTGTAGTGTTTTAATGTGCATTTCTCTAAACATTAGTGATTTAAGAGCATTTTTTCATATCACTATCAGTAGCTTGGATTTCTTCTGAAAACCACCTGTTCACATTCTTTGATCATTTGTCAGCTGGAAAATAGCTCTTATTTTTAAAAATTTGGCAGTTTCCTGTATGTTTGAGAAATGAGACTTTTATCAGAGAAACTTGATGTGAAAAATTGTTTCCCAGTTTCCTGCTTTCTAATTTTAGCTGTACTGCAGGTTTGGTTTTGTGTAGGGCTTTAAAAATTAAACAGAGGAGTTTACTCACCCCTACCCCCACCCCTACCTCCACTAAAGTTACTAAGTTGAGGTAATGAGACTTGGGAAGGAAAGTTAAGAAACTTAAGGAAAACCAAGGGAGCAAGGGAGGACACTCCCTTGACGCCATGGGGAGGAGGGGCGCGCGGAGAGATCTCAGTGGATATCGCGAGACCTAGGCTACTATGGTTCTTCCCCCGCCCCCCCCCCTTCACCTTTTTCAGGAAGCGGAAGTAGGTCCTCAACCTCTTCTCTTCTGCGGTGGCTCAGAGGGTGAGGTTTCTCTAGGGTTCCCCTGTGCAATCCGCCGCCATCCGTACTCTGTAGCTGCTGCCTTGACCGAGCAGCAAGTGGGCTAGGGCTCTGGAGACCACGAGAGTTCACTAGGCACCTGAGTGAAGTCCGGCGATGGCCACGGCAGGGGGCCAGGCCTGGGGCTATTGCTGGCCGCGGTCTTGGGACGGGGGACTGTACTGGGGAAACGGCGGAAATACTTTCGAGTTGTGTAGTTGAAATTTCTTTTCTGGGAAGGGGCGGGGGCCCGGGCCCTATTGTACAGAGTCGAGCTTAGCCCTTAACCCCGCCGCCCCCTAACGTGTTGAGCTGAGCGGGGCGGGAGGGGGGGGGCAGCGGGTGAAGAACCCCCGACCAGGAGACTGAAAACTGGAAAGAGCATAGGCGTTGCCTGGTCATTTTGCTGAAATTGGGAGTCAAAAGAAATGGCTTTTAACTTCTATTCCACCCGTGTCTCTTTTGTAACTTTTTTGCTGCCTTTTCTGTAGTCAAAATGAAGTTCAATCCCTTTGTGACTTCTGACCGAAGCAAGAACCGCAAGAGGCATTTCAATGCCCCTTCCCACATACGGAGGAAAATTATGTCTTCTCCTCTTTCTAAGGAGCTGAGACAGAAGTACAATGTCCGTTCCATGCCCATTCGAAAAGATGATGAAGTCCAGGTATGAAACTTTATGTGCTTTTAAATTTTTAAGTATACTTAGACCTGGCCCTGTACGTGATAGAGGATTGTTCTGGCAGCAGAATGAATGACAGGTTGGAAAGAGGGGGAGAATGGAGGAGGTGAATTGACCTGAAAGAATTAGTCCAAGGTTAGAATAGGCAATATAGGTGGCGCAGTGTCAGTTTTATGTATAAAATCCACCAAGCACTTCATGTTCCAGAATTACCTGTCTCACTTATTCTCTTGACAGTCTAAGTGAAAAGAACAGTTACCACCATGAATTGATATTAATTTGTGAGCCACAGGTTAAAAAAATGACAAATGAGCAACTCCTAGGTGCAGAAGAAGAGGCATTTTACCATAATGAATACTCCTGTCTCAGGCACATAGCAGTTGTATGATTCTGGGCTTAACTTCTTAGTACTTTAGGCAACTATGAGGCTCTTCAGTGGCACAAAAGCTGCCTACTTTGTTTACCTGGGCAGTCTGTGTAATGAAATCACAGCCCCACTCCCTTTCCCTGTTCAGCTGGTTGTTTCAGTGGATAAAGTGCCGGACTTGGAGTTTACAAGACCGGAGTTCAAATCTTGCTTGTGATATTTAGGGTCTATAAAGCAGCTTGCCTTGGTTTCCTTATCTGAACTGGAAATACTAGTACCTACCTTGTAGGGTTGTTGCTAGAATAAGATGAGATAATATTTGTAAAGCACTATGTAAATGCTAACTTACTATTCTACATACTGCACATTGTTGGAAATAAGTTTAGGTAAAACACAAGCCCTCACCTCAAGGAGCTTAAAATGAAATAGGAATTAAGACAGTAACACATAATTATAAAGTATACCATAAATGTACTAGAAAGCTACCAAAAAAGTATTTCGGGTCTGAAAACAGTGAAATTTTGCTGAGATAGAATTATTAGCATCTGGTAACAGATTGTATGCATGTGAAGGAGAGAGAAGATAGCCCCTAGATTATAAATATGAGAAACTCACATCAGAAGGAAGAATGGCTTTTAAAAAGGGAAAAGAAAAATGGGCTTGATTTTGAACTTGTTGAAGTTGATGTGCTGTTGGAAATGGAGGGCTCTAGCTCAGAAGAAAGGTCAAACTGGGCATTAGGTTTGGGAACATAACAGTGGTGTGCTGTTAAATTTTTAACTGGCTCTTGAAAAAAATATGCATGACAAAATTTTGAGTTTACTGTTTCAGTTTTAGCAAGTGGTGTAAATACCTATTGCAAGGGACTAAGAAGGTGTAGGCATCTACTGTATTGCTAATAACTGACATTAAGTTAGCAGTTTGCATCATATCTTGTAATATTGCATAATAAAATACACAAGCTATCTCATTTGGGCCTTTCACTAACTCTGAGATTACATAACTTGGCAGCTAGACTGGAACACCTGAGTTCTAGTCCTGTCTCAAACCCTAGCTGTATAACCCTGGGCAAGTCACTTAACCAAGCTGTATTTCAGTTACCCCATAAAATGAGAATAATACTAGCACCTACCTCCCACTTTACAGATGAGGAAGCTGAAGCTTACAATATAAACAATTTTTTCAAAAAGTTTATCAGTGAAGACAGCTATCAGAACAGTAGTTGGATGAGATAGAAGAATTGGAGGCATACTTTAGGATTGGAGTAACCTGTGTATGTTTGTATACTTTTGATGCTCCTGTAGGAGTTTGTTTTAAAGAGGATGCTGTTTACCTAAATGAATCTCCAACTTGTAGACCTTAATTCATAATAAAACCAAATAAAATTTAGGAAGGGGGCAGAGATGTGCCGTGGGGCAGATCTTATTCTCTAAAAGCTACAACCAACCAAGTTGCTTTATTTAGTTCTTTTGAAGTAACAAAGAGAACCTCATTTGGTTTTAAGAATTCAGGTCTTTCATAATTTGGAAACTTGGACACTGATACTTTGTAGGATGTTTTGTGGAAAAGAATGTCATCCTCAGAAAATAAGGATATGCAAACATCCTGTGGTTCTCCCTACCATCTTCTTAGCTGAGAACTTACAGAAAAAAATTAAGGCCATTCACCATGAACTCCCTCTTCACCTCTTTTAGTCACTGATTATCACTCAGCTGGCTTCTCCACCTTCACCTGGCTGACATGATGAAGTGACCTTACTTCTTACCAAGACCAATCCCTCTACTTGTTCAAGTGATCCCATTCCATCCCAGCTCCTCAGATTACCTCCTCTGTCATCCCCACTCTTTCACTTACCTTCAATCTCTTCTTCTCTACTGGCTCATTTCCTACTGCCTACAGATATGCTCATGTCTCCCCAATCCTGAAAACCCCCTCGCTAGATCCTTCCAGCCCTATCATCCTGCCCTTTGTAGCTAAACTGGAAAGGGCTCTCTATAGTAGGGCATCTCTGAATTCTGCCCTGTCACTCTCTGCTTAACCTCTTACAATCTGATTTCTAGCCTCATCATTCTACTGAAACTGTTCTCTCCAAAGTTACTAATGATCTCTTAGTTGCCAGTGGTCAATCCCATGGCCTCTTCTCGATCTTTATCCTTCTTGACTTCTCTGTAGCCTTTGACACTGGTCACTTTCTTTTCCTTGAAACTCTTCTCTAGGTTTTCCTCCTACCTGTTTATGTCCTTGCTGGGTTCTCTTCTAGATCATGCCTTCTGACCCGTGGTTGCCCCTTAGTGGTCTGTCCCAGGTCCTCTATACTGTTTCACTTGGTGATCTCATCAGTGCCCATGGATTTAATTCCCATCTCCATGCTGATAAGTCTCAAATCTACCTTTCTTGTCCTGATCTCTCTGCTGACATCCATTGTTGATTGCTTTGTAGACATATCTTAACCTCCCGATGTTCAAAATAGAATTCATTCTCTTTCCCTGAACCCCACCCCCATTACTGTAGTGGGCAACACCATCTTCCCTGTCCCTCTGACTTCCAGCCCAAGAGTAGTGCTGGATTCCTCCTCACTATCAGTCACCACCTCTTATCCAAGCTGTTGCCAAGGCCTGTGTTTCACTGTAGCAGCATCTTGAATACGTTCCCTTCTCTACTCTGACACTGCCACCACTCTAGTTCAGGTCCTCATTGCCTTATACTTTGATTATTATTTTTTGTTTGTTTGTTTGTTTTGCTTTTTGGGGGTAGGAGGGCAGGGCAATTGGATTTAAGTGACTTGCCCAAGGTCACATGGCTAGTAAGTGTTAAGTGTCTGCGGCTGAATTTGAACTCAGGTCCTCCTGACTCCAGGGCTGGTGTTCTATGCACTGCGCCACCTAGCCATCCCTGCCTTGATTATTGTAATAGTCTGCTGGCGAGTCTGCCTGCCTTGAGTCTCTCCCCATTCCAATCCATCCTCCATCTAGTCACTAAAGTTATTTTCCTAAAACACAGTTTTGATCATATCTCACACACACACACACACACACACACACACACACACACACACACACACACACACACACACACAGTCTTCCCTCACCCCCATCCTCCCAGTATACTCCAGTGGCTTCCTATTGCTTCCAGGAGCGAATAGAAAATATTCTGTTTGCATCCAAAACCCTTCATAATCTAGTTTCTTCTTTTCCAGTCTTATATCTTACTCCATTAACACCTGCTCTTCATTCCAGTGACATGGGCCTCCTATCACTTCCACAAACAAGACACTACCGTCCCTCAGCTCTGGGAAGATTTTTTTTAAGTCCCAATGAAAATTTTACCTAATACAGAAAACCTTTCCCAACTCCTCTTAATTCTACTGCATTCCTTGTGTTAATTATTACCTATTTATCCTGCATGTTGATTTTGTCTCCCCATTAGAATGTAAGCTCTTTGAGAGCAGGAGCTGTCTTTTGCCTCTTTTTATATCCCTAGCACTTACTAGTACAGTGCCTGGCATGTGGTAGGCATTTAAAAATGTTAATTGATTGCTATTCTTTACTTTTCCTTGATGATGTAATATCTGTGAGGCAGCTAACATGGCAAAGTAGTAGAGTACTGGATCTGAAATCAGGAAAAATTCCGTTCAAATCCAGCCTTAGGCACTCCCTAGCTTTGTGACCCTGGGCAAGTTGGTAAACCTTTGTCTGCCTCGGTTTCCTCAACTGTAAACTGGGGGTAGCAGCACTTAGCTCCCACGGTTACTGTGAAGATAAAATGAAATAATATTTGTAAAGTGCCCTTGCATCATGGTAACTATCATTATTATTAATTTATTTTCTTCCTAAGATACAAGATATCCAGTTCAAGTGATAGAATATGTATATACACGAATGCCATTTTGCCTGCAGGATAACAAAGTCAATAATGCAGTTAATTTTTTCTTTTATGTCACAATTTGCTCTTAGGTTGTTCGAGGACACTACAAAGGACAGCAAATTGGCAAGGTAGTCCAGGTTTACAGGAAGAAATATGTGATCTACATTGAGCGTGTGCAGCGGGAGAAGGCTAATGGTACAACTGTCCATGTGGGCATTCATCCCAGCAAGGTATGGAATTTCAGAGCACCTTGGTGCTTGGGGAGAGGGGGAAAATGATAATCATCATTGTGGATAGAATGCTAGGCTTTGAATTAGGAGGCGCTGGGTTCAAATTCTACCTCTTCCACTTATTAGCTCCCTGGTCACGGGAGAGCAAGTCACTTAATGTCTTTAACCTTCTGTTTCCTCATCTATAAAATGGGAATAATAACATCTACCATACCAACATCAGGGTTATTTCTGAAGTTTAATGGATAATATTTATTATAAAGTGCTTTATAAATGTATACCTCAGGATTCCAAGGAATACTTTACTACACACATTTGTTACTTTGCTTTGGTCAGACATGAGTCAGTTACGATAATTAAAACCCCTGTCCAAAAGAATGAATATGGAACATACCACTCAACCTCATGACAGAGAAGTGATGAGCTTAAAATGCAGAAAGGGACATGTATCTTCAGATGTGGCTAATGTAGGAATTTGTTTTGCCTGTTCTGTGTAGATATATATTAAGGGATTTGTATTAATTAAAAGGGTTTAGGAGATTTGATCCTGAAGTTTTAAAAAAAGAGCATCAAATCAGACAGAGGCAAAAGTGTTGTTTGTCTGTGACGGTATAAGCAGTATCTTACTCAAAAAGTGGGGCCTGCCTGTCGGTATGTTGTGTAGTGACGTGGCAGTCAGTTGGCTCCCGAGTAAGTAATAATTAAGTTTAGTTGTGTTAGCATTTATTCCTTTATCATCATCCAGCACAAATTGTATGCCTCACAGAGTAAAGATTAGGTTGATAGCAAGGGTCATCAACATATAATTTTTAACGTTAAAATTAAATGAGCAGATTCTGATTGGTAATCAGGTCATTCAGTTGGTCTGCAAATGGGAGAAAACATGGTTCACTGGATCCTAGATTTAGATCTGAAAGGGATTAGATTTTCTCCTTTTTCTCTTCCCAAGTTA
Source organism: Pseudochirops cupreus (assembly GCA_028627135.1). Classification (NCBI taxonomy): domain Eukaryota; kingdom Metazoa; phylum Chordata; class Mammalia; order Diprotodontia; family Pseudocheiridae; genus Pseudochirops; species Pseudochirops cupreus. The sequence continues at coordinate 187,380,148 of CM053584.1, read as the reverse complement.
TCCCCAATTTTGTAGTTGAGGAAACTGAGACCATAAGAATGTAGCTTGCTTAAGGCCTAACAGAACTTGAAGTCCAACCCAGATCCTCTGATTCTTAAACCCTGAGTTGTTTCCACCATAATATGCTGCTTACCATCAGAGACAATGGCCATGAAATTCTCCCAACATTGAAGTGTCTAACCAACTCTTCCTAAATAATCAAATCCTGTTATTTAGGCACAAGTAAAATAGATTTCCTCCATGACATCCCAGTGTCTTCGTAGAACAAATAGCATCATTTGGGGTCTGTATCCATTCATTTTAATACTTAACAATTTAAAGAAGTTCATAATTACTATATATTAGTTAATGCTGGCCTTGCCTTTCCAGTGGTGCAGAAAGCTCTTTAACTGAAAAGTCTTTGATGTCACTCCTATTTTTCTGACAGAAGCTATCTCAGGAAGAAGCTCATAGTGGACCTGAATGCCTTGGGAATTAATGGAAAAAATGTTGAGGGGGGAACATGAGGGACGTTGAACAAGTAGAAAACATCTACAAAGGAGTGCAACAGTCACCAGAATAACTCGTCTTTGGTTCCACAACGTGGAGTTAAAAATGTGTCGGTACTTGAGCAGAGATAGCATTTCATAAAATACAAAACTCCCACAACATCCTTGTTTTAGACTTTGCTGTCGTTTGCCCAATAACCATTTTGTCCTTGGTACATGCTTTTTTAAGGAAGATCAGAGACCTGAAGAAAGAACTGTGGGGAAGCTGGACTTTTTAGGGGTTTGGGGAGACATCTGATAGCTGAAACAAAGCAAAGAATCAGGGATTCAGATGGGTTAAATGTCTAGTTTTAGAGGTTGTTTTGATGTTTCAGGTTCAAATTAGGTCAACTACTTTGAGGTTTTTGGTGACTTGATCCTTGTGCTGAGGTGTAACATATGTGAACAACATATGTAAAAGAAAAAAAGATTACTAGAACCTTGCCATGAAACCATTTGTATCAACTCACTCATTTCTTCTGGAGGGAACACACAGGTTCTCTTCCTTGTTATTAAAGTTAATCATTATCATAAATATTATTAATTATTGAACATCATGTCTACTAACAGTCAGTAGACTCACAGTGATACTAATTATTCTGTCACCGTCATCCTGAGATTTCCTGATTCCAGCATTAGCTCCTCTTTTGCTTTTTCCTTCTGCCAACACACTCTTAGGTCCACATTATATTTATTATTGAATTTTGTTCCTAATTCTGTTCAGAAGTTTGGAGGGCAGTTAGGAATCTAGGTACATATAAAATAATTTAATTTAATTCTGTCTTTGAGAGCAGGAGCTGTCTTTTGCCTCTTTTTATATCCCTAGCACTTACTAGTACAGTGCCTGGCATGTGGTAGGCATTTAAAAATGTTAATTGATTTAAAATACAGTTCATCAAAACTTCACATGTAGTGGCACCAACCTAGGCCTGAATTGGGTAAGGCTCAAACTTCTATCTTTCCCAGTGTGGGAATCTTCAGTTTTAGATAGTGTTTTACACGTTTTTTATTTTGGAGTCAGATCTTGGAATCTAAGCTATAGTATTTAGTAATTTTGTGGCCCATCACCAAAGCACTGTCTCTGAGCCTTGAGTCATAGGGTCATTGTAAGGCAAGTGTTTTGTAAACGTTATTATGTAAATGAGAGCTGTGACTGTTAACACCCAGTGAAATATGAAGAGCATGCAAGGGCCTCAGAGCCTTGCCCCACACAGATTTAAAAAGAAAAAAGATTGTTATTGGTATCTTTGGTGTGTAGATTATCTAGATTTTCTTCAAAATCTCTCCTGCTTTATCCTCTCAGAGTATCATCCCTTATGAAAGAATTTACATTTTCAAAAAAGAGGAGGGGAAATTTCATCAAAATCAGTCAGCATATCAAAAAATCCTGACACTAGTTGCACGTCCTAGACTCCCACGCCTCTGACGAAAGGCTTCTCATGGCTTCTGTCCTTTTACAAGTTTCCATTGTTTTATGGAGGTGTTTCTCTGCATTTACATTGTTGCAGTCATCTTGTGTGTTGCTTTCTTGGCTGCTTCCGTCTTCCACTTTGTCTTTCCTTGTTGCTCTGTATTCATGTATGTTTATTTTTGTTTGTAGCACAGTAATATTCCATTACAATCTTGTACCACAGTTTGTTTAGCCACTCTTAATGTCTGTGGACGTCCACTTTATTTACAATTCTTTTCTAACACAAAAGATGCCGTCGTACATATTTTTATATTCTTTTTATTAATGACCTCCTTGGGGTATATGCCAGCAGTAGAGTCTGAGTCAGTGTGGACATTTCAGTGAGCATAATTCTAAACTACTTTCCAGAGTTACACCAGTTCACAGTTCACTGCTCTTAAGAACAGTGAGTTAAAGCCTGTCTTTACCTATCCTCCCCTTCCTCCAATGTTATTCCTTTTATAGTCTTGGCCAATTTGCTGGGTTTTAAGGGAGACCTCGGGATAGTTTTAATTTGCATTCATTTTATTATTAGTGATTTGAAAAAGTCTTTTGTGTGGTTCTTAACAGTTTGCTGCCCTTCCTTTGAGAACTATTTGTTCATATCTCTTTACCTTTTCTGTTAGGATACACAGCATGTTTTATTATTTTTAACTATAATAACTATTTTTGCATCATTATTTCATTTTTATCCTTACCACTCCCTTGTAATCATTTCAGTGGATTCAAGATGTAAATTCTCCTTCCATTTCAGTTGATGGCTTCCTATCTCTGCACTTTCTATTCCTTTCTCACGGTTATCCATAGCCCCCCATAAATCCTTCACCAAGATTTATGTTTACTTCCATTCCACTAAATATACTACAGGCTTTCCTCTTAATTACTGTTGCCAGAATTTTATACAAGAGGAAAACAGTAAGTGTCCTTTGAGATGCTGCAGACTAGCCAGTTTTTGGAAAGTGTTCCTCAACATGCCTATATATAACCCTAGCCCAATATATATTTCTACAGTGCTAATGAGACCATGTCACCCTGCCAAGTCTACAAACTTATACTCTGCAGCATTTTTATTTGTAAACTAACCACTGTAAAGATAGTCATATGTGCCTGGTATCTTAAATGTTATCAGATTGAGTAGTCTATTGATAATATAACTTGTTAGTTGTAAGGTTAGTTTAATTGCAGTTGCTATGTCAAATGATGGTTGCTCCCCTAGGAACAGTGGGATTATATCTTAGGATTTTTTCCCCTCTGCCTTCTCTCACTTTAATTGGTTTTTAATTTATTTTTATAATAAGCATTACCTTTAGACATAGATATTAATGGCAAGGTATAAGTAGTTTTTTTCATGATCTAGTCACATGTATATTTATATACATTTTCATATAATTGTTGTGATTGTGTATACAGTACTCCCCATTCTGCTTCTCTTCCACTTCATATTATTTCATATAAATCTATTCATTTAACACATAGTTTTACTTGAAAGTTCTAAAGACCTACAATATTGTCATGGAATAGTGACAGTATTTTAAGTGAAAATTTTACTTGACAGTATTCTCAATACTGGGTACCAGACTCTTTCCAGAAATGTTGTAAATAAAATTACATCAGTAAATTTGTGAAAGTTCTTTATGTGGATTCATCAGAAACTATTTAAATGATTACCTGTCAACAGTACAATGACTTTTCTTTTGGGTTGATTTTTTTTTTCCAAATTAAGAATTTTTGGGGGACTAGAATAAACAGGAATTTCTCATTCAGACCACAAATAAACGGAGGAAGGTGATATAGCTTAACTATATATAACCCAAACTTGAGTTCCTAATGATGACCTGAAAAGGATTTTTTTCTTTGTTTTAACCCATACACATTTTTAAGGGGAATATCTAAGTACCTAAGACCACAATTTAAGCCCTCTCAAATCAAACCAACATTGAGGGAAGCAAAAATAACTCTTCAGGTACTCATGCTTTAACTATTGGAACGAGCCCAGTTCCAAAGAGAGTAAACTATCCGCATTGGTAATGTTGGCACTGGCTGAAAGCATAGACAGGAAGTGTAAGCAAATGGAAAAATGAAACTTGCATACAAAGACGAACCTAAAATGTACAGAGAAAACCCTCTTTAATATTTACCAATCTTTCAAGGACCTTCTTATATCATACCTTTTCGACATCCCCTTTTCTAATCATTCCAGCCCTCACTGGTCCACCTGGTTTGAGTCTTTTAACATGGTCTGTACCCTTCAATTTGTCTTGTATTGTTTTATTTCCATACTTTATCTCCATAATTAATCTTGAGGGCAGTGTACATGGCTCATACTTTTATGTTCTTCATTGCGTTTTGCTTTCATTTTATAGATGAAGATAAAGTAGCAGCACTGGAATTTGAACCCAGTTCCTCTCAGAACAAATCATACAGTGTTTTCTGTTTTTTGTTTTTTCCTACTAATCTTTCTGTGATTGTAAGGCACAATATTTACTTCTGGGTTTTGGAAACCAAATTAATTCTTGTATTCTTGGGACACCAGATGTGTGTTAGTATAATTTTGTTCTGTTTTTCAGTTTAAAGTATATTGTGTTTTCTCCTTTTTGCAGGTGGTTATCACAAGGCTAAAGCTGGACAAAGATCGCAAAAAGATCCTTGAGCGAAAAGCCAAATCTCGCCAAGTAGGAAAGGAAAAGGGAAAATATAAGGAAGAAACTATTGAGAAAATGCAAGAGTAGAAATTACATGGCTATAATTAAATTTCTAGAATGAACAAACCTTAGTGTTTGTGTGCTGCTTCAAAATACTCATCTTTGGCTTGTTTTCTTTTCCTTTGCCTTACATCTCTTAATTCCTTTTGTAAACTTGTTTAATTTGCCAGTACCAAAAATTGGAATTTTCTTGAGGGGTTCAGTTGGAGACCCCATTTGAAGACAAGGACAGAGCAAAGGTTAGCCGCATCCCAATAAGAACTTGTGTATAAATATCCCAGAGTGCACATAAACATTCTACAACCCAACAGGAGGGTAATTCAGAGTGAATTATTATTTTGGTGGGATGTTTTTACCTGTGAAGGATTTTGGGAGGGGGTTCAGGGTAGAACCCAAGGAGGGGAATTAGCAGTTGGTAAGTAGCTTCTCTCTTTGTTACCTAGGAAGATTATGAGAAGGAAGTCTTATTTTAGAAGTCATATACTTGAGTACAGTTATATTCCCAGTCCTAAAAGGACACTGTCCCACACTGTCCTTCCTCTGGTCTTTTCCCCATTTTTGCTACCTCCAAAACCCTTCTTAATAATATTGTATGACCCATAGGGAACTAATACCTCCTTTCAGTGTTTTCTTCTGAAAGCTGAACTAGATGTTTTCTTTAAATATGTACCTTCAAGCTCTAAATCCTCTGAACTATGTTTTCATTCAGTGAGTTTAAAAGTATCTGGTTTCCTTCTGTTATCCCTAAAGAATATTTGATTCCCGCTGGAGGTGGGCCATGAAGTACTTATGATGTGAATACTGCTTTAAGCACCGTTCCCATGTACTAAAAATGCCATTGCAGTAGAGTTCTCCCTAATAATATGACCCATCTGTTTTGAGCAAGATTGAATTCAGAATAGAGCTGCAAAAAATTTGAATGTCAAATACAACCTCAACTTTAAGATGAATTGGGCATAGAAAATAAATTACTCATGTGTGATCACATAGAAATAGGCCTCCTGGGCCTTGTCACTATACCATGATTCAATACAGATTAAGAATTTGCACAATATTCCTTTACTGTGACTTAACAGGAAAGTAGGCTAGATTAAAGGTTGCTTCCCCAATACTTGTAAGATCCCTGCTGAGACAAACAGGTTTGTAGACTGGCCATCTTAGAAAAGCAATGTCAGAATTGAAAGGAATTCTAATGCAATTGCAGGCATTTGATGATGGACTGAGAGAGAACCATAATGCCAAAGATCACAGAGCTAAGTAATAGCTGGTATTCAATTCCTGAGTACAACATGCTTCCCACTAGAAACAATTTTTCCCCAAATTTCCCATCCAGAAATTTGGGTACCCTTTGGGAGTTCCTTAAATCAAATTTTGCAACGTGAAAGGATGTTAGCTTAGTATAAAAAGTGCTGTAACTAGCGGCCTAAGATCTGAATTTGAATTCTGCCTCTGCCATTATATTAATGGTGATCTTTCTAACTTCTCTAGGCTTCAGTTTCCACATCTGCAAAATGAAGGGTTTGGATTAGACCCTTAAGGAACTTTCTAGATACATGAGGACATTGTCAAATGTGTTCATCCTACCCCCGCTGCCGTACTACTTAATGGAGGATTCTTAATTTTTTGTGTGTCAGAATGTTTTTAAATGTAAAAAACAAAATTTTTTTAAGTTTTATGATTCCACATGAAGAAATATTAAGGGAAAGTAGCCATCTTCTACAACCTATACACCCCCTTCCAAATTTATGCAGAATGTATCATTTTAATTTAGTTAAGGAAAGGGAATGAGTATTGATTCTCACATAGTTCTCTGAGGTAGGTGCTCTTATCCCCATGAGGAAACAGGTGGTTAAGTGGCATGCCCAGGGTCACACCTTGATGGTGGACATCAACTGAGGTCATTCTGACTCCAAGCCCAGTATTATAAACACTAACACTGCATCACCTAGTAGTACATACCAAGTTATATATCAAGCACTGCTGATTGGTGATGTAAAGAAAGGTAAAAATTAGTGGCTTATACATATATATATATATATTAGTGGCATATATATATACACATACATACACACATGCCACCACCCACAAATGTACCACCTCCATGTTCAAGAATTCTGCAATTTCTTTATCTTGACTATTGGCTTGACTATATTCATCTCTCCCTCTGCCTTCTCTTTCACGCTGATTTCCATTCCCTTGATCCTCTATATTGATCCCTTGGTAAACCAATTCAACTCTATACTGTCTTCCTCTCTTGGATACCTAGCCTCCTTATCACAAATTATGACCCCCAAATCTCAGCCTTGGATCACCCCCATTTGTTACCTTTGTACATGGACTTGTGCTACTGAACAAAGATGGAGACAATCACAACCTTTCTGACTGGGTCCACTACAAATTTATGTTACATCACCTGAACTGAGCCCTTACTGCTACCAGACAATCCCTACTATACCTCCCTCATCAATTCACTATCGTCTCCACAGCAGCTCTAACAAAACTCTTCATCCCTAATCAAACCTCCCCTGACTCCCCCTACCCCAACTCTCAACTGAGAACCTTGTCTAATATTTTACAGGAAAAAAAAATTGAGGTTGAGTTTGAGACATCTAGGGAACATCCAATTCAAAGTTTTTGACAAGCAATTGGAGATCCAGGATTGGAATTAGAAGAGAGATGAGAACTAGATTGTATATGCATCTGAGAATAATCTGCCCAGATATGATAACTGAAGCAGATGGAATCAAGTAAATAGAGAGTATAGAGAGAAAATAGAAGGTATACTCAGGACAGAGCCTTGGGGCACACCTTTGGGCTAATGGATGTGACAAAGGGTAAATACACAGCAAAGGAATAGAGCAGTGGTCAGGCAAGTAGGAAGAGAACCAAGAGAGAGCAATGCCATGAAACCTAGAGAAAAGAGTATCAAGAAAAGGATGATCAAGAGTGTCAAATGCTACAGTGCTCAAGGATGAGGATTAAGAAAAAGATATTCAATTTGGCAGTTAAGAAATCATTGACCACAGGAATATTATAGTCAAATTCCAAAATCCCCAGTACAATAATAAAATACTATGAGCAGCAACAATAAATTTAAATATGGGGGTGCCACAATTAGAATCACACAAGACCTAGCAGTGGCAACACTAAAAGATCACAGGTCTTGGAACATTATTTAGTGAAGAGCAAAAAAACCTGGGGTTCTGACTGAAAATATCATACCCAGCAAAGTTAAGCATAATCATCTAATGGGGTAGGAGGGCTGTTACTTTTAGAAACCTACTTTCATCTGGAATGGGTTATAGAGGGAACAATGCATCTATATCTAGAAGAGTATAAAAGTCTTCTCAATTCAGAAAGAAAACACTAAGGGGATAGGAAGGGAGAATAGGATAAGGGAGGGATCTCTAGAGGGGGAGGGGGATGGAATAGATTAAAGTGGGATATAGAAGGGTGTTTTGATTAATGGGAATGGGAGGATAAAGAAGGGATCCCTGGAGGGGAGAGTAGGTTACCATAGGAGGACAAGGTAGCAGGTAGAAGTAGAGGAGTCAGGAGGCATAGGAAATAAGAGAAACAGAAAAACAAAGATCAGGAGTAGAATTTGTTAGGGAAAGTATATGTCTATGTATGTATGTATGTATGTATGTGTATGCATGTACATATATGTATATAAAATAAACACGTGTGTGTGTTTCTTCATGCTTAATTGTAGCCTTCTTGGGGTGGGTGGGATGGGGAAAAAAGTAAAATGTGTGCAGCAGAGAACAAGAAAACTTGGAGGAAAGAAAAGATGGATATCTCTCAACATAATGGATTTCCTGAAATGGAAATTCATTGCTACATATTTTGAATCCTCTCATGTTCTGCTGTGTACATAACATGCTTTTTCTTCCTTTTCTTATTTTGTACTGAAGTTTCAACATTTCAGTTTATAATATTTCTTTTTCTTTCCTCTTTTGTGTATTTAAGTTTTAGTATTTAAGCCTAAAATAAATAAATAGATAGATAAATAAAGAAATGTAACTATATTGCCCCCTCCCCCCAAAAAAGATATAAATCATTGGTAGCTTTGGAGACAGTAGTTCAGAAGACGTTAGAAGCCAGACTGTAGGGGCTGAGAATAGAATAAATGGAGTAGCCTGTGAAAAGAAGCCAAAGAGGCAGTAGAATAAAGGGGAAAGGGATTCAAGAGTCGAGTATAGAACTGAGTTGCTTCACTCAGGGGTCAAGACTGGGAAGGAAGGAGAGTGGGTGTTTTTGCAAGGGTCTTCCACAGAAAGGGTAGGAGGAGGGGCCTAAGCATCTTTTCCCCATCTGAAAGTGATGTCTCCTTTTAAAAAAATTTTGACTCTTCTCTTTCCATTCTACCTTGTATCATCATTTTTTTGGTATGTGTGCATATCACATCCCCTTTATTGGAGTGTAAACTTCTCAAGGACAAGGATAATGTCATCTTTCAATTTTGAATTCCCAACATCTTACACACAGTAGACCCTCAAAAGCATGTTTTGAAGGATGTTGGATCTGGGGAAGAGATTTTGAAGAGGCCAACACGGTACATGGCATGGAGTAGCAGGTTACCCTTTCATCCCTGCTTAGTAGAATGGGTAGAATTTTTTTTTAGCTCAGTTACTATCATGAATAATCACTAAATTTACAAAATTGTTTACTTTTATTCCCCTTAAATTTCCTTTGCTATTCCGATGTCTGTTGGGCCCTCTGGAACATTTGGTTGAGACAGCACCCATGTCTGTCTTTGGCTAGAGTAGATCAGCGGCTGAAGCATATGGTGAATAGAGAAAGAGGAGGAGAAAAAAACCCACAGGACTGGAGAAAGAAAGAAATTAGGTATTCCTCTCCATCCACCAATATGGATTGGACTACTTTTCCCTTAAATGAGACAAAGGTGTCACTGGACCTTTTTGGCCCCTGTGCCTTGCTTAGCAGCTTCTTACGGGCCCCTGGCAATATTGATATGGCTTCTTAGTTATCTGAAGTCGCACTCACATGAAGTTTTGGTCTCTCAGACTTAGTAGATGTCCCCAGACTAATAAATCATCATAACCTCCTCTTCTGATCAATTCCATTGCCCTTAAGTGACCATGAAACCATATCAATACAGCCATAGGCTACCAGAAAGCTGGGTTAGAGACACAGGTATCAATCAGGACAGGTCAATCAGGTTTGTTGCCTTACAAGGAAAACTAGCCTGGGGAGCCAAGATAGTGGAATAACAAACAAGTTCCCATCTATAAAACTCTTCTAAACAGATCTAAAAAATACATGAGTGAATACTGATGGAGAAATCTAGAAAAAAAAAATTACAATGAGTGTATGAGTCCTTTGTCCAGCTCTGGTCAGCATAGGGAAATAGAAAGGCCTGAGAATACTGGGAGTTGACTCAGGTCAGGAACTTCATGCAAAGTAGGCATCTCAGTGTTCTTAAAGAGGCTGTGCAGCAGAATAAGAGAAGGTCCTAGACCCATGCTAGGGCACCACCAGACCCATATGGAAGCACTGCAGGGAATAGCGGCCAAATGGCAGCTTTTATACCCACTACCCAGTGCTGGGTAATAGGTCCTGGGTGGACTGAAAGAGGACCTGAACTATGGGGGGTGTTTCTAAGTGTACCAAGAAAGGAGGAAGTTCAGAAGCAAATAGAAGCAGTATGGCTGAGACCCCCAGAATCAGAACAAGTTCTCAGTTCTAGCATCTGGCCCACCCTGCAGAGGAAAAACCAGGACAGGTATCCCAGACCAAAGGGAAGCCTACAATTCTGTCTCTCTGAACCATGAGAATTCCCTAGCTGATTAATAAGGACTGAATCCAGTTTTGATTATATTGAAAGTCTGGTCAGAAACTTGTAGAGCTCAGATAAGAGGGGCAAGGGGAAATAATCAGACTTTGCTCTGAATTAGACAACTTTAGGAGCCCTGAAAGCTTGCAGGTCCCTAACCCATTCTTGAGGGGGCAGAGCCAAGAAGGCAGAATGTAAGCAGGCACTTTTCTGAGCTCCTCCATGAATTCCATCACTAACCTCTAAAAAAATGAATCTGAATGGATTTTAGAGTGATGGAATCCTTTGGGAGACAAAGTGTGGCAGCTTCCCAGTCCAGGAGAGCACCCACATAGGACTGGGCAAGGGGAGCGTGGAGCACACATGGGCTGCATCAGCTCAGACCTTAGAGCAGGGCCAGTGGCAGCAGATTTTCCTGGGGCTATCAGCCCACAGCCTAGCTGTTTAAAAATCACCTACCTGAACTTCCAGGAGCCAAGATGGCAGAGTAAACCCTAGCTGCTCTAATCCCCCTCCCTGACCCTGAAAACCCAGAGATTAATGCTCCGTCCAATGTAAAATCCTGAAACAGTAGAAGCAACTACAGGATTGAGAGTCCTAGAGGAAGGGTGTGACTGAAGCTGTGCTGAGCCTGAAGTGAAGGGCAGGAGGCATCAGAACAAGCCCCACCTCAGCTGACCAGCAGGAGCTCCTGAAGCCCAGGGGAGTGGAGCCACCAAGCACTAACACCAGAAGACTGGATGTGCCTTAGAACAATCAAGGAAATCTACAGACACCAGAGCTGCAGGCCACCAGCTGCTGAGCCTGCCTCAGCTCTAGCCCAGGAGCACAGAGGTGGAAACCTGAAATGGTCAGACTACTCTCCCCCACGAGTTATTCTGTGAGCCTCAGGGTAACCCAGGGAAACACTGCTAGTCCTGACCTGGGCCTCAGTCTAGACACCCAGAGGCTACAGCACACAAAGTCAACAACCAGGCCCTTAGGTCCCAGCCTGAGAAGAGTGAGTCAGAGCCCTCTGTATCCCAGAAGCAGAAATTGACTCTAAAAGTCAAGAAATAGGCAATCAATATGAGCCAGAACCAACCAAAGACAATTGAATATTATTGTGAATGAGAAGAATCACTTTTCAGGAGACATCATTGACTGACTCTACATCCACACCTGTGACTGCAGAAGGAAATATTAGCTGGTCTCGAGCCCCAAAATCATTATTGGAATAGCTCAAGAAAGATTTTAAAAACCAAACTAGAGAGGTAGAAGATAAATTGACCAATTCTTTTAAAATTACATTGGCCAGAATGGAAAAAAATCTCACTGAAGAAAACAAATCCTTAAAAAGTAAAATTTGTGAACTGGGATGGGGGGCAAAGAGGGGTTCAAAATCTAACTGGAGAAAATACCACCCTAAAAAAGGAGCTTCCAAAACTAACCAAGGGAGGGGGTGGAGTCAAGATGGTTGCACAGAAGTAGGAAAACTCTGTGTACTCCACCCATAACCTCCTCAAATACCTATAAAATATGACTCTAAACAAATTTTAGAGGTACAGAACCCACAAAGTGACAGAGAGAAACAAATCTCTCTCTGAAAGCAGCCTGGCAGGGGGACAGGAAGGGTCCATCACGGTGTGCTGGGAGCAGAGCCCAGCCCCATGTGGGCCCGCAGTTTGAGCCCCAGGACCACCCTGACCAGCAGCAGCTGGAGGGACTTTGAGAGAGTAGATCACCAGCAGCTGTGGCAGTGTCCAGAATTATCAATCCATAAATGCCAAAGAAAAAAATGAGAGGTCAGTGGAACTCTGCTGGATCTGAGGGGGAAGGAGGTGTGGCCTGGCCTCTGCTCCTGGAGTAAGGAGCGGTGGAAGTGGCAGCTCTGCAGCCACCTCCACATGGCTGCTTCAGAGTCCTGGCCTGCAGTTCATAGGGAGGCCAAGCAAACATTCAGAGGCTAAGCACTTTTGCCTTAACCTCCCTTGATCTGTATCATGGTCTTGAGTGGTAGTCCTGAGGTATGTGACCATTGAGCCAGAGTTTGTGGGGGCTACAGAGATGGCATCCTAATAGCTGGGGCAGCTGGGAAAACCCCAGCGATTTGGGACAAAGGTTTCCCCTCTGGAAGCAGAGTTTTACTGTGGCAAAGAGCTCAAAAGTCAAGTAATTGACTGGCAACATGAGCAAGCAAAGGAAGCAGAGCAAGCACAGCCATCCAACTTTAAATTCCTTTTTTGGGGACAAAAAGGATCAAAGCATGGAATGGGAGGAAGACAACAGAGTCAGAACTCCTGCACCAAAAGCTTCCAAGAAAAATATGAATTGGATATAGGTCATGAAGGAGCTCAAGAAGGATTCTGAAAATCAAGTAAGAGAAGTGGAGGAAAAATTGGGAAGAGAAATGAGAATGATCATGAAAAGAGAATCAACAACCTGAATGAAGAAAATAACACCTTAAAAAATAGATTAACTCAAATGGCAAAAGAGGCCCAAAAAGCCAATGAGGAGAAGAATGACTTCAAAAGTCAAATATGCCAGATGGAAAAAGAAATTCAAAAACTCACTGAGGAGAATAATTCCTTCAGAATTGGATTGGAGCAAATGGAAGCTAATGACTTTATGAGAAATCAAGATAGTATTAAACAGATCCAAACAAATGAAAAAATAGAAGGCAATGTGAAATATCTCATTGGAAAAACCACTGACCTAGAAAATAGATCCAGGAGAGATAATTTTAA
>CM053584.1:187345478-187366443 GCA_028627135.1 Pseudochirops cupreus | reverse complement strand
TTCCACTCTGGAGGCCTTTTGGCCGGACGCTTTTCTCCCCCGATTGCAAGTCCCACTGACCTAGTTCTGAATGCTGCTCGCAGCTGCTGCTAAACCGCTCACCAGAAAGGCTCCTCTGCTCCTCCCGTCCAGCTGCCCCCGGGGCACAGCCGCGGCTTCAGGTCAGGCTGGTTTCAGTTCACAATGCTGATATGGTTCCTCGTAGCCAAGCTGACTTTAGTGGGAAGTATCTTTGTGTGCGTTTTGGAGTTCTAGGATTGGTTTAGAGTCCTATTTTATGGGTATTTTGGGGTGGCTATGTGAGAGCTGCAGTATGTTGCTGCTGCTACGCCACCATCTTGGCTCCACCCCCCCAATTCTAATTTTTAAGGAATTATTTTCTTTGGTTAGCTTTTGTACCTCCTTTTCCATTTGGTCAATTCTACTTTTTAAAAGAGTTTTTTTCTTCAGTGAATTTTTGTACACTTTTTTTCCATTTTCTGTGCTTTTGTGGACTCTTTTTTTCATATTTTTCTTGGAAGCTTTTGATGTAGGAGTTCTGACTTCGCTGTCTTCCTCCCGCTCCATGCCTTGATCCTTTTTGTCCCCAAAAAAGGATTCTATTGTCTGTTTGTTCTTCTTGTGTTTGCTCATATTGGCAGCCAATTACTAGACTTTTGAGCTCTTTGCCACGGTAGAACTCTGCTTCCAGAATGGATAGAGTCATGTCCCAAATTGCTGGGGTTTTTGCAACTGCCAGAGTTATTAGATGGGCACTCTCTCTACAGCCCCCCCACACTTTGGCTCACTTGTCACACACCCCAGGACCACCAAGGTCACTTGTCACACCACCCAAGACCATGATCCGGATCCAAGCAGGTCAAAGCAAGAGTGATTAACCTCCAAATGGTCGCTTGGTCCCCCTACAATCTGCAGGCCAGAAGCTTTGAAGCAGCCACGTGGCGCAGCTGCCACACCTCTACTGCTTCTCACTCCAGGGGTAGCAGCCAGACCGCACTCCCCCATTCCAAAAATGTTCTACACTAACCTTTCACTTTGTCTTTGACATTTGTGGATTGAGAAGTCTGGAAACCACTATAGCTGCTGGTGATTTACTCTCCTGAGGTCTGCTCCAGCCACAGTTGGTTGGGGCCACCAAAACCACGGCTCAGGTGAGACTGCTCTTGGCTCCCAGTGCAATGTAATAGACCCTTCCTGCCGGCCTGCCAGGCTTCCTTCAGCAGGAGATTTGTTTCTCTCTGTCACTTTGTCAGTTCTGTAGCTCTAAAGTTTGTTTAGAGTCATTTCTTACATGTATTGCAGGAGGTGGAAGCCAGAGCCTTGCAGAAGTCCTGTTTCTAGTCTGCCATCTTGGCTCTGCCCCCTTCCTTTTTTTTTTTCAACCCTATGCCTAGCTCTCTATTCTTTTTACCCCCACAAGATTGCGTAACAAACAAAACCTTTGTAACAAATATGTGGAGTCAAGTCAAACAAATTCCCACATTGAGTGGGTCTGAAAATGTATGTCTCATTTTTCAACTTGAGTCCATCATCTCTCTATTAGAAGGTAGACAGCACATTTCATCATCAGAATATAAGGCTGTATGGTTTAACTTTTTTTTCCCCTTTTGTCCATTTTTGTGTTTTGAACATAATAAAAAAAGGGCATTTTCACACACACAGAGTATGGCTCATGAGAAAAGATGTATATGAGATTATGAATTTCTATTTCATACTGTTTGCTTTTTTCAAAAAAATAAATTCTATAATGTTACTTTCAAAACTGTCCTCCTTCTTGTGTTCCTTCTAAAGTTCCTTCTGTTCTCCTATATGAATTTTTAAAAATGTTTAAATAAACCTCTTTTTTGACATCACTATTTCTAACTCTCATCTTACCTCCAATTAAAAACTGAAAAAAAAAAACTCTTGTAACATAAGCATTGTTAAACAAAATGAATCCAGTGGCCATGTCTAAAAATATGTGTCTCTTTTATATGCCTTAAATTCACCACCTCTGTCAAGAGGTGAATAACATGCTCCATCAGAGGTCCTCCTCTGATCAGTGGTCATAGCACTGATCAGAGTTCTTAAGTGTTTCAAAGTTAATTATTTGTCTTTATTATGTTGTTCATGTATAAACTATTCTCCTGCTACTGCTCACTTTACTCTGCATATTATTCAGATACACCTTTCTAGATTTCTCTGCAACTGTCCTTTATTCTTCCATCTTATGATGCATTAATATTCCATTACATTTATTCACCAGAATTTGTTCAGCCATTTCCCAACTGATGGGTAATCCCTTAGTTTCCAGTTCTTTTTATAATACAGACAATGTTATAAATATTTTTGTATGATCTTTTGGGGTATAGGCATAAAAGTGGTATTACTGGATCAAGGGATACGCATAATTTGGTGACTTTTGGAGCTTTACTTCCAATTCACAACTCAACCAACTGGATATTAGTTTATCTGTCCTCCCAAATCCCTACTAACAAATGTTTTCATTTTTGTTACTTTGCCAACCTGAAAAGTATAAAGTAGAAACTTTTACTTGCTTCATCTGAATTTCCCTAACTGTAAGTGATTTGGAACATTTTCCCCATGCTTGTTGCAGAGAGATTGTTAAGAAAAGCAGTTTTAAGTTGGCAGTTGAAAGTGAACAGAACTCCTGATGTGTAACCTTCTCATAGGGATACAGATCATCAACACCTCTGTAACTAAATAGTCCTACAAAGTACCTTGGCATGGTATGGCAGAGTAGATAGTGTTCTGGTCTTGGAGTAAGGAAGACCTAGAGTCAAGTCTTGCCTCTGACACAAACTGAATATGTGACCTAGGACAAGTCACTTAACTTTTCATCCCTCTGAGACTTAGATCATATAAATGGGGAACTACCCGTACAATATCATATACAAAGGTAAAAATCTTATAATCCATTTATTACCAGCATGAGTTCATGTTTTGAGACTTATCTGCCATCAAAATCAATCAAGGATAAATTCCCTAAGGTTAAGGGAGAGGGGTAGGTGGTTTTCCAAAAAAGTTGACGGGATAAGATATTATTTGTATCTTCAGGTGATTTTTCTTAATCAGCTAGAGATTCAGTCTACACTTTTAAAAATTTCTATTTTGTTTTATTTTTTAAATTTATCAAGCATCAATTTTTCTCTCCTTGACTCTCCTTAACCCCCATTAGTTTAGATTTTTATAGAATTTAAAAATTTACAAAGTACTTTCTTCAATATTTCTGTTGGATATTATTGTCCTCATTTAAAGATAAGAAACTGAGGTTCAGAGATTTTAAATGTCTTGTTCATGGTCACATAGTTGGGATTTAAAGCCAGATTTTTTGTTTCAAAATCCAAGACTCTTTCCCAGATACCATGATAAACTCTTATATGAACAGATCTACTTTCAGTTTCTATGGAAGAAGGATGTGTGAGAAGACAGGACATGAACAGCTTTAGTTAGAATTTATATAGCACTTTAAGGTTTGCAAAGTTCTTCAGAAATATTATCTCATTTTTATCTTCACAACAACTTTGGGAGGTAGGTGCAATTCTTATCATAGTTTTACAGATGAGTAAACTTAGAGGACAGAGTGGTTAAGTGACTTGCCTATGGTCACAGTGCCTGGATTTGAACTCTGGTTTTCCTGCCTCCAGGTCTCACGTCCTATCCCACTGGGCTGCCTAAAATAAGGCCCTTTTGTCCTTCACTATCTCCTGAAGTCTATCCAAGCTCATGTCCATTGTTTCCATGACTTCCAACTCATCCCCTTTGGTCCCCTTTTCCTTTTGCCTCTGATCTTTCCCCAAATTAGGGTTTGTTTTTTTTCCAATAAGTCCCATCTTTCCATTATGTGGTCAAAGTATTTAAGCTTCAGCTTCAATATTTGACCTTCCAGTGAATAGCCTGAATTAATTTCTTGAAGTACTAATTGATTTCATCTCCTTGCTCTCCAAAGGACTCACAAAAGTCTTCTCCAGCACCACAGTTCAAAAGCATTGATTCTGTCTGGTTCTCGCAGTCATACATTACTATTAGAAAAACCACAGCTTTGACTACATGGACCTTTGTTGGCAAGGTGAAGTCTCTGCTTTTTAGCATGCTGTCCAGATTTGCCATAGCTTTCCTTCCAAGGAGCAAATGTTGTTTAATTTCATAGCTGCAGCCACTATCTGCAGTGATATTTGAGCCTAAAAATTAAGGAACAATTGGAGGGTAAATTAATAGAATAAATTGGAGGTTGGAACAAATAAATCAAAACACCTAGGAGGCTGAAGTCATGGTGAAGGTGTGTCTGTAGAGCTGTCTTTGAGACTAAGGAAAGGAAGCTGAATAGGATTGTCTTAAGAGGAGATAACTGACCACAAGGATTTTAGCCAAATGATTAGGGTTGAAGTATAAATATCCACAAGTAGTTTAAGAAAACTAGACTGAGTATCTCAACCAGAATTCCTCAATAGGGAAATTCTTTAATGATTTGCATTCAGTATAAGACTTTTGTCTTTCTTTTTTTTTTTAAGTTAATTTATTTATTTTTAGTTTTCAGAATTCACTTCCATAAGTTTTCAGTTTTCTCCCTCTCCTATCCTTCCTCCCTCCCCTAGAGGGCATGCACATACATTCCCATTAAACATACTTTCACATTAGTCATGTTGTATAGAAGAACCAAAACAAATAGGAGGAACCATGAGAAAGAAAAAAAGCAAAACCAAACAAAAAAGGAAAATAATCTGCTATGCTCTGCATTCAGACTGCATAGTTCTTTGCCTGGATGTGGATGGCATTTTCCATCATGAGTCCTTTGGAATTGTTTTGGGCCCTTGCATTGCTAAGAAGGGCCAAGTCTATCAAAGTCAGTCATCACACACTGTGGCTGTTACTGTGTACAATGTTCTCCTGGTTCTGCTCACTTCACTCAGCATCAGTTCACATAAGTCTTTCCAGATTTTTCTGAAGTCTGCCTGTTCATCATTTCTTATAGCACAATAGTATTCCATCACATTCATATACCAAACTAGTTCAACCTTTCCCCAACTGATGGGCATCCCTTTAATTTCCAGTTCTTGGCTACCACAAAAAGAGCTGCTGCAAATATTTTTGTACATGTGGGTCCTTTTCACATTTTTTTGATCTCTTTGGGGTCCAACCCCAGAAATGGTATTGTTGGGTCAAAGGGTATGCACATTTTTATAGCCCTTTGGGCATAGTTCTACAGAATGGTTGTTCTCTAGAACAGGTAGATCAACTCACAACTCCACCAACAATGAATTAGCATTCCAACTTTCCCACATCTTCTCCAACATTTATCATTTTCCTTTTTTGTTATGTTAGCCAATCTGATAGGGGTGATGTGGTACCTCATAATTGTTTTAATTTGCGTCTCTATGATCAATGGTGATTTAGAATATGTTTTCATATGACTTTAGATAGCTTTAATTTCTTCCTCTGAAAACTGCATCTTCATATCCTTTGACCATTTATCAATTGGGGAATGACTTCTATTCTTGTAAATTTGACTCAGTTCTCTATATATTGAGGCCTTTATCAAAGATACTAGTTGTGAAAAATTCTTTCTAAGTTTTCTGCTTCCCTCTTAATCTTAGCTGTATTGACTTTGTGTTTCAATTTAATGTAATCAAAATTATCCATTTTGCATTTTATAATGTTCTCTATTTTTGTTTGGTCATAAATTCCTCCATTCTCCAGAAATTTGAGAGATAAACTCTTCTTTGCTCCTCTAAGTTGTTTATAGTATCAGCCTTTATATCTAAATCATATGCCTATTAGGACTTTATTTTGGTATACGGTGTCAGACGTTGATCTATACCCAGTTTCTGCCATATTATTTTCCAGTTTTCCCAGCAGTTTTTATCAAATAGTGAGTTCTTGTCTCAGAAGCTGGAGTCTTTGGGTTTATCAAACAGTTGATTGCTATAATCATTGACTACCATGTCTTGTGTACTTAACTTACTCCACTGATCCACCTCTATTTCTTAGCCAGTACTAGGTAGTTTTGATGATTGCTGCTTTATAATACAATTTAAGATCTGGTATAGCTAGGCCACCTTCCCTAGCATTTCTCTTCATTAATTCCTTTGATATTCTGGAACTTTTGTTCTTCCAGATGAATTTTGCTATTATTTTTTCTAGCTCTATAAAATAATTTTTTGGTAGTGGATTGGTATGGCACTGAATAAGTAAATTAATTTAGGTAGAATTGTCTTTTCTATTATATTAGCTCAGCCTGCCCATGAGCAACTGGTATTTTTCCAATTATTTAGATCTGACTTTATTTGTGTGAAAAGTGTTTTATAATTGTGTTCATATAGTTCCTGGGTTTGTTTTGGCAGGTAGACTCCCAAATATTTCATAATGTCTACAGTAACTTTAAATGGAATTTCTCTTTCTATCTCTTGCTGTTGGGTGGGGCTTCTGTATTTCTGCTACAGTCCCATGACTGTTATTTGGTTCTAAGTATAGGCTAATTTTCCCTCTTGAAGGAGAAGGCGAAAGGACTCCAAGAACACTTGTCCACTCTCCAGGCTATTAGGGAGAATAAAGTGTTCCTACAGGAAGCAGGAACAAGGTTTCAATGGAAAAAGGGGTATCTAAAGTAGAGGAGAGCACTTCTCTCATGGGAATGCTGGAGAGCAACAGTGTTATACAGAGAAGAAAAGGAAGGAGGACAGCTGTATCACCACAATTTAGATATCTATTTGAGGCTCTTCTTGCAGAGGAGGGAACAACAATCTCTAAGGAGGAAGGAGCTGCTTGTCCACCAAATAGCAATACAGTAGAGCACTGGTGTCAAACTGAAATAGAAATGGGGACCACTTAACCATAGAAAAGGATTTCTGTAGGATATACATTGACTCAGAAAACCCCATATTAACATTATCTACGTTCTACTGCATCTTTATTTATTTTATTAAATATTTCCCAATTACATTTTAATCTGGGTCAGGGTACACTGAGTGTTTTGGGCTGCAGTTTGGGTTTCCCAAATAGAAGATGGGAGAAGCATAGTTAGAAGCTGTTCTGTTTTAGTCAGTTACAAGCTCAAAAGGAGTAATCAGTATGTTATGGTAGCCAACAAATACATGTAGTCTTCGGCTGCCTTGCCGCAAAAGTTCAAGGAATGTTAGCTGGTGATCAAATCCCACTGTATTCTGCACCCCCACCTTATCAGACTTTATCTGAAGTACTGTGTTCAGTTATGGAGGGCATAGATGAGCTGGAGAGTATCTAGATAAACGCAACCAGGATAGTCAAGGGCCTTGAGTCCATGTCATATCAATTACTTATTAAAGCATCTACTTTATACTATGTGCCTAGCATTCTGCTAGGCAATGGGGATACAAAGACAGAAAAGAAACAGTCCTTGCCTTCAACCAGCTTACATTCAGTGGGAGGGAAACAATATATACTTATGTACAGGAGAAATATAAGGTAGTTTTTTGGGGGACAGGGCACTAGTAAATGAGGGAATCAGGGAAAGCTACATGTGGAATGTCACTTGAAAGAATTTTCAGGGAAATAAAGGATTCTAAGGGGCAGAGGTGAGGAAGGATGCATTTCATCCAATACAAAGGTGCAGAGACATGAGATGGAGTATCATGTGAGAGGATGAGAAAGAAGTTCAATTTAGATGAATTTTAGAGGCAGGAAAGGAAGTAATGTATAATAATAATTATATATGTATATATATATATATATACACATATATATATATATAATTTTGAATTGAAAATAAATAATTTTGAAAAGTAAGTTGGGCCCCAATTGTAACAGGCTTTAAAAACTAAACAGCATTAAAAAATTGGAAATTAAGGGGATGCCCATCAATTGTGGAATGGCTAAACAAATTGTAGTATATGAATGTGATGGAATACTATTGTGCTATAAGAAATGTGGGGCAGATGGACTTCATATTTACCTGGAGAGGCTTATACGAACTGATGCTAAGTGAGAAGAGCAGAACCAGGAGAAATTTGTACACAATTACAGACACAATGTGTGTGCGATGACCAGCTTACATGGACTGGACTCTTCTCAGCAATGCAAGGTTACAAGACAACTCCAAAACACTCATGATGGAAAGAGATATCTACATTCAGAGAAAGATCTAGAAAGAACAGAGTTTAAATGCAGACTGAAGCAAACTACCTGCTCTCTTTTTCACGTTTGGTTTTGTTGCCTCTTTCCCATTTTTCATTCCATTGGTTACAACCCTTCTTTACAACCAGACTAATGTCTAATGTGAAAGTATTTGCAGATCCTATACTTGATTGCAAGCCGCTATGGGGGGGAGGGGAAGGGAGAAAATGAGAAACTCAAGGGATTGTGGAACTGAATCTTGTAAACAAACAAATCAATTTTTAAAAATTTTGTTTAAAAAGAACAAAAAAAAGTTTAAAAAATCCTTATG
Organism: Pseudochirops cupreus; assembly: GCA_028627135.1. Classification (NCBI taxonomy): domain Eukaryota; kingdom Metazoa; phylum Chordata; class Mammalia; order Diprotodontia; family Pseudocheiridae; genus Pseudochirops; species Pseudochirops cupreus. The sequence continues at coordinate 187,358,024 of CM053584.1, read as the reverse complement.
TAGTCAGCTCTTAATAATCTGTGCTATTGAAAGTACATAGAATTCAAAAGTGTGTATGTATGTTTTGTATGTATGTATATAAAAAGTATGTGTAATCTAATAAAAAATGTTTTAGAGTTAAAAAAATAAAACTAAACAGCATTGAGGCAGTAGTAGAAAAGAAGGAATAAAATAAAAGAGATGGGTGCAGAATGTGGTCTAAGTGATTGTAGAAAGTGCTCTGAATGAATATTTGAGATATTAGGTACAAAGATGAGAGACAAAGGATGAGAGGTGTATAATGTGAAATTTGGTTTAATATTCAACAAGTCCATTGTCTTAGATAAGGGAAATTACTACCAACTTCTATATTCCTGGTCTGCCTTAGCGCTTCTTTAGCTGGGCTCAAAATGTAGTGAGATAGGTCCACTTGTACCCACACTTTCTCAGGCTGAGGATCAAAGAACAGATATGTGACAATAGCTTTTTCAGAAACCATATAATCATGTGTGGACTACTACGTCTCAAAGAGAGACCCACAGAAGATAAAACAACCAGTGAGTACTTCATATGAAGCCCATCATCTCTCAGAATAGGCCAGATATCCAAAGGGAGAAGACCTCCCTCCTTTGAGGTAAGGTTAATTGGGCAAAGATACTTTAAGATGAAGAAAGATAAAAGAGATGAAATTACATTCATAGAAAAGGGATTAAAACTCAGAAAGAAACTTACCAGGATCCCAGCTTCTATTCCTCTTCACTTAGGGAAAGGTAGGAATCTGAGAGTGAGAGCTGAAAGAGGTCAGAAAAGGAAACTTAATAAGTATATTATGTGCCAGTATATTAGAGAATTAAGACAAAGGGTCATTTGGGAATTGATAAAAAGAGTAAATACCAAGAGCCATTCCCTGATATTAGCAGATTAATATTTAAAGGATAAAAATAGTTTTTGGAAAGGGGGAAACAACCACGGAGGGAAAAAATGTTCCAAATCAGTAGAGAAATACAGATTAAAGCAATTAAGGTTTCATCTCATTCCCACCAAAATGAAAATAGTCAATATTAGAGGCCCATTCATACACTGCAGTTTAGGCCATGAAGTGGTACAAAAGTTTGGAATTATGCAAGAAAAGTGAAAAAAAAAAACTGTTATCTTTTGATCCACTACTAGGCATGTACCCCAAGGTGTTGAGTGGCAGAAAAGTCCCATATACAACAAAATTTTCATAGCAGTTTTCTTTGTAGCAGCAAAAAACTGGAACAAATCAGATATTCATAGACTGAGAAACAACTGAACAAACTGTGGTATATGTGATAACTATAAAAAACAAGAGGAATTCCAAGAAACAGGGGCAGTTTCATAATTGATACCGAATAAAGCAACATCAAAAGAACAATATGTACCACTACAAAATAGAAGGCAGTCAGACTCTGAATTATAATGACCATCCCCAGCCCTAGAGAACTGATGATAAAATATGTCAGTAAAAATTTATTAAATATCTACCATGTACCAGACACTGTGCCCTCTTTCCAGTGTGTGGGTGGGTGGAGGAAGGAGATGGCTCGTGTTGAAGAATGCTACATACACTCTGAGATACATCACTGTACAGATTGGCTTTAAGTATCTTGGGGCTTTTTTTGATTGATACCGTTTGTTTTTACATCACCTACGTAAGCCTAAATTTGCCTCCTAAAGAAGGAAGCACAGGGAGAAAATGACCGTGATGTTAAAACTAAAGGCAAAACTTCTTTTTAAAAGCATGTTAAATTATATGACACAGATTGCCTTCCGAGGGCAACTGTTGCCAAGTGTCAAGACGTGGAAAGAGCCTCTAAGACTAGTCCAATTCCCTCATTTTACAGCTGAGGAAATCAAGACCTAGTGAGGGAAAGCAATCTTGTTTGCGGCACACACAGTGATCCGCAAACCAAGATCCCTCCACAACAATAAGAGGGCTCCTGACTCCTGTTTCGTGGGGACCATTTAACTGTTTCAGGTGTGCCTGTCTTATTACCCACAAACTCTCAGAGGGCAGTGACTCTGTCTCTTTATTTTTTTTTAGGTCTATCCCACAGGGTCACCAGGACAAGGTGACCAGGTCCCAGGCTTTCTGATCAGCAAACCAGAGTTCCCGCCACAAGAGGACTCCTGACTCCTCCTACACACCTGCTTCGTGGGAGCTATTTCACGGTTTCAGGTGTGCCCGTATTGTTTCTCACAGACTAAGCTCAGAGGGCTTCCTCTTTTCAGAGGAAGTTTCGCTTCCCCTCCCCGCCATCCCACGGGTCACCAAGACTGACCCCTGGGAGGTGACCAGGTTCCTCAAGCCCCGGGTGAGGTCTGGTTGGAGTAAGGTTGGGGTAAGTCCCAAAGAGCCCAAAGACCCCACCGGTCTGAAGCAATAATGAATTTGGAAACGGGGAGCTCCGTTTAGAAGTGGGAAGGGCTCTCCCCTAGCACCAAGACGTAGCGCCTTCCCTCCAAGTTTTACTGAAGCGGCCCTGGCTAGAGGAGGAGAACCTGGGTCACTGAAAGTGGGTGGCGGAGGCGGGGCCAACCCGGACTCGGGCAGGTGAAGGACAGTTCAAGGGAGAGGGCCCTTCCACCGCAGCTATCCTGTTCCCGGAGGGCGCGCACGGCCCCTCCCCCTCCTCTTCTACTCTCACCCCGCCCCTCCCTCCCTCCCTCCCTCCCTCCCTCCCTCCCTCTCTCCCTCCAGTCGCTCCCGCGAGCTCCCGCGCCGCCACCTGCCAGCCAGAGCCTCACCTGCCCCACTGGCCCAGACCTCTGGCTCCTGGAGGAAGCAGTTCGAACGCTGGCCTGGAAGTCCCGCCCCGCCCCACCGGAGGCGGGGGTGGGGGGGGGACGGGGGATGCAGTCTGGGAGGTTGGAAGCTGTGAAGCCTGTGATGGCGAGAGAGAGGCATGGCTGGCTTCTGGTCCTTGTACTAACGCTAAACACTGCTTTCACTGGGCAGACCACTGCCTCCCTTTATTCGTCCGTAAATTGCGAGGGCTAGCCTAGACCACTCATTCAATTACTCATTTTTCTGTTTGCATGATGCCATGGGGCAATGGTTTCCCAACAGTATTTAGTGTCCCAGCTCCTCACCCCTGGGCGGTTGCCGTAGTCTTCTCTGATCTGTCCATATCAGCCCACAATAAATACAATGTACCCTTTTTAAAAAAATCGTTGAAACTCACATACATTTCATAAAACAACCTAGGCAAGTTGTATCATACCAAATGAATAATTTTGGAAAGTATGACAGTATTTTTAATATATACACAAAGATCATAAAGGTTCACACGCTTCACACTCAAATGCAGCAAGCAATGATGTCAGAGTGCAGAGTGGGAGAGCTGGTTCAGATTTTTGAAAGAATTCATTCCGACCTCTTCAGCCAAAGGAAGCTTTATTAATGCAAAAGCATGTGGGCCTGAGACTTAGCAAGGAGCTAAACAAAGGCAATGATATAGGACAAGGACCAGACTTATGTAGCCAGAAGGCTATACAGCCCATAGGATGGTGATGTAAGTTTTAGGGTTTCTAAAGGGGCTTGGAGTTTTAGAGACAAGATAAGTCTTGTAAGATAAGGACACAGGATGAGGACAATAAATGACACAAGATAAGGGAGACAAGGGAATTTTTATGGCACAGGATGGGAGGAGACAAAGAATTTTAGGATAAGGGAAAGTTTTGTGGTATTTCAAGATAAGGGTAAACTTTAGAATGCCAGGGAATGAGTAACTCAACCTTTAGGGAACCTCTGTATGTTAGGGTGCCTTTTGCAGTGGTTCTCAACCTTCCTAATGCCACGACCCTTCAATACTAGTATGTGGGCATATCTGCATGTGGGCAGACTCGCCTGAAGATGGATAGAGGAGCAGTGTCTTGGTTCCTAAGACCATGGGAAATATGTGTTTTCTGATGGTCTTAGGTGACCCCTTCAACTATAAAAAACAAGAGGAATTCCAAGAAACAGGGGCAGTTTCATAATTGATACCGAATAAAGCAACATCAAAAGAACAATATGTACCACTACAAAATAGAAGGCAGTCAGACTCTGAATTATAATGACCATCCCCAGCCCTAGAGAACTGATGATAAAATATGTCAGTAAAAATTTATTAAATATCTACCATGTACCAGACACTGTGCCCTCTTTTCAGTGTGTGGGTGGGTGGAGGAAGGAGATGGCTCGTGTTGAAGAATGCTACATACACTCTGAGATACATCACTGCACAGATTGGGTTGCGACCCACAGGTTGAGGACCACTGCTTTAGAGAATGAACTAGGGAAGGTGCAACTCAACCTTTGGGGCACCTTTGTATCCACATCAATGAGACCACTCAATTCATCTGGGTCTTGAGCTTATACCAGTTTGATGTGGTACAGGTGCTGGAACCCCCTTGAACTCCTTGAATTTAACTACTTGATCAAGTTCATTGCAGCTGCCCAATCTCCCAATTCTCTGTTACCCCTAATTTAGCCCAGCCTTTCACTGTCTGTTACCCCTTGAGGCTATTTCCCACCCTTTATCCTATCTACACCCCATTTGCCCCAGTCTACTAGCCACCCCCATCAAGATCCCCCCCACTCCTCCTCTAGTCACCCCAGACTACTTGGCCACTTGTAGATCCCTCCCATAGTCCTTCTGTATAAAAGATCCATCTTGAAAGTGCTGATTGCTTAGGACCCTAGCCTATGCTGAGATTCCTTAAGAATCTAGCCAATACAGTGGATTTTTAGAATCCTGCACACTTCTTTGTCTTTGGCTGAAAGAAGACTTGGGTGGAATTCAATGGGAAAGGACCATGTGTGGCTATTTCAGGGTCCCAGCACCCCCTCAGCTGGGGGTCAACAAGCTGACAGTGTGAGGAGCAAGTAAGAACCACAATCATATCCCATGTTAGTGGAATTTTGTTCAGTCATTTTGTTCAGTCATTCCAACTCTTTGAGGACCTGTTTGAGGTTGTCTTGGCAAAGATCCTGGAGTGATAAGCAAGTTTGTCATTTCCTTCTCCAGCTCGTTTTACAGATGAAGAACTGAGGCAAACAGGGTTAAGTGACTTGTCCAAGGTAAAAAAAGCTAGTAAGTGTCTGAGGCCACGTTTGAACACAGGAACGTGAGTCTTCATGACTTGAGGCCCAGCACTCTTATCTGCTGTGCCACCCAGCTGCCCAATAGTGGAAAGTAAAGGACAGATAAAAAGCAACAAAATATGTAGCTTAGATAATCTTGCACTGTTGTAACAACTCTGTGTTGTTTTTGGATGAGAGGCACCTGCGGTCCTTCTAAATGGTTACCTCAACCCTGAAATTTTGTCTAAAAGGCTGTCTTTCACAATTGTAGAATTATTTGGTCAACTCCCCTCGGTGCTTGCTATTGAACAAAGACTGTCTTGTCATTCTGACCTCTATGGCAAACATTCCCCCAGAAGTTCCCATTTTCTCCCTTGAATGCTTTACTCTTTCTCTCCTGTGATAGCTGCACAATGCTGTTGATTGGTTGTGTATACTAAAAAGGCCTGAAAAGTCATAAAAACTAAGTCTGTACTCTTATCATTAGTTTCCTTAGCATAATAAATAATCTTTTTGCTTTCCCTTTGGCCCTTCTATTTTTGATGCACACTCATCAAACACCCACTGATGGTTATATCTCTCCCAAGATGTGGAGATAATATCTTGACTCACTGGAGGGTGCTGGTGACAGGCATGATTCAAAAATGACCTAGTTTGCACATGGTATTAAATAATCAGGCAGCTAGGTAGTGGCCTGGAAGTCAGGATGACCCATCTTCCTGAGTTCAAATCTGGCCTCATAGCCTTACTAGCTTTTTTACCTTCGGCAAGTCACTTAACCCTGTTTGCCTCAGTTTCCTCATCTGTAAAATGAGCTGGAGAAGGAAATGACAAACCACTCCAGTGTCTTTGCCAAGAAAACCCCAAATGGCATCTGGAAGGGTTGGATGTGACTGAAAAACAACTGAACACATTTAATAATCTGTACTCTATTCATTGTCAAAATTCACAGAATTCTCACTTTTGTTGACTCTGGTTTGAACTTTGCATTGAAAAAAAGTGAATTTATTTATGTATGAAATTGTACTTGGAAATATTTAGTAATGTTGACCTGCATATATTGCCCCTAATGTTTGGAAAACTGCCAGGAGGTATGGAAACATTATTAAAACAAGGACTGTGCTATCTAGGAATTTATATTCCAATAAGAGAGACAGGATACCAAAATGTGATCATACCTGATATATAACACCATAAAGTTTGCAAAAGTGCTTTTCTTTTCCCAGAAACATGACCTCCCCTTCCTAAACTTCCTGATCACAATTGAGGACACTCCTACCATCCCAGCCCCCAGGCTCAAAACCTAGATGCCATACTACAAATGTTTTAAGAGTCTAAATGCTGTCTTTATACCATCTCCCCAACCATTCTCTCCACCCCTCTTCATCCAATCTGTTGCCAAGGTCTGTCAATTTCACCTTTGTAATATCTCTCATATACAACCCCTTCTCTTCCTCTCATATTGCCACTACCCTGGTGAAGGCACTCATATACTCATACCTGGACTATTGCAAATAGCCTGCTTGTTGGTCTGCTTGCCAAAATGATCTTCCTGAAGCACAAGTCTGACCATTTCTGGCCCCTACTCAATCAACCCAACATGGTTTCCTTTCATCTCCAGGATCAAATTTTAATCTGTTTGGCATTCAAAGCCCCTCATAATCTATTCCTTCCCCCTCCTCACAACTTTTCCAGTCTTTGGCTCACCTACACTGTTGTGCTGAAAGAAGTGAGTGAGATCTCAAATGCAAATATTGGAAGTGGATTTTATTTAGCGCGCGCTGTTCGGGGCTACATCTTACCTTGCCCAAATCAAACAGACCTGACCAAGGGCAGATCACTGATATATATATAGGGTCTCCCCGACTCTTAATGGTCAGGGATTGCATAATAAGAGGTTTACAGCAGGGACTGGCTAGTACACATTTTGATTTTCGTGGCACAAGAAAACCTTTGGGGGGCCCTGCAGCCAACTAGTCTATTTCCATGAAAAAGAACAGCAAGAAGATGGCAGGCTACAGCAGAATGGGGGGAGGGGAAGGGATCAGGGGAGGCAGGGGAGGCCAAATACAGCAACACCATACACCTTGCTCTTACATGCACTCTTTGATTGAATGACAATGGCCTCTTTGCTGTTCCTCAGACAAGAAACTATGTCTCTTAAATGGGTATTTTCACTGGCTGTCCTTCATGCATGAAATACTCTCCCTTCTCATCTGGCTTCCTTCAAGGCCCACATAAAATCCTAACTTCTGCAGGAAACCTTTCCCAATTCCTCTTAATTCTAGTACCTTCCCTCTGTTGATTATTTCCTATTTATACTGTATATGGTTTATTTGTACATAGTAGTTTGCATTTGGTCTCCCTTATTAGAGTGTGTGAGCTCCTTAAGGGAGCTGTCTTTTGCCTTTCTTTGAATTCCAAGTCTGAAACATAGTAAGTTTTTAATAAATTTTAGTGGCCCGACTGACCTAAGCCTCACAACAACCCTTACCTCCAGCTGCTATCTGTATAAGACAATTTTTAATAACTACATGCAAAGAAGACCAGATAACTATTTGTCTCATACCCCAAAGAAATCAAAGAAAGAGGAAAAGGACCCATATGTGCAAAAGTATTTATAGCAGCTCTTTTTGTGCAAGCAAAGAGCTAAAAACTACAAGGTACACATCAGTTAGAGAATGGTCAAACAAATTATGATATGTGAATGTAATGGAATATTGCGCCATAAGAAATTACAAAAGGGACATTTTAAAGACTTGTATCAACTGATGCAGAGTGAAGTGAGTAGAATCAGAACATTTTATACAGTAACATAGTAAAGATAAACAACTTTGACAGACTTCAGAACTCTGATCAGTGCAATGACCAACCACAATTCCAGAGAACTGATAATAAAGCTGAATGAATCCTGACAGAGATGTGATGAACTTACATCACAGAATAAGATATACATTTTTGAAGGTGATCACTATGGTAATTGACTTTGATGGGGTTCTTGGGTGCTTGTGCTTGGACCCCAATTCCAAGACTATTTCCCTAGCCTCAAAACACTATCTCTAGCAGTTTTCCCCCTACCCAAGAACACTATACCTAATAATTACTTATAAGTGAGCCCCAGCAAAACACTTATCTCTCTCCCTGGTGTAGTAACAAACCACACCTGTAGGAATTATTATTTTGAACTGGCTTTGTACTGGCTCATAAAGATATTCAGTACCCACTGGACTATCTATACCAACTCCCTACCTCACTATATGCATCCTGGATTCCTCATTATGTGTATCCTAGACTTATGACATATTTATGCTCCCTACATCTTATCTTGTCAAACAAGACAAGTGACTGGTGGCAGACTGAGCAATCCTCAATTGGTCTTGACTGCTAGTTAACTTAATGATGTAGAAGACCTAAAAGACCACACCTCTCTGTGACCTCCCCTTAGTCTTTTCATGGTAAACTCTGGGTGAAACCCCTGGGCAGTAGATACAAAAAATGTATGTTCCTTTAAGAACTGATCATTCCTTAACCACTCCCTAATCCTGCCCTGAACCACCTAATTAGCATACCTGGCACATGTTTTACTATGGTTTTTCCTATAACTGTAGCCGTCTAAGGTGGCAGATTCTTTAAGAACTTTTACCCAATGAAAAAGGTAAAAATAAATCTTTGCCAACTTGATTTAAAGAATGATTGAGTCTGTGAATTCTTTCCAGATGATCATGTCATGCTCTCTGGTCCTTGAGGGGTCCCTGAACCCCTCAAACCACATCCGCTTGACTGAAAATATTGGTTGTTAAGATTTTTGGTTTTTTTTCCCAATGGGGGTAGGGAAGGTGGGAAGCAGAGGTAGATAGGGTTAGGATTCTCCACCTCATCCCACCTTTCCATTGAGAAGAGAACAGAAGGAAAGCCATGAGAAATCACAGATAAGTAGGGTAGTCTTTAAAATTACATTCTGAATGTATTGTATTATATATTCTCTAAAAAAGAAGCAAGCTGCATAATAAATATTAGCCATTACATGTACAATCCTTTTCTTCACGCTCATTTTATAAAATAAAAGAACTAATTGTTAAACTCAGGATAAAAAGCATGTGCTGGACTGAACTGTACTCTCACCCCAGGTAAGACAGACCTTTTCTGTGACCTTCTTCAAGTTATCTTGGGCTAGAAATTTGGTTCTGCTACTCCAGAGTTTGTTTTGAGGCATTATTTTAATGTTTTGAGGGGAATTTGGGAGAGCTCAGGCAAGACTCCCTCCCCTCCCCCACCTTGGCTCCACCTTCCTGAACTGTTGTTTAAAAGAAAATGTATCTATTCCTTTGTGTTGTTATTTCCCCCCTCCCTCCCAGTTATTGTTGCAACTTTTGTTTCCTTCTTATCACAGAGACCAATAAGATTACAAAGTGTTGCAAAACCATATTTGAGAACAGTGTATTCTGTTTTTAGCTCTCCTTGTAGAGAACATTATTACCTTCTGTAAGTTTTTTCCTACCATGACTGTCCTTGCTTTTTCCTCTTAATTCTACATTATACAAACTAGTCTAAATATGACATGTTCAGAATAGACTTAGCCAATTTTTTTCCTTACTTTGAGTTAACTGATCTCTGTAGTGGTGAGTACAGGAGTATTCCCAGTGTGAGCAAAAGCAGAAGATGGAATAGAATATGCAGAGAACAAGTAGGCCAGTTCATTATTTTGTTATATCAATGCATCAATTGGGCTACCCATCTTATATCAATTGCTTTTGCTATATGACTAGCCCATCTTCTGTTCAGATCATACAAATGGTATCTAAATGGTATCTTTTATGCCATTGCCTGCATGTAACCCATTTTCCGTGACATTGCAACTGTTTGTCGTATTAAAAAGATCCACTAAAAGTTTGTCACGTTAAAAAGATCCACTAATTGGGGCCCACATCAGTAAGAAAATTTTATTTATTATAAATCATGAAAAGGAGAGATCAGTTAGCTCAGAGGAAAAAAGAAACATTGGCTAAGTCTGTTCTGAACATGTCACATTTAGACTAGTTTGTATAATGTAGAATGAAGACAAAAAAGCAAGGACAGTCATGGTGGAAAAAACCTACCAAGCAGAAGGTAATAATGTTCTTTTATAAGGAGAGCTAAAAACAGAATACACTGTTCTCAGATATGATTTTACAACACTTTGTAACCTTATTGGTCACAGGGATAAGAAGGAAAAAAAGTTGCAATAATAACTGGGAGGGAGGGGGAAGAAAATAACACAAAGGAGTAGATAATACTAATTTCACGCTGAAATGAGGGCTAATTCTGAAATGGAGTCAGTTATGTCAAGGGGACTGCTCTGTTTTTGCTTCTACAGTATCCCATTATGCATGTTGTTAAGCCTTGTGAAGACAAAGTCACTAAGTATCAACATGTGTTGATTTGGTTTGTATAATTTTGCCAAATTCTTTATAGAATTCTGGTTTTTCCTAATTCTCTAAAACAGATTTTAGTGTATAAACTACATATTATTTCTATGGTGGGCTTTCTTTACTTTGTTCGTCATGAACACTGCAAGGCAAGATGACCAAATGTCCTAAGAAATGATATTCCTTGCTTTTTGTGAGTGCACAATAAAGTGAACTCAGCTAACTTCTTGCCTCTTAAAGAACCTGTAAGTCTAACCACCCACTTCAGTATAATTTATTTGTACATTAGGATAAAGTATAAAGAATGTCATTACTCAGAGACAGAATGGTATAGTGAATAGAAGCTTTTCCTTAGAGTCATGAAACACTGGTGTCCGATCACAGGCAAGTCATTTAACATTTCAGATCCACAGAAAATGCTCTTAAGATTTTAAATTGCTCATATACAGATTAAGGATTTTCTCTATATTGATGAAATCATAGGTCCAGATGGAAAAAAAATTTATATACTTTAATTCCCTTACTCTACCAGCTTGTTCATGCAATAGAGATCTCACTTTCAGAGTATCAACAACTAAATATTTATAGATGGTCCATAAATTATACATATATCCACCTACCCATCTACCACTTTGTCACCAAAATAGTATGCTTCAGTCTGTATTGAGACAATATCAATTCTTTCTCTGAAGGAAGATAGCATCATGAGACCTTTGGGATTATTTTGGATCATTGTATTGCTGAGAATAGCTAAATAACTGACAGTTCTTCATAGAACAATATTGCTGTTATGGTGTTTTCCTGGTTCTGCTCATTTCACTTTGCATCAGTTCATGTAAGTCTTTCCAGGTTTTTCTGAAATCATCCAGCATATAGCTGCTATAAATATTTTTGCACAATTAGGTTCGTTCCCCCTTTTGGGGATCTCTTCAAGATAGAGACAAAACAGTGGTATTGCTGAATCAAAGGGTGTGCATGGTTTGATAGCCATTTGGGCGTGGTTCCAACATATTTTTTAAAAGAGGAAGCAAGGGCCAGAGCCAAGATGGCAGCATAGAAGCAGGAAAACTCTGTGAGCTCCCCCCATAACCACCTCAAAAACCTATAAAATATGACTCTAAACAAATTTTAGAGCTACAGAACCCACAAAGTGACAGAGAAAAACAAATCTCTTGCTGAAGGCAGCCTGGCAGGCAGACAGGAAGGATTCATCGCAGCATGCTGGGAGCTGAACCCAGCCCAGTGTGAGCCTATGGTTTGAGCCCCAGGACTGCCCCAACCAGCAGCTGCAGGAGACTTTGGGAGAGTGGATCACCACCAGCAGTGGCAGTTTCCAGAATTATCAAACCATAAATGCCAAAGAAAAAGTGAGAGGTCAGTGTAGAACTCATGTGGCTGCCTCCACATGGCTGCTTCAGAGCTCCTGGCCTGCAGATTGTAGGGGGACCAAGCAAACATTCAGAGGCTAAGTGCTTTTGCCTTAACCTCCCTGGATCTGTATTGTGGTCTTGGGTGGTGGTCCTGAGGTATGTGACCAGTAAGCCAGAGTTTGTAGGGGCTACAGAGATGGCACCCTCCTAATAGCTGGGGTAGCTGGTAAAGCCCCAGTGATTTGGGACAAAGCTCTCCTCTCTGGAAGCAGAGTTTTACTATGGCAAAGAGCTCAAAAGTCAAGTAATTGACTGGCAACATGAGCAAGCAAAGGAAGCAAAGCAAGCAGAGCCATCCAACTTTAGATTCCTTTTTTGGGGACAAAAAGGATCAAAGCATGGAATGGGAAGAAGACAACACAGTCAGAACTCCTGTACCAAAAGCTTCCAAGAAAAATATGAACTGATTATAGGCCATAGAGGAGCTCAAGACGGATTTTGAAAATCAAGTAAGAGAAGTGGAGGAAAAATTGGGAAGAGAAATGAGAATGATGCAAGAAAATTGTGAAAATCAGTCAACAACATGACTGAAGAAAAAAACACCTTAAAAAACAGATTAACTCAAATGGCAAAAGAGGCCCAAAAAGCCAATGAGGAGAAGAATGACTTCAAAAGCCAAATATGCCAGATGGAAAAAGAAATT
>CM053584.1:187332989-187344978 GCA_028627135.1 Pseudochirops cupreus | reverse complement strand
AATTGTCTCTCCTGGATCTATTTTCCAAATCAGTGGTTTTTTCAAGGAGATATTTCACATTGCCTTCTATTTTTTCATTTGTTTGGTTCTGTTTGATAGTATCCTGATTTCTCATAAAGTCATTAGCTTCCATTTGCTCCACTCTAATTCTGAAGGAATTATTCTCTTCAGAAAACTTTTGAGATTCTTTTTCCATCTGGCAAATTCAACTTTTTAAGGCATTCTTCTCCTCATTGGCTTTTTGGGGCTCTTTTGCCATTTGCGTTAACCTATTTTTTAAGGTGTTATTTTCCTCAATCAGGTTGTTGACTCTCTTTTCATGATTTTCTTGCATCATTCTGATTTCTCTTCCCAATTTTTCCTCTTCTTCTCTTATTTGGTTTTCAAAATCTTTCTTAATCTGCTCTATGGCTTGTAGGCAGTCTTCATGTTTCTTGGAAGCTTTTGGTGTGAGAGTTCTGACTATGTTGTCTTCTTCCCATTCCATGCTTTGATCCTTTTGGTCCCCAAAGAAAGAATCTAAAGTTTGGTTGCTGTTCTTACTTTGCTTCCTTTGCCTGCTCATGTTGCCAGTGAATTACTTGATTTTTTTTAGCTCTGTGGAACTCTGCTTCCAGAGGGGAAAGCTCTGTCCCAAATCACTAAGGTTTTTGCAGCCCCCGGAGCTATTAGGAGGCTGCTGCAGCCCCCACCAGCTTTGGCTCACTGAAAACACACCTCAGGACCACCACCCAAGACCACAATCCAGATCCAAGCCACTCAATGCAAGAGCACTTAGCTTCTAAACGATTGCTTGGCCCCCCTGAAGTCTGTAGGCTGAGAGCTCTCAAGCAGCCACATGGAGGTGGCTGCAGGGCCGCTGCTTCCGCTGCTTCCTTGCCCTGGAGGCAATTTGGCCGGATCACTTTTCTCCCCCAAATTTAGCTGAGTTCCACTGACCTTTCACTTAGTCCTTGTTTCTTATGGCTTGATAATTTTGGAACTTGCCACAGCTGCCACTGATCTACTCTCCTGAAGGCTCCAGCTGTGGCTTGTCCTGGCCTCCCCAGAGCCCAACCTGTGGTTTCAGGTCAGGCTGGTTTCAGCTCCCTGCATGATGTGATGAGCCCTTCCTGCTGAGCTGCCTTCAGTGGGGCATGTGTTTTTCTGTATTTTTGTGAGTTTTGGAGCCTAAAATTTGTTTATAGTCATATATTATGGGTATTTGAGGTGGCTATGTGGGAGCTGAGGAAACTTGTTGCTTCTATGCTGCCGTCTTGGCTCTGCCAAAGATTTTTCTAAAAAGGGGAAAAGGGCCTATTTGTACTAAAATATTTATAGCAGCTCTTCCTGTAGTGGCAAAGAATTAGAAATTGAGGAGACACCCATCAACAGAGGAAAAACTGAACAAGTTGTGGTGTATGATTGTAGTGGAATACTACTGTGCTATAAGAAATGAGCAGGCTGATTTCAGAAAAATCTGGAAAAACTTCTGTGAACTGATGCAAAGTGAAGTGAGCAGAACCAGGATAACACTGTACACAATAAGAGCAATGCTATACAATGATCAGCTCTGAATGACTTAGCTAGACTTGGCAATACAGTGATCCAAAACAGTTCCAAAGGACTCATGATAAAAAAAATGCTATCCACCTCCAAAGAAAGAATTCATCGAGTCTGCAAAGCAAACTATCTTTCACTTTCTATATTTGTGTGTGTGTTTTTCCCTTTGGGCATATGTCTTCTTTCATAACATGACTTATATGGTAACGTGTTTTGCATGATAGAACATGTATAACCTAGATCAAACTGCTTACTGTGTCAGGGAAGGGAGAGGTGAAAGAGAGAGAGACAGAGAGAAAGAGACAGAGAGAGATAAATCTGGAACTCAAATTCTTAAAAACTGAATATTAAAAATTATCTTTACATGTTAATTGGGAAAAAATAAAATATTATTTAGAACTGGGGAAAAAAAACCACTTATATGCAGAGTACATCATGGGAAGTGCCAGGTTGGATGAATCAAAAATTGAAATTAAGGTTGTCGAGAGAAACATCAACAATCTCAGAGATACAAATGATACCACTCTGATGGCAGAAAGTGAAGAGGAATTAAGAAGCCTTTTGATGAGGATAAAAGAGTAGAGTATAAAAGCTGACTTGAAGCTTAACATAGAAAAACTAAGATCTTGGTAACTGGTCCCATCACTTCCTGGCAAATATGGGGAGAAGAAATGGAAGCAGTGCCAGATTTTATATTCTTGGGCTCAAAGATCATGGCAGATGCAGCCATGAAATTAAAAGACACTTGCTCCTTGGAAGGAAAGCTATGGCAAATCAGGACAACATACAGCAGCGACATCACCTTGCCAACAAAGGCCCATATAGTCAAGGCTGTGGTTTTTTTCCAGTAGCAATGTATGGCTGTGAGAGTTGGACTATAAACAAAACTGAACCTCCACAGACTTGAAGCTTTTGAATTGTGTGCTAGAGAAGACTTGTGAGAGTCTGTTGGTCAGCAAGGATATCAAAACAATTAACACTTAAAGAAATTAATTCAGGCTATTCACTGAAAGGTCAGATATTGAAATTGAAGCTTAAATACTTTGGCCACATAATGAGAAGACAGGGCTCATTGGAAAAGACCCTGATTTGGGAAAGATTGAAGGCAAAAAGAAAAAAGGACAGCAGAGGATGACAGGATGAATAGCATCATGGAAACAATGAACATGAACTTGGATAGACTTCAAGAGATAGTGAGGCATAGAAGGACCTAGTGCATTGTAGTCCATGGAGGTCACAAAGAGTCAGACATAGCAACTGAACAATTAAACAACAACAAATTCCCACAGTTCCTTCAGCATGACACAATCTTTAATGATCTTTACTAATTTGGTTGGTATGAGTTTTAATCTACATGTCTCTCATATCTCTTATTATTAATGATTTTGAGCATTTTGTGTGTTTCTAATTGATTTTCCGACTTTTGTGTATAATACCTTCTCAGTTTCTTTATATCCCATGCTGCCGTTGAAATTAGAATAAAAATGCTTGGTTTTTTTCTCTATGTAAAATTCTGTAGCAATCATAGAGAACATGTATTTATACAGTAGTAGTAACTTGCCAGTAATATTCAGAATTACACAATTTGTAGTGGTTCCTTTTCACACAATCATTTATTTCTTGCTTTTGTGCCTTTTTTCCATATAAAATTGTGTTTTTTGGTTTAGAGGTGTTAAAATAGGGATGAAACAATGGGAAGACTGAAAAGTATGAGTGGAAAAAACTTCATTCAAATGTGTTGAGGTGAAAGACTTATATAGAAAGAGTGGGAGGGATCTCAGAGAGGACCCTCTTTCTCTGGGTGTTGCAATGAATTTAAAATAAGTTATTTCCTTTTTATTCTTAGAGTCATCTCTTCAATTTTCTATGATGTCACAGAGTGTTGATGATGGCAAATCTAGTGATTTAAGTGTAAGCAAGGTGGAATTGGAGATGAGAAGCATGAGAGAGAAATTCCTTACAAGAGTAACAAAGTTAGTTGAAAGTAAAAGTTACAACAGCAAGGTATTTTCTAAAGAAAAATACTTCCAGACACTAAGGGAGGTAAAAG
The DNA here is from genome assembly GCA_028627135.1 of Pseudochirops cupreus. NCBI lineage: Eukaryota > Metazoa > Chordata > Mammalia > Diprotodontia > Pseudocheiridae > Pseudochirops > Pseudochirops cupreus. Next base: position 187,341,386 of record CM053584.1, on the reverse strand, counting down.
AAGCCAAAGAAAAGGGGAAGAGGTCATCTCGGGACGATCGCCGTGTAGCAAAGTATGATGTGATCACTATACATGGTACTGAGAAACTGATTGAGGCAGCTCATGGAGAGTGAGATCAAGTACGGTATTACGTGCACAAGGAAGAGTTATTTGACATTCTTCATGATACACATCTCAGTATTGGACATGGTGGACGGACTCGCATGCTAAAAGAATTGCAAGGAAAATATGGAAATGTTACAAAAGAAGTCATTGTATTATATCTGACTCTGTGCAAACAGTGCCATCAGAAGAATCCAGTGCCCAAGAGAGGTCTTGTAGCAGAGGCTATAACTTTTAAAGTAATTTGCTCCAGATGCCAAGTTGATTTCATTGACATGCAGTCTAATGCTGATGGAGAATTCAGATTTATCTTAAGTTATCTGGACTATTTAACAAAATTTATTATTTTACAACCATTAAAATCCCAAAGGGCTCATGAAGTGGCATGTGTCTCGTTAAACATTTTCTCAATTATTGGGGCACCCAGTGTATTAGAGTCTGACAGTGGCAGAGAATTTGTAAACCATGTTGTCAGTGAGCTCAATCAAATGTGGCCAGATCTGAAAATTACCCATGAAATACCTCAAAATAGCCAAAGCCAGGGTATGATAGAACAAGTGAACCTGGAAGTACAATTGATGAGTACCTGGATGCAGAGTAACAATTCATGTCACTGGGCTGAAGGTCTGCAATTTGTGCAAATGATGAAAAACCAGGCCATTCATGCAGGCTTACAACAAAGTCCCTATGAGGCAATGTTTGGTTGTAAACCTAAATTTGGATTGTACAACTCAACTTTGCCCCATGAAACTGTTTCCATTCTACACACAGAGGAAGAACTAGAGATTGCAGAAGAGCAACTAGAAAACAACTTCATGGTCAAGCAGGAAGAAGGCCCTGAAATTGGAGCAGAGAAATCTGACATAGAAGACATTGATACCAATCCTACTAAAATGCCTGAGGCATGCACATAACAGGGTACCACGAGGCTCATCTGCCACTGAATAGATGATTGTGTTTTGACCATTCGTGGAGGTTTTTCCCATTTACTGACAACAGAATTCCTATCCAGGGGAGTTTGAGGCAAAGGGTTTTGCTCCAAAGTCCAGAAGCCCCTTGCAATAAAAACAGCCATAAGGTTGTCTCATATCAGGTGGGGAAGAAAAAAAGATATTTGACTTTAAAATATATTGGCTGGGATGTTAATGTGTAATTGAACTTTTGTTCCAGTCTTCTCTGTTCATGCCTTCTCAAACCCTTCCCTCTACTAATTATTTAAGAAATGAAAGAGATATTCATTGAAAAGGGATGGAGGAAGGAATGATAGGTAAAAGATATGGGATACGATGAGATGAAAGGAGAAATAGAAGAGAAAGGAGGTAGGAAATGTCCTTAGGGCTAAGTCCTATTTATGAGATTGGGAAAATCAAGGAGAAACTCTCTGACCACCTGAGATAGATGCTGTGGAACACAGGTTCCTGTGTAGTTTGAGGTCTGTGATCTTGTTTTTGTTTTTTAAAAATGTTTTGATATATTTCAATATAATTGGTTTTCTTTGTAGTGTCTTGCACTTTATTTTATGCATTTAAAAACATTATTCTGAGAAGAGGTCCTTAGGGTTCAACAGATTACCAAAGGGAACTGTGACATAAGAAAGGTTAAGAACTCCAGCTGTGGAGGTGGGGATTTCATTGGGTGAGGATTTCAACTAAATAACACAACTACTAAGACCTCTTAGCTCCCAAGATTCTGTGATAACTGGGCCATATAAGCATGGCAAGTCCCCAGAAATGCCTGATGGCTAGCAGAAGTTTGGCTTGCACAGTCAGGTACAAGTCTCCATTTCTTGCCACAAAAGAACCTATACCCCCTCCCCCCCCAAAAAAACCAAAATGTTTTCCCAAAAAAAAGTTTCCTCATTGTGGCCTAGAATGACTTTCAAAGGTGGGTTAGAAGTAGAACAGTCTAGGCTCAGAAGCTGAGACATGAGCTGTCCCTATACCCCACCAGTAAAAAGTAAGGGTAGAAGAAGGAATGAATCCCAAGAAGCTAGAACTGGGATGGGCCACCATATCTGCTATAGCTCTTAACACATAATCATATATTATACAATGTGGCCAATAAATATTTGCTGAATTAATGAAAGAAATCTTAGGTTTAATTCCTTTCCTATTTTACTAGATCTCTGTTGAGTAGGTACCCTAAAGGACCTGGGCTATTCCCCTAGTTTCTACATTTTCCCCATTCTCCTGGCCTAAGCTTAGAGACCCTATTCTGTCCCCTAACAGAAAAAAATGTTGGTTTTTCAAAAGAACTTTATTAACAATGAAGAGAAAGAGATAAAAGGAGTTCAGAATTCTGTTATAGAGTACAAGTTTCTAAAATACCTCTAATTTAGTAATTAATCATCAGCACAACTTTCTGGGCTAAAAGCCCCTATTCATAACTGACTAACCTCTTAGCCTGGCTTTCTCTACATGGGATGTCTCTGCAGAACAGCCCTCAGATGAGTGGGATTGTGATCCTTGCTTTGAAACTTGACTCATACCTAATTCCTGACTAGATTGGCTACCTCAAGCTAATTTTTGTCTTTTAGTGAACAAAAGAAGAGCTGAAAGTTAACTTTGGTTCAACTGGAGAAATTCAAACCTATCTGTGCCATTCATGGCTAGTTGTCCACACAAAAAACCCACAAGAGTTGTTGAACTATTATCTTATTGGAGTGGAGGGTTTTGTGGGGAAAATGGAAGGTGTGAGGGAAGAATAATTAGGGGACCCTAGATCAGTTCCATTTCCCACAGCTCACTTAATGAAATCATAGAACATAAGGGACAAGTAATAGACGATGATAAATATAAATTTTACATTATAGTCATATTAATAAATAAGAAATCTTATACTTAAATCCAAAAATTAACTTAAGTACTAGATGGTAAAGACATTGTTAGTAGGTAAGTTTTTCTGGAAAAGATTTGAGGGTTTTAGTGAACTGCAGTTTCAATATATGAGTCAAATGTGATCTGACAGACTTTAAAAAATAGTTCTACATTGGACTGAATTAAAAAAAGAATATTTTCTAGGAATATGGAGGTGATAGTCTGTAGGCAGGGAAGATCTTCAAATTCCTGTTCCCATTACATAGTCATACTACAGTCTATCCTGGTTAGACAGTATCTGGAATTTTGTGTTTGGTTCTGGGCACATTTTAGGAAACTTGGAGAGGGTGGAGACAGAGCAACCCTGATGGTGAAATGCCTAGAGATTATACTATTTGAGGATTATTTGAAAGAATTGGAGATGTTTAGCCTGGAGAAGAGAATTCTCAGGGGGCATATGTGTTTTTGTACTTGAAAGGCTATCATTGAGAAGAGGGACTAGTCTTGTTCTAAATAGCCCCAGAGGACAAAACTAGAAACAATAGATGAAAGTTAGAAAGAAGCAATTTTCAGCTTGATAAAAGAGAAGTCCTGAAATTTAATCGACTGCTTTTAGAGGTAGTAGATTCACCTTCACAGACGGTTATCAGGTGAAAGCTGGATAAACTTGTCAGATGTGATATATAATGGGAATTATTTTATAGAATTAAGAAGTAAAAGAAAAGGAAGTGCAAGCACCTATTATAGATGTCTTTCTCAAGGAATATTGTTGTTTATCCTTATTTCTAGAAAAGGACCAATGACATCAGGAGGGTGGTCTTGACTTTCAAGTAAATTAGAGTTAAGTAAGGCAGAGCTGGCAAAGTCATCAACCTCACTCTCTCCTGCAGAGTCATTGGAGTTCAGTGGCAAGACATAAGTCAAGACGACTGGTGTTGGCCCCTGATGCAGTGGGAGACCTTGACCTTTTTAAGCTAAGGTCTTTCCCAGGTCTCAGTTTGTATGAGGCAGCACCCATTCAGTAATTAAAGGCTAAGTAAGAATGGAGGCAAAAGATGGCCTTGTTTGCCTTCAAACACAGAAGAACCCATCTGAGAGAGGAAGACCCTCAGAGTTCTGTACAGAACAGAAACAATTGCTATTTATTCTCTGTTTGAGCCATCAGAACCCAAACAATGAATAAATGAGGCTTGGACTGGGACCTATTATTGGCCAATCGGTGAAAGCCAGAGTAGTTTTAGTTTAAAGGCATAGTCTCATAGCTCCATTTGAATCACGATGGCTTTATTAAAGCCTTGTTTTTCAGAGCTATATTTTAAGAAATCATCAATAGAAAACTACATGAGACAGAAGAATGAATTCATATCTGCAGTTGATCTTATTTTTGGCTTTGGCCTAGTTATTTAATTCTTTCTGGAGCTACTTATAGTCATTCTCTGCTCTTATCCAGTAATGTGTTGGATACCTGCTGACTTGAGGGGCTCATCTTCCAATGTCATCTTTTGTAATTTTAATACTGTACATGGTGTTTTCTTGGAAAAGATACTGGAAAGGTTTGCCATTTCCTTCTGCAGTGGATCACTTTTGTCAGAACTCTTCACTATGACCTGTCTGTCTTGGGTAAACCTGCTGGGCAAAGCAAAAGGAAGTGCAAATACCTATCATAAATGACCTCTAGGAGTATAGCCATAACAGAAAGGAGATAAAAGCTAGTTGGAATGGACAGATCAACTGAGAATTTTTCAAGAGTGGTGGAGACATAGGCCTGTTTATAGGCAGTAGGGAACTAGCTGGTGGACAAGGAAAATTTGAAGATAAGTGAGATAGTGGGGATGATAGAGGTGGCAATCTCAATCAATAAACATTAAGCACCTACTGTGTGCCAGGCATTGTACTAAACACAGGGGCTATAAAAAGAGGCAAAAGATAGTCCCTGCCCTCGAGTAGCTTACAATCTAATGGGAAGACAACATGGAAACAAAAATATACAAAGCAAGCTACATACAGGATAAATAGAAGACAATTAACAGAGGGAAGGCACTAGAATTAAGAGTAGTTAGGGAAAGCTTCATGTAGAAGGTGGGATGTTACTTGGGACTGAAAGGAAGCCAAGGAGGTCAGTAGTGAGAGTGGAGGAAGGAGAGCATTCCAGACATGAGGGACAGTCCGAGAAAATGCCCAACACCTGGACATCCATTTCAAGATGTCTGAAAATACCTGGAGATGCAAGATTGGAGATAAGGAAAGAATTTAGGGCAGGATGGGTATATTTGAGAATCACCAGCATAGAGATGGTGATTAAATCCATGAGAGCTAATGAGGCTACAGCAAGGTCCATGGAGGTGAAGAAGAGGGCCCAGCTGTCATCCTGACAAACCTCAATGTTGGGCACTGCCTGTAGGAGATCATCAACATATTTGCTTAAAGATGAGATCTTGAAAGTGAAACTGGATTTGGGAAAACAGGATAGGGCTTTCCATGTACCCTTGAGGACACAAGTCTGTGTCCATTGTGAAGGCAAACAAGTACTGAGGATTTCAATGAACTGGAAGGTTAAGGAAAGGTGAACATGAATCTAACACTGAAAAACAGGTAACATCACAAGCAATGGAAGAGACAATGATTCCCGGGTTTAGAACTACTAGATGTCTAGGTATAACATAAGCATTAACAATGTGTGTATCCTGCACAAATGATAAACATGAGAGTGATAAACCATCAGAGCCTGGCTTAGGTTTTGTAACAGCAGAATAGGAATGTTACAAAGGGATTTACATGGAACTCTAAGAGAGTCAATAATGGCTGAATAGCTTCCCTTGATAAATACTGAGGAATAGATTGTGGTGGCCCTCTTTTGGTTCTAATGGTGACAGTAATAGCAGCTTTTAACAACCCTACATCTAAAGATGAAACGGCCCATAGAGAATCAGGGATATCAGATGGAACATCCTGACCATCCTCAGGAGTTTCTTGGGCATTTTGAACCAAAACAGGAAACAAAGAGAGGGAGTACTCAGGGAGGTATAATGCAATGGATTCATCAGGAAGCATGAAATAGTGCCTCTTGACCTAACAAATTCTTAGGAGATTTAGGCATAGGTAGAAAAGAATATCCCAATATAAGAAGACCATCTGTTAACATAGGAGGAACCAATCAATAACACTTAAAGTTCTAATAGCCATACACTTAGAATCTGGCCTTCTTGTCAAAATGGAACTAGAAGCACCTCTATCTAATAAGCAATCATACAATGTGTGTATGTATATGTATATGTATATATATGTGTGTGTATATATATATACACACGTGTATGTGTATTGTCGACCTGAAAATTTTGTTAAAGGAAACAAACAGGCTAGGTGATACCTAAATCTATCTTGTTTATTTTCTTAAAGCTAGCTGAAGCTAGTGAACTTGTATGTACAAGGAGCCAAAATGTAAGTTCTGAATGCCTGATGCAAGAATGACCAAGGTTTAAATATATTTTAGAACAATCCCAACTCAGGGTCTCTATGTCACTCAAATTTATGATCTACATATGTTTAACCATATTATAAGAAAAGAATTTTCTTAATTGAATAGGTGGTAAATACAATACAATAAGAGAGTTGACAAAGTATCGATGTATATGTCCAAAAACTATTAAGATAAGAAAAAGTCTCATTATTCAGGTTAGGGGTCTCATCCTGAATGGCCATAAACAAAGGAAAAAATGTTCTTAAGTCAGCCCCATCTGATCTTATTGACATAGGAAAAGGTATTCTCTGAGTTTACTCAGAAAACAAAGAAACTGTTAGGTTCGGGCTCTTCTGGTTGATTAGTTCAGGCTCTGGCTCTTATTGGGGGTTCAAATTGATATTAAATGATTATCAGTATATATGCTTTTAAGCTCCCCTGTACTTTTTTCATGACATCTAGAGCAGCTCTTATGAAAGAAAATGCCAGAGGCTGGGATTGATTAACAAGAGGCTGTTGTCTCCAGGACCACGGTCCCTCTCTTGACCTCTGTAGTGCCAATGCAATATTCACAGCACCCACAGTCACTATAAATATACTGACCATGACTAAAAAATTTCCCATACGGTGATGATCACAAAATATAACAAACTCTCCACATAGAAGAGAGAAGCAAAACATTTATTCAGACACCAGAAAACCAAATCCCAATACCAAGAAACTGAATCCATCATAGAAACATAGAAGTGAATGCACCACAACATAGCAGAGAGCCACGCCATACTTTAGCCTTCCCATGAACCAATATAAGATCAATATTTACTCACAAACCTGACTAACTTCCTACCTGAGTGTCCTCTCTCTCCCACCATCTCTCTGGCTCTGACTCCCAGCTTCCTGCTTCATCCTTCCTTAAGCTCCTCCCATCACAGGCTCCATGTGACTACATTCAGTCTGTTAGGGGGCAGAGTTTACTTTCAAAGCAGGGAAGGTCTTCAAATTCCCATCCCCATTAGAACCTCCTGGATAGCTCACTAACTGTCAAGAGTGAAATTGATAGAGATTGAGGTAGTTAATATCTGAACAAATCTATTTATTAGCAAAGCATGCTGTTGCATAACAAATCAGATCCAACCCCCTTGGTAGGCATAAAGATATGAAACGATAGATAACAAAGCTTTTTTATAATCAATAATGAACAATTCAAAGGGATTTACATGGAACTATAATGTTCTAAGGCTTAAATCCCTTGAGCAACAAGGGCATTCCTTCATTCTGGTTGCTCAAAGTATGACAAAACTCAAAGAGTGTTAAGCACAGTTTGTACAGAACATTTTTATTTCCCTGAAATCATGTGGAAAAGGCTTTAACTTTGAACTTTAAGGCACGAAATGGATGCTGTTCAAAACATGGAGCTGATTTGGTTCTTTCAAGACTAGGCAGTTTGATGGAAGTGATGGGGTACTGGGGTGCCTTTGTTTGTAACATTCAGTTGTAACTTCAGTTTGTAAAATCATACTTCTGTTTGGGTACCTATGTTTGTAATATCAGTTTGTGAAACCAAGTTGTAAAGTCACACTTCCCCCAGCCATAAAGCATTAACTCTGCCTCTTCCCTAGGCCAGCACTCTGCCTAGCTACAACTCATGAACTGTTTATCCCTGCTTGGTGCAATAACAAGCTATACCTATGAATCCTTCACTAAACCATTTATATAAACCATTGTTTATAAACAATCCCTTTAGCTCAGAGAAATGTACATCTCCCTTGTTCTAATGGCCAGCTGCACTTATGAATCCTTCAATGTACTATCAGTAAGCTAACTCCTCTCCTATTAGGCACATCCTGAATCCCCAATTCCCAACATCCATCTTGTCAAACAGGATACTGATGGGTAACAGACTGGACACCTCTCAGTCAGTGCTGACCAAAAAATGACCTAGTGACATTTGAAGCCTGAAAACACACCTCCTGGTAGCACCCCCGTGGGCTTTTTCCCAGTGAATTATGGGCAATCTGCCTG
>CM053584.1:187310333-187326646 GCA_028627135.1 Pseudochirops cupreus | reverse complement strand
TCAGTTCACAGCTCCACCAACAATGCATTAGTGTTCAAATTTTTCCACATCCTCTCCAACATTTATCATTTTCCTGTTTTGTCATCTTAGCCAATCTGACTGGTGAGATGTGGTACCTCAAAGTTGTTTTGATTTGCATTTCTCGAATCAATAGTGATTTAGAGCACTTTTTCATATCTTTAATTTCTGCCTCTGAAAATTGCCTGTTCATATCCTTTGACCATTTATCAATTGGGGAATGACTTGTATTCTTATAGATTTTACTTATTTCCCACTTCCCTCTTAATCTTGGTTACATTGGTTTTGTTTGTACAGAAACTTTTAAATTTAATGTAATCAAGATTATCCATTTTGCATTTTATAATGCTCTCCAACTCTTCTTTGGTCATAAAGTCTTCCCTACTCCATAAATCTGACAGGTAAACTATTCCTTGCTTCCACAGATTACTTACAGTATCAGCTTTTATACCTAAATCATGCACCCATTTAGACTTGATTTTGGTGTACGGCGCTAGATGATGGTCTATGCCCAGTTTCTGCCATACTATATTTCAATTTTCCCAGAAGTTTTTGTCATATAGTGAGTTCTTATCCCCAAAACTGGGGTCTTTGGGTTTATCAAGCAGTATATTACTATAATCGTTGACTACTGAGTCTTTTGTACCCAATCTATTCCATTGATCCACAACTCTATTCCTCAGCCAGTACCAAGTAGTTTTGATGCCTGCTGCTTTATAATACAGATTAAAATCTGGTACGGTTAGTCCACCTTCCCTAGCATTTCTTTTCATTAATTGTCTTGATATTCTGGAACTTTTGTTCTCCCAAATGAATTTTGTCACTATTTTTTCTAGCTCTATAAAGTAATTTTTTGGTAGATTGATTGGTATGGCACTAAATATATAATAAAAATGACAATTTCATACCTCATATTTTATGTGATAACTGCTCCATTTTACCTTTCCCTATACAGTTTTATTTTTTAGAATCAATCCATCATGCTCAACTTAACCTCAAACCCTTCAAACCTTTATGCTCTTTCAAATTATCCAGGTAATGAAAACATTCTTAAAAGTACAGATAACATTTTCCCATATAAAAAGTGTTTAGTTTGACCTTATTGAGTCCCTTATAACTGATCTTTAATGTTTACTTTATATTTCTCCTCTCTCAATTTTCCGTTGAGTTCTGGTCTTTTTGTTATAAATACGTTTAAGTCTTTCAGTTCATTAAATGTTCATTTTTTAAAATTCATGGTTGCAAACCCAGTTCCTTTGCTCTTTGAAATATTGTGTTCCAAAACCTTCCCCCTTTTAATATAGAAGCTGCTAAATCTTATGTTATCCTGACTGTAGCTCCACGGTATTTAAATTGTTTTTTTCTTTTTGCTTATAGTATTTTCTCCTTAACTTGGGAGCTTCAAAACTTGGTTATAATGTTCCTGTGAGTTTTCCATCTTGGGATCTCTTTCAGATGGTGATTGATGAAGTTTTTTTCTATTTCTATTTCATTCTCTTTCTAGAACTTTAGGGCAATTTTCCTAAATAAGTTCTTGTAATGTAGTATCTAGACTTTTTAAATTCATAACTTTCAGATAGTTTAACAATTCTTTTATTATCTCTCCTTGATCTGTTCTCCAGATCATTTGTTTTTCTAATGAGATATTTCACATTCCCTAACCAAGAATGAATAACTGAAGAGACTTTTCCCCTAAAAAAAACCAAACAAACCCAACAACAACAAATGAACCCACACTTGAATACCAAGTTTCATAGGTTATGAAAGTTGAATTTAACTCAACCATTGACCTACCTCAGGCATCCTGGTTTCAAGTTAAATTTTAAATGGTTCTAGACTGATGATTCTTTTTTAGTATAAGTTCTAGAAAAAGTTGAATGAATATCATGTGCAATATTTTATAATATAGTTTATTGCTATTGTTATTTTGTAGAGTTTTCATTTAGTGTATAAAACTTTTATATGTTGCATTCTAATGCATATATAATCCCATTTTATTTAATAGCATTTTAACATACACTTCTGCTTGTCAATGCCATTTTCATATTCCAGTGATTGCTCTACAATTCCAGTGCTTTGTTTATGTGGTTTCAACAAAACATCCTATATAACAGATTCTTTCACAAATCTATCCATATTTCAAGTCAGTCTTGGTAACTAGAACATTTTTGCTTTGGTTCAGTATTTTTCATTCTTTTGATTTTGTTTTATTATTTTTTGGTGTCTTATAATATCATTAACTCTCCCTTGCCCAATTCTAGTTTTCAAATTGTTATTTTCTTCCTTAAGTTTTTGGATCTCTTTTCCCAGTTAATTGACTTTTTTCTCATCATTTTCTTGATTATCTTGGATTGCTCTTATTTTTTTCCCTAATTTTTCCTTAGCCTCTCTTATTTGATTTTCAAAGGCCTTTTTTAAGCTCTTCTAAGAACTCTTTTTGGACTTGTGACCATTTGATATTTTTCTTTGAAGTAGGAGTTGCTTTTTTAAAAACTTCATTATCTGCTTCTTAGTTATGAGTTGAAATCTTCTCTCTCCCCATAGTAGCTATTTATGGTCAGGTTCTTTCTCCTTTGCTTCCTCATTTATTTTTTTAGTGGCTAATTATTATAGTGTGTGTGTGTGGGGGGGGGGGGGGGGGTTATAGTCCCAAGGTGTAGGGAATCATGCCTTAGGCTTCACGTTTTTCATACTGTTGTTTTCTGAGTTCTGTCTCAGGGGCCTGACCTCAAGCACTCCTCTCCTTCTCCCCTCCCTTTCCAGCCATGGCTAGGGCCCTCAGACAAGCTGTCATCAGAAAAGCTCTTGCTCCCTGCAGTCCTTCTCAAAGCTGCAACTCCAGCATTCTCCTCCTCACTGGAACTGAAACCAAAGGCTCTGCTCTCCTACAAGTGCTCATAGCCAGCGGGGGCCCAGCCCTTCTGCTACCATACTCACAGGCTGTGTGCTCCTTCTCACCCACAGCCACATCCCACATATATATCTGGTCTTCACACTTAAGCCTTGCATCCAGCGACAGCAGGGAGATTTTCAATCTTCTCTGTTTAGCAGTCTGACCCCCACATTTGTGAGGTGAAAGTTCCTGAAGCTGGGGCTGCTGCCTAACCCAGCTGCCCCCAGGGCTTGTTGTTTGTTAATTCAGTGGAATCTACATAGAGGTGTTTATAGTTTAATCAGGCTAAACTTGGGACATCAGGTCTTTATAAGGTCCTCTCAAGCTGTCTTAGGACAACTGTTTTACCCTAACTTTCAATTATTTCTGCCCCTCAAAGTTCACTTTGAGGTGATATTTTACTTTGTGGGAGAATTTTGGAGAGTCTAATATTTCCTGAGTTATTTTACCATCTTCCCAGAATTAATAACAGCACCTATCTTCCCAGAGTTGTGAGGCTCAAATGAGATATTTGTAAAGGACCTAGTACAGTGTCCACACATAGTAGGTGCTTTATAAAAGCATGTTTCCTTCTTTCTTGAGTGGGCTATGCCATATTAAACTATGATAAAGCAGAAATCATTAAAATAGATACTGGTTAAAAAATGGAAAATTTCATCAATGGAATAGACTAGGTACACAAGATCCCGAAACAACTGAATACCAGTAGTATAGTGTTTGGTAGACCCAAAGATACCAGTTATAGAAGTTTGACGAAAGCTGCTGAAAAATAGGAAGGCTGTCTGTTTTAAACTAGGCCTAGAAATATCTCACACCTTATACCATAATAAGCTCTAAATGAATACATGACCTAAAAAGTTATAAATGGTTATATTATAAATAAATTAGACTGGAAGGAGATGGCTTTCAAATGTAATTGGGTGCTGGATTATGCATAGAGTGTATTAGCATACTCAGTAGATGCAAATTTTCCACATGGAGATGCCAAAAAACCTGCTTTCAGGAGACTTGTGATGGCATGGAACAGAAATGCTTTGGAGAGACTGTGGAAGAGGCACAGAAATTCTGTAACTGGTTCCACTCTGCTAACTAAGTGGTTAAGAGGAATCCTTCACAACTGATTACTTTTCCACTGGAACTGAAAGTGTCTCCAAAAGGACCCAAGTCTTTTTCCCTCATTCTCTTGGTGGCTCTGCTTATGGTTGGATTCCACTCTTGGCATCCAATGGGAAACAATGTTATAATGCAATGTTACACTTCTTCATCTTTGGGAGTCCCATCATGGGAGTGACAGTGAATTTTTGTGTCTTTGGAAATGTGAAAAGGATTCTCCCTTTCTTTATCCAGGGACTCAAGATTGCCACAAAATCAGCTAAGGGATTCCCTTAACCCCTTTTTAAAAATTCTGAACTTAAAACGCCAAATGAAATGAGAATTTCCATAGATAGAGAGATAGAAGAAATAAATTGTACATGTAATTTGTATCATATAGGGCTTGCTTTTCTTTTCAAGTGTATTGATAGCTTCAACATTTAACTTTCTTTTTTTTAAATAAGTTTTTATTTATATCTTCTGTTTGTTACATTGTCAGTTATCCCTAACATCTTTCCTTCTCCCCCTCCCAGAGAGCCACAGCATGTAACAAATAGCATTTTTTTAAGAGGAAAAAAAATCAGTGCAACTGATCAAATAATTGAAGAAGTCTGAAAACATGTGCAATGTATAACATCTGTGAACTCCCCCACCTCCACAAAGGGGTGAGTTGGGAGTGGCTTCCTATATCTCTTCGTTTGAGTCATGTTTGATCTTTATAATTTTGTTACATCCATTTTTTATTTTTTGGTATGCATTTTTTTCTTTCCATTTACACTGTTGTAGTCATCATGTATATTGTTTTCTTGGCTCTTGCTGTAATTCCTTTCTGTTCTTACACACTCATATGCACATACCGGGATACCTCCTCAGAAATGCAGTTATTCTTTGAGACATGTAATAGTTCTACATCTAAGTAGTAATAGTGTTACATCTAAGTGGAGCAGCCCCATGTGGAATTGATGGGGTGCTGGGGTGCCTTTGTAACTGTTTGTAACATTGTTATAACTTCAGTCTGTAAAAATATCACTTGTGTTTGAGTACCTATTTCTGTAACATCAGCTTGTGAAGCCAATTTGTAAAAATCACACTTCCCCCAGCCATAAAGGCATTAACTCTGCCTCTCCCCTGCCCCCAGCCTAAAAGCCTTTCCCCTGAAACCATTAACTCTGACAGCTATAATTATCCCTGCTTGGTATAATAACAATCCATACCTATGAATCCTTCAAAAGCATTTTATAAACAAAGCCTTAGTTTAGAGAAATGTATACCTCCTTTGTTCTAGTGGCCAGCTGCAAACTATAAATCTTTCAATGAATTATCAGTAAGATAACTCCTCACAATCAGACACATAATGAATCCCCAATTAGCCCGGCTTCCTAACATCCATCTTGTCAAAAAGGACTTTGTTGGCTAACAGACTGGGCATCTCTCAGTCAGAATTGACCACTAGCTGATTTAGTGACGTTTTAAGGCAAAAACCACACCTCCTGGTAGCCCCCTCTAGGGGTTTCTCCCAGTGAATTATGGGCAATACGTCTGCGCAGTTAATATAAAAAGTTCGTGTCCCTTTAAGCACTGATCACTCCTTAACTCCTCCCAAATCCCTCCTTTACACATCTAGTTAGCATAATTGATATCAGATTTATGGTTTTATTACTATATAATCAGTATCCCTAATTCCTGCAGGTTGCAGGCTTTCTCTGACATCCCCTCTGCCTGCTGAAAAGCGTAATAAACTTTTACAAACCTGCCAAGATTGCTTGTGCCTGGTAATTCTTTCAGACTAAAAGAACTCTCAAAGGATTTCCTAGAAATCCATCTCTCTCTCATCCTCTTCACCTCCAAAAATATTACCTTGTATTTAATTTGAATGTCCTCTTCCTTTATTGAATGTAAACTCCTTGAGGGTAGAAAGTACTGCCATTTTTGTCTTTGTATTCCCAGCACTTAGCCAAACTACAGGCATTTAATAAATGTTGTTCATTGAAGGAAAAAAACAACCCAACAACAACCCTAATTTGCTAATTTGGGAAGTGTGAAGAAGTCCTGTAGTCAAATTTGATGGAATTATAAGGCATCCAGCCATCCATCGATGGCTAAAAAACCAGCCTATCCCTGATGGCCTTAAATAACAAACTAGCCAGCTCATAGTCGAGTAATGGAAAAATAATAATAGCTAACTTTCATATAGTGCTGACACAGGGTGCCAGGCACTGTGTTAAGCACTTTACAATTATCTTATTTGAGTCTCATAACAACTCCTTGCAGCTTTTTCAGAGGGTAAAGGGGTAGAGGTCTCCCTCCTCTTTACCTCCCTGTCCCCATCCCCACAGAGCAGCTCTCTCAGTGTGCCCATCAGAGTTGAGCTGTGGAGAAGAGTTGGCCCCGATAGCCCAAAAGAAAGATATGCTCAGCAGAAACCCTATGTATAGGGGAAGTCGCATGATGACATCACAAGAAAAAGCAGTTCCAGAGGTCTGAGTTACCCTCAACACGTGTATCCCCAATGTGTTTACCCCTTTATTTCTGTACTTTACATGTGTGCCTTCTCTTCTCTCTCACCAGTACACTCATTTGTGGGAGAGTACACAGATTTATAGGAGGAATATTTTATAGCCACTATTCTTACCATGCTATTTTAGTGAATGCTTTACCTAGAATTAATTGCCATCAACTAAGTGACTTTTAAACATGAGGTGAAGGCTTGTGCGCAGCAATTTTAGGAGAATTGACCAAGTACCATTTGGGGCATGGGTGGGCAGGTGGGTGGAGGGCAGAGAATGGCAGTGTATCTGAAAGGGAGCACTCATCAAAATAAGTGGGATGGATTAAAGGACTCTCAGATTTATGTCCGCTCTAAGGCTTATGATTCCTTTCTTCCCTACCCCAACCTTAGCAGCTTATCATCAGGTTTAAGTAGAAACCAGTACTTTATTCCATTATACTAAGCCCTAGACTGGATAGTAAGGAAAGAAGGTACAGGAGGAGAGGGCGAAGTTGAGCCTTCAGGGTAGATTGTAGATGGATTGAGAGCCTGGGGCTCCTGCTGGGATTGTCTTTCCTCCAATGGAAATGCCAATCAAGCCACCAAAAGGAAATGCAAATCCTAGAGAGGTGCCATGCCCCAGGATATCAGAAGACCCTTTTGTCTTCTTTAAGCTGGCTCCAGGGTGGAAAAGACATTCAAGTTTTCCTCTTCATAGTGCAGCTAAAAGCTGTTGATTTGTGGTTGAGGATACACTCTGCAAGAAGCCCTGTTGTTGAGAAAGCAAAGGGTGGCTGGGAAGGGGAAAGGGTAGGTAGTTGAGATAAAAGGGAAGAGAGTTAAACCCTATCCCTGAGAACTGCCCACACTACCTCCATCTCACCGCATAGGATGTATATCAAAAACGCCAGCCAACCAAGGTAGTAGCTCTTGCCCAACATCAACCTCCTGTTCGTGTTCATCTCTTGGAGCCAGAGATGAACAGGGAATAATATGAGAGTGATGAGAATAAAGCAGGCTAGGGAGATAGGAAGACACAGATGTCCACAGCTGATAGAGGGTCTCATTGCCATTCAAGAATCCATTAGGGGTTTCATCTAATCTCAGGGGATAATGAAATGCCTATTATCTCCTGGTACATACACTGCCCCCCTAAAGCTCACAGGAATATCCTCCTTCCCCACATATACACAGGATTGGAAGACTACTATTCTCAGGAGGCCTTGAGGTGACAGGTTATTACTACCCCCAGGGGTTTAAGGAAGCTGATGTCCACTCTCTTGGGCAGTGAAAAGAGAAGACCCAGTTAGAAGGCATCAGGGAGTGTTGTAAGGCCCTCTCTGAACCAGTCCTACCTGTAAATAAGCTGCCCAAGCCCCCACTCCAGTCGAAGGCTTGGAAGTTTTTTACCAAGCGGCTGAAGACACAGTGGAACCAGCTGGTGAGAAGCAAGGATGAACCAAGAGAAAGTAAGAAGCTTATCTTGGCCATCTCTAGAAAGATGTAGGATGAATTTTCTTTTTCAAAGCCTAGGGAGAGGAAAGAAATAGAGATGGTGGTGGGTTAAAGGGGAACACAAGGGATGGGGAGGTGGGGGAAGCTGGGATGGTGTTGGGATTACTTTTCAACAAATATGGAAAAGTGGGGTGAAGCTGGGGCTGAAGCATTTTTACTACGCACGGTCTGGAAAGAAGGTACTGAAGATAGCCAAGGGTATCAGGAAAGAGTATAATAGGACAGTATGGGCACAATTCACTCAACACAGTACAGATGAATAGAAAGAAGCCTTGGTTATCTAATAAATGAAATAAATATCTGCTAGGTGGTATATAGAATTATGGAATCTTAAATTTGGAGGGGGATTTTGAAATCATCTTGTTCCCCAAATTACCAAGTTATAAATGGAAGCTGACAAAACTACATTTTATTAAAATCCTTAGGTTGAAATCATTAGAGGTTCATTGTCTTGATGAATTAATTTTAAGCTCCTTGATGGCAGAGACTATCTTTTTTTCTCTTTCCTAGGTTCCTAGAACAATATTTGATCATCTTAATTAGGTGTTTAATAAATGTTTGTAGGGACAGCTAGGTGGCGCAGTGAAGAGAGCACTGGCCCTGGAGTTGAGAGGACCTGAGTTCAAATATGACTTCAGACAACTGGACACACTTACTAGCTGTGTGACAGTCACTTACGCGAGTCAAGTCACTTAACCCCAATTGCCTTGCCTTTCCCCCCTCCAAAAATAAATAAATGTTTGTTGAATATAATTAATTTGCCACCTGGAAGGTGGGGGAAAAGACAAGCATGAAGGTGGGATAGGAGATATAAAAAGGGAATGAAATGAAATGAGATGACAAGAAAACCAATAGGGACTAGGGGAGGAGAGAATAAATAGTAGAAAAGATTCTAGGGGAGTGTGGTGGTAAAGGAATGTAGTTCATGAGGTTGTGGTTGTCTCTTAGTATTTGTAGTATGAAGTCTTTTTTTTTTGTCTCTGATACAAAATAATTGAAATTTTTAAAAGAAAGCCACACATACAACCTCAAAAATCTCATTTGCCTTCTTGGCTCATCAAAAATAGTGTTATCTAAATGAATCAACAAATATTTGTGTTGAGTACTGTAAACAAAAATAAAACAACCCTTATCCTCAAGGAGCTTACATTTTATCATATATTTCATTGTCTGAGAGTAAGCCAGACCTTTCACCCCTGTAAAATAACCTATGCACTGAAAATTTGTTATCTTCTAAACTGGTAGAGCATAAGGAGAATAAGTTGAAGAGAAAGGTGGATTGTGAGTCTCTCAACAGTAATTTCATAATATATCTATATTTTGTTTTGGTTTGGTTTTTATTTCTGGTGCACACACACATGCAAAAAAACCCCCAACTCTAAACCTTATTTATAATTTTCTAAAAAATAAAAAAGAAACAAAAACCTTCTTATCTCATCAAAAGTGATGCCTTTTGGTATAAGGGAGAAATTGTGGTATAGTGGAAAGAGCATTGGATTTGGAGCCAGAACTTGATCCTGACACTCACCTTAATAACCTTGGACTAACTTAACCTTGGTCCTCCATTTATTTACGTAGAGTATATGCTGTGACTCTATGGAAATGAACATGCACATCAGCCTCTTGCTGAAAGGTAGATTGCTTCACTTGGCTGAGATAAGATAGTAACTCCCAGTAGATTCCTATTTGTCCTTCTTAGGATACAACCCAGGAGTTGTATCAAAGAGGATTGGCCACTGAGAGTCATGGGAGAAGGACTCTTGTGGGGGAACCTCTCTTCCTTCAGTAAGCTACTGTATAAGAGCTGAAGAAAGGCCACCTTTCTTTTGAGCACATCACTCTGTGATTCTGCCAGGTCTCACAAGTTTTTGAAACTTGAGATTGAAAGAAACCATTTCATCTTAAAGTGAGAAAACTGACCTGGGTAAAAATTTTTCTTGTGAGTAACTCCAGCACATAGGGCAGTAGATCTCTGTCAATGCATAGGGTAATCCAGATGAAGGACTAGACAAAATCTCTCCAGAGCTTCCTGCAATACAGGGAGGTCCATTTCTCCAACAGACCCCTGTAAAACCTTTCCAAATGGAGGTCCAAAATCACCTGACAGTAGGACAAGCAATTTAGCTCAAAGAGAAATCAAACAAAATCTCATGAGCCCCAAACACATGTGGAGCTCTACAAAAGAATTTGAGCACATGAGATTGACTAGTCTTAATTTTTTTCAGATCCTGGTCAAGGGGCCCCAACTCTGGACTCACATGGATCAAGTTCAGCCCTGAAGAACTAGACCCTCCTGAAAGGAGTCAGACTTCTCTCTTCTCCCTCTAGCTCATTATGCCCCCATTCTGAAGTAGAAATTCAGGAAAAATCTCTACATAAAACTTAGATATGGCTTGTATTTTAGAGTCATATTTAGGTTTTCTCCTAAAAGATGAAGAAAGTCCTTTCTAGAAAAGGTACTCTATATACAAAGTATATAGAGTATACAAAGTATACAAAATATAAGACAGCTATTTATTTCCTGTCTTATACTTAAAGCACAAGAGACTCATAAATGCAAATTAACCAATACTTAAAACATAAAACAATGACCCACCACCACAATTATACTCTCCCAGTAGGTAAAGACAGCTTTGTAGGACTGCTATACAATGTTCCACATTCTCCTCAGATCTGTACTATCCCAAGCAACTCACAAGGTCCAGGTCTACTGACCAGACAAGCATGGCTCTTTAATCCTTTGGAGTTCAGAATGATCTTAATAGTCATCTCCTCAACCAAAGAGCAGTATAATTGCAGAAGCAGAGCAACCAGCACAAGTGTAGGAACCCAACAACTCTTGAACTCACAAGGTCACCACCAAGGCTGGAAATGCCCATCTTTCAGGATTCCTGTTCTGTCACTTATGCTTGGGGAGAGAAACACAAAGTCAGAAGAAGCAGCCAAGGACATGAGGCCCAGTCTCAGTTTCACAAAACATGTACATGTTCTTGCTGCCATGTGCTCAATGTGTAATGACCATTGCTGCTGGGGGAAATGGGAGTGGGAGAGAGAAGAAAAATTTCCTCCCATCCTTGCTGGAAGTCCAATGGAGAACTAATATTGGATCTGTCTCAAGTGATGCCTTCAAAAAAAGAAAGGATGGAGCCTCTCTATATTCTGCTGAGGGGGGGAGGTTCCTCCATGTGAGTCTCTCCCCCATAATGCTCAGCAGCCAAATCTCTACAATACAGTCACTGATCTCAGAGACTGGAGGAGGGAGGGGGGGACCAATCAGGAGTTTCTGCATCATCTCAGTAAAGTGAAGCATCTACCTCTCAACAGTAGATCAATGTGCTTGTCATTCCCCATGGAACCAAACTAAGATCCCCCCTAAAATAAAAGGGATTGGATTAAATCTTCTCCAAGGTTCCTTCCAACTCTAAAATGAACTGTGAGTCTGGGCTATGGGAACTACTAGAACAGATGATCAATGGCATCTTTTCTGATTAAATAACTTATGTATGCCCTGGACTAAGGGAGAATGAGGAAAATTTCCGAAAAATCTGGGGAAGTTTAGAGGGCAGATTGAGGGAACAGGAGACAGAGCCAAAGAGAACAGAATAACAGGAAATATCAGGTGACAAGAGTGGGACAAAGGAATTATGGTGACCAGTGGGAATCTCACTTGAGCTGTCCAAACAGTCCCGGATTGTGCAGTAATCCCAGAGCCCCCCGAAACTATAGCCTCTATTCTTGGACTCATGCTTCCATATGGGCTCATAAAAAGTTTTCTTAGAGATGTACACCCATTGCTGATAGAAGGTCATAGTTATCTGTAGTATGAATGCAGTCAAGCTCAATTCTGCACTTGCCACCCTGCTCAGCCACCGGACATGGTACAGCAGCCACCATTTCGCAAGAAGATGAGAAGTAGTCTGTCTGAACTGACACAGAGAATAAGGTGAAGGGGAATGCTTCCATGTATTCTTTGGTGGTCCCAGACCTCAGCTCTCCTCATTCCTTGCTTCTTAGTCTTTGACTTCCTTACCCAGCCACATAGTCTGCCCTCCAAATCTCACACCTCTCTCAGCACATGGGTACCTCCCCCAACCCATCTTTTTCTTCTAAGGATTCATGTTTTGTGTCCTATGACTTCTAAAAAATAATTCCCATGAATCCCTTTTCCACTGGCCCCATCTTTCAATGCCCCATCCTCAAATTTTAGGCTTCCCCTGCTCACCACCCTCTCTTCTCTCCCAAGACACAACCAGGTTGCTTGTGTCACCTCCTTATCCCACCCCCTCTTGCCCCTCCTTAGCCCTTTTTCCTGGTCTCCCTCACTCCCAGCCTAGCCTGTCACCTATTAAAACTCTCCATCACTCTGAGCAGGTACAAGATGGGGGTCTAGAAGGGTCCTGGGAATCCTTTTCTTACACCTTCTTCCCTTCCCTAAATCCAAGCCAAGATTCCAACCCAGTCAACGGGGGAAGGGGAGCCTAACTGCCATAGAACAGGGTGATGCCACAGGAAATAACAGAAAGTGGGAGGGGGAGCCCTGTGAATAATTTGCTTTGTCTTCTTTCTGTTCTCCCTTCTTTCATTCTGCCATCCCCCAAAAGCCCTTCTCCTTTTCCTATTGTCCTTGATTCCCAACTCTCAGGTCTCTCTCCATCCTAAGTCACTCCATGCCTCAGATTCCCACTCCAGTCGGGTGTAGTGGAAACAGACATGGATTTTGAGGCTAACAACCTAAGTTCAGATCCTGGCTTAGCTAGTTACTGCTGCAAATGACCTTGAGCAAATACTCTCTGAATTTAAATTTCCTCCTCTGGGAAATGAGGGAGTTGGACCAGTTCATTCTTGCTTAGTCTCCTACTATCTCCTAGCTGTCCATGGCCTCCTCCACTGTTACCATTTTTTTTTCCAGTGAGTCAGACATAGCAAAGATAGTTGAAGTTACTATCAGTCAGAGACTATACTGGAAAGATGCTTAGCCTTATTTTCTCCATACATTCCCTAGGTCAGAATTACGAGGAATTCTTCCCTGAAATGTAACTTTCATGCAATGCTGTCCCTCAGGGAAGTTTATACTTACTGCCAGCAGCTCCTTCCTTCTTCCAGGATTAGGAGATGATTGATTAGGAGCAGAGTTTCTTTTCTCCTTTCCACTTCTCTGTAGCGCTAATGCAATATTTACAGTATCCATGATCATGATAAAGACCAACTATAAGTATCACATGATGTTTGAATGCAAAATATACCAGATTCTCCAGGTAGACGACAGAACTGAAACATTTATTTAGACACCAGAAAACCAAATCCCAAAACCAGTAAGCCAATTCCATCATAGTACCAAAGATATTCAGAAGCCATAATAATGCTGAGAGCCACAGCATCCTTCAGCCTTCCCACAAACCAATGCAAGATCAATGTTTACTCACAAACCTTTCTATGCTTGCCTGAGCTCCTCTCTCCCCCCATCATCTGGCTAGCTCTGGCCAGCTTCCTGTGGGCTCTGCTCCACCCTTTGAAGCAAATTCCCTCCATCACAGGATTACATTCAGTCTATTATGGGGCAGAGTTTACTTTCAAATCAGGAGAGGTCTTCAAACTCCCCCCAGGTCTATTAAGGGGCAGGGAAGATCTTCAAATTCCCATTCCCATTACACTCCCCCATCCCACTGTTAGGAGAAGTGATATTGTCGGAGGTCAGTGGTAATAAAGCCTCATAGAGCAGGCCTGGAGGTGTCTTATGAATAACCTGAAGAAGGAGAAACCCCCTATCTAGGACCAGTTGGTAAATCTGGAGCTGGAATTGAGCAGTGAGAACAGCAGACGAAAGCAGGTGAAGAACGTCAGAGAAAAGCTACAGAGAGATACTATTCCTTGGTAGAATTCATTCACCAAGTACCCAGACTGTGAGTTTGGTAAAAGTGATCAAGCTCTCGGGTTGTGAATTAGGGGACAAATGGTGTTGAACCTAGAAATGGGAGAGAAACCCTTTAGAAAACATAAAATAATAAAGATGTATTTGTAGAGCCTATATCAGATTACATGTCCTCTTGGGGAACAGGGAGGAAAGGGAAGCAGAGAAAATTTAAAACTTATGGAAGTAAATATTGAAAACTAAAAATAAATAAATTAATTTTTAAAAAAGAAAAGGTAAAATATTTCTATTTATTATTCCATTTTAAATTATTTTATTTTCAACTCACAGAATAAAATAAGCATTTCCATAACACAGTATAATAAAAAGATGATTGTACATGAAATTGCAAATCTAACATGTACAAGCTGCAGTTCCCTTCAAATATACAACAAAGATATCATGTAAATTTCTTTTTTTTTCCTTTTTTTCTCCTCCCCCCCCACCCTTGAGATGGCCACTATTAGACACAAGTAGGTGTATATGCACACACACGCATATATGTATATGTATATATGTAAAATTATTCTATGTATACTTCTATTCATCAGTTCTTTCTCTGGATGCAGATTGGGTCTTTTTCATGTGTCTTTTATTTTTAATTTGTGTATTTAAAGCAGTCAAAATTACTTAGTCACTCAAAGTCATTCTTAATACAACTTTGCTGTTACTGTATGTAATATTCTCTTGGTTTTACTCACTTCGTTCTTCATCATTTTGATGGAATCCTAACCACTGCCCCAGCTACTACCCCCAGATTCAATATCTCAACTTCCTCATAGACCTTGCTGAACAGTAGGCCCATTGCCCCCAGCTAGTCACTACCCCCAGACTCAATATTCTAACTTCCCTATATATGCCCTCATGGAGCAGTAGGCGTCACCTGATCATATCATCCATTTTCCCAGATAAGACCACAATACCTAGCTATCTGTCTTGACCAGACAAGACCATAATAGCCAGCCAATCAGAAAGCAGCACCACCAGGATATAGATCAGGATGCTTGACAATTAAACAACAGAAGGAGCTTTCCCTAAGATGGCACTGGTGTAGTAATATCAAAAACTGTCCTATAGGTGGACTTATGATGTAGGGAGGCTTATTATAATAATATAATTATCATACATACATACCCCACCAAAAGAGTTTTTCTGTATGCATTGTGGGTAATCTCATGCAAAGTTCCACTAAGACTAGAAATCCTCCCATATTACCATAACCCCTCCCCTATTACCTAATCCCTTAACAAACTCCTCCTACTTTTTAATATTAATATCTTCTATGCCATATTCATATTTCAAGTTGTATAATCAGATTCTTATGCTTTATAAAATTGCCTGTCTTGCCTTACTGAAATTGCTAGTTCCTATAAGGAACTTAGCCTGCCTACCAGAGAGTGAAACCTCAAAACCACAATAAATATCTTTGCTGGGCTTGGAGACAGTCTGAGTCTGTGAATTCTTTCGAGATAACTCCACCACAACACAACCTGATACTGATCAATATTATGTAAGTCATTCCATGCCTTTCTAAGATCAACAAGCTCATCATTTCTTATAGCACAGTAGTATCCCATCACACCACAACTTGTTCAGCCATTCCCCCACTGATGGGGATTCCTGCATTTTCTGATTCTTTGCCACCACAAAGAGAGGTGCTATAAACATCCCATTCACATTCAAAGTTATAATTACTATTTGGGAATTTCCCTCCATCTTATTTTTACTCACTATTTTCTTCCTTAACCTCTCTTTTTACCCTATCTTTTATCTTCTCCCTTATCTTCTCCCCCCAACCTCCCACCTCCCCAATCTCAATCCACATACCACTCCAAAATTTCCCCCATCCTCTCCCTCCACCCTTCCAAATCCCAATTCATGTGTGCCTCTAAAAGTTCCTCCACCACCCTGTCCTCCAGTTTTCTCTCCTCTCTACATGTTCAGAAGACTTCTATACCCTTCCAGATGTACACACTGTTTCATCTTTTTTTTCTTTTCAATTGATTTTTTATTTTATTTTAGTTTACATCATTCATTTCCATGAAATTTTGAGTTACAAATTTTCTCCCCATCTTTCCCCTACCCACTGCCCCAAAACAGCCATCCCAGTGTATCTCCCCACCCCCAATCTATTCTCTCCTATGTCTTCCCCCCCTCACCCCTCTGACTTTTCAGTAGGGCAGGATGGATCTCCCAACCACAGTGCCTGTGTATCTAAAGTTCCAGTTGGATGTAGTTAATAATCATAATAATATATATTTTTAACATTTGATTATAGAACTTTAGATTTTGGATTCTTTCTCTTTCTCCCTTGTCACCCACCCCCACTGGAAGGACAAGCAATCAAATACAGGCTGAACATGTGAAATTACGCAGAACCTCTCCACAGTGAGCATATT
>CM053584.1:187239462-187309833 GCA_028627135.1 Pseudochirops cupreus | reverse complement strand
TTTTCTTCAACGAAGGAATCTAGGGTTTGGTTGCTGTTCTTACCCTGCTTCTTATGCTTATTCTTATTCATGGTTGGTCAGTCCGTGATTTTTTTTTTAATCTCCGTGGAGCTCTGCTTCCAGAGGGGAAAGCTCTGTCCCAAATTGCTGGGGTCCTTCCAGCTGCTGGAATTCTTAGGAAGTTGCTGGGTCCCTCTGCCACTTCTGGCTGATTGAATAAAAATGAACCACAGGACCAAAGCCCAAGACTGCGATCTGGATCCAGGCTGCTCAACACGAGAGCACTTGGCCTCTGAACGATCACTTGGTCCCCCTGCAGTCTGCAGGCTGAGAGCTCTGAAGCAACAATGTGGAGGTGGGTGCAGAACCTCCACCTTTCGCTTCTCAGCCCTGGAGGTGTTTCAGCCACACTGCTTTTCTCTCACAACCTCGCAAGTCCCACTGACCTAGTTCTGGATCCTGCTGCAGCTGCCACCAATCCACTCACCCAAAGCTCCAGCCAGGGCTCGGCTCCTCTGGTACAGCCGCCCCCGGGACACAGCCAAGGTTTCAGACCAGGCTGGTTTCAGTTTGTGGTGCTGATATGGTTCCTCGTAGCCGAGCTGACTTTAGTGGAAAGTATATTTGTGTGCGTTCTGGAGTTCTAGAATTAGTTTAGAGTCATATTTTATGGGTATTTTGGGGTGGCTATGTGAGACCTGCAATATGTTGCTGATCTTACACTGCCATCTTGGCTCCGCCCACACTGTTTCATCTTTAAACCAAAAGAGAGTAAGGCTCCAACATTACCAGCTCTCCCACCCCCTGCTTCCTCTGCATTTGTTCTTTCATGCCTCATTTTTATAATATAATTGCTCCCTTTTACCTTTTCCTACCCATTTTTTTAGAATCACCCATCATACACAACTTAACTCCAACTTTTTTCTTTTTTTATTTATTTAGCATTTTATTCTTCCCCAGTTACATGTGAAAACAATTTTAACATTAATTTTTAAAACTTTAAGTTCCAAATTCTCTCCCATCCTCCCTCACTACCCCACCCTTCATTGAGAAGGCAAGAAATTTGATATAGGTTATACATGTATACTGATGCAAAACACTTCCATTATAGTCATGTTGTAAAAGACTATTTCCCCTCTATCTAATCCCCTTCCTGTTTATTCTATTCTCAATCTCCTTTCACCCTGTCCCTTATCAAAAGTGTTTTGCTTCTGACTGCTCCCTCCCCCAATCTACCCTCCCTTCTATCACCTCCCCCCTTTGTCTTGTCCCTATCCCCCCTACTTTCCTGGAGGGTAAGAGAGATTTCTCTACCCAACTGAATATGTATTTTGTTTCCTCTTTGAGCCAATTATGATGAGAGTAAGGTTCACTTACTCCCCCTCACCTTCCCCTCTTCCCCTGCACTGTAAAAGCTTTTTCTTGCCTCTTTTATGTGAGATAATTTACCCCCATTCTATCCCTCCAATTTTCTTTCTCCCAGTACATTCCTCTCTCTTACCCCTTAATTTTATATTTTAGATATCATCCCTTCATATTCAACTCACAACTGTGCCTTCTGTCTATATAGACTCCTTTTAACTACCCCAGTAATGAGAAAGGTCTTATAAGTTACAAATATCAATGTAGAAATATAAACAGTTTAACTTTAATAAACCCCTTGTGATTTCTCTTTCCTGTTTACCTTTTCATGCTTTTCTTGAGTCTTGTATTTGACAGTCACATTTCCTATTAAATGCTGTGGGTTTTTTTTTTGTTAAGAATGCTTGAAATCCCTCTATTTCATTGAATATCCATTTTTCCCCTCACGGGTTATACTGTTTTGCTGGGTAGGTGTGTCAGGGTTCTCTGTCAGGGCACCCCAACTTAACTGCAGGGGCAGAGGTTACTTACCTCACTCGAGAAGGTGCTAGTGCATTTTCAAGAACAGTAGAATCATGGCTTGGAGGTGCAGGCAGAGAAAGTTTATTGAGTCTTCTCCACGGGGAAGCCTTACAGCCAGATCTTAAGGCAGACTTCAAATATGCTTCACCAGTTTGAGTCTTATTTAGCCCAGACCCATATACCACAAGTGACAAACAACAGAGCCCAGCTGCCTAGAACAGGATGAAACAAAAATGGGAGAGGGAAGGTGCAGTCACAAGGGCATGAAGACCCCAGGGTGTGGAGACACTATCTGGATCATCTAGTAACCACATGTATGAAAATCTTGAGCAATGCAGTACCCCCTGACCTCTAAGTGACCAGGGGTGGTTCAGTATGATCTGAATTCTATGTGATCCAGCTAATTCCAGGGCCTCAGACACACCCTGTGCCTCAAACAGAACTGCCTGCAGCCTGCATATTTTTCCTAACCTTCATATAGGTGATTCTTGGTTGTTAATCCTAGCTCCTTTGCCCTCTGCAACATCATATTCCAAGCCCTCCGATCCTTTAATGTAGAAGCTACTAAATCTTGTGTTATGCTGATCATGGCTCCATGGTACTTGAATTGTTTCTTTCTGTCTGCTTGTAATATTTTCTCTTTGACCTGGGAACTCTGGAATTTGGATCTCTTTCAGTAGGTGATCAGTAGATTTTTTCCATTTCTATTTTACCTCTAGTTCTAGAATATCAGACCAGTTTTCCTTGGTAATTTCTTGAAAGATGATATGTAGGATCTTTTTTGATCTTGGCTTTCAGGTAGTTCAATAATTTTTCGTTTCTCTCTCCTGATCTATTTTCCAGGTCAGTTGTTTTTCCAACGAGTTATTTCACATTGTCTTCTATTTTTTTCAGTCTTTTGGCTTTGTTTTATTGCTTCTTGATTTTTCATAAAGTCCGTTTGCTTCATTTTAATTTTTAAGGAATTATTTTCTTCAGTGAGCTTTTAGACCTCCTTTTCCATTTGGTTAGTTCTGCTTTTTAAGGCATTCTCTTCATTGGCTTTTTGGACCTCTTTTAGCCATCAGGCCTAGTCTATTTTTTAAAGATGTTATTTTCTTCCATTTTTTTGTGGCTTGTTAACCAAGCTGTTTACTTGTTTTTCATGATTTTCTTTCATCACTCTCATTTCTCTTCCCTGTTTTTCCTCTACTTCTCTTACTTGATTTTCAAAATCCTTCTTGAGCCCTTCCATGGCCTGAGACCAATTCACATTTTTCTTAGAGGTTTTGGCTGTAGGAACTTTGACTTTGTTGTCTTCTCCTGTGGGTTTTGATCTTCCCTGTTCCTAAAGTAAGTTTCTAGAGTCAGAGTGTTTCCATTGTTTGCTCATTTTCCCAGCCTATTACTTGACTTTTTAACTCTTGATTAATGTAGGGCTCTGCTTTCATGGTGGAAGGCAAACTGCCCTAAGCTTCAGGGGCTTTGTGTGGCTGTTTTCAGAGATATTTCCAGGGACCTATAAGTTTTCAGTTCTTCCAAGTTGGAATGATCTAAGGAGAGGGGTTTGCTCCTGTCTTGGCCTGAGGTCTAGTCAGTGAGTAACAATAAGCCCCCTTTTCTGCCCTGGAACTGTGAGGAGGGTCCCCCCTCCACTGCTGCCACATGCTCTGCTATACTAGTGCTCCTCCTCACCTTGGGGCTGCTACCCAAGAATGCAACTGGATCCAAATATGGGCAAAGCAACAGAGTCCTACCTCAGTACTAGCAAGGAGACCCTTGTAATCTCCTTCTGACCAATTATTCAACCCCCTACTCTCTGTGGGTTGAGAGCTCTGGAAGTAGCCACTGCCACTGCTGATTCAATCACTCCCAAGGCCTGCTCCTAGTTTGCTGGGGCCAGAGTTGTGCTGGTGCAGCCTGGGCTGTGCTCCTCCCTCACCCTGGTGCAACAGACCTTTCTCATCAACCTTCCAGGTTGTCTTGGGCTGGAAATTTGTTTCACTGTCTTTTTGTGGGTTCTGCTGCTCCATAATTTGTTTAGAGTCATTTTTTAAAAGAATTTGGATGGGGGAGGGTAGGTGGCACAGTGAATAGAGCACCAGCCCTGACATCAGGAGGACCTGAGTTCAAATCTGACCTCAGACACTTAACATTTACTAACTGTGTGACCTTGGGCAAGTTGCTTAGCCCCAATTGCCCTCCAAAAAAAAAAGGTATTTGGATGGGTTTGGGGAAGAGTGCAAGTGAGTCCCTGCCTTTACTCTACCATCTTGGTTCCACCCCCCAATCTTTCTTTCAAACTACCTTAGTAATGATGAGAGTTTTTAGATTACTGATAACATTTCATATATGTAAAATAAGTAAACAGTTTGATTTCCAAGAAAATTTAAAAAAGAAAGTTAAATAATTATAAAAAGAGGTCCAAAATATTTTTGTTGTTGTTTATTTTTTTTTTTTGGAACAGCCACTCAATTCAGTAGCCTAAGGGCCGGCCTTAGGCTGTATTCTCAGGAGGGACTGAAGAGACCCGAGGCAAGACAAGGGCACAGCAGTTGTTCTTTATTTCATAATGGTATTCTCCTTTTATACTCTAAGGGCAACATGATTAGAACATGATCTCCTCATGCACAAGGGGTATGGATCAATGGAGGGGGGCCAAACCAGTCATGTCAGCTGCTGCTCATCAAGCAAGCAGTCTCATAGGAGACTTCCTTGTGAGTCAGCAACTGGGCTGTGACCCTCAGCACTTCCTTATCTCTTACAGGCACAAGGAGACCCCAAAACCAAGAGGCCCTGAGGCAATCCCTGATTTCCTGTGGGACAAAGGTACTTTTGACTCGCATTGTCCTCTACAATTTTTAGTTTTCAACATTCACTTCCATAAGTTTTAAATTTTCTCCCCCTCCCTCCACTCCTCTCTCCCTAAGATAGCATGCAATCTGATACAGGCTATACATATACATTCCTATTAAACATTTTAACATTAGTTATGTTGTATAGAAGAATTATAATTAATGGGATAAACCATGAGAAAGAAAACAAAACAAAACAAAAAAGGAAAATAGTCTGCTTTGCTCTGCATTCAGACTCCATAGTTCCTTCTCTGGATGTGAATGGCATTTTCCATCATGACTCCTTTGGAATTGTTTTAGGTCCTTGCATTGCTGAAAAGGGCTAAGTCTTTCAAAATTAGTCATCATACACTGGAAGTCCAAAATATTAAGGAAGAAAATAACTCCTTGAAAACTAAGATTGAACAAGAGAAGTCAAATGACATTAAGACACCCCCCCCAAAAAAAACTAGAAAAAAATAGAAGAGACTCTGAAACACCTCATTAAAAACAACTGATCTGAAGAACAAATCAAGGAGATATAATATCAGAATCATCAGACTTCCTGAAAGCTATGATCAAAAATGAATCTGAATACAATACTGTAAGAAATTATTAAGGAAAATTGCCCTGAAGTTCTAGGACAAAAGGATAAAGTAGAAAGTTTTAAAATCTACTGTTCACCACCTGAAAGAAATCCCAGGAGGAAAACTTACAGGAATGTCATAGTCAAGTTTCAAAAGTCCCAGGTTAAGAAGAAAATATAGCAAGCAACAGAAAAAAAAATTAAATACTGTGGAAATATAGTCAGGATTTCACAGGACTTCCACTAGAAAAGATTGTAGGTCTTGGGACATTATATTTCAAAGAGCTAAAGAACTTGCATTCAAGAATAACTTACCCAGCAAAGCTGAGCATAATCGTGAATGAAAAAAAAAAAGGACATTTGATGAACTGAAAGACTTTCAGGTATTTATAATAAAAAGACCAGAACTCAATGGAAAAAACTGATATAAAAGATCCAGAAGAGATATAAGGAAAACATTAAAGACTCATTGGAAGGCACTCATTAAGGTCAAACTGTTTACTTATTATTCCAATTGTTAGTGGAGTCATGGTAAAATGGTTAGAGGGCTTGTCTTAGAGTTAGGAAAACGGGGCCTAGGGCCATAGCAGCTATGTGATGAACCAAATTGAGATGTTCCCAGGGGCTGAACTGCCAAGTGAGGGTCAAGCCATTGTTATGTCAAACCTGCTCCAAATTCACTTTGACCTGAAATCACAGGATCACAGAACTGGAAAGGACCTTGAAGGCCATTTAGTCCAGCCAACTCATTTTATATACAAGGAAACTGGGATCCAGAGAGGCTGGGTGATTTACTTAAAGCAAAGGGGTGGGGAACTCATAACCTCAAGGCCACATGTGGCCTTCTAGGTTACATGTGACCTTCTAGGTCCTCGAAGTACAGCCCTTTGACTGAATCCAAACTTCACAGAACTAATTCCCTTAATAAAAGGATTTGTACTGTAAAACTTGGACTCAATCAAAAGGCTGCACCCAGGGACCTAGAAGGCTACACGTGGCCTTGAGGCTACAGGTTTCCCACACCTGGCCTAAAGTCAGAGACAATCGGGTCCTCCGATTTCCAATATTAAGGTGTTCTTTCCTCTATGCCATGTTGCCTTCTCTTGGTCCCTTCAAATCAATTGATCAGTGATTTCACTGATATGGACATTTGAGTCACAGGTACAGATCACAATTCATTCTTGCTTTGTTCTCATGTGTGATTTTTACTTGTATTCTCCCAAAGGAGCTACACAGAAGATCAACTCGGCATGTAAGGTATTACTCAGCATCTTTTATAAAGATTTTAAAAAGACAAAACAAAACTCTCAGCCACCCTAGAACACCCCTTCTTTTAGGGTCAGAAGTAACCTGTGATGGAATTTTGATCTGATTTTAAGTAATTCCTGGTTTAAAGGATCATTATTATATCTCATAAATCCTCCAGGATTTAAAGAAGTTCTGGTATTCCCAGAAGAAAATAGATAATAGTACAATTAAGCAGATTGAGAATAGGTTGAATGGCCAGGCACAAAGTGTCATTATTAATGGTTCAATGTCAGGTTGGTAAGAGATTTTCAGCAGAATTCCCCAGGGATATGTGGCTTCCTGTTGTTTAAAATTTTCATAGATGATTTGGATAAAGACATGTATGTGTGGTTCTTGCAGACAACACAAAGTAAAGAAGGATAACCAAACACATTGGATGACAAAAAGACCTTCAGTCTTTTTGGACAGAATTAAATAAGATGAAATATAATTAATCAATTTGTTCTTACACTCGACTAAAAGAAATCAATGTCACAGGTACCAGATGACTAGATAGTAGTCTGAGTGAAAATGGGTCAAGGGTTTTGGTCACTGTAAGCTCAGACTGAATCAACAACGTGATATATATGGCAGCCAAAACACTTCATTTGATCATGGACTGTGTTGTTACCCAGGCTACAGGACTAGGGAGCCTAGCACCACAGTACTTTGCCTGGTCAAATCACTTTTGGAATACTGTGTTCAATGCTAAGCACCACATTTTAGGCTGATAAGCCTAAAATGATAAGCTGGAAGGCATTCAGAGTATGGCAACCAGGATAGAGAAGGACCTTGAAATAGTGTCATATGAGGATCAGTTGCAGGAACAGGGGGGTTTAGCCTGGTGAAGAAAATCTTTGGGGGATATAAAAGTTGACATCAAGTATTTGAAGGGTTGTTACGTGAAAGATAGATTTAGACTTGTTCTGTTTACACCCAGAGAACAGAACCAGGAACAATGGGGTGGGGTGGGAGTGGGGGAATTGAAGGCTTAAAGTAAGAAAATGCTTCCTAAACATTAGCACTATCCAAAAGTAGAATGGATTGCCTTAGGAAATAGTGGATTTCTACTCTCTAGAAGTATTCAGGCATAGACTGGATTACCAGTTTTCAGATATATTGTAGAGTGGATTCTTATTCAGGTCTGTGTTGAACTAGATGACCTTTGAAGTTCCTTCCAACTCCAAGATTCTACTGTTGTGTTTGACCTCTCCTTACCTACCCCCAGCAGGAAATAAAGAAAAGAGAAAACGAGAAAGAAAATCTCTGATAATAAAAACTGGAAGTTTGGAAAGTACACATTTATCTTTTTTTGTTCCTTTTAGAATATTTGTGACTTTCTCTCTCCCCTTCTTCACCATATCAGCCTGAAGTCTTGGGAGAAACATCTATAGTAACACAACCAGAGCTTAATCTTTGTCTCTCAGTCTCCACATGTCTTTTCTCTTTCTCAGTATTTCTCTGTCTCTTGCTGCAGAGAAAAGAGGGCAAGAATGACACCCTGGATCCCCAAATGCCTATAGACATGCAGAGTCAATTTGACTGATTAATAATGGTCTTTATTACTGGTACAGTGTCTACCCTTATCTGCTTTTGGCTTCTGCAGATAGGAGTTACCTGCCAACCCCCAGATCTAGCTATAGCTTTACATTAGCTTCTCTCCCCACCCTCCCTATCCATTTGCTTCCAGTAGTCTTGCAGATAACTCCTAGTTATAATTGCTACTGCAACCTCTCTTAAAACTAAGGATCTCAGGAACTTCCAGATCACACTATTCCCTCTTAATTACTGATCCTGTTTTCCAGAGGAAGTAAGACCCCTGACCAATAGGCATAGCCTGCCCAGTATCATGAAAACACTTTTCCATTCTTTTCTCTCTTCTAATCCCAACTGTAAAGGACAGTTCATCTCAGTCACAGTGATGTTGGCTGGTGAAATCAGACCATATAATCATAGATTTAGAGATAGAAAAGACTTTAAAGGTACTTAGTCCAACATATTCATTTTATAAGTAAGGAAACTGAAGCCGTAAGAGCAAAGTTAAGAAACTTGCTCAAGGTCATACATGTAGCAAATGGCAATTGATGGGGCTTGAACCTCAGTCTTCCAGTTCCAAATCCATTGTTCTTTCCACATCATTTTGCCTCTCAGTAATTCCAGGAGCAATCACTCAGTCAACAAATGTTTATTAAGCACCTTCTACATGTCCAGACATTGTGCTAAGCACTGGAAATACAGAGAAAAGGCAAAAACAAGTTTCTGCACAGTCTAAGGGGGGGTGGGATGACAACACGCAAACAATTATGTCCAAAGAAGATATATACAGGATAAATTAGATTTAATCAACAGAACAAAGGCATTAGCATTAAAGGGGATCTAGAAAGACTTCTTATGGAAGGTGAGATTCTTCTACAGGACTTGAAGGAAGTCAAGCAAGGCTGAGCATGAAGGGGGGCACAGAGAGAATTCAAGGAATGGTGAACAATGAGGGGAAATGAACAGAGTAAGGAGATGGAGTGTCCCGTGCAAAGAATTAGGAGGCCAATGTCACCAGACTGTAGAATATGTGGGGGGAGGGAGTTATGTATAAGAAGACTAGAAAGGTAGAAAGGGCCAGGGTTATAAAGGACATTAAAAGTCTAAGCAAAGGACTTTATATTTGATCCTGGGGTCATAGACACACCAGAATTTATTGACATGGAGGAATGACATAGTCAATTTTAACAGTTGACTGGAAAATGGAGAAGAGTGGGGAGAGATTTAAAGCAGAGACCCAGGTGATGATGGTCTGCACCAGGGCAGGGGGAGTGTTAGAGGAGAGCAAGGGGATGGGTAGGGATGCTAGGAAAGTAGAATTGGTCAGACTTAGCAACTGATTAGATATGGGGAGGGGGAGAACGAGAGAGAATAAAGAGTCAAAGACAACGTCTAGATAGGGAATCTCCATCGCTGGGAGGAAGGTGGTGCCCTTGGCAGTAATAAGATAGATAGGAAGAGGGGCAAGCTGAGGGAGGAGAGAGAAGAAGACGAGGTGAGTTTTCGGTAAGTTGAGTTTAAAACGTCTAAAGGGGATATCTAGTTCAAGATGTGAGCCACCAAGCCTCAACTTTCAAAAGTCATATTACAAATATATTCCAAATGATTAGCTATATCTTAAATAATCTCTGTTAAATCTTGTATTCTGAACTCCCCATACGCTTGCCTTTAGTAAGTTATTATACAAGCCAATAAGGTTTGCCCAGGTCTGCATCCCTACATTTCCAAAGACATGTGCTCCTTTCTCTGTGTTCAGTGTAGCCCTCTTTCTCTTACCGTAACCAGGCTTAATCCTGGGGTAGTCATTGCTTGAGAAGCTCACAGTCCATGAGGAACATCTTCTTGGAAGCAACCAGAATGAACAAGGAGAAACCCAGACAACAAACCAACTTGCCCATGACCTCAAGTGCTCCAGCTGCCAAAATTGGAAGGCCATGCCCACTTGGGGGCTGCACTGCCTTCCACTGTCCCCAGATCTCATCTTCCATCCTTAGCATCTTTCATGGCACAGAGAGGTAGGTAGCACTAGTGCCACATAATTCTTTTCAGCCCCTCCTAGAACCTGAACTTAAGCATGCCTTCTTAGTGCCCAGCCACTCATTTGCTCACACTTCAAGCTCCCAGTTCCTTAATATACATATGCGTATATGTGTGTGTATGTATATATGTAGGTATCACTTTATAGTTTGCTAAGCGCTCTGATATCCATTATCTTACAGATTATCAAACAATCCTGTGAGGTAGGTATTAGGCCCATTTTAGAGGCTCTAGAGAATGTGAGTTCTTTGAGGGCAGTGACCATGTTTTTGCCTTGCTTTTTATAGCCCCCATGTTTAGCACAGTTCCTGACACATAGGAAGCTCTTAATAAATGTATATTGACTGGGGTGAGGAAACTGAGTCTCAGAGAGGAGAACTGATTTGTTCAAGGTCACACAGTTGGTTAAGTGGACCTCCTGGACCTCCTGCCCCAGGCTAGATGTATTTCTTCTATTCCTTGGTCCAAGCACCTACTCTCCTCCTCTCACACCCTACTCATGAGTTGTCCTACACTCCTACCCCACCATCATTCACTTCCAAGACTCACTTCTGATGTAATCCAGAAATGAGGAAAAAGGGGGTTAAAAAAAATCTAGTGGAGGAGAGGATAGCTTTGGCAATTGGTCAAAGATGGTTTGGCAAATCAACTCTTGGAAGTCCCAGCCTGGATTTTAAAGCAAACCCATCACATTTTCTTGGTTTTCACCCCATATTCAGGTCTCCCCTCCACACACATACATCTGGGATATCACAGTGGTAGGAGGGGGCATCCCAAGAACAGTGGTCTAGGGGTGTGGCTGAGACTCAATAAGAAAAATTTTTGAAGTTCCATTCTCATTGGCTGGTTATATTAGTGCTTTTGTCCCCCATTGGCTGTTTGGTCCTGAATGACTTCTTGGCTAGTAGAGTCCTCACCAGCTGTAAGCTGCTCATCCTTCCCTTCAAAGAGGACCAATGACATCATGGGGTGATTTCTTGACTTAAATATGCATTGTATTATATTGAGGCAGAGTTGCCCACTCTAGCTGTCTTCCAGAGTCATAAAAGTCCAGTAGCAAGAAGGGACAACTGATCACAGTCTGGGATGCAGTGGGTGACCTTGGTGTCTTCCATGTCAGACCATGCTCTAAGTGCTCCATAGCGCCTGCTTCAGCTGCCTTCATGGCCATTGGAATGAACTGTTCTTGTCGACCCATTAGGCCAGGGAAGTCTTTATGTGTTTGGGGTAGACATCTTCCTAACTCCCCAACAGGTTCAAGATCTGTTGGTTACCCTCAACCTGGACGGTTTACTGGGACGTGGCTGCTTCCTATGCTCCAGCTTCTTGGAGCCACAGGTGAGGGAGTTGAGTGCCAGGTAGACCAGACACCCAAGGTGAATGAGCAGCATTGAAAGAGGCTTGGCAAGCTCTCACACCAGAGGTTCTAAGTCCTTCCTGAACACTCCATACACTTGTTTTACACACCAGCTCCTCAATGAAAATGGTTTCTTGGCCACTGCGTGTCCTCACAAGCTGTAAGCACATTGGGGATGAAGAGACGTTGTTCTACGATCTTTTTAAGAAAGAAGAGGTGAATAGATCTATCTTGATTGGCTTCTATGTCTTGAGTATCTGTCTCCCATTGTTGCCAATTCAGGAAATTATCGTTTTCATTGCTTGGGTTCTGAGATGACTCTGTCTTCATTGGCTGCTCAGAGACATGCCAGTCCCACGTTGGCTGCTCTGAGAACGGCGTCATGGGGGAGTTGTGAGCCCGGGTCCACAATGGACCTACCTTAGAGCCGAAGGCTGCTGCTAGCACCCGGAGAGGGAGACTGTGGGCATTGTATGTAGTTGCCTCCCTGCCTCTTGAAGTAACTGCTTCTGCTGTTTCAGGTTTTTCCGTCGAGTGTGTTCACCGGTCACTTCACTTGCTAACTGAGAGGCATATGACCCATGGATACCCTTCAGCCAGGCTGGAGAGAAATGAGATTTAAATGGTTGCTAGGGTTCTCTAGGATGCGAGAATTCGATTTAAAAACAAAAACAACGGATAACTGTATTTCAATAAAGTGTTTCCTTTGTAGTCCAATATGTTATTTTTATGCGTTTTAAAACATTCTGAGAAGGAAAGGATGTAAGACCAAAAAAAAGGTTAAGAACCCGCACTTAGTGAGTGTTTTGGGGAGAGTGGGGAAGCCCAGGAGAGGGTGACCTGAATAGCAGCTTCTCCTGCTAAGGATGCCTTCCCCATCTCCACATCTTGCCCATAGACTAATAAAGCCCAATTCAAAAACCACCTCTTACAGTTAATTGCCTACTTGATTGGTGAAATCCTTCCCGCTGGTAATGACTTTTATTTCTCTCTCATGGATCATTCTACCAGATCTTTTTTGCGGGGAAGGGGGAAAGGCAAGGCAAGGGGTTAAGTGACTTGCCCAAGGTCACACAGCTAGTAAGTGTTAAGTGTCTTAGGCTGGATTTAAACTAAGGTCCTCCTGACTCCAAGGCCAGGGCTCTATTCACTGAGCCACCTATGCCCCCTTGCCTGATCTTTCTTAAGGACTTATGCAATGTTTTGTGTTGTAGCTATTTAGTATGCGTCAGATCCCCTGAGAAGATATTTATAGAGACCAAGTTTTATCTACTGTCCCTTATCCATGTCCCCTAGTGCCTACCATAGAATTCAGTACTCAGCAAATAATAAATGTTTGTTCAATTGAATTGAATCAGTGGAATCTCATCAAGAGTGGCCCAATAAAGAAAGGTGGGAGGATGAGTAGGAAAATGTTGGGGATTACTAAGGGATAAATCTGTTTTCCCTTACTGTCTGGGCTTTTGTGGAACTGGTTGTCAAGGTCCCCAGGCTCCAAACTCAGATCCTTTGTCTTGGCAGCTCCGTAAGAATTTATGCTCAGGGCCTGGGGGCAGTCTGGAAGAGATATGGGAGATATACAGAATGAGGCTAGGACCCAGGTTTGCAGAAATGCCCCTGGTTCATCCCTCCCCTTTTCACTCTCGGACTCCATTTCCTTATAATGTCCTTTCCCCCATCACCATCTTGTCATCAAACTTGTCCTCACCCCACTCCTCATAGATGGTGTCTGGAGAACAAGGAGGGGGTCCTGGAGTGGGGAAGGCCCCCAGCCAGCGCTGCATGTCAGACCTGGGAGAGGGATTAGACAAAACATGGAGAAGTCACAGCTGGTCCCCTAGATTCCTAGGGGCAGCCCAAGGGGGAGAAGCGGGGATTGAGATAGAGGGGGTTGGTCTGGGGGAAGAGATTGGAGGAATCATGGAGTTGTAGGGCTGTATATATCAAAGGGTCAGATAACATGTTCCAGATGGCCTATCTAGCAGTACCCAGGGGTTGGGATGTCAAGACTTACAGAGAAGAGGTTTGGAGTAGTCGATGGGTAGGGCAGCCCTGGTGGTTGCTGAGTAGTGAGAGGCGAAAAGTCGGGGGACCAGAAGGGTCTGGAACTGGCTGGGCTTGAACCAGGGATCGGTGGGCATAATCCAGAACATATAACCTTTGCCCACTGCCCAGAAGAGAGATTATCAGGAAGGATGCCTGGAATCCCCTCCCACGTGCTTCCCCTACCATCACCCAGAAGCCCTGCCCACCTCTTAGGCTGAGTGATAAGCAGTAGGTCGCTGAAGAGCAGGAGACAGAGGGGAGTAAGTCGGGGGCGAGAATTGAAGAGGGACCTTCCCTTCCGACTTCCCAACTCCATCAGCTCTCCTTGCAGTTCCAGACGCCGAGACCAGGAGACCAGAGGTAAAGCCTGGAGTGGAGGATGGGAAGCAGAAGTAAAAGACTCACAGATCTACACCCCCTTCCCTATACTGTTTTATTCTTGTCCAATCATTTTCAGTCGTATCTGACTCTTTGTGACTCCATTTGGGGTTTTCTTGGCAAAGATACTGGAATGTTTTGCCATTCCCTTTTCTAGTTCGGTTTTCAGATGAGGAAACTGAGACAAACTAGGTTAAGTGACATGCCCAGGGTCACACAGCTAATAAGCATCTGAGGCCAAATTCTAACTCAGGGAGAAGAGTCTTCCTGACTCTAAGCTTCATGTTCTATCTGCTGTACCACCTAGCTGCCCTTAGCACATCCCTGCCCCCCATGCTTCCCTCATTCCCTACCTACCCCCAAAAAACCCAGGGCTTAGGCACTAGCACAGATGGGAACTTGGAGAGCTAGGACCAGGAGTTAGGAAACAGAAGGATGGATGTGAATGAGACCCATTGGGGGATTTGGGTGCCAGGGACACAAGGTTACTGACCTTGACTTTGTGGAAATGCAGCCTCTGGCTGAGCCGGATCAGTTCCTCTGTCTGCTTCATTCGCCCAACTTCAGCACTGCATCGCTCAATAATCTGGGGAGAAGGACCAGTGTTGCCCCATCTCTTCCTTCTGCCCATTCCCTCTTTGCATCTGACTCCCAGGTCTCAACTCCCCCATACCTTGCTTATGGCCCCCAATGCTTTCTGGGCATTCTCTCGTCTGCTAGAGCCCTCCTCAGTCTGACGAAGGATATTCTGTGAGCAGAGAAGGCAGGGTGACCCCAGAGCTCTCACATCACGGGGTTTAGATTTTAGATTTAGATTTAGAGCTGATAGGGGGCTTAAAGGTAATTTAGTCCAACCCACTTATTTTACAGAATGAGGAAACTGAGGTCTAGAGTTGAAATGACTTGTCCATGTCCATACAGGTGGCAAAACTAGGGTTTGAACACAAGTGCCATTCTCTCTTTCCACTGTACCCACTATTTAATTTGTAAGTTATGAATCTAGAAGCTAAAAAGTGGGGTGGGGTGGGAGCAAGGATATCATTTAGTTGGGAGAATCATGGATTTCTAAGGAACTGTCAATAAAAAAAACCAAACAAACAGATTTCCAGCTCCACGTTGGGTGACATGGTTTGGAGGCTCTGAAGATAGGGTGCTCTCATTTGAGGACTATGAAGTTTGGTCAAGCTACAGAATGAGTCACTGGGTTCCTGGATTGGGAATCCACATTGGGAGGTTCTCTGACTTGGAGAAAATCCTCCCACCTGGCAGAATCTTTGTATGAGCAAGCCCTGAGGAGGGTTGACTCCCACCCTAAAGCAGGCAATCCCTGGTTCAAGGGATGCCAGGCTTGGGGCCCTGACCCCAGCACCTGAAGCAACATTCGGAGCCGGGTGATTCGCTGGAAGGGAAGCAGCAGGAAAGAAGGCAGTGGGAGCCTCTGGCATTGGGGCAGGCTTTGCAGCCGATGCAATTCTGCTGAGAAACGCATGTTTGTCTCCCTGCAGAAGGAGGACACAGGATGTAGCAGCTGAACCCCAGGTGCTTTCTCCAGGATCTAACTGCCTGCCTCCCCATTCCCCTTAGGGTTTCCAACTCTCAAACCCTCCCCTGACTTTTTCCTTGTTGTCCCCAGATGTCAGGGATCAAGGCAGCCCTTACATCAAGCGTCTATATGTCTCCTCTTGATACTGCTGATTCCTCACATAATCCACATACACTGAGAAGGGGCCTTCAGCATGGGAATGCACCACATCACACAAGTCACTGATGTGAGGGGAACTCCTTACTCGGGATAGGAGAACTCCCAGAAACCTATGGAAATGAGAAGATCCAGGGATGAAGTGGCCAGGCTGCCATGAGAACAGCCAGGAGACAAGGGGAACACCCTACAGAACTGAATTTGGGAATCTAGAGAGGGCCTGAGATAGAGGAAGAGAGAACTGGGAATTGAGGGACTGGAAACCAGGAATCTAAAGAGACAGAGGATAGAAACCTGGGAAGGCAGACTGACCGCTCACTGACACCTTGGACACGATGCACGTTAGAGAAGAGAGTATGGTGGTCTCGAGGTGTCAGTGTATCTCGGAGCGAAGCACTTAGCACAAAGGTGTCCATCAGTAATTGAAGTGAACGGAGGTAGGAGGCCTCTGATGTCACTACCTCAAATAGACTCTGGAAAAGAGTTAAGAGACATGGAAGAGACCTGAGAGACCCCTTCCAATTGAAGGTCTATGAGAATCCAAGTTTCTTGCCCCTAGCTTGTCTCCCCTGATCCCTCCCAACCTCAAATCCTACTCATACCCAAGAACCAGACCTCCAAACACCCAACTCCAAGCTCTTCTTCCTTTCCATTCCTTTCCTGTCAATTCCCATTTTCTGTCCTGACCCAGGTGTCTGACCTCCTGCATCCGCCTCTCCTGAGGACTCAGGGTCTTTAAGAGACCACTCTCCCGCACTGTAGGGAGCTCCTGCCACAGTGTATTTCGAGGTTCTGAGGGTTCTCTGAGGTTTGTTGGGAGGAGCTTCCCATCCTTGCCAACTCCCCATAGCTCTTCAGCCAGCACAGCTGTCTGGTACAGGGGCTCTGAGGAAAAGGTAATAGATGTTCAATGTGCTCCTAGGCAATGACCCAAGTGGTCAGCCTCAAGTCCCTTGCTCTCCCTCTCCAGACTCCTCTGTCTTCAAAGACTCAGGAGTCTAGAATCCCTCACCATCCTGCAGAGGCAGGCCCCAATCCTCTTCATTCATAACCTCAAGCTCTTGGTCCCTGTAGAGAGAAAGAAATAAAAACTCCCTGGAAGCTAAATTGAGGCAGTATTCTATGCGGCGTGCTGAGAGGACGTATAAATATAACCTCTTCCATTAAGGAGCTTACAGGTAAATGGTGGGGGGGAGGGGAGGGAAGAGAGGGGTGGAGAGATAAAAGACAAACTCTGAATTAAATAACCACATAGGATGAAGTGTCACAACACAGTACATGATTAAATGTCAAAGGAATAGTAAGTACACTTCATGTACTGGCAATTCAAAAGAGCAAGAGAACCACTCAGAATGAGTAGGTTCATGGAGGAGGATGGTTTTTCCTTTGGCCTTAAAGCATGGCCTACCCCTCGAATCAAATTGGGAGATGGTTAGGGTGTCAGATATTATCAGAGGGTATCTGGTACCTGCCCACAAGGGTCTTTGGCCATTCTTTCGGACTGTCCCCTAGAGAGAGAAACCACAGTGAGGAGTGAAAGACTCAGGGACCCAGGCATTTGATTCCCATAGCCAAAGATTCCCCAGATCTCACCAGGGAACCACTAGACGAACTATATCACTTATCAGATATTGGAGTAAAGGAGAAGCAAATGAAGGAACCAGCAACTTTGGGAACCACAGAATGTCAAAGATTTCAGAAGGTCCCTCGATTCAAACGAATTTTTAAAGATATTATATTCCTTCTACATGAAAGATCCTGTGCTAGGTGCTGGGAAGAAAAAAATGAGACAGCCCCTGCCATAAAAGAACTTTGACTGACTTCCCCTCTGCACAGATGTTACACAGCAAGGCTTTGGGAGCAGGTCTTGTGCTGATGCTCAGCCTGAGCTGCTGCCTCTTGCTCTGTTGCGAATTGTAGTTTCCTCCCTTTTGTTGAGCTCTATTCCCTTTTCCCTCTTCTCTCTCCCTATCCCCAACATCTAGTTCCCACTGAAATCCAAGCATACATGCCCCATTCTCAAGTCCCGATACCTGGGTGAGTCCCATCTTTGGAGGGCAGGTTGAGGTCTGTCTGTGGAGGATGCTCAGTGCAGGTGGCCTCCTTCCTGGCCCAAGTAGGTTTGGGAGGTGTGAGAGGGGGGAGGAGTTTTTGCTCCACCATGGATCGGTAGGATGTGAGAATGACAGAGGTGTTCTTGTTACTTGGGGGGCTGGGGAGAGAGCGCGTGGGGCAAGGAGGAGGAGCACGGGGGACTTCCTCACTGTCCCCTACAGATACCCACTTAAGTTCCAGGCCAGGATGTGTCAAATGACAGAGACAGGGACAACGAAGTGGGCAGGACAAGGGCATGTCTGGGAAGAGAAAAAGACACTTGAGTAGATAGGCTTACAGTCCCTATGTCCTTCAAGAGCCCAGACACTTGATATATTTATTTAAATTTTGTCAGTATTAGAATGTATTTTACTGGCCATAAAATCCATCTCTCCCATTATACAGAGGGAAAAACTAAGCCCCCAAAAGAAGACTTGACCAAGGTTACACAGCTAGTTATTAGCAAAGCTGATTTTGAACCAATGTTCTTACTTCTCTGGTCTAGTACTCTTTGCACTTCATGTAATACAGTCACCAACTCCAATTCTCTGCCCTCTAAGCCTCTTGAAAACCCATTTATTCAACCTCCCAGATTCTGTTTATCTTTCTAGATCCTGGTCTTTTCCAGGACTCATAACTACTCTGACTTCAAGCCATAGTCCCATTGCTTACCCAGACATCCATTCTCCTGGGGTCCACTTCCTGCCTGAGGATCATGGCAGTGTTCTTTCTCTCCATTCTCATCCAATCCACCCTGAAGACAAGGCAATGGGGCTTCCCCACCTGGGCTCCCTAC
This sequence comes from Pseudochirops cupreus, assembly GCA_028627135.1. Taxonomy (NCBI): domain Eukaryota; kingdom Metazoa; phylum Chordata; class Mammalia; order Diprotodontia; family Pseudocheiridae; genus Pseudochirops; species Pseudochirops cupreus. The sequence continues at coordinate 187,291,320 of CM053584.1, read as the reverse complement.
TGTGGACCCTGCCTCAAACCTCCCAGCTAGCCTCCGGACAGTGCCAGATACCGAGGCATGATGGGGCAGGGACAGGAATTTGGGAGATGAGGACTGAGAGGATTCAGGGGAATTGGTCTGGGGACCTGGGAATGGGGGAAGGAGCTTAGGGAGACCAGGGCTCAGGGTCTGGGGACTTGGGGGACTAGAAGAAGAGTCTGGTGGAGCCAAAGAAAGGGAGCTAGATTTAGGGGATGGTATGGATAGAAGAATAGGCTTGGTAGAGGTGGGGAGAGAATCACACGGAGGGGAGAGTGAGGTTAAGATTAATGGATGGTGAGGAGTAGGTGGGGTGACTACTGCCTGGTGAGAGGATCCATTGAAGAATGACCCTGGGGGTGGATTAGTCCGTAGTCTCCGAGGAGGATGAGGATGAGTGATTCGAGGAGGCTTCTGAGATGGAGGTGTTGCTGGAGGAAGAGATTGGGCTGACATCTTTGTCTGAGTTTAACAAGGGTAGGGGGACCTGATCCTGAAGGCATCACCTTGATTGAGGAAAACAGAAGAGATTAAGGGCAATAGCTGAGGGTTAGAAGGGTATAAGGATTTGAATTAATAAACAGTTTTGTAAAAATTTGGAAGCAACACATTATGTAGGAGTACAAATAGTAAACCCTTAAAAATAGAATTTCTACACTTGCTCTCTCCCTCAATTTTTCATTTTCTCATCTTTCTCTCTCTCCCTCTTCTCATCCTGCTCCTTTCTTCCTCTTCCATTTCTTTCTCTTTCCTGGTTCTCATTCCAATTCTAGTGTCTTATTTGAGATGTCTGTCAAAAGTGACCTCCCAGTCTTGGTTCCTCAGTTTCTGTCTCTGCATTTCCTGACTTCAGGAAATTGGGGAAATGAGTCAGAGCTAAAGGAGGGTGGGTGAGAAGGGGACAGGAGAGAGGAAGGAGGAGTGGATGCTTTGTGGTGGCATGGCAAGGGGATGGGGTATGTCAGTAAATTAATAAAGGGAACTTGGAAGTGAGAGAGATGCAGAGACAGAATGCAGAGGTAGCAGGGAGCAAGACAGAAAAAGGCGGGGGAGAGGCAGGGAGTATATATCTCTGTTTTCTAGTTCCCACCCCCATTTCCAAGTTCCTCTTTCTCCTGGACTCTCCCTTTCCGGATTATTTTTAGCTTTATTTTCCTGCATGGAGAGTCCTGGAGCCTCTGACTCAGGGACATCCAAAGAGAAGACTAGCCTTCTCCATTGCAGCCTCTTCCTACCCCAGCCTAAATCTTTACAGTCCCATATTTGTCCAGAGAGAGAAAAATGAACTGAGGAAAGGGACCGAAGTTGGTGTTTTTGTGAAGGTAGGAGGATAAGGATAGGGCTGAGTGGAGGGTCTCTGTGATAGAGCCTATTCTTAGTGTAAGGAAGGAAATGCTGAAATAGGATAAAGCCCCAGGGCCAGTGCCTGGCCTGTGGAACATCTAGGGGCTTCCCAAAGCTGCCTCAGGAGGCAGGAGCCAGGCACCAGGAGGCATCCTCCTCTCCCAGACCCCCCATCGCTGATGATTTGTGAGGTGAACTCAAGCAGATGAAGCCCTCCCCCAATCCCAGACATTCTCCTCTTCTGCTCAGGAACCCAGGTATCCAGCTCCTAGCCCCACCTGCCCATTTTCTTTAGGGACTCAGGTATCCCAGCCTCTAGTTCTTCCCTTTCCTCCAGCTTCCACTCCCTTAGGGTCCCAAGTATCTGACTCCTTAGTGCCTAGCTCTCTTCCTTCTCACCTAACTCCCATCCCTTCCAGGGACCCAGGACACCCTAACTCTTACCCGGCTGTCCCCTCCGCTCTTGATCACCTTCTGTTGCCCTGTGAGTTGGGGCAGGAAACAGGAATAAGGTCCCTCCTCCCAACCGGACACTCCTCTCCTTCCCACCCCCACCCCCAACGCCCCCCAGAGGGATACTGAACAGAGCTTTTACTGGATCCTGGAGACCAGGATGCTCAGATCCCTTGTGGCAATGAATTGGGGTAGAGGTGATCCTTCAGGGAGCAGCTCTAGATGGAGGACTGTGAAGGCGTTCTTGGGCTCTGTAATCCCGTGCACGCAGGTCAGACTGTGTGGAGATGGGCCGACTAAGTGCGTGTCTCAGGGGACACTGGGTGTGTCCTTCCTGTGGATTTATGTTTCCCAAGTGTGTGTCTCTCCTTTCTTGTACTAATCTAAGGATAAGATTCTTGATTGCGAGACACGCTCGCACTAGGTTCAGTTCAGAACAAATACTTGCCTTGGGGGTACAAATTCTAATTCTGCTACTTATTCCTTGAACAAGTCACTTAAATCTTTCAAGCCTCAATTTCCTCATCTGTAAAATGAGGAGAAAGGACTAGATGATCTCTAAAGCTCCTCACAACATGAATCATTCTAAGTTATTTTGTGACTTCGTATCACATCTCCCTCCCAACATTTCTGTCTCTCTTTGCCACTATTTCTCTCCTGATTTTTCTCTCCACACAAATTTCTTTCCCTCATGTCTCTATCTCCCCTTATGCCTTTGTCTCTCCTTGGCTTCTCTCTCCCTTTCTACATACATCTCTCCATCTATCTCTCCTTATGTTTCTTTTCCCCCAACATTTCTCACCATGCCTTTATTTCTCTCTCCTTGTTCCTTGGTTTCTATCCTCTCTCTCTCTCTCTCTCTCTCTCTCTCTCTCTCTCTCTTTTTCCCCCTTCCCCCTCCTCCTCTTAATTCTCCTCTTCCTCCTTCCTTTCCCTGCCTATACCTGGATGAATCTTTCTGTCCCTGAGTCTCTCTCTCTCTTTGCTTAAATACAATTCTATTTTGAAAATGAATGTAAGATCCCTGTTCAATCCAGCCCAATATTTTGAAATGTTGCCAAAGGATGTCAAATTTAAAGATTAGGATATCCCCTCCAAACACCCTGATTTCCCACAATAACTCATTCTGGATCCATCGTCCTTAAGTCTATCCAAGCCTTTTAAAAACACCTATGTCTTTGTTAGGCTCCAACACCTCTAGTACACAGAGTGCCTGAATCTCCTTTTCTTGGCTAGTTGCTGTATCCCTCCTGCCAGAGGTAAGGACACAGATAGGGATCTCTAAAGAGGAAGCCAGTTCCCTGGCCCCTCCTAGACCATTGTGTCAGGGCTGGACTGTGGATGTTTATGTAGCAGCAGAGGGAGGCAGGGCAGTGGTAGTAATAGGGGGGACAATGCCTGTGACTGACAAGTCCTGTCCTCCTACACTGTCTACCATTCATGGGCTCTTTAACTCCACCAAGATCTCTGTGTCACAGTTCAGACATTTTAGTTTCTCTACCTCTGAATCTCCATGATTCTGTAGCTTTGCCCGTGTGTGTGTGTGTTGTGTGTGTGTGTGTGTGTGTGTGTGTGTTTAGGGTAGGGGTAGGGGAGAGGGAGAGGGGTAGCTTGTGTTATCCAATCCTCAGCTCATAAGACCTTTTGAAAGAAGCAAAAATGTGGGGAGAGACAAGGCAGCCAAACAGAAAATTTTATCTTTGATCCTGGAGGTGATAAAGAACCACTGGAGTTTATTGAATAGGGAGGTATCATGATCATACCTCATAGGAAGATGACTTTGACAGCTAAAGGGAGGATATACTGAAGTGGGGAGAAACTTGAGACAGAGACACTGACCAAATGCTTTTGGAGTCGTCCAATATAGGAGGTGATGAGGGCTCTTGTCAGGAGGAGAGGAGGCAAGGCTGGGTAACAGGGAGGATGATGGCGGCCTCATCGGTAACAGGGAAGTTGGAAAGAAGGGAGGGCCTAGGGGGAAGGATAATGAGTTCAATTTGAGACATACTGAGCTTAAGAATTCTATGGGACATCCAGTTTGAGGTGTCCAACAGGCAGTTTGGAGACTGGAAGTCAGCAGAGAACTTAGGGCTGGATGAATAGATCTGAGGATCATCTGCATAGGGTTGATAATTAAATTCATGGGACCTGATGAGATCAGTAAATAAATCATATAAATGGAGAAGAGAAAAGAGGCAGGACAGACACATTAAGGGACACTCACCATTAGTGATCCGGACCTGAATGAAGATTCAGAAAAGAAAATTGAGGAGTGGTCAGACAGGGAGAAGGGGAACCAGTATTGAATAGGGCCAAGAAAACCATGAGAAGAAAGCATCAAGAATTCTCAATTTTTTAGTGAATTAGGAAGCAAGGTTCTTAGCTGCGAAGATGGGAGGAGAAAACCACAGGAAATTTGAGGAGGGATGAAAGGGTTTCGAAAAGTCACTGTGGAGGGAGGATAGTGAGTTAATTACCTAAGTGTAAAGGGATTGCCTTGCCACATAGCGAGGGCCAAATTGATAGCATGTAATATAAGGGTGTAATGGACCAAATCAGCATGGTTTGGGGATTTTTCTCCAACTACATATAGTAGCACATGAATAAGATCAAAGGCACTGGACAATGAGAGAAATCCAAGTCCAAAGTTTGCCATGGCAAGATCAATAATAGAATAGTGCTCAGGGTCATATAGGTAATAATGATATAATAACAGTAGCCAACATTTATGGAGCATTTACCGTGTGCCAGGCACTGTGCAAAGCACTTTACAATTATCACCTCATTTGATCCTCACAATAAACCTTTAAGGTAGGTGCTATTGTTTTTTTATATCTTACAGATGAGGAAACTATCACATAGTTAGTTTCTATGGTCACATTTGAACCCAGGTCCCCCTGACTCTAGGCCCAGCACTTCATTCACTGAACCACTAACTGTCTCCTCAGAAAAGAGAGTATCCTGCAGCTTAGTAGAGAACAGCTACCTAGATCTTGATTGTGTGATCAGTCTGGATAGAAAAGCCTCAAAGGAGAAGTTACTGAGTGATATTGGTGCAGGGAGAGCCTGGAAGTGACAATGAAGAGCAAATATTCTGTCTGTCTCCCCAGCCATGGCCAGCGAGTAGAAGGGTATGCTTAACAGCACAACCAGAACTGGAAAGAATGGTCAGGGAAGCTCTGTCATCAGGAAAGAGATAGTTCTCGTTGATCAACAGAAGATGGAAGAAATGAAAAGGGAAAAGGCTTAAAATAAGAACAAACTTACTAATTTTTGAACAAGCATTTCTTTGAAAAAAAAAAAAAGAACTTTTTTCCAGAGGGCAAAAATCTGTCTTCTTACCTATGGAGCCTCCCTTTCCCCAACTAACAAAAGATAAGCGAAATCTGTTTCAAATATTTGTAGTCAATCAAAACAAATGTCCACATTGACCAAAAAAATACTCGTCTCGTTCTGTATTCTGAGTCCTTCAATTCTCTATTCAGAGATGGGTAGGATGTTTCATCATTAATTCACTGGAATCATGGTTGGTCGTCACATAGAGAAGAGTTCCTAATTTTTTCAGTTATTTGTCTTGACCACATTGTTGTCATTGTATAAATTATTCTCCTAGTTATGTTTACCTTACTCTGAATCAATTCACACAAGTCTTCCAGGTTTCTCTGAAACCTTATTATCTCTTATAGCACAATAGTAATCCACCACATTTATGTACCATAACTTGTTCATCCTTTCCTCAATATATGGGTATCCCTTCAGATTCCCATTCTTTGCCACCTCAGAAAGAGCCATAAATATTTTTGTCCATCCTCAGTTTATTTTGCTTAGGATTAATCCCTCCTTTAATCTACCCTTCTTCTAACTCCCTCTCCCACTTCTCTACTTTCCCTCTTATTTCCCCATTGAATGAAATGTATTTCTGTACCCAACTATGTGGTTTTGTGGTTTTTTGTTTTTGTTCACTTCAGATAAAAGTGACATTCAAGTGACATTCAAGTGTCATTTGCTTTTCCCCATTTCCTTTTTTGTATGGATATCTATCTGTGCATTTCAATTATGTGAGATAATTAACCCTAATCTTCTTTTTCCTTTTCTCCTAGTGTTCCTTTTCTTCTCTTTTTCCATTTTTCTCTTAAGATCCTCAACACCTAATAGAATCACTCCCAGGCCCTGACTAATTATCTTCGACTCCTAGTAACTATAGGATTCAAAGGGGACACATGTACTATCTCTCTCTATTTGAATGTAAGCATCTCATCCTTGTTTAATCCTTTATCATAGTTCACTCATGTTTACCTTTTTCTGTTTCTCTTCATTTCTGTGTTTGAATTTCAAAGTATCTCCACAGCTCTTGTCTTTTCATCAGAAATGCTTGGAAATCTTCTATTCTGTTAAATTTTTCTTGGCTGTAAGCCCATACTTTTGTCTTCTGGATTACTGTATTCCAAGTTCTCCATTCCTTTATATTGGTAGCTTCTAAATAGTGTATGATACCAACAGTGATTCCTTGACATTTAAATTCTTTTTTTTTCCTGTCTGCTTACCATATTTTTCGTTTGGACTTGGAAACTTTGAAATTTGGCTGTGATATTCCTAGGAGTTTTCATTTGTGGGTTTCTTTTAGTAGGTAACTGGTGGAGTTATTCTACTTCTACTTTGCCCTTTAGTCCTAAAAGATCTGAACAACTTTCTTTTAAGATTTCTTGAAATAGGGTATCCAAGGCTCTTTGTTTGGTCATGGTGTTCAGATGGTTCAAAGATTCTTAATTTTTTTTCCCTCAATCTGTTTTTCCTGTACAATTGTTTTTGCTCTGAGATACTCCACATTTTCTTCATTTATTTTTCAGTCTTTTGACTTTATTTTAGTATTTATTGTTGCCACATGGAGTCAGTGTCTTCTATTTGGGTCATTCTAATTTTCAGGGAGTTTGTTTCTTGGGCAAGGTTTTATACCTTTTGTATAATTGTATGTATAATTGCTGTTATTTCCCTTTCCAAGTCTTTTTTCCCATTGCTCTCATTTCTTTTCCATCTTTTTCCTCAAGCATTCTCATTTGATTTATAAAAACATTTTTTTTTAACTCTCACTTTCTCTTCCTGGAACTCTACTTGAATTTTTCCCCAAGCTAAACTTTTTTCTCAGGAATTGTTTATAGACGTTTTAGAGTCATCATCTTTTTCTGAATTTGTTTCTTGAGTTCCTTGCTGCCATAATAGCTCTTTATGGTAGAATTCTCTTCTTTGTTTGGTTGCTTATTCTACCAGCCTTTCCTGACTTGTTTTCAGGTTAGGGCTGGGCCCTGTCACACTTAGGGAAGGAAGGTCTGGACTGGTCCTGTTGCTGCTTTGGGGGAATATTGATTACTATGTTTAATGTTTAACTACAATTACTACGTATAATTACTGGAGAGAGGACCTGAAAGCTTTCAGCACTCCCAAAGTGGTCTGATTCAGGGCAATGTCTGATTGCTGTCCCCCTGGTCTGACCTGGGTTTGGGTTTGAGCAACAGTAGAGTGCTGCTGGATTGAGCTCTTATTGGCCAGTTAGATAGCTCTGTTGGTTCAGACTGACAGAATTCTAAACCCTCCTTTGGTCTAGGATTTCTGCCTCGGTTTTTCCTCTGAAGGCTGGAGCAGGAGACCCCATTTTGCAACTAGGGTCTGAGACACCCCGGTGCTGCTGGCTTCTGAACCTCCTCCCTTCTCAGTATACCATCCTGCACTGGGCCTCCCTACCCAGGAATTCCACCCTAGGGTCCCCTTCTCTATTTACTCTGGATCTGTGACCTAGAACTGGGTAGTGAGTAACAAAGCTGCTGCTTGGCACTTGTACTCATTGCAGCACCCCAACACAGGTCTGGTGGTGCCTTGGTACGGATCTGGGACCTCCTCTTGCCCCAGGGTTGCACCCAAGGGTCCCTGCTTATTACTGGGTACTAGAATTCTCCACTCCCAGCATGCTCCTGGCCAGACCCTCTCCCCAGTGTCTGCAGATCTCTCTGTGTCCCTGTATAGATTCAAATGACTCACTATGACTTATTCTGGATTGCCCCCATCAGAATTTAGTTATAGACTCTTTAGATTATGAAACCAATTAACGAGCATTGGTTTTTATTTAAAATCCTCTTCCATATTAACTCCCTGTAAAAATGTTACACAATGCTTAGACTCTTTAAATTCAGATTGACATAAAATATAAGTTCAAGAAGTCATAATTTTCCAGAATACACCTGTTCATCCACAGTAAAAAACTGTTGATCAGTGTATCCATCTTATCTGATTATTTTCTTAACCACTGTGTCCTCATCTGCACTGGCTGCCTCTTAGTAATTTTAATATTATGCAATTAATTCAATTTGCAAGATGATCTAACCAACCAAAGCTTGAAGTAAGAATCTCTTCACTATGTACTCATTTCCATTTTCTTCTCTGTCTTAAATAAACTGTAAACTTTTGTCTGAATGGCTGCTCTGCTAAGAAGAATGCATTTTTTTGTTGCAGTCTTCAATCCACACAGCAAAAAATGTGCCATTTTCTATCGTTGTAACACTTCTGTTTCTTGTCATTGGTTGCAAATCATAAAAAACTGATGCAACTTTGCCCTTTTCTTTTATTGTTTTTATGTGTCATATAATATTCCACACTATATATTCAGGCATTCTTACATTACTATGACCACAGGGGTTTTTTTTTTAGCAATTAATTTTTATCTTTTCCTCAATTACATGTAAACAAAAATTTTTAACATTAATTTTTAAAATTTAAAAATTTTTGAGTTCCAAAATTTCTCCCTCCTTCCCTCTACTCCCTGTTCCTTGAGAAGGTAAGCAATTTGATATAGATTATATATATGCAGTACAATGACCATGTTCAAGCTGTTCCACCACCTGTTTTTGTATAGCCCACAAACTAAAGATGGTTTTTACATTTTTAAAGGGTTGAAATTTAAAAAAATAAAATAAAATTTTGTGACACTTGAAAATTCCATGAAATTCAAATTTCAGTGTCCAAAAAAAAATTTTTTTTGGAATACAGCTGTGTTTTTTCAATTATGTAGCATCCATGGCTGCTTTCATGCTACAACATAGGCAGCATCCTTATCCCTTCTCATGTCTGCTTGGAGCACTACAAATTGCTGTGAGGCAGTTATAACTCAACATCATTTAGAGTATGCCTATGAACCTGCTGTGGCATCTTTTTTTTTTTAAGTTACCAGTGCATACCCATTCTGTCAAAACAAGAAAAGAAGAGAAAAAAAGACTACAAGTATTATGTTTTTAAGGTACAGTGGAGTGTGGATTATTCTGTTTTCAAATTAAACCACAAATATTTATGTTTATTATGCAATGACATTATAACTGAACTAAAAGAATACAATACACGTAGACAATAATCAATCAGTAAATGTTTATTAAGCCCCTACCGCATACTAGACCAGGCCTGCACAACATATGGCCCACCAAAGGATTTTGGGCAGCTAGCAAAAAATATAGAGGACGTAAAAGAAAATAGAGATGTAATGAGTGCATTGTCCATGCCCCCTTTAACCTGCCCATCATGTAACTTGGCAGCTGGGCTGCCGCTGTGTACCATCTCATGTTTGTCATGTGACCCGCAGCAATCAACCATCATCAGTCTCTAGTCTGAGAAGAGCAATTTCATGATAAACAAAAATCTTAAGTAATAAGTGTAATTAATTGATATTAATTGAAATTTCCTTTTTTAAAAATATGGTTTACGTGTAAAATAATTCAATCATTAATTATACCTTTACTTGGAAAATTAGCTGCTAAAAACCTATCTGTGGCCTGAAGAAGTTTAGCCTTTTTAATTTTGACCTCTGCCTACTGCCAAGTTGGGCAGGTTTGTGCCAGGAGCTGTGCTAAGTGCTGAGGATACAAAAAGAGGCAAAAGACAGTCCCTGCCAACAAGGAGCTCACAATCTGACAGGGAAACAAATAAATAAATAGAAGGAAATAAACGCTATATAAGGTGAATAGGAAGTAATAGAGGGAAGACACTAGAATTAAGAATGGTTAGAAGGCATTAAAGGAAGCCAGGGAAGACAGCAGGCAGAGAGGCGCTCCAGAGAGCATTCCAGGCCTGTCGCACAGACCAGAGAAGAGACATGAAGCATCTTGTTCTTGGAACAGCCGGGAGGCCAATATCACCAGGGCAAAAGTGTGTGTTAGGCGGGGGTAGGGAGATCTGTCTTGCCCCACTGGAAAGTTGGGAGGGGGATGGAGAGGATATAGAAGAAAGCAGATTGGGGGAGGGGGTATGCAGTGGGATTGATATTTTGGGGTGGGGGCAGGGGAAAAACAGGGAGAAAATTTGTAACTGAAAATCTTGTGGAAATGAATGTTATAAACTAAGAATAAATATAAATTTTTTTTAAAACTATATGTTGGGGAGTAAGGTGTAAGAAGATTGAAAAGGTAGAAGGGGGCTAAGTTATAAAAGACTTTGAATGCCAAATATAAGATTTTGTATTTGATCCTAGAGTTGACAGGAAGACAATGGAGTTTGCTGAGTTCAAAGGACTGACACAGTCAAACTTGTACTTTAGGAAAATCACTTTAGTGGTTGAATGCGGAATGGAGCCGAGTGTGGAGGGAGTGGAAGCAGGCAGACCAACAGTCAGACATTAAAATAATCGAGGCTTGAGGTGGAAAGAAGGGAATATATTTAAGAGGTATTGCAAAAGTGAAACTGACAGACCTTGGCAACAGATCGCACATGGAAGAGAGCGAAGAGTCAGGAATGACCACGTCTACATCACGGCCTGCGGGAGTGGGAGGAGAGTGTTGCCCTCCATGGTCATAGGGAAAGTAAGAGACAGCAAGGGTATAGAAGAGTGAAAAGGAATTCTGTTTTGGATATGTTGAGTTTAAGATGGCTACTGGACATCGAGTTCAATACGTCTGAAAAGCACTTGGAGGTGCTAGATTGGAGGTCAGCAGAGAGTTTGGGGCAAAATAGTGAAATTTAAGAATCATCAACATTTGTTGTTTTTGTTCAGTTCTGTCTGACTCTTCATGATCCCATTTGGGTTTTTCTTGACAAAGATACTGGAGAGGTTTGCCATTTCCTTTTCTAGCTCATTTTACAAATGAGGAAACTGAAGCAAACAGGGTTAAGGGACTTGCCCAGGGTCACACAGCTAGTAAGTTTCTGAGAATGGCTTTGAACTCGGGTCTTCTTGACTCCAGGCCTAGTGCCTGAGCTACCTACCTGCTCCTATCAACATAGAGATGATAATTAAATCCATGGCAGTTGTTGAGATCATCAAGTGACGTAGTATTGAAGGAGAAAAGAAGAGGGTGCAGGATAGAACCCTGTGGGACATCTATGGTCAGACGCTACCAGAGTAAGCAATATTCCCAATTCACGGGAAAGCACAAGTCAGAAGAGTTAGAGAAAATTTTAAGTAGAATATCTCATCACAACAGAATTTTTTGGCAAAAATGAAAATGAGGCTGCAGTCAAAGTTAATTTCCAAGTTCTCATTTTGGTAGCCAAACAAAGAAGGCAATTTACTGATGGTGACTTAATTAAATTGTCTTTGATTAAGGCAGCAGGAGAAATGTGTCCAGAGAAAATCAGCTTGTTTAAGACCATTAGCCTTTAGGCTCAATTAAAACCACAGCTCATGTACTGATATCAGTATTTGGCAGCACCTATCTGATGTTTTCAAAGGTGAAATACGTACAATCTTCCTACAGATCAGCATTAACAAACGAACATTTTTAATCCATTTTGATGATAGGGAACACTAACTTTGAACCTCAATTAAACAAAATAGTATACCCTCAAAAAAGAACTCAGTTTTCCTCATTAGTAAATTACAAAAAGTTCGCACTCAGTTATTATATTTTGAATTTTATCAATTGAGACATTGTGGAAATTTGTTTTCTCTTGTTATATAGGTTTTTCCTCCTCTTCCTTTCCCTTTCCTTTTTCCCTTTCCCTCCTCCTCCTCATATTCCTCCTCCTCCTTCCCCTTCTTCTCCTTCTTTCCAGTGGTGGTGTTTCCACCTGAAGTATGCCCCCTCCACTCTGGAAGCAAAGTCCCACTTTAGCATAGGGTTAAAAGTCAAGAAACAGGATGGAAAAATGAGCAAACAGCAGAAAAAGATCCTGACTGTAGAAAGTGACTATGGTGACAGGCAAAATCAAAACACAAACTCAGAAGTAAACAATGAAACTGCTACATCCAAAGAAAAATATGAAAAATATGAATTGGTCTCAGGTTCTGGAAGTGCTCAAAAAAATCAAGTAAGAGAGATAGAGGAAAAATTGAAAAGAGGAATGAGAGTGATGCAAGAAAATAATGAAAAAAGAGTAAACAAGTTGGTACAGGAGGTACAACAACATACTGAAGAAAGTAACATGTTAAAAAATAGAATAGGCCAAGTAGTAAAAGAGGCACAAAAATCCAATGAAGAGAAGAATTTCCTGAAAAGCAGCATTGGCCAAATGGAAAAAGACATACAAAAATTCACTGAAGAGAATGCCTTAAAAAGTAGAATTGGTCAAATGGAAAAGAAGGTACAAAAGTTCACTGAAGAAAATAATTTCTTAAAAATTAGAATTGGGGAAGTGGGAGCTAATGACTCTATGAGACATCAAGAAATAAAACAAAATAAAAAGAATGAAAAATAGAAGAAAATGTGGAATATTTCAATGGAAAAACAACAGACCTGGAAAATAGATACAAGAGAGATCATTTTAAAATTATTGGACTACCTTAAAAGGAACCTAGATATCACCTTTCAAGAAATTGTCAAGGAAAAGTGCCCTGATAGTCTAGAACCTGAGGGTAAAATAGAAATTGAAAAAAATATCCACTGATCACTTTCTGAAAGAGATCCCAAAACTAAAACTCCCAGGAATATTATAATCAAATTTCAGAGCTCCAAGGTTAAGGAAAAAAATATTGTGAGCAGCCAGAAATAATTTAAATATCATGAAACCACAGTCAGGATAACACAAGATTTAGCAGCTTCTACATTAAAGGATTTCAGGGCTTGGAATATGATATTCCAGAGGGCAAAAGAGCTAGGGTTACAACCAAGAATCACCAATCCAGCAAAACTGAGTATAATGCTTTGGGGGGAAAATAGATATTTAATGAAATAGAGGACTTTCAAGCATTCCTGATCAAAAGACTGGAGCTATATAAAAATCGACTTTCAAATACAAGACTCAAGGATAAAAATGTAAAAAAGAAAGAGAAATCATAAGGGATTCAATAAAGTTAAACTATTTACATTCCTATATGGGAAGATGATACTTTAAACTCCTAAGAACTTTTTCATTATTAGGACAGTTAGAAGAAGTATATACATAGACAGAGGGCACAGGTTTTGAGTTGAATATCATGAAATGATTACCTAAAAACAATTAAGGGAAGAGAAGGAGGAATGCACAGGGAGAGGGGGAAAGGAAGAGGTAGAATGGGGTATATTATCTTACATAAAAAAGGCAGGAAAGAGCTTTTACAGTGGAGGAGAAGGTTGGGCAGAGATAGGGAGTGCTTGAACCTTACTCTCATTGGAGTTGTAAAAAGAGGAAATAATAAACACACTAAGTGTATCAACAAGCACCCTAACATACCCAGGATGGCTGCTAGCACAGGTTCTTAGATCTGCTTTTCTAAAGGAAAGTAATTCAAAATGGGTTAACAATCTTACTTTAATCAAACATATATCATTTACCTAGTTCAGGGGGAAAAGTCAGCACCCTGAACTTCAGAGAATACAAACAGAAGTTACAAGCAGACAAAGAAACAGATCAGCAGATGGGCTTCCAGCCGTCTGACTATTACATCCATACCTAGTCAGTTACCAGAGAGGGAAGCACCAACATCTGGGTTTTCAAAGCCGGAGGGCTCAACAGCTGCCCAGAGTATCTTCTGCCCAAATCACACAACTCTTTCCAAAGTGAGCCCCAGAGCAAAAACTCCCATCAGGGTATATATAGCCTTCTCCTGGGTCACAGAATGTCACAGCCCTCTTGACCCACTGCCCAATCACAAAGCAGTAAGGTGTGGGCATTCCTGAAGAACAAGCCTCCCCCCACAGGCTCCATGTGACCACATCCAGCCTATTAGGGGGCAGAGTATATTTTCAAATCAGGGAAGGTTCTCAGATTCACTTAAGCCTATTAAAGGGCCTAGAGGCAGGGAAGATCTTCAGATTCCCATAACACTAAGCTGGTTATAGAAATCTATCTTACTATACAGAAAAGTGGGAGGAGAAGAGGACAAGAGAAGGGAGATGCTGATAGAAGAGACAGCAGATTGGAGAAAGTAAAAGTCAGAAGCAAAACACTTTTGAGAATGAACAGGGTGAAAGGAGAAAGAAGGATAAACAGGGAAAATAGAATGGAAGGAAATACAGTAAACATAACTTGGAAAAAATCAGCAAGTTTCTCTGATAAAAAACTTATTTCTTATATATAGAAAACAGTCAGATTTACAGAAATTGATAAGTGGTCAATGGATATAAACAGGCAATTTTCAGATGAAGCAATCAAAGCTATTTAAAGTCATATGAAAAATGCTCTAAATCACTATTGATTAGAGAAATGAAAATTAAAACAACTCTGAGCTACCACACCACACCTAATAGATTTGTTAATATGATAGAAAAGGAATATAACAAATGATGGGAGGGATGTGGGAAAACTGAGGCACATGCACTGTTGGTGAAGTTGTGAACTGATTCAACCATCTGTGGAGCAATTCGGAACTTCGCTCAAAGGGCAATAAAGCCATGTATACCCTCTGACCAAGCAATACCACTACTAGGCCTGTATCCCAAAGAGATGTTTTAGAAAAGAAAAAGAAAAAAGAAAAAGGACCTATATGTACAAAGATACTTATAGCAGCTCTTTTAGTGGTGGCAAAGAATTGAGGGATGGCTGGACAAGGTGTTGTATATGACTGTGATGGAATACTGTTGTGCTATAAGAAATGACAAGCAGGATGTTCTCTCAAAAACTTGGACTTACATTAACTAATGCAAAGTAAAGTGAGCAAAACCAGAAGAATATTGTACGATGATCAACTGTGAATGACTTAGCTATTCTCAACAACACAATGATCTAAGACAATTCTAAAGGACTTATGATGAAAAATGCTATCTATCTCTAGTGAAAAAATTGATGGAGTCTGAATGCAGATTGAAGCATGCTTTTTCTTTACTTTTCTTGGATTTTCTTTTTGTCTATGTTTTCTTTCACAACATGGCTAACATGGAAATATGTTTTGCATGACTGCACATGTATGACCTATATCAAATTGCTTGTTTTCTGAATGGGGGGGGGGGGAAGACACAAAGAGAAAATTGTAACTCAAAATTTTTTTTAAAAAATGCTAAAATGTGTTACATGTAATTAAGGAAAAAATATTAAATACTTTTTAATTTAAAAATAAAATACATCAAACTTAACAGTGCAAGAAGTAGGTTAATAGAGAGTAAAATACAATGAAGGGAATAATTACAAACTTCCTGATCCTAAAAAGGGATGGAGGATAAGAAAATACCTTGGATTGTCTCTTAAACAATTGGGGAATGTCAGAACAAATTGTCCTATGTGAATATAATGAAATCACAGAAAAGATGAGTTCAAAGAATCCTAAATGGTATGAACTGACACAGAGTGAAGTGATCAGAACCAAGAGAACAATGTATATAAAGTCAACAACACTATAAAGTAAAACAATTTTAAAAGACTGAAGAATTCTGATTAATGGAGACCAATCACTTCTCCAGAAGACCTATGAATGAAACATGTTATCATTTCCTGACAGAGAGCCGATGGACACAAGGTAGAGACACACATTTTTGGACATGGACATTATGTGAATGCATTTGACTTGACAATCTTTATTTTTTACAAGAGGTCTTCCCCCCCTTCTTTCTTTTGGAGGGGGAGAGAAAGGAATCAGAAAGGAGAAGGGATTAGTAATAGTGATGCCAAAGAAAAGAAGATGATTGACATTTTTTTAATGCAAAGAAAACAGAAGGAAGTTCTGAACAAAGCTCAGAAGAGAACAATTTCGAAAGTAACATGTAGTATTTATCATATACATTTTTTTAAAACAAGCAGTGTGAAGTGGAGATTCACGGTTTCATATGAAATACTCTTTTTGTGTTCTGTGTGAATAAAAATGATCTTCTGGGTTTTTCTAAATAACAATATGAAAAAACCTATGTGATATAGTCCTTAAATGATCCAGAAATTAACATTCTTCTTTCCATAGCTGGTGTGCCTGGAGGTTACACTCACTCTCTAAATAACAATAGTTATATAATTTTAACAAACATCAATTTACAAAATTCTCATAAGTTATTGCCAATCTTGGTGCTTGTTTCTCTTAGCTTCCGTCCTCCTTCTACAAGTTCTTTTCAAGACAGGAACCATGCCAAGGTTCAGGTCCTGGGATCTCTGGGTAGTTTGCCCTTGGGTAGAATCTGAAATCTCCAGATGCTCAGAGAGCACTGGGAAGACTCCCTGTGTAATAAGGATCATACCTATCTCTACTAACTCCAGTCCAAGCCCTGTTCATGGTGCTCCAAAGGGTGAACTGCATACATGTTGTCAGACTTGGTCTCTGCATTGGATCTTGTGATTAATTGTTTTCTCTTGTTATAAGAAAGACCTCAATCTGGAGTGAGTGGGTGGAAAATTACTATGACCAAAGGTGTCAATAAAATGTATTTTTTAAATATGTATTTTTTTAAAGAACTGGGTAGGGGGACCCTAAACTCTATCTGCTGCATTTCCCTGATCTGCCAGTTTACTAATCCTGTTTTTTTAAACCTCACCATTTTCCTTGTTTATTTTCTCTCCCACAAACCCCTTAATCCAATTGGCTGATATTTTTCTGGAGGAAAAAAAAACACCAAAACCTGAGACTTAGGGAAGTTAAGATTTGCTCAGGGTCACAAACCTTTATTCCTTTTTTAAAAATAGAACATCGGAGAGTTACTTCTCACATTCTTCTTCCTCTGAGTTTCAGTCAGTTTCATGTACCAGCTCTCATCTCTCTAATTCATCTTTCACACAGTTGCCAAATTAATATTCCCAAAGCACAGGCTAAATCATTGTCATTTCCCTGCTCAAGAAATATTAATGCTCCCTATTGCCTCTAATACAGAAGCCTTTGAAAACTAGCTTCAGCCTATACCTTTCCAGGCTTATTTCACATTATTCCCCTTTTGTACTCTATGTTCCAACCAAACTGAGCTACTGGCTATTCCTCACACATTTATAACCCACTTTCTGGAGTTCTGCCAGAAGGCCTGGACATGGTACAAGACTGGATGTGGACAGGGCTGTCTGATGGTGAGCAATCCCTTTTCTGACATTCTCTAAGCTCTGCTGGGATTTCAGACTTGACCTGTGGACAGACTACAAAGAGGACCCCTGACACTAAACTTGGGAAGGGGCTTCTGAGGAGATGAGAAAGGAAACACAAAGAAACAAGTAGAAAGGAGGACAAAGCAAACACCTGGGAGGGGACAACAATTTGAGTGTGAGTTACATTCTGGACAAATTTCTCGCCACTTTCTCAGCTTGTGTTGAAGACTAGTGCCTCTCCTATTACCTCCAGGCTCAAATATCTGTTTGGTATTCAGAGCTCTTCATAACTTGACCCCTTCCTACCTTTCCAGTCATGTTTGATAAACGTTGCTCCTCTCTTCAGTCCTCCACTGGCCTTCCTGCTGTTCATTCCCATGAGACATTCCATCTGCAGACTCCTGTGTGAAGCCCATGCCTGGAATTCTTTCCCTCTTCATTTCTGCCTCCCTCAAGTCCCAGCTAAAATCCCACCTTCTTACAAGGAACTTTTCCCCATCTCCCTTAATTCTGGTGCCTTCCCTTGGTGATTGTTTCCAACATATCCTGTATAGATCTTACTTGCAATATAGTTGTTTGCATGTTGTCTCCCTCATTCAATCATCACTTCGAGGGCAGGGACTGTATTTGTCTTCCTTTGTATCTCTAGCACTTAGAACAGGACCTGTTCTTAATAAATACTTGTTGAAATATTGTTAAGACTTTGAAAGACTTAGGAACTCTGATCAACACAATGACCAGTCATGATTCCAGAGGACTCATGATGAAACATGCTACTCTCCTCCTCATTGAAAGGTGATTGACTCTGAGTTCAGACTGAGACACATGGGGTGGGATGGCCACCCCCACCCCCAGCCATGGCCAATCCTAGGATTTGTTTTACTTGAATATACATGTTTATAACAGGTTTTGTTTTTCTTGATTTCTCACTGGTTGGGGGTGACAGAGGTAAGAGGAAGAGGAGATCTTCGTTTGAAAAACAAAATTTCATTTTAAAAAATGGTCTTATCATGCTAGTTATTCCCTCATGCTAATTTCCTCTACTTCCTTCTGGAATTGGGAGGCATTTGCCCTCTTTTTAAAAGTTGACTATGTTTCTTAAGCCAGGAAATGATAAACTATTGATCAACAAAACGTTAAATTGTGTATATTCTATTTAGGGAGAAAGCAAGAATGCTCCTTGTTCTAGGGGTATGAAAAATTTTATCAGTGGAAGCTGACATCTTAAAGTGGACACTGTCTTACTGATACAGTCTAAGATAATTTATAATATTTGGACAGAGTGGAGGAGTGGTATTGACCATTACTTATATAAGCCATGCACTTTAATTCAGTATTCATATACTTTCAAAATGGTGAAGGCGGCAAGCAACAAAACTAGGAGCAAAGGAGGAGCAGTTTTACTTTGATATTCTC
Organism: Pseudochirops cupreus; assembly: GCA_028627135.1. Classification (NCBI taxonomy): domain Eukaryota; kingdom Metazoa; phylum Chordata; class Mammalia; order Diprotodontia; family Pseudocheiridae; genus Pseudochirops; species Pseudochirops cupreus. Next base: position 187,272,717 of record CM053584.1, on the reverse strand, counting down.
CAAGGTACTTGGAAAGGGAAAACCACAAGGCTGGAGGGGAGTTTCTAAGAAGCACCGCATTCAAGAAGGCAGAGAAAGAAAGTTTGAAGAGCGTGCTTCACTGTTCACTCGGTAACTGACAACTCAGCCTGCCTTGTCTCCACGTCTGCCCCTCTATGCATATTCTTTTGCACAGATTGTATCAGGTCTGGAACATTTCTGCCTCTTGGAATCCCTGACTTCCTTTCAAGGTGCATCCGAGCTTAGGTTCCATCTCCTTCTGGAAGCCCTGAGTTATTGGTGTTCTTTTCTCTTTTCTATGAAATTTGCATTCTCGTATTTGTGTACGTGGTCTTATCCCCTCAGTAGAATTTCGGCCCTTTGAAAACAGGGACTCTATTGTTTCAGTCTCTGTCTCCCCATCTCCTAGCATGGTATTTTGGAAGGGGTCTAAACAACCTTGTGAAGTAGGTGCTATTATTTCCCTATTTTACAGTAGTGGAAACTGAGGCAGATAGGGTTTAAGTGACTCATTTCTCATCTGGGATTTACTACTTTGGGATTTCTCTGACTTCTCCAACTTGACCCAGGGAGCTCATTATTGAGATAACATCATCCCCGATAGATTTCATCAGCCTTGCTTCTCCATCTCATCTCGCACAATCTGCCGCTCTGAGAGGCTCAATTCATCTCTTCGTTTCTCACCTGGCTGCTCTACTTTGAAGTTCTCCGACAGACTTCTCACCCCCACCCCCACCCTTTGTCAGCTTCCTAATATATTGCATTCCTTTGAAGACAGGGACTGTCTTCTTTCGTAATTGTTTCCCCGGCGGTTACCACTATACCTGGCATATTATAGGCTCTTAATAAACAACTGACTGACTGACTAAACATGGTTTAGGCACATAGTCGACACAATAATGGAAGAATGCATGAATGAATGTATAAATGGATGCTTAAATGAATAAATGAACGAGTGAGTAAATGCCTAAAACAGTGGTTCTCAACCTTCCTAATGCCCCGACCCTTTAAAACAGTTCATCATGTTGTGGTGACCCCCAACCATAAAATTATTTTCGTTGCTACTTCATAACTGTAACTTTGCTACTGTTATGAATTGTAATGTAAATATCTGATATGCAGGATGTATTTTCATTGTTACAAATTGAACATAATCCACAGGTTGAGAACCGCTGGAAACGAATGCGTAAATGAATGAATAAAAGCATGCATGCAAGAATGAATGAATTTCTGTAGACAGTTATGTAACCAGGATCCTGGACTGCAGATTAAGGAGAGACAGAGAGTGAAAGACACAGACACAGAGAGAGACATAAACACAGAGACAGAGAGACACAAAGAGAGAGAGAGAGCAGCCCACAAAGCTACTTCGCTCCCCATTTGTCCTCGGAACCTACGCATCCAGAACACGTTTCCTTCTTTCCTTCTCCTTCTACCTTAGCAAGTGGGTGCCTCTGGAGATGGGGCAGGCTAGTAGGCCGGAATCCTGGCATTCCCCAAATCCTCCCTGGAAAGCAGCAGGACTCCGCTTCCAAGCGTGGACGGATTAAGCGAAGCCTGCCAGCCCCTCCCCCCACGACCCGAGGGCCCTAAAGGCGGCGGCGGAAGTTGCGGAGTCCTCGGCTGCGGCCGGGGCCTCAGCGGCTCTGGGAGAGTTAATTTAGCGCCATTTCCCCGCCTCCCTCCCGCCCAGGTAATTGGAGGCTGGGCCGGGGCCGTCTTCTCCCATTGGTAGCGGAGCCGGCACTGCACTGATTGGCCTGGGGTTCCCAGAGAGGTTGTCAGCTTGGCTCCGAGTGGCAGCTTCAGGCCTCCCCAGGGCTCCCTTGTCAGGCCGAGCTGCTCCCGCCAGCAGCCCCTGGGTTGGGACGCGAGCCTGGAGACTCAATTCCGGATCCTAGGGGTTCCACCTGATGTTCGAGCGGGTCCATCTCCGCCGCGCCCCGGGCCAGTTGCCGAGATCTGCGTCCGGTCCCCTTCCCCCTTCCCCCTGTGATCCCTCCGGTCTGCAGAGCGTCCCTGTCTCCCCAGGCTCTCTCTCTGTCTCCGCCTGTCACTCACCCTCCTCTCTGGCTCTGAACCCACTGCGACCTCTCTTCCTTTGAGCCCTAGACCAGCAAGGACCCTTCCTACAGATAGGTCTCTCCGCCCCTCCCCTCTCGATTTCTGCATGCTGTTTCAACCTTATTCTAGTGACTTATTAATCACTATTCCCTTTAAGCTTTCCTGTACTCCAAAAGTCTTGCTACTTGTCTCCCTTGACTGCGTTTAACCCTGGTGCCATCTAGCTCTGCTGATCTCCAAACTCCAGAACTTCCTGACCCCTTGGCTTCTACCCTCAACACTCCTTTCCTTCCTTTCCTCTTGAACTTGAGCCTTTCCTGACATCCACCCTCCCTCCTTCCTCCACACGCCCCACCCCCGTAACCCCCAACACTTCCCTCAACCTACCATCTTTCCCTTTGTCGACTTCTTGACTTCTGGTCCAGCTCCTACAGCCTACCAGGAGCCATGGACTTCCTGCTGAGTGGCCTGGCCGCCTGTGGAGCTTGTGTGTTCACCAACCCCTTGGAGGTGGTGAAAACCCGAATGCAGTTGCAGGGCGAGCTCCAGGCACCGGGCTCTTACCGGCGACACTACCGAAATGTCTTCCATGCCTTCTTCACCATTGGGCAAGTGGATGGATTGGCTGCCCTGCAGAAGGGCCTGGCCCCTGCCTTAGTATACCAGTTCTTAATGAATGGAATAAGGCTGGGGACCTATGGGCTGGCAGAGGCTGGGGGTCATCTCCTTGACTCCAACGGGAATCACAGCCCTGGCCGTAGTGCTGCTGCTGGGGCCCTTGCTGGAGTTATGGGTGCCTACATAGGAAGCCCCATCTATATGGTAAGGATTGACCAGCTGAGGTCCTGTCTACTAGGTGGAGAGTGTACAAAAAGGCCTTGGGAGGCTTTGTAAGGTGGAGGAAGATCCAAGTGATCAAATTTGAAAGTGATCAAAATGGAGCTTAGGTTAAAGAACTTGTGGCCTGGAGGCCACAGGTTCCCCACCATTAAGGATCTTCTATAGAGATAAATCTTCTGATTCTCAGTTTAGTAAAGGCTTTCTTGGGAAAGAGGAGGTTTGCATTTGACTCCTGGGTTTGTGAGGACATCTCTACAGAGCAAAGCATAGCATCCAGGGGGCAAACTATAAACATTACCACAAGGGATCCTACAAACTTGCCCCATAGTCTGCTAGAGAAGCTGGAACTCTAGGTCCCTTAAGGCAATCAGGAGCCAAGGTCTAGATACTTGGGTTTCACCTAGCTTGATGTCTTCCCTGGACCTTATCAAAGGTAGGTAGTGATTATATTTCCTACTCCAAAGGGACCAGGGAGGTGTAGAAGAAATGAGGTGTCTTAATTAGTGCTAGGAGATCTTCTGGGACTGAAGCCAAGGAACACAGAGTCCCATGCCAATGTATTTTGTGGGAACAATAATAATTACCAGATTAAAGGATTTGCTTCTTTAGCTACTCTCATAGGAGACTAGGGCTAAGCACCTGGGTTTCTGAAGAAAGTGGGAGGAAGGGTGCCTAGGTCTTGGGCAAGTAACACCACCCCCTCTCTCCCAGGTGAAGACACACCTGCAGGCACAATCAGCCTCTGAGATTGCAGTTGGGCATCAATATAAGCATCAGGTGAGGGATTCACTACCCACACCCCCCCCCCCCACTGTCCCTGTCCATTCTCTGTCACTGGACTTTCTACTTTCCCCCTCTAGCAGCTCCAGCTCTGATTGCCTCTCCCTTCACAATACTCCAAAATCAGCTCCTGACCTTTCTTTATAAGTCCAGCCACTGAGTCTCCTCCTCATTACATGACCAATTCATCTTGCTTTCCATTAACATGTTTTACACACACACACATCCCACCTTCTCTCTCTTCCTGACTCCACCACATTCCCTGACCTCCAGTCCTCTTTCTTTTCCCTTGAGTGATGAGGGATTAGAGGAGGGAGAACAGTCACCATGAAAACCGAAGAGCCTCATTCTGGTTCTGAGTCTTGGTGCAGGGCTTGATGTCCCGGCAGCTAACCTCTCAGAGGAGTGGAAGGGATGAACTTAAAGAGTCCATGGTCACTTCTGTTAAAAGGTCTTTGTAAACCTCAAAGGCAGAAATGTGTTAGCCAGCAGGCCTTCAAGTTGCTCTGGTAACTGAGCCCCACCCCATTCCCCCACCAGGGCATGTACCAAGCACTGTCTGTGATTGGAAGAAAACAGGGCCTGGGGGGTTTATGGAGAGGGGCATTGGGAGCACTCCCTCGAGTTATGGTCGGATCCTCCACCCAGCTCTGCACCTTCTCATCCATCAAAGATCTTGTGACCCAGTGGGAGGTACCACTTGGTGGGAAGCGGGCCCCTGCCTCATTTGGGATTGGGAGGAGGGGGGACCACCAATTCACCCTTAACTGCTGAGAGACACCACCAATTTGACCCTGGCATCAGGGAGATGCTGTCTCCCAAATGTGACAAAACTGGCAGGGCCTCAGAAAAGGGGAGGGACTGGGTAGCTTTGGTATACTGCTTTTATCTATTCCCCCCACCTCCCACTGCTTCAGGTGTTTCCACCACAGAGTTGGAAGCTGGCTCTGGTCGCAGCAATGGTGAGTAGCCTGGCTGTTGTCCTCGCCATGACACCCTTCGATGTAGTCAGTACCAGGCTCTACAACCAACCCACAGATGCCCATGGCAAGGTGAGGGAGTTCAGGGTGGGGGTAGCAGAATTGCATTTTCATACAGTAAGAGCCTGATTGGGGGTGGGGAATAGTCAAGGAGGTGGGTAGATAGGTGGGGGGAAGGTTACAGGGAGAACAAGGGTGGGATGGGAGAAGTCCATAATATACTTGTACCCCCCTCTTCCCATGTCTACCCCACCTAGGGTCTGATGTACCGGGGACTACCAGATGCAGTGATGCAAACAATTCGGACTGAAGGCATCTGGGGCATGTACAAGGGCATGGGTGCTTCCTACTTCAGACTTGGCCCCCATACCATCCTCTCACTCTTCTTCTGGGATCAGCTTCGATTCCTTTACCAGAAACACAATCAGTGACTCCTACCCAACTCCAAATTTTCCCTTCCATTTGGGAAGGACTACCCTTTTCCCCCTTGATCTAATATTTCCTGGACCCTTCCATACTTTTAGATCCTTAGTGACTGATAATCATTTACTCACTCCAACCCCCCACACCCTTTTTCTCAGGGTTGAATTATTATGTGGGGCACTCCCTCCCATCCAACCATCACTCCTGCCATCACACACAGCTTAAAACCTTTCACCCTTATTCTCAGGGTTGAATCAATCAAAGGGATATTTTCTTCTTGCCCAGACTGCTAGCTTCCAGTTCCTATGCACAGCTTTAAACCTTATCCCCCAAAACCAAAGGGAACTGGAGGGCCCATTCTTCATCCCTGCCTCTAGATTCAAACTGTATAAATGCTTTTTCCCTCTTCCTTCCACCAAAGCCACAGAGATTGTATTGGTATAAAGCAAGTTTATTTCTGCAAAGGTGGTGCCTTATGTCTGTATGTGAAGCAAGGATGTGGGGGAAACGCCAACCATCAATCCCTTGCTTCTGTTGGGGAATCCAGACATTCAGACACCAACAGCAGAGAGCAGTTCAGGATCTTTCCCGGGGGCCAAAGATGCTGGGGTCAAGAAGAGTCAGGGAAGTCACTAGCCTTTCAAAGTCCACCAGGGTCCAGGGTGGGAGGTATTGGGCTTCATGGCCTTGGGCTGGCCTACTCCCAGCCCTGGGGAAGACAGTAAAATGATTACACGGGGCTCCGATTTCTTCCTCCACTGGAAACAGGCATTTTTGCATGCCACTCCCACACCCCACGTCCTCCTCTTTCAGCTCCTCCGGCACGAATTCTCCCAGCTCTCCCCGCCTCCCCAATCCCCCTTCCGGGACCCAATCACCCAGCCCAAACACTCCCACCGCATTTACATAGGCTCGTTGAAGGTCAGCAGGAGGTCAGTCCCATATTGGGGCAATCGGAACAGAGCCAGGTGTAAGATCACATCCTTTTCATTCTGAGGGCAGCAGAATCAGCTCAGATTATTGTGCAACCACACAGTGTCAGAGCTGCCGGGCACCCCGAAGGCCATCACTCTTTTTACATTGAAGCTTCCCTGGCTTCGAACTCCACTCCAGCTATTCCTTCCACCACCACTTCCAGCCCCCGGCTTCCCGCACGGTCCTCCCCGCCCAGGATTTCGACATCCCCCTCCTCCCGAAGGCCAATGGCCTCACCACCTCATTTTCCTGGGCCATACGCTGCCGACCACAGAGGACCCAGGCATCCCGGCAACCACGAAGGCACAGAGTGTGGGGGGAGAGGGGCTGCACAGCCTCTACTTGCTCGTCCCCTGGCCCTTGCACCCCGCCCAGGGCCTCGAAGTGGTACCTACATGGGGAGGGCGAGAAGAAAGGGGGTGGGAAGTGAAGGCGCAGCAGCTTGAGACACACCCTCTCTACAGAGGATGCCCGTTGGCCACGCCTCCTCCAACTGGGACTCGTATCACCTTCCCATTGGCCAGAAAGATGCCCCCGCCCCCGCCCTTGACGGAGATGCTCACCGCGCAGCTGCTTCTCCTTGCACGTGCGCTTGCAGTTCCAAGAGTTCCACGATGAGACTCTGCTCCGTCCCGCGGTGGCAGAAAACTTCCTGGTTGTCCGGTACCGGCCGGAAATCACTGAGGGGCAGAGATAGTGTCTGGGTATTATACCCCCCCCCCCGCTCTCTTCCAGGTTGCCGTGCCCACCCTACCCAGCAGTGACCCCTGACCTCACGTCCAGAGCTCCTGGGGGAAGGGTGATGGAGAAGGCTCCCCCGAACAGAGGATGGTTTCGTTTGGGCTCCATAGACGGGTCTGTAAGGGGGTGGCGAGAGAAGGGAAAAGGTTTGTGGAGGACTGATGCATTTCCCGCCCCTTACCCCGCCAACGTCTTTAGTCATGGAGGAAGGGCGGGGTGAAGGGGCACACGTTCTATCATCCTCTGGGCCATCTCGTTCTTTCCTTACCAGGGTCTTCTTCTTTGGTTCCGGGGCCCTTTAAGGTCTGGCCCCGCCCCAGACCCCGCCACCCAATGGGCGCCGGTACCTCTTCCCTCCCTGTTCTGCCTGGCTAAACTCAACTGTCTAAAAGATAGAGGAGACTGTGGGGTCAAATATGTTGCCCAGCGACCAATGGGAGAGATGAACGGGGTCTCTGGTTTTGTGACGTGTACTGCAGCAGGATCCCTGGACTAGCCGCTCACAGCCCCACCCTTGTCTCCTTTAAGGGGCTACTACTGAGATAAAAAAAAGGCTGAGAAAAGTAGGAAGGGGTAAGAAAGAAAGAACGCAGTCCCGGCTTCAGTAGTCTTGTGTTTTCCCCGTGGTTCAGAAGGACTGGACGCCGGTACCCCCCCCCCCCCACACACACACATCATCTCCGGAGGGGGAACAATATCTGATTTTTATCTGTTAATCTCCGGGGGCTAGCTGTGAGATTAGGGAAACAAAAGGACCAGGTGCCTGTCTCTCCCCAGCACTCCAAACATACACACCCCTTCCTTGTTCCTGAAACCTGATACCTGGAGTCAGTAATTGCTTGAATAACCTTAATTAATGCCCCCAGTTCTTTTACTGGGAACGCTACGTGGAGGGGTGGGGAATGTGAGGGGGTGGGGTGAGGGTGAGATTGTGCAGATCTGGGCCGCAGGGCTGGATTCCTCCGACTTGGGCACGGGAACACCCAGAATCCAAGAGTTGGAACAGACTTCCAAGGTCACTCAGTGCCACCCACAGCCGAAAGGAAAGAATTCTTTCTACAAAGATTCTTCTCCTGCTTTATACGTTCAACAGGACGCTGAATTTGGAGTCAAAGGAGACCTGGGTTTGAATTATGGGTCTGCCGCTTGGTTGGGGTTGGACTGAAATGTCATGGCTCCAAAACTGTGATCATACTGTGATGATTCCAATCGTTTTTATACTATCTGTGTAAGTAACAGTGGACAAGTTAACTTCCCTAGGATTGAGGACCCTCTTACAGCTTTAAAACAATGATTATCTTGTAATTCCACTCTTGTACAACTCTGGGACACTAGGGTCAAACCCCATCTCTGCCATTTACCATTTGTATGACAGGGCTTTTGTTTCTTCCTCTACTATATGAGGGGGTGGAATTATAACATCATAGTCCACCTCCCTCATTTTACAGATGAGGAAACTAAGGCTCAAAGGGATTAAATGACTTTTCCAGGGTTTTCACGTTGTCAGACCTATCATTTGGACTCAAGTCTTCCTGGCTACAAGTCCAGTACTTTATTCACTCCTCTTCCATCAAAATCCTAGACTCTGGGGCAGCTAAGCGGTGCAGTTAATAGAGACACCTGACTTGGAGTCAGGAGGACCTGATTCAAATCTGGGCTCAGATATTTGACACACTTACTAGCTTTGTGACCTTGGGCAAGTCGTTTATCCCCAATTGCCTTGCCTTCCCCCATCCAAAAAAAAAATCCTAGACTCTAGGATTATTAGGAATTTTTTTTATGAAGCTGAAATCTGCCTTTCTGCAACTCTTCCATATTGCTCCTAGATTATTAAGTCATTTTCCTTCCCTGTTTAGGGTGTTTTAGTTGAGACAGGAATTATATAACTCAACCTCTTCCATCCCCACCCAAAATATACTTCTTCCCATTTCCCATTAGAGAAGTCTGTGAGGCCTAATCTTCCTGTGTTCAAGACATGGCTTCCACTTCCTTCCTTAGAATCTGACACTGCAGCTCTACAAGCCCCTCCTCTGGTTCTTATCTTGGTGACCTCCCTAGTTTCCCATCTTTTCTTGGGGCCAAGAAGTGTCCTGCCTCTGAGTCAGATTTGGAATAAAACATTGGTGTGTTTAACTGGAGACTAGGTTTGAAAATTGTACCACTCTCTCTTCCCCCCCGGGTCTTCTACCTCTTCTAGTTCACCGTCTCCCAGGAGATTGTGAAGCTTAACTATAATACATGTAGTTATCACAAAATAACTATTTATACAAGATGGAAATCTGAGCTAAAATCATGATCTTGAGGTGACCTTAAATGCTATGCTGATGAAGTACAAATCTCTCTACAAGTCTCTCCCCCACCTTGACTTCCTCCCCAGTTTCCTAGCATGAGAAGTTGAGGCCCTCCCCAGAGTACCTGTGCTGTGCACCAGACCAAACTAGTTCTAAGCAGAGCTCTTTGGGAAAAACTTGACAAAATTAGAGCTGTGAAACAAATTTTGATGTTGGTTTTCTGGACTGAAGGGCTTGAATGTGAAGGGAAGATGAAGAGCCTGTTTAGGGCCCAAGTCCTATATCCTTGATGTCATTTTTTCTCAGCTTCTAATCTCAGAAATCTAAACTTTATAGGAGAGGAGGAGGGGAGGACAAAGGATCTAGACAACCAGGCAAAACTGAAGCTGCAAAGCAGAGGATGAAGAAGGTAGAGGACAAGTTGTCCTTCTCACCTTCCCCTCCCCACTCCCTGCCAGTTTCTCAGTGTAGCACCTAAATGGAAAGGAAAAAGGAATGGGATTCAGCTCCATAGATCTCAGTTTGAGAGTTCTCAGTGTGTTGTAGATGTAGAAATCAACAAATATAAAATCATATCTTTAGTTAAACATCTGTAGTTTTTGATGTAGCATGCTAGGTGCTATGAGCAATACAAAACCAGTTTATAAGACTAGTTCTTAATGCTCCAAAGAAAGGACCAGTCTACCTAGTGAGACAGGACATTCTTAAGTTAATTTCTTTTTTTGGGGGGGGGGAAGGCAATTGGGGTTAAGTGACGTAAGTTAATATCAGTTCAGTGTAGTACTAAGGCCTAACTCAAGTCTGGGATAGTACTCGTGGATATATTTGTTTTTAGTAATAAAGAGTCCAACACAAAAAAACTTTTAAAGTGATAAGAAAACATCTGCAATGCACATGTAGGGAATGTTCTCCCACTGTATCACACTATCAGTGGATAGAAAACAAGCATGGAATGAACACATCTGGAGACATATGGGGGATAATATGTGTGGTTGTATGACCAGATTATTTGCATGGAGTTTGCAGGTATGCCAGTCTGCCAGTATCCTGTGATGTTCTTATCACACTAATTTAGACTGTTTAGGAAACAGGATGTAAGAGAAAGATGACAATAAGCTTGAGCTTGTTAGGTAGGAAAGATTGAGCTAGAAATTGCCCTTCTTGGTGAACTGGAAAAAGTCTTGAGGAGAGGTCCACAGAAGGAAACAAAAAGAGGGTTCCTAATTGTGCTGTGTGCCTCTAAATTGTTCATGATTTGGATAATGGCAAATCCTTAAACATATCTTTACTAAAGTAGTTTTGTCCCACTCAAACTTGTCGGGCAATGAAGAGGAGCCATGGAAGCAATTGAGAAGAGTTACATTCTTCGATTGGAGAATTATTCCCACTCTCTTCTTCACCACCTGTGACGGAAGAGACAGTCACATCAGGAAGACGATGGCACCAATCCAATATTAATTAAAATGAAAACTGAGTGCTGTGTCATCATAATGATCAAGTTTGTCCCTACGTCTCGAAGCATTTTGTAAGCAAAGACTGACTATGTGCCAAGAACTGTGCTAATGGATAGGGGTATAAAGAAAGGCAAAAAAAAGAGACAACATACAAACAAGATACAGATATGTGTGTATGTTTATATGTGTATGTTCAATATATCATATTGAATAGAGTATGTGGCATGTAGAGCAGGTTATGAAGGAGCTTAAAAGTCAAAGAGGATTTTCCCTGCTGGAAGTTGGTTGACATGGTCAGATGTGCTTTAGGAAGATCACTGACAGCTGAGTGGAAGATGGACTGGAGTTTGGGGAGAGACTTGAGGCAGAAACTAAACTGGCAGACAATATTAGAGTAGTCTAGGTGTGAAGTGATGTGGGCCAATTGTGCTAGCGTGATGGTATTGTTAGGAGAGAATGGGACATATACCAGAAATGTCATAAAGGGTGGTACGGACAGAACTTGACAACAGGTTGGATGCTGGCAGGGGCAGGGGTGAGAGATGACAGTGACATCTAGGTTGTGAGTCAGGGTGATGGGGATGGGGAAGATGGTGGCATCCTCATTCGTACTACGGAAGTTAGGTTCCTTATTGAACCTGATTTAAATTTTGGAATGTTGAATTTAAAATGTCAAGTTTGAGATGTCCAATAAACAGTTAGAAATATGGGTCTAAGAATCATTTGCAGAGATGATAACTGAATCCATAGGGAAGTATATAGCAGGCCCAGGACATATGGTGGGAGACACTCAGCAAGCATAACCTAGATGAAGATAAAACAAGTAAGATTTCTCAATCAAGAGTGATCAAATGGATGAGAAAAGGACCTGGAGAGGGCAGGGATATGAAAACCTAGAGCAGTGGTTCTCAACCTTCCTAATGCCGAGACCCTTTAATACTCACATGTGGGTGTATCTGCATGTGGGCGGATCCCCCTGGAGATGGATAGAGGAGCGGCGTCTTGGTTCCTAAGACCATCAGAAATATGTTTTCCGATGGTCTTAGGCGACCCCTGTGACCCCTGTGAAAAGATCGTTTAACCCCCAAAGGGGTCGCAACCCACAGGTTGAGAACTGCTGACATAGAGAGAAGACAGTATCAAGGAGAAGATGGGTGTCAAAGGTTTCAAAGAGGTCAAGAAGGATGAAGATTGAGAAAAAGGCTTTAAGATTTGATCATTAAGAGATCTGATGATTTTGGGGAGAGAAGTTCCAGTTTAATAAGGAGGTCAGAAACCAGACTACAGAATTAAGAGTGAGAGAAAAGGAGCGAAAGAACCAATTACCGATCACTCTCTCAAGGAATTTATCCACAAAAGAAACATAGGATGATAGTTAATGGGGATGACTAGGTCAATCAAATGAAGGTTTTTTTGTGCAGTAGAGGAGACAGAGGCATGTTTGTAGACAGGAGAGAAGCAGCCAGGAGAGAGAGAGGTAAGTTAGTGGAGATGATGAGGCAATCTGCTAGAGAAGATGGGAAGAGAAGGGATCACTAATGTATGTAGAAAAGTGTGCCTTGGTAAGAAGGGCCACCTCTTCAGGAGAGACAGGGTAATGGACATTTGAGTGATGCAAGATGAGAGGCAAGGGAAAAGAAGAGCTCTTGGCAAATGGCCTCAATTTTTTCAATGCAATATTAAGGCAAGGTTCTCAGCTGAAAGAGTTGGGGGGAGAGGTTGCCATGGGAAGTTTGAGGAGGAGAAAAAGATTTGGAAGAGCTGTTACAGTGAGTAGGATAGTAAGATAATAGAAGGATTGTAAAAGTGTAGGACTGTTTGGCAGCAGTGAGGGCCTCGTTGAGGTTATATAACAAATTTGTAGTGGACCCAGTCAGCAGGATTGTGATTTTCTCCAGCCTCATTCTGAAGCATGTGAGTAGAAGGGAAGGCACTTTCTCATTTTTAAAGAAGTGGAAGTAAAGAGAGGGAAAAGAGGACAGGATAAGGGTTCACAATAGTCCTTTGAATGTGAAGAAATTGTTCATAATATGAAAGTTATGAGAATGGATTAGAAAAACAAAATCCTGCAACATGTTGGAATTCTGTGGGATTTGGGCCACGTTTAAACGAAACACAAAGATTTAGTTAAAATGAGATGGACCAAAATCTATTATGCTTCAGCTGAACAGAAAAAAAAAAGGGTAGCAATCATTTTAGATATTACAGTGGATATAGATGTAACACCGACTACCCTGGCTCCCACTACCAGAAGTCCAGATAGCTGAGATTTCACTCTTCCCCTACAGTTCTCTGGTACTTATGGGGATTTGGGGTCTAGGTTCTCTGCCACTGGCTCCAGCTTCCATAGATGGTGTTCCCTTAAGTGTGGAGGAGCTCCCTTGTACTCTAGTTCTATTTAAACCTCTGGATAGTCAAATTAGCTTTGACAAATCAATATTTACTTCAGAAAGAATAATCACAAATTTACTCCCCCAGCTCATGGGCCCCCTTATACCACCTCAATCTCTGTGGAGGGGAAGATTAGATTCATAGCTTAGCTTGTTGTGCCAAATAAAGTGGGTGAGACCCCAAGTGCAATCTGGGTCTTGGGGCAAGACCCAAATCAAGCAACCCTGAACAGGGGTGGAGCATTAGTATATAAAGGTCAAAGCTTGTGAAAGCAGGAACTTACAGAAGCCAAAATCAGCGATTGGTTAATACTGGTTACATAGCCATACAAGGATTGACAGAAGTTTCGTTTCTTGGAACAGGGTGGGTTCAGAAAGTACCTAGGACAGTAAATCTTGGCGGGTGTGGGGGGGAAGAGGGAAGGGAAAGGCAGTGTGGTTTGTCTTGATGGGCTTATCTTCTTCTGGGAAGAAGGGGAGACAAAATGGCTGGCAAGGCCCCAAATAGCGGCCCATATATTTCAGGCATTAACAACCTCAGTTCCTATAGAGCAGAGGACCCCTCCCCCCACCCCAAGACTAATACCCTCCTGAGGAGGGTGCCAGATACCCTGGCTTCTCAGGATTCCCATGCTGGTCCAGCTGGCTGCACTACCCAGTCTGCAATGCTGGCTCCAAGGTCACTCAAACACCCCAAGCTAACGGAGATCACCAGCACTTGAAACGGGACAAACAACACAACAGAAACAAGAACTTCCATTTCTGGAGCCAAGATAAGAGGATGCAGGGAAAGGAAGTCCTCCTTTTTTATCACTTCAGTTCATGGCACTCATGCTATGGGTGAACTGTTGATTTTCACCTTCTAAATGCAGAAAAGAGCACAACAGAAAGTGAGGGCAGGAAAAGAGGGATGACTTGGTTCAGTCTCCCCAGTTTTAGATGTAAGAAGCCAGTCAATGAGGATTCCTCCACCCGTGTGGTAGGCCTCCTAAGTTACAGGGGCAAGTACAGACCAGCCAAGGTTACATAGAGAAGACAGAGATAAGGAGGGAAATTCCATTTTATTTAAAGGCACCATAGACTTAAGAGATTTAGTTGAGCAATCTATTCAGATACTCTGGATTTGGGACTGTTTTGGGGGGGGGATTTATTGTTCTTTTACCTTTTGGAACCCCTGTTCCAAACACTGGATAATAAATGAAAGAGTTGAGAGTAAGCACACTAATGGGTGTGTCAGTTGTTCTGAGCAGTCTTTAAAAAGACTGACTGGAATGGAGAGCTGGGTGGCCCAGGAGAAACTGCTGGGAGGGATCACCTAGTGGGGCGGAAGCCCAGTCAGATGCAGAGAAATTCTACTTCACAGTAGAGGAGGTGGTCCAGCAGGTGCAAGAGTTACTTGGGAGAAGTGTCCTGGGGCTTTCTTGTGCTCTCAAATTCCATTTGAACAAATGTTGCTTGAGTACTTGCATGCAAGGATCAAGGAACTAAAACCACCACAGCCATTGCTGTACCTGCTGGACCAGGAAGAAAAGGTTCAAGTCTCCTAAGCCTGCACAGTGATCCATATTCTATCCCAACTACCCCTGTTGGCCTTCTTCTACCTCTCCATTGCTGGAGAAATCCTTAAGGATGCGCTCATTCACCCATTTCCCTAGGCTCTGGCCACTTGTTCAATAAACATTAAGGGTCTATTAAGTACTTTGCACTGAGGAAAGATAGGAAGTTTATTGGGGGATGAGGTACAACACTCTGGTAACTATCGTATACAATACTATATATGGACCATTAAAGAGGTGCCAAAGTTTGTACCAACTGGGAGCATCAAAGATGTCTAGAGTCTGGTACTCGGGTTAAGGTACTGGTTTTTTTTACAGTGTCAAAGATGTATTTAAGCATCTATTATATGCTAAAATCTTGCCTTAGATTCTGTTTGATCCTGGATGAGTTATTTATGTCTATTTCAGTTTTGTCATCTGTAAAATAAGGATAAAAGACTGACAACCTAGAGTTTTTTTGTGTGTGTGGGTGTGTGTATATATATATGTATATATATGTGTATATATATATATATATATATATATATATATCCCCCTATTTATACATGTGTAAATATAAACACACACATACTTGAGACAACCTGAGACTTTGAGATGGAAGTTAGAGTAGGATCATATCATTATTAGAAGAGTATAAACAGATTGGCTAATATGGTAAAAAAAAAAAAAAGGAAAATAATATTGGAGGGAATGTGGAAAAATTGGGACACTAATGTACTGTTGTGAACTGATTTAACCATTCTGGAGAACAATCTGGAACTATGCCCAACAAACAATAAAACTGCATAGCCTTTAACCCAGCCATACCATTACTATGTCTGTATCCTAAAGAGATCAAAGAAAGAGGAAAAGGATCTATTTATACATAAATATTTATAGCAGCTCTTTTTATGCTGGCAAAGAATTGGCAACTGAGAGGATGCCCATCAATGACTGAACAAACTGTGTCATACAATTGTAATAGAATACTATTGTTCTATAAGAAATGACAAGGGGGATGGCTTTGGAAAAACATGGGAAGACTTATATGAACTGATAAAAAATGAAGTGAGCAGAACCAGGAGAACATTGTACACAGTAACAAATATACGATGATCAACTGTGAATGACATAGCCTCAGCAATAGAATGATCCATGAAAATTCCAAAGGACTTATAAAAAATGCTATCCACCTCTAAGGAAAGAACTGATAAGTCTGAATGCAGATTGAAGCACACTTTTTTTGGTCCTCAGCATCCTTCTTGGCACCAGCGTCGGGCATTAGTGAAAAGTTGGAGCCAAGGTGAAGTAGGCAGACTGTCAAATGGAGGAGGTCGCCATGCCCACTGCCAGGGCCGCACAGTTCTCTCAGGGTGGGGCATAAGTGCCAGATGGCGGCCATCCTGGGAACAGATGCCAGCCACACCACCTGGAGAGCCATTAGGATTCAAAGGGTAGTGATCAGTAGGGTTTCCATCATCATCCACCCAATGGAGCGGGATCAAACCCTGTGCTTCCAGCTGAGCCTGGAATCCAGGTGATGAGAAAGCCATATAACCTGTGGAAATTGGAGAAGTTCAATACAAAGCTCTATCATCCACTGATTCCCTTACACTAAAATCCATTTCCCTATCTTGGAAGCTGCATGGTTCTGTGTTGTGAAAAGTTTGTTGTCCCGGGATTCCAATCTATTCCTGCCCCTCCTCTGGGTCTTCTCCGTGCTCAGCCTTTTTGCCTGCCCAGCTCCACTGATTTTGTTGCAGACATTTCTTCATTATTTTTCCCCAGTCCACCTTTCATCTTCTGCCTCCCTTTCTTAACACTAATAAGCCCTTCTACCACAGTTCTCATTTTTCTACCAGCACTTCAACTTCGCCTTTTTCTCTTGTGCCTCCCCAATTCATATCCTGTGCCTATCTTTTTATCTTTGCTGATACTCCCTCCCAACCATATGTCTAGATCTCCACTTTCTACCAATCCTAATCCTTACCTTCTAGTTTCTCACCTGTCAAAACATCTTCATTGTCTCCATATTCATCATAGCCCTTATAACCCACCCTATGTACAACTCATTTCTGGTTACTTTTACCTTCTCCATGAGCACTCCATACTGGCAGCACTCCACCCTCCATTCCTCGAAGCATCAGGGCTGGCCCAGGGCCCACACGCACTGTAGCCCATCTTGACTCAAATCGACCAGAAATGTTAGACCGAAGGAGAAGGCCAGGCTGGGTGGGGGAATTGTTAGGAGTAGGGTCCTTTTCATCCTCATTAGGGTTTCTCCCAACCCAGCCAAGTAGAGCTAACAGCTGGCAGCCATTACACACCCCCAGGCTAAAGGTATCAGTTCGCCTACGAAAGCGTTGCAATTCTGTACTTGCATGGACATTGAATGTCACAGCTGCTGCCCAGCCTGGGGATGGAGAATGAGAAAGACAAACATTAGGGAAAGAAGGTGGAAGCTTTGCATAAGGAAATATTTGTGCTTGTTGTTTGTTAAGCTCATAGCAATAAAATTTTTTTTAAAGAAACAATCAGGAGGTGGCTACGTGGCACAGTAAATACAGCATTGATGCTGGCGTCAGGAGGATCTGAGTTCAAATCTGGCCTCAGAAACTTAACACTTACTAGCCATGTGACCTTGGGCAAGTCACTTGACCCCAATTGCCCTGCCTTCCCCCCTCCAAAAAACAAACCAAAAAAAGAAATAATTAGTTTTTGCACAAATAAAATAAATGTAACCAAGATTAGAAGGAAACAATTTTTACAGGAAGTATTTTGGATCAAAGCCTCCTTTCTCAAATATATAGAAAACTGATTCACATAAGAATTTATAAGCCATTCCCCAATTGACAAATGGTCAAAGGATATGAACACTCGGCTTTCAGATGAAGAAATCAATGCTAAGGCTCTAAATCACTACTGATTAGAGAAATGTAAATTAAAGCAACTCTGAGGTACCACCTCACACCTGTCAGATTGGCTATTATGACAGAAAAGAGAAATGACAAATTTTGGAGGAGAAATGTGGAAAAACAGGGACACTAATGCACTGTTGGTAGAGTGGTGAACTGATCCAACCATTATGGAGAGTAGTTTGAGACCATGTTCAAAGGGCAACATATAGCAGCTCTTTTTTGTAGTGGTAAAGAATTAGAAATTGAGGCAATGCCCATCAATTGGGGAATGGCTGAACAAGTTGTGGTATATGATTGTAACAGAATATTACTGTGCCATAAGAGATGATGAGCAGGCTGATTTCAGAAAAACCTGGAAAGAACTACACAAAATGAGGCAAAGTGAAGTGAGCAGAACCAGGAGAACATCATACACAGTAACAGCAATATTGTACAATGATCAGCTGTGAATGACTTAGCTATTCTCAGCAATATAAAGATCCAAGACAGTGCCAAAGGACTCATGATGAAAAATGCTATCCCACCTCCAGAGAAAGAACTGATGGAATATGAATGCAGATCAGAACATGTTATTTTTCACTTTCTTTTTTTTAATGTTTTTTTTTCATTTGGGTCTGTGTCTTCTTTCATAACATGACTAATAAGGTAGTATGTTTTAAATGATTTAAATGTATAATCTGTATCAAATTGCTTACCATCTGAGGGAGGGGGGAAGTGAGGGAGGGAGAAAATTTGGAACTCTAAAAACTGTCTTTATATGTAACCAATTACATATTATTTGAAAAAAAATTTAATTCATGTAAAATAAAAAGAAATATGGGAGATCACCAGAGAACAGAATGACAGAGGGAATGTTTGTGAAATAGGGATTTTCATAAACAGGAGAGGCAGAAGAAAGACAGGACTCTTTAGAGGGCTGGGGATGATTTAGAACTGATTTTTATTTCCAGTACACATTATGATACTCCTATCCTGAAACTACCACCATTTTACTGAGGTCAAGCAAAGAAATAAGCTCATCTGTCCAGTGTCTGTATTGTCTGCCCCTTCACCCAGTTTAAGTGGAATAATGTTAAAGGCTAAATGTGATTCCAAAGGAGACTGGATCCTTTAAGAACAGATGAGGGCAAGAAAAAAAGACTTTTTACATTAAAGGAACTTCAACTGGGATAGGGGAGAAATCTGGCAGAAAGAAGTTGGAATAAAAACTGACCTTTTGCAGAACCAAGGACATCTGCATAGCTGAAGCCACCAACAAAGGCCACACCTTGAAATGTGTCCAGTCCAATGGTGCCAGAGCAAAGATCCTGCATTGTCACATCCCAAACCTGAAGTTGAGAGAGTAGGAGTCATATTAGAAATTAGATTCCTAGGACTGGCACCTCTAGTTTCCAGCTGTCTCCTTTTGTGAGGGTAGAGGCTTTTGTTTCTCTGCTTACTTCAAACCCAGCCATGTGGAAAGCATCTGCCATCTCTCGATCTCCATTGCTTCCTTCTTCTCGAAGTACAGCAACTCGAGGGGCAGGGCCTCCTGGATGGAGAGACAGAAACAATCTCAAAGGCTGATTAAGGAATCTGGTTCATTCAGCTGCCCCGCCTCCTTCCGCTTTTCCCCCCAACTCCTTCAACTTAGCAGGCCAAGCATCTAGCTCTTATCCCCTAGATCTCTCTCTCTCTCTTGTCCTCTCCACTCTTCCCCAGAACCTAGGCATTCAGGTTCTAATCTCACCAAGTTCATGGGGCACAGAGGTTTCAATAGGAAAAGGTGGTAAGCTGTAGCAAGGCCCTTTCCGCTCTCTCAACCCAGCTTCCTCCTCATCCACACAGCTTGGCTCAGCCTGCAACCGCTCCAACTGGAAACTTGTCTCCTCCCATAATGCTCGTAACTGCCCCACAGTCTCCTCCAAAACAACTGTTCCATTCACTGCCACCTGAACCTGGGGCATGTGGGGAAGGGAGAAACAGAAATGGTAAAGGTCATCCTGGCAACAAGTCCTGAGAACTCTAGCTTGTCCAGCTCCTTCCCAGCTTCTTACCCTGGCATGGGGGCCATCCCCAGCTGTACGGCCTATGGAAAGGCAGGTGAGGCCAGCATCCTGATACCGGCTTTGCACCTGGGCCTCATCCAGCTCTTGAACCTCAAGTACCAGACCCGGTTCCTCTGCAAACAGCACTGGCAGCACTGAAAGGAGAAGTAGGAACACAATGGGGCAAAGGATCAAGAGGGATGGCAGGAAATGGGGAACAAAGGGGTGAGCAGAACTGAAGCTGAACATGGGCATACCTGAGAAAGGAATAGGGGTTGGGCCATTAAGACGAGAAAAATCAGTCTAAACAATAGAGAAGGGAAATGGGAAGAGGAGAGTTGAGCTTAAACTTTAGAGACTTGAGTCTCTCACCATGAGCCCCAGGAAAGGGCAGATCCACTTCTATCCCACAATTCCCAGCAAATGCCATCTCCAGGATGCAAGTAATGAGACCTCCATCACTGACATCATGGCCAGAACTTAGGAGACGGTCTAAGGAAGAAAGAGTAAGAGGTCATCAGTCTTAGGTGCCTTTGGTTTCTTTTCATACCTCACCTTCAGAGAGAAAAAGTCAGGCAAAGAAAGACAAGAGAGAGAGAACCAGAAAGAGGTAACAGATAGACTTTTAATCTTCATTAAATTATGGGTCTGGCCTCTGTGCTGCGTCCCTGACTCTTCTGGTCCCTGTGACTCACTCACCTTTCAGCAGCCCCTGGGTAACACTGAAGGCCCAAACAAGATTCTCAGGAACATCCAAATCAGGAGGTTCTGTCCCAAGTTGGGAGAAACACTGAGCCAGGGCAGTGCCCCCCAGTCGGTGCTGCCCAGGGCTCAGAGGCACATATAAAAGACGTCCTGAAAAATTAAAAAAGTTTGAGGGCAGGGAATAAGAGAAAACCATATAGGGAGAGGGACAGGAAGCTAGACTTGTGATTTCATTTGTATAGAAAACTGCCAAATGAGAATGTTCCCTTTACCAATGCATGTTAGCATCTTTTCTGCAACCTAGACTCTTAAAAGAGTTGCCTAGAACACTGAGAGTTAAGTGACTTGCCCAGGGTCACACAACCATGTATTAGAAGTAGAAACTGAAATTCAGGTCTTCAAGGTTCTAAAGTCAGCTTTCCACCTATTGAGCCCGGCAGTTCTGAATTCACTGTATCTCTTAATACAGGACTATACTACCTGTGTGTATGAGGATCCCCCCAAAACCACAATTCTCAGCATGTACCAGCCTCCCTTCTCCATTTTCCAGGTGTGTAAGCCAAGGGTTGTTGAAAGGAGAAAGGTGACCTGCCTGACCTCTGATCTTTCAGGAAAAAGGGTGATACCTTGCCCTCCAGGGTTCTTGAGATCGGGGGTCACAGTGGCCATTATATCAGGGCAAACAGCATAGGCTGAAATTACTAGGGATCCTAGTATAAGAAAAGAAGACTTGGATGAGATGAATTCAGCTTCTCACACTGACCCCTCCCTCCACCTGGCACCTCCACAAGGCCTCCTTCTCTATTTTATTTACTTTCCTGGGCTTTCTAGCTCTTCCCACTTCACCTTCCCTTCCATTATCTTATTAAGATCATTCCATCTCACCAGGAGCCCTCACGGTTTCATTTCCAACACGAGCAGCCATGCTAAGTGAGTCCTTGCCACCATCCACTGCCACCCCCAGGGCACGCATGACAGCCACCATGGCCACACAGGCATCTACCAGGGTCACTCCATCCCCAGGGAGCTTAGCTGGCCACATCCAGTTTCCACTGCATTTCACATCCTGAGTGAAACAAGGAATGACATGTGAGGGTTAGAGAAAACTGGGATATGAGAGAAGAGTCAAAAGGTGGTGAGTTGGGACAGGGAAAATTGTATGAGTGGAGACTATATGGGTATAAGGTCCAGGGCAGTTGGGAAACTGGAATTTGTAGAGAAACACCAAGCAGGGGGCTGAAATGCCAAAGAAGTGAAGGGCTAAAGGGGTGAGGAAAGAAGCAAGGGAAATAGGAAGGTGAAATAGGGGTCGTGGTGAAATGCAGTGGTAAAGGTTGTGGGACTGGGATAGTCAAGAGAGTTTGGGGATTGGGGGCAGGGCTGGAACCTCACCCGTAAATCAGTGATCTGTGCAAACACTAGGTTGGTAAGGGCTTCAGCTACAGCCAGGCGAGCAGCCACCCTGGGGTCCAGCAGGCTCTTGATTGGCTGTTCTCCTAGAGCTGTGGCTGCCCCCACCAGTTCCCCATGACTCAAAGCCATCACTGCGACATCAGCAAGAGGTGTGTGGAGTGGCCCCACACACTGCTGTTGAGCCACTAGTCCGCCTACTGACCGGTCCACCTGTGGGATGAGTGTTCAGGCATTAAGACACAACAGTGAGACACATCCAGGAAGAGATAGCAGTGATTCATGAGGAGTGGAGAGAAGAAAGGAATTATGTAGTCCTGAACAGAGTAAAGAATAGGAGATGTCTTCAAAGGGGGCAGGCAAAGAGAACTAAGAAAAGAGGTCCTCAGCCCCAAGAGAGAGTGGGCAGGGAAGAAGAAATGACCCCAACTCAACTGGTACAACCCTCATCCAAACCCCTGGTGCTTGAAGCCTAGGACAAAGCTTAGCCATGTGGGCCCTACAGGCAAAGTGGAAGAACTTGAGAGACTGTCCTCTGGTAAAATCCCACCACAACTCCCGTCTTCATCTGCCCTAACTTTCCCCATTTTGTCCCTCCCCCTGGGCTGGAACAAGGGACCAAGCTTGGAGAACTGGGCAAAGCTCAGTTTTCTTGTAATAAGGCCCTTGAAACGGAGGGAGAAAGAAGTACCTTGTTAGTTAAATAGCGCTTGCTGGCCACGGAAGGAAGCCGAAGGACCCGATCGAGAGCCTGAACGACACTTAACCCAGGAGGCAAAACCAGGGGCTGCAGGACACAGGGGACTCTCTCAAGGAAGAAATCCTGGAAGAGAAATACAGGGTACTGAAGGTCCTAAGATCAGGAAATCAGGCAGAGATTCAAAAACACAAGGGGAGGGCCAGATGGGGGTGAGAAGAGAACCTGCAGTTATAAAGGGAGGCATGGAAGCAGCCTCAGAGATTTCTAGGAAACACTCTCAGCTGTTCCAATCTCAGTACCTTTCTGGGCATCTTCCCTAGCACCCAGTCCAGTTTCAAGTCCACAGGGGTTGAAGGTAGAACAGAGGGCCCGTCTCCATTATCCTGTTTGCCCATAAGACATTTTCGGTCTTCTACTAATACAATCTAGACAGAGACAAAAAAAGAGAGAAAAAGATAAACAAACTCCATAAAGGTTCACAGATTTCTACCCACTAAATTCACATTCCACACCTACCATCCATTCTCCTCTTACTCTTTGCTTCCCACACACTTATATAAACTCTAAACTTCACCTGTTTCCTGAACACATTCCCACCTAATACCTGCAAGCATTCATGTAGTACTTTAAGGTTTGCAAGAAGTCAAACATTTGTTATCTCTTTTGATCCTCCCAACAGCCCTTCGAGGTAAGTACTATTGCTATCATCCCTATTTTACAGATAAGAAAGCTGCAGCTGAGAAGTGAAGTGTCTTGTCCAAGGGCTCACAGCTAGTTTAGTGTCTTAGGCAGAATTTGAATTCAGGGCTTCCAGACTTCAGGTCCAACACTCTTCCCCCTCAACGGGCTGCAACAGTTACTATGCCTCTTCTTTAAGGTCTTGTTGTTCAGTTATTTCAACTGTGTCCTATTCTTCATGACCCCTTTGGGAGTTTTCTTGGCAAAGATACTGGGGTGATTTGCTATTTTCTTCTGCAGCTTACTTTACAGACGAGGAAACTGAGACAAACAGGGTTAAGTGACTTGCCCAAAGTTACACAGCTAATAAGTGTCTGAGGCCTCATTTGAACTCAGATCTTCCTGCCTCCAAGCCTGGCACACTATTCACTGCGCCACTTAGCTACCCTAGTTCTAGGTAGATCCATCCTGTCCATCATAAGACTCTGACCCATCCTTCCTTGCAAGCAATTTTCCCCTCTCCTGTTCATCCCCATGCCTGGTTGTCTAGACTTCTCACCCGTCCATCTCCTGTGATGATTCCAACGTAGCAGACAGGACATCGTTCTCGAGAGCAGACTTGGTTCATGAAATCCCGATGAGAAGATCTCATCAGCAGGGCATTTGACTCCTGGTACTCAGCTCCCCAGATTTCCAGTGCATTCAGCGTTGGGTCTCCCAACTATAAAACCACATTGGAGGAGACAGAAGAAGAAAAGAAAAAAGATGGTCAGATGGCCAGATGAGCCTTCACAGCTAAAGCAGAATGGACTTAAATAAGTCAGAAAGGTAGATAAGGGTTGTTTCTTCTCCTCTGACTTCCTCAGATTTCTTCCAATTCCTGGAGGTAGGGACCTGGAACAACTGTAGGGGTATGTGTATGATACGGTAATGGGACTTCAAGTTTTTTCAAGGCATAACATGGAACAGGATGTAGACTGACATACATGAAAACGGCTGGTGTAGATCTTGGCTCCAACTGGATCACTCAGTTCCTTCAGGACATTCCCTAGAAGAATGGGTGAGACAGGGGTCAGATAGGCACACAGTACACAGATCCTCAGACTGAGAGGTCTCAATGTCAGATCTAATTTTAGTTACCTAACCTTACTCTGGGGTGTGGGGGGAGTCTCTGGAAGGGAAGCCCTTAATTTCAATTTTTCCCTGCTCATTTCCATACTCCTTACCTTTTGCACCTACTACCACAGTTCCCTTTCCCCTTAATGAATTAGGATTTTTACCTGGAAGGGAGGAAAAGTCACAGTGTTGTGTGGCAGTGGGAAGAAGATGGTTTGCTATCCCTAAAACTTCCTCCCTAACCTTGTCTAGGGAAGTTGTGCTGGGAAAAAAGGGCTCTGGGCTCCATATTTCATCCCATAGCTCCTCACCATTGCCACCAGCCCCTTGATCATGAAGGCTGCATATGGGATTCCCTCCAGGCGCCTCCACGCAAGCCCGGATTACCCGATTCATCTTCTGTTGCATCTCAGGATCACCTCGTTGCACTGCCCCAAAATCCAGGTCACTAGCATTGTCTCCTTGAACCTATTTGTGGACAGAGCCAAAGATCTTACTCCCTGTGTACCTTGGCATCCAGCACACAGCTTTTACCTCCTTCTACTCACCTGGATAGATGAAGCAGCTCCACCTCCAAGTCCAATCCTATAGACAGGGCCCCCAACTTTCACAACCTCCATGCCTGTGAAGAAGGAAAGTGAGATGAGCTGGAGTTAGAGAATGGAGAGGTACAACAAAGGCCTGCCAAGATGGAGTCTCCAAGTGAAACCCTTCCTCTAGCCCAGGAACATAGGAGAAGAAAATTAAGATTATAGGCCAGAAAAAGAGCAGGCAAGTAACAAATGTTTATTAAAAACTAATTTTTCATGTTTTACATAACTGAATATGTTTAACCTTTATCAAACTGCTTGCCTTCTCAATGAGGGGGGGAGAGCAGGGAGTGTAGGAGAAATTTAGAACTCAAAACTATAAAAAAAAAAGGCTAAAAATTGTTTTTTTACATGTAATTGGGAAAAAATACTAATTTTTTAAAAAAAACTTAACATTTTTTTTTGGTGGGAGATATCTATATCTATGATTTTATCAGCATGGGAAATTACCAGTAAGGAACCAATGCAGACCAGCCCTTTCTCTTCAACTTATGGTCACAGAGTGTCATTATATGTCAAAGGAAAAGATCTGAACCTAGTTCTTTCTGGTTCCAAGGCTAGCTCTCTACCTACTACACAATGCTGCCCCTTCACTGACTTAGAGGAAAAGAAAAAATGAGAGGAGGAAGGGAATATGAAATGAAGGTGGTGCCTTGCCACAAGAATAGAATAGCAGTGGGTAAGAGAAAGTAATTCCCTGCACCTCTTAGACTTTGAAAAACTTGGCTTCAGTTAGGAGAAGAAATCTTTTCTTTCCTAAGACCTGTACTCTATACAGGCAGAGATAATATGAGGACCTCACCTTGTTCAGGGGCTTCCTTGTTCACGTGCTCAGCCTTTATGGATCCAATACCACCAGTAAACATGATTGGCTTGATCCACTCCCGCCGCTGCCCATTTGGGAGACAAAGTCCCAGGGAACGGGCAAAGCCTGGATAGAAAAAGACATCCAGAGAAGAATGAAGACTGCTCAGCTTCCATATTCTTCAGCAGACCCAATGCTAAGCCCTCCATCTTCTCAAAGATATACAGGGATTATGGTACAATGGAAGCAGCACTGGTTCACTGAATTACTAAAACTAGGGCTTCATTTCTTCTTCTAATTACTTATTAACCATGTGCCCGAGGACCAGTCACTTAACCTTGCTAAGGCTCTTACCTCATCTCTAAAATGGGGATAATAATTCATGTAGCACCTGTGCTGTGGGGTAGCTGCAAGGATCAAACAAAAAAAAAGCAAGAAAAGTACACTGTGAACCTATAAATTCTAGCTGTGACCACATTCAGTTCTCTTAGACCCTGGCTCTTCCCTTCCAAGACCAAGGAATCTAGCTTCCTCACTTCACCCTATACTTATCTGAAGGGCCCAGATGATAAGTAAGGTTCCTGCCTGTCAGCCTTACCTGCCAATATTGGTTCGCCGAATTTGTTCCCATAGTCAGAGGCCCCATTGCTTGCTTCAACTGCAACTTCAAGAGGATGGGCAAAGTTCCTTGGATACTGCAAGTTTGGATCTTCCCAGGGTAAACTATAGCCTGAGAGAGTTACAGGGAGAGAGGATACCCATGAGACTTAAGCAGAGGCACATGGAACCATGTCATATGGAAACACTGTGAGAATCAGCTGGGTTAGGGAGATCCATCACTACATCTCAGATCATTTATAGGCTTTATGGGCCATCTGTAGAGCCTGGCTGATTGAAGAGAGTAGGAAAGATATAGTGATATCAACTGCAGTGCTGAATCCCTATGTCTCACCCCAATCTCCCCAGCAGTATATTGCTAAGTTGTTTGCCCTCCATTCTCAAAGAGGACCATGACATCAGGAAGGTGATGCCATGATTTGCAAGTGAATTGGATTTAAGTGAGGGAGGACTGTGCAAAGTCACCAGTCTCACTTTGTCCCCTGGAGCCATCTGGATCCAGTGGCAAGATATAGATCAGGATGACTGGAGATGACCCCGCCTTTGCTATGAATGTACATTTGGAAAAGGAATTGCAAATCATAATTTTCTCATTATAAGAATTCTCCTATTTCAAAGAGAATATGGATTTGAGCTACAGGCTGCCAATGTAATAATACAGGGTGTTCCCAAAATCTTAGTGCAATCTTAAACTATTAAAACTTTAATATTAACACATAATACATGATAAAATATTAATTTTGTAATAGCTTTAACAGTTTCAAACTGCACCAAGACTTCTGGGACACGCTGTATTACCAAACTACACTATCTATCCCCTTATAGAATAAAGCACCACCACCAACTGAAAGCCATCCACTATAGGACCTTCCAATGAAGCGTGGTACAGACAAGTCATTCCCTTCTGCTAAGGGAATCAGAGAATCCTCATGCCCCTTCTGCTAAGGGAATCAGAGAATCCTCATGCCTACCAGGACAGAACATCTATTAAATACAATATGGGACTTTTATCTGGAAGAGACCTGGGATGTGCAGATTGCCAAAGCAATAGCCAGCAGTGCCAGCCACGACATGGGCCCCCCGGCCTGTACACTGTACATCTCGAATCCGACCCCCAGTTCCTGTGGTAGCACCACTGAAAGGAGCAACACCTACAGCAGGGAAAAGATAAAGAGGAGATATAGGGACTAGCACAGAAATAGACAAGCCTTTCCAAGGCCTTTCAACAAACTGTGAATCCAATTTCCTAGTTCCTCTTCCCCTTATACAGTTTTGGCTCCCTTTAGGAAATAATATATCCCCAAACCACAACCCTCCCCACTAACTCCTACTTCTCTATCAAGGATTCAGAACCCCACATCCACAAGGCTTTCCACACCCTGACTCCTGGCTTACCAGTGGGGAAATTGTGAGTCTCTGCTGTGAAGATGACATGTCTTATCCCTCTCTGCCTCTGAAAACGGCTCGGCTTGGAAGGGTCCTCAGGGCACAGGGACTGTACTTCTTGCCCCCGGATAGCACTGACAACATAAGAAACATCAGGCACAGCCCTCGCTTGAGTGCTGGGACAAAGGCATCTATTTGTCCCAAAGCATTGGGTCCCCCTGCTCTAAACCTCAGTCTCATAGGGACTGAAGTTGGAACTCCTAGTTTTCCCCAGTCTTAGCCCTTACCTGCTGTTGTCACAAAATTTAATGACATTGTTGGGGTTAGAGGTCACCTGGGTGCTCATTATGGCATCAAACAATGACTGCTCCAGTTCTTGCCCATCAACCCAAAGTCGACCCTTGAAGAACCAGTGTCGACTATGTTCACTAGAAGAGGATAGATACACAGGGAAGAATTACTTGAGAAGAAAGCAAACTCTTCCCACCATAGGTGATGAAATGAGGAATCTGAAATTGCCAGCTCTTTCCAATTCAAGTCTTTAATAAGGTCTCATTTTCTTTTTCTATTTTTACTTTTTAGAGGGGGGAAGGCAGGGCAACTGGGGTTAAGTGACTTGCCCAAGGTCACAAAGCTAATAAGTGTTAAGTGTCTGAGGCCAAATTTGAACTCAGGTCCTCCAAGGCCAGTGGTCTATTCATTATACCACCTAGCTGCCCCAATTTCTCATTTTCTAATGTAAAATTTGATACATCTGTAATGGTAATGGGAATTTGAAGATTTTCCCTACCCCTTAAAAAGCCTAAGTTGAACTTGAGGACCTTCCTGAGTTGAAAATAAACTTTGTCCCCTAATAGGCTGAATGTGGTCAGATGGAGCCTGTGGTAGGAAGAGTTTGCTGAAGGGTGGAGCAGAGCCCACAGGAGATGCTGGCTTTAAAAGAGGGAGGCTTGTTTTTCCAGGAAGACACAACTTTTGTTACTTTGTAGTCAAGTGGGTCAGGAGGGTTGTGATGTTCATATATCTCTGATGCAAGGTTTTGCTTTGGAGCTCACTTTGGGAAGAGTGGTGTGATTTGGCCAGATGAGACTCCGGGCAGCCGTTGAGGCCCCTTCCCCTACCTCCAGCTTTGAAAACCCAGATGTTGGTGCTTCTCTCTCTGGTGATTAACTAGGTATGGATGTAATGGTCAAACAGCTAGATGCCCCGTCTGCTGAATTGTGTTATTTTCTCTGTCTGTAAGTTTGTCTGCTTATAACTTCTTTGTATTCTCTGAAGTTCAGGTGCTGACTTTTTCCCCTGAACTAGGTATACGATATATGTTTGACTGATTAAAGTAAGGTGATTAACCCATTTTGAGTTGCTTTCCTTTAGAAAAGCAGATCTAAGAACCTGTGCTAGGAGCCATTCTGGGTATGCTGGGGTGCTTGCTGCTACAACATCCCATCAGTCAAACTAACTAAAGGAGTTAAACACTAACCATGGGGTTTTTTTGGTTGTTATTTTGGATTATACATATCATCTCCACCACTGCCAGCTCCAACCCCCAATTTAATACTTCTTCAATGTTCATACTGAAAAATACCTTTTTGATAAGGATGTCCCTCCAATAATGAAGAAAGCTCCTCATCCATACCTTCTCAGAGGGTACCATTCTTGTCTGGCTTATTACCCCAGGTCGACTCTTAGTACAAACTGAGAGGGCCTGTCCCATAGGAAGGTTTCTCTCTGAGAGCAGTCCCTTAACATCAAGAACTCAGAAATGGAGTAACAATACCAGACACAAAAGCTCAAAAGGGAAACCCAAGCTACTGATGAACCAAACCCTGCCTTTCCCTTACAAATTACAAGTATCCCAACTCATTTCACCTATTGGACTGAGCCAGGTCAAAGGCCTCCACTATGCTGGGGTTACGTTTCAGCTCCTGAAAGCAGCGGGTATAAAAGTCCAGGTCCCAGGAGTCCATGGCCAAACCTAAGGATCAGATCACAAGCTGCTAACTCCTGGAGCCCAAACCTTCCTGCCCACCCTCCCTGGGTATCTCATTCTCCTCCTCCTCTCTCTCTCTGCTCCCCATCGGTAACCCTGGGTTTCCCCAATGCCCAGGTGCCACCCAGGATACAAACCTAGCTCTTTATTGGCCTTCTCCAGGGCAGTTCTTCCCTCAGCCAGGATGTCAATAAGACCATTGCAGGAGGCAGGGGGATTCTCTGTAGAGAAGCTCTGGACAGGCCTGGGGAAGCATTGCTCTGTCATCTGATCATGGATGGTAGCTAAAGCAATAGCCTTCTCCTCAGCGGAGGGGGCAGAGGTAAACTGAAGGAAGAACCAAGGAGAGAATAGGAAAAACAATGAGAGGGGTAAGAAAAACATGGAACATATGACCTATGAGACTTAGGGATAGGAGAAAATTTTATGAAGAAAGAGATAGGAGTATTGTGAGATGTAAAATGGATTAATTTTGATTACATTAAATTAAAAAGGGTTTTGCACAAATGAAACCAATGTAGCAAGATTAGAAGGAAACCAGAAAATGGGGGGGGAGGGGATTTTATAGACAAGTTTCTCAGATAAAGTTTGTCAAATTTATAAGAATATTCCTCAATTGATAAATGGTCAAAGGATATGAATAGGGTTTTTGGATTAAGAAATCAAAGCTATACAGAGTCATGAAAAAATGCTCTAAATCATTATTGATTAGAGAAATGCAAATTAAAACAACTTTGAGATATCTCACATCTGTCAAATTGGCTAAAATGATAGAAAAGGAAAATGATAAATGTTGGAAGGGATGTAGAAAAATTGGGACACTAATACACTGTTAGTAGAAGTATGAACTGATACAACTATTTTGGAAAGCCATCTGGAATTGTGCCCAAAGAGTTATAAAACTTTGACCCAGCAATACTACTTTTAGGTCTATTTCCCAAGGTGATCAAGGAAAAAGGAAAGGAACCTATATGTTCTAAAATATTTATAGCGGTTTTTTTTGTAGTGGCAATTGAGGGGGTTCCCATCAACTGGGGAATAGCTAAACAAATTGTGGCATATCATTATGCTGGAATACTGCTGTGCTGTAAGAAATGCTGAGCAGGTTGAGTTTGAAAAAATATGGAAAGACACATGAAAAAAATGAAAGGTGAAATGAGCAGAACTAAGAACACTAGATACAGTAACAGCAATATTGTTCGAAGAATAACCATGAAAAACTAAGTTATTCTGAGTATTATAAATACTCAAATCAACTACAAAGGATCTATGAGTAAGATCTGCCTCCTGAGAAAGAAGTGATAAAGTAGGCATAGAATTGTTTTGCACACACAGACACTTGGGTGTATGTCAGTGCAAAGCAGGGAGGGAAGGAGGATGGAAGGGAAGGAGGGAGACAGTTCAGAATTTAAAATATAACCAAAAAAATGTAATTTAATTTAAAAAACAAAACAATGAGAAGGAAACATAAAGAGACACACACTCAGAGATCAAGAGATAGCAGGAAGAGAAATTAATAGCAGAGTTTGTACCCTCTCCCCTTGACCCCTTTATGCCAGGCTCTTTCCCTACTACACCAAATTATTTCAATAACTTTATCTTATTCCAATAATTGTCCTCCCCCAACTTTCCTGACACCAGTCCTTCATCCAAAGCCAGTATTTTCTTACAGTGAGCCGGTAGCGTCGAGTTGTCTCGACTCGATCCACAGCCCTCAGCCCAGCTGCCCAGCACACAGACACAATGTTGGTAGATGATGGGCTAGAAAAATTCAACCTAGGAGAAGTTGAGAAAAGACAATGAAGCACTACTGACGTCAAGTATCTCTGGGTTCCCATGATAAATCTAGGACCTTTCTAGGAAGGATGCTTTACCTCTACAAGTAAACATGAGAATTTCCTGGCCTTTGTCATCACCACCTTCAGAGTTTATTCAAGCACCATCATATTATACTTCAGACACATATGCTTAAAGTTAAATTCCAACACATAATCTATTTAGGGCTAAAAATCCACAAACATAATCTTATCTGCTCCAAAACCAAACCCTATCCTCCCTTGTATCAGATTAGACAGTTCCCACGATTCCCTGGGAGTCAAAGTCTAAAAGAAGCTGATTATTTCCTAAAACCCACACACCAAAAGTATCACCAAAAATGATGTAGACAGGCAAAGTAGCCAAGGTTATCAAGAGAGGTAAGAATACGGGGTGGCTAAGTGGTGCAGTGAATAGAGCACTGTCCCTGGAGTCAGGAGTACCTGAGTTCAAATCTGGCCTCAGACACTTAACACTTACTAGCCGTGTGACCTTGGGCAAGTCACTTAACCCCAATTGCCCTACCTTCCCCCCTCCAAAAAAAAAAAAGAGAGGTAAGAATATGACACAAAGAGGAAACATCCCTATACACCACTACCTTCCTCGCCTGACTGCCTACCCCTTCCCCAGGACAACTGTATTTTACTACCCACTCCAGTATCTTTGCCAAAAGAACCCCAAATGGGGTCACAAAGAGTCAAATATGACTGAACAACAAAATCTTTTATCCAGAATTTTTCCAGAGACATGCCTGGGGGGGGGGGGGAGTGGAGCCAAGATGGCAGCATAGAAGCAACAAGGTTCCACAGATCCCACATAGCCACCTCAAATACCCATAAAATATGACTAAACAAATTTTAGGGCTCCAAATCTTAAAAAATAAAGAAAAACAAATCTCCCACTGACGACAGCTCAGCAAGAAGGGCTCATCACAGCACACTGGGAGCCGAAACCAGCCCAGCCTGAAACTGCGGTTTGGCCCCGGGGCAGCCAGGACAAGCCACAGCTACAGCCTTCAGGAGAGTGGACCTGCAGCAGCTGTGGCAGTTTCCAGAATTATCAAGCCATAAGAAACAAGGACAAAGTGAAAGGTCAGTGGAACTGAGCCAAATTTGGGGGAGAAAAGTGGTCTAGTGGCTCTGCAGCTGCCTCCATGTGGTTGCTTCAGAGCTCCCGGCCTGCAGACTGCGGGGGGCCAAGTGATTGTTCAGAGGCTAAGTGCTCCTGCACTGGGCAGCCTGGATCCGGATTGTGGTCTTGGGCAGTGGTCCTGGGGTGCATTTTCAGTGAGCCAAAGCTGGTGGGGGCTGCAGAGGCTGTACCTCCTAATAGCTCCGGCAGCTGTGAAAGCCCCAGCAATTTGGGACAGAGCTTCCCCTCTGGAAGCAAAGTTCCACAGAGCTAAAAAATCAAGTAATTCACTGGCCAACATGAGAAGGCAAAGGAAGCAAAGTAAGAACAGCAACCCAACACTAGATTCCTTCTTTGGGGACAAGAAGGATCAAAGCATGGAACGGGAGGAAGACAACACAGTCAGAACTCCCACACCAAAAGCTTCTAAGCAACATGTAGATTACCTCCAAGCCATAGATCAGCTTAAGAAGGATTCTGAAAACCAAATACGAGAAGTGGAGGAAAAATTGAGAAGAGAAATGAGAATGATGCAAGAAAATCATGAAAAAAGAGTCAACAACCTGACTGAAGAAAGTAACACCTTGAAAAATAGATTAACTCAAACGGCAAAAGAGGCCCAAAAAGCCAATGAGAAGAATGCCTTCAAAAGTCGAATTTGCCAGATGGAAAAAAATCTCAAAAGCTTTCTGAAGAGAATAATTCCTTCAGAATTAGAGTGGAGCAAATGGAAGCAAATGACTTTATGACAAATTGAGATACTATTAAACAGATCCAAACAAATGAAAAAATAGAAGGCAATGTGAAAGATCTCTTTGAAAAAACCACTGACCTGGAAAACAGATCCAGGAGAGACAATTTAAAAATTATTGGACTACCTGAAAGCCATGATC
>CM053584.1:187222045-187238962 GCA_028627135.1 Pseudochirops cupreus | reverse complement strand
ATAGGAGAGAATAGACTGGGGGAGGGGGGACACACTGAGATGGCTGTTTTGGGGTGGTGAGTGGGGGAAAGAGGGGGAGAAAATATATAACTCAAAATCTTGTGGAAATGAATGATGCAAACTAAAATAAAATTTAAAAAAGAAAAAAAATACTTAAGGGAAATTCGTGGTTTAATTTACAAAAAAAACAAAGAAAAATTAATTTCAATGTTATTAACAGAAATAAGGAGAGAAAGGGTCTTACCAAATTCCATATAAAGCATATATGGTCTTATAACCTAAACAATAGAGACTAAGCAAAGTAAGAAAACTGTAGGCCAATATTCCAAATATTTGTATCATTGATTGTTCCGGTGATTAGCTTACCACTATCATTTTAATCTGTTGTAATGGTAATGGGAATTTGAAGATCTTCCCTGTCCCCTAGTAGGCATATGCTGGTAGACTTTCCATATAGAAGACAGAAACAAAACACTTATTCAGACACCAGAAAGCCAAATCCCGACACCAAAAAGTCAAATCCATCATCGCAACAAAGAAGTTGATATACCACAACACAGCATGGAGCCACATTATACTTTAGCCTTCCCACAAACACTCACAAGCGTAGCTGTCTCCATGCCTGCTTCTTCTTTTCTCTCCCCCCACCCTGCCTGAGTGCTGTGACTCCCAGCATCCTCTGGGCTCTGCTCTACCTGTTCAATAAACTCCTTCCACCACAGGCTCCACGTGATCACATTCAGTCTAGTAAGAGGCAGGAAAGATCTTCAAATTCCCTTAGGCCTATTAAAGGGCAGGGAAGATCTTAAAATTACCATTACCATTACACCTGCTGATTTCTCCTAATATATATTATCTGCTCAGTCTTTTCAGTTGTATCTGAGTCTATGATCCCATTTGGGGTTTTCTTGGCAAATATACTGGAGTGGTTTTTCATTTCATTCTCCATTTCATTTTACATATGAGGAAACTGAGGCAAATAGGGTTAAATGACTTGCCCAGGGTCACATAGCTAGTGTCTGAGGCCAAATTTGAATTCAGGGAGATGAGTCTTCCATATTCTAAACCCTATGCTCTATCCACTGTGCAGCAAGATATAGCAATAACAGAAATACAGAGATATCCTTCCCAATCAGGGGCACCCTGTCTCCTTTCCTTGGTTGCTGGGGGAGAGTTGGCTCAAACTTAAAGTAGTCGCTACTAAACATTTACCCAAGAAAGTTCACTTCTGGGTGAGATACAGCTTATAGATGAGATCTTCTCTTGCCTGCAGGACACAGCATTTTAGCTCCCAGATTCTACGAGGCTGTGTCAGAAGGTGGTTCTTATTTGATGCAGCAGCTATAGTTACTGGCAAACCCTGCTGGCCCATTAGATTGTAAGCTCCTTGAGGGCAAGGACTGTCTTTTGCCTCTTTTTTATATCCTCATTGCTTACTTAGCACAGTGCCCCACTGATAGTAGGTGCTTAATAAATGCTTATCGTCTCTTCCAATCTTTCAAAGTTCAGAGGGTTGTTCTATCTTATCTCCTTCACCTAAAAACAGTAAAGAGTAGACACAACTGAGATAGAACTAACATATGTACTTTATGTACTAGGACGCATGGACCTCTCCCCCATCAGGAGGCTCACTGTAGAGTTTGTTTCATTTGCAACTAGGAAAGAGATCAGATTGGTCAATTAGTGCCTTTTGCATTCAAATTTAGGAGAACTAAGCCAATCAAAAGACTTAGTAAGCAAAGAGGAAACAGAATACCTGCACATGCTCTGAGGTAGAAAGCTAGGCTGTTCGTAATATATCATCACATACTTTCAGAAGCAGAGTGAACAAGCATCTATGTGCTTCCCAGAATGGACTCTCATTGCCAAGTCCCCTGTCACATATATGAAAACCAAGAGCCAACGTTATATGTAATGGAGAAAGGCTTTCATGTTAGATAAAGAGGTGTGATACCAATTCGATATGAGCAACTGCTATGAATATTATATATATCTTTTAAGGATGGAATTGCAAAGTATAATAAGCACTCTTCACTCAAAACTAAACCAGCACAACATTTATTCTGCACACTAGGATAAAATAAAGCATCATTATAAAAATATAGGAAAACAAAACTTAACAAAATAACAGAAATATTTACACACATCACCAGACTGGGGAGCACCTACATCTGAAGGATACTTCTCATAAGCAAGAGTCCCCCCACCCCAAGCAAACCCCCAAAGGCAATATCAATCTCCCTGAATATATACAGTTTTCAAACAAAGACTCAGCACCTGACTAGTTCACCCCAGTGTGAGAGCCTGTGTGCCTAGCTAGCTCTATGTAGATCCACATGGGATGTATCACAGCTGTGAACTGGGCCAGAGTTCAAAGGAGCAAAACATCTGTGATTGGTGAGATAAAATTCCTATATTCCTTTAAACCTGGGAACATGGCCACTGTTCCAAGGAGAGAAAGGGAACACATATAGTCACATAGGCCTATTAATGGATGGGGAAGATTTTCATATTCCATTAATCCTACAAGAGGTAAAGCAAGAATGTTTATATTGTCAGCAGTATAAATTGATACACTTCTAGAAATGCCAATTATAGTAGTAAGATAAGAAAAATAATGCATAAGCATAGGTAAAGAGAAAAAGATCACTTTTTCAATTCTACTTTAAAACCCCTAGAGATGGAATTAAAATGTTATTGAGACAATAATTTCAATAAAGTAGCAGAATATAAAATAAACTAATATAACTCATCAGCATTTCTACATCTTACAACAAAACCCAACAGGAAAAGCTAGAAAGAGAAATTTCATTCATAATAACTACTGAATATATATTTTAAAAAATTGGAGTCTACTTTACAAAGATAGATACATAAATCATATGAATGCAATACAAAACACTCTTTACAGAAATAAAGCCACCTAAATAGATGCTAATTGCTCATGGTTGGGCTATACCATTACAAAAATGATGCTAACAAAATTAATTTACCTATTTGGTGCCATTTCTATCAAATTACCTAAAGGATAATTTATGTGGCTAGAAATAATAGTGAAGGGAGCCAAGACACCTGATCCAGGAATCAGGCTGTTCCATGAAAGCTAGCTGGGGGTTTTCTCAGTGATGTGGCTGTATATGAGAACTTGCCTGATATCCTGAGATCCAGGGCTCTGCCCTGTTCTGGGACATTAGCCAGAAGGTGTTAACTCACTAATACATTTCAGATACTATTCATATGGCCTGGAAACATCAAGGACATGATAATCGTCAAGCCTTACTTGACATCACTGTCTGGCATCTTGAAACTGAATAAAGCAGTATTAGAAAGCCTAGTGACTTATAATTACCTTCTTTGTCCCATTAGTCTATAAAAACCTTGCTCATAGTATCAGTTAACAGATTGCATTGATGATCTTGCCTGGCCTAGATTTCAAGTCATACTTCCACAGTCTAGTGAGTCATTTTAGAGCTGACATAAGAAACCACTTAGTGTTGACCCTACATAATAGTAACAAAATTCATCTAGAGGAACAAAAGCTCAAGATCATCAAGAGAAATAATGAAAACTAGTGGAAAGGAAAGGGATCTAACAGTACTGATGAGGTAAAATAGAAAGGAGTGCTCGAGGCAGATGGAGCAAAACAGGATGTAGGATGTGACCAGCCAGAAAAATGATCAAAGAAGAATATGCATTGAAGCCCCCCACTGTGAAAACACCTGTGTGTTTTCACAAAGCATCCCCAATTACCTGACTGTCAGGATATCCTAACCTGATGACAGGGGCAGTTGGTTACTTACCCTAATTGAAAAGGCACCAGCACATTCTCAACAACAGAAGAGTCGAGGCTCATAGGTGCAAGCAGAGACAGTGTATTGAAGTCTCTCCATGGGGTATCCTTACAGCAAGATCTCAGTA
This sequence comes from Pseudochirops cupreus, assembly GCA_028627135.1. NCBI lineage: Eukaryota > Metazoa > Chordata > Mammalia > Diprotodontia > Pseudocheiridae > Pseudochirops > Pseudochirops cupreus. The sequence continues at coordinate 187,235,044 of CM053584.1, read as the reverse complement.
CAGACTTCAAAACTGCCCCCAAAGCTTAAGCCTTATATATCCCAGATGCACATGACAAAAAACAGCACAGCTGAACAAAATTGTGAGAGGGGACGTGCAGTCACAAGGGCATGAAGGTCCCAGGGTGCGGACGCTAATCTGGAACACCAGGGCCTCAACACTCCCTGTGCCTCAACATAACCACCTTCAGCCTGCATGTATTTCCTAACCCTCACACCTGACATTCCAGAACAACTCTTCCCCTACCCTTTCCTGGTTCTGTTGCTTATCTGTATGGACTCCCTAGCAGCTCCCCTTTCCCCCTTTCTTGTTCTCCTTGCTTATATGTATGACAAAGGGAACCATCTGATATTCTAGGGCCTTGCTTGCCCTCCTCCCATTCTCTTGCTCCCCTTCCTCCTATTCCATAAAATTTTATTTAAACCAGACCTTTAACCTGGCTAATGGCTCTGTCTCTCCCACATTGAAGCAGGGCCCACTTGGGTACATCACCCCAATAAATGCCTTTCTTTAAGTTGGAGACCGTTCAAGTGTATTTCTTCAGGACATTGGAACATCTTTACTCTTTCAGTACCAGATCTCAAATTGTATGACAAAACAATAAACATCAAAACTATTTGATATTTGTTAAGAAATAGAAATTTTGATCAGTGGAACATATTACATAGTGATAATAATTTGATATCAATTTAATAAACCTCAATAAGGGACAGGGCCTGAACTAATGAACCAGAAGAAGAGTCTGGACCTAACAGCTTCTTTGTTCTCTGAGTAAACTCAGAGAATACCTCTTCCTATGTCAACAAAGCCAGATGGGGCTTACTTTATGGCTCTTAAGGATGAGACCCTTAACTTGAGGCACTAACTTGAGTAATGGGACTTTTTCTTATCTTACTATTTTTTGGACACATACTATGTTATAGAATGTTAATGGTAAAGAAAACACAGATATCCTGAGTCATAATTTCAATAGACACTTTGTCAACTCTCTTATTTTATTGTATTTACCATCTATTCAATTTAAGAAAATTCCTTTCTCATACAATGATTAAACATTCATGGAGATCATAAATTTGTGTGACACAGCCACCCTGAATTGGGATGGTTCTAAAATGTATTTAAGTCTTATCCTGGTCATGCTTCTTCAGTCCTCCAGCAGTTCAGCTGGCCCTAGCACCCAGAAGGAATCTCAGCCTTCCTGGCAGCAACTTCAGCCTTCACCAGATTTTGGTCTCATAGAAAACTCCAACTCAGTTCTCAATCCAGCAGCCCAGCTTCCAGATGCTGTGAAAATTCTGTTCCCTCCACCAGGAGGAAAATTCTTGATTCTGATTCTCTGTCCCTGGAACTCTCCTTATATACACACACACACACACACACTAGCTTCCTGTCTCAGCCAACCCTCTCCTGCCACATCAGCAACAGGAGACAGAGTTCACACCTTCTGTTTCTTTCACACAGGAGACAGTTCACACCCTCTGCCTCTTTCAAAGAAGTACTTAGCCCTTAGTTACTAAGGACCAAGTACCTGCTAAATTAATTACCCTTACCATATGACATTTTAAAACCATGGGGAAAGGGAAGCTGGCATAGATAAAATGGAAAGTTTGAATACATAAAACTGAAAAGCTTTTACACAAACAAAATTAATATACTTAGAATTAAAAGGAACACAGTTAACTGGGGGAAATATTTGCAGCATGTTTCTCTGATAAAGGCCTTACATTGGTACATATTTTTAAGGAAAAATTTTATTATTTATTATTAATTATTTATATTGCATATATTTATATAAGAACAAGAGCCATTCCTAATAAATAAATAAAATGTATACAAGGCAGTTCTCAAAAAAGAAGTCCATATGAAAAATGCTCCAAATTGTTAATAACAAGAAATGCAAATTATAATAACTGTTTTATCTCATACCCATTAGATTGGAAAAGCTGGCCAAAAAAGGAAGCAATAATTGTTCATGAGGCTGTGGAAAGACAAGCAGAGTCTACTCTTAGTAGATTAGTTCAGCCACTCTGGAAGACAATCTGGAACTCTAAAAATCACTAAACTGCATATGCCCAGTAGTATTACTATCACTACCATTACCCCCAGAGAAACTAAATAAATAGGTAAAGAACCTATATGAAAAATATTCATAGTAGCACTTTTTGTTATAGAAAAAAATTGGAAACTAAAAGGTGTCCATCAATTGGAGAATGACTGAACAAATTGTAGGATATTAATATGATAGAATATTACTGAGCCATAAGAAATTATTAAAAGGGTGGGATTCAGGGAATCCTGGGAAGATGTATGAACTGATGCTGGGTGAATTGAACGGAACTAAAAGAAAAACTGAAATGATTACAATAGTATAGTGAAAAACAACTTCAAAAGATTTAAGAATTATGATCAATGTAATGATCAACTATAAGTCCAGAAGGGGCAGCTAGGTAGTATAGCTGATAGAATGCTGGGCCTAGAATAAAAAAGACTTTTCTTCCCGAGTTCAAATCTGATTTCAGACACACCAGCTATATGATCCGAGGCAAATCATTTAACCCCATTTGCCTCATCTGTAAAATGAGCTGGAAGAGGAAATGGAAAACTACTCTGGTATCTCTGTGAAGAAAACCTCAAATAGGCTCATGAAAAGTTGGACACAACTGAACAACAAAAAAACTCTTCAGAACATTGATCACGAAGCATCTTTTCCATCTCTTCTTTGTTAGGTGGGGGACTTTAATGAAGAAAAGGATTTTCAAGTATTTTTCGCAAAAATACTGGAGCTGAGTAGGAACTTTGAAATAAAAACACAAACTTGGAAAAGTAAATTTATTTGGCCAATTAAAGGGAACAATATGATGACATAGTGTTAAAATTCTAAGAGAGAGGAGAAACAAATGTGCTCCATTCCGAACCTTGATAATCATTAAATATAATATTTTTGACCAAAGTCTGAATTAATCAAATAGATTGCTTTGCCTTACTTTAAAAATGCCTTTTTCTGTGTCAGCAACTCCAGAGACCAGATAAGGCTAAAAGTGCCTAAAATCCCCTAAAAGTGGGATTTCCCTTTAGCTTGGGACATACTCCTTACAAGAAGAGAACAGAGACATCCTGAGATCATAAAACGGACCCAGCAGCTTCTTTGTTTTCTAAGTAAACTCAGAGAATATCTCCTCCCCCAGACAGGGCTAACTTGAGAGCATTCCTTCTTGTGCCAAAGATAAGACTCTGGACCTAAGATACTATCTTGAATAATGGAACCTTTTCTTATCTAAATATTTTGCAGAGTATGTATTATGTTATGGAATGTTAATGATAAAGAAAACACAGATGTTCTAGGTTGACACCTCATCAATTCCTTGTAATCATAAATTTTACCCTAAATTGGGCTGGCTCTAAAATGTTTTTAAACCTTTTCATTCTCTTTTTCATCAGTTAGAAATTAACTTCTAACTCCTTGTACAAGTTTTCTAGTCTTAAGGGAATAAATGCTGTTAACTGTATATCACCTAGCCTGTTGTCTCCTTTAACCAAACTTTTTAAGGTTAACAACCTTAATGTCATCAAAAGGTAATGAGATAAATAAGGTCAAGGTCTTGGGGGTAATGGAGTTTTAATAAGCTTTGTTGCTGACTAAAAGAAGTCTTGAGTTGAATTCTTTTGAGGCAGATCCATGTCTTTTGCCCTTGAATTTCAGGATTCCCAGTACCCTAGATCTCAACGTATGGTTGCCTAATCCCCTCAAGCCCTTCTCCAGCCAAGATTGGAAGGTATGTAAACCTCCCCTCTCTATCCCTTTTGCTCTGCAGTTGGGGTTCTCTCTCCAAGGAAGCACCTAGGAAAGCTTGGAGGTGCATTTTGGGCCTGATGCTCTCAGGTTCCATTCTGGTCAGACGATTACTAGGCTGTCTTGGACTGGCTATCTTCCCCAACATAGAGGACAGATGCCAGGAAGCATATGCCCAATTCTCTCGGTTCTCTTGGAGGCTAGGGAATTTGGAAAACTGCGGGTGCTTTTTGGTTTCCTGAGATTTACTTACACCCTTCTCTCTATACCCTGGGATCCTTCTTCACAAGGGGACTCCCTGTCCCCATGCCCATGCCTGCAGGATCCCCTTTCTCTCCTGATCTCATGGCTATTGGATTCTCCTGGCTGGAACTCAGTGGGACTTCTCTGAGGTTTGCCCCTAGGTTAGAACTGGAAATAGTTCTGTCTCCAAGACCTTGAAAAGGAAAGCTTTGTGCCTGGCCTCTAGAAAACCAAGATAAATTGTAAAAGGTGAAAAAAAATTCTTAAGATTCTTCATCCTGTAGTCCTAGCTCTGACTAGGTTAAGGCTACAGTAAAAATTTAGAACATCTAAAAACATCTTAGCAGATTCTAGAGGTTTTGTGATTGATCATTAAGGAGTTTTGAAATACTTCCTTACAACCCAACCCACTCCCTTCCCTTGATTCAAGAGGATATCTCAGTTCAGGGATTGCAAATAGCCCTGGTTTTTATAACCGTCTCATCTCAGATCAGACTAGGAGAAGAGAGGTTCACCTTTCCCACCCTCCTACCTTTGAATTCACCCTCCTGGTGAAAGGAAGGAGGGGTGAGGGGCAGCAGCTACAGTGTGAGCCCCACTGGTAATGGCCCTGAGCCCAAGGTAGAAAGTCTGGAAGTGTACATGAGATGAGAAACCAGCCAGATTCTGCAATTGGTAAGCCCATCCTTAATTTTTATATGATCTGGAAATTCAATTGATGTTATCTGAAGCTTAAAATGGTAAAACTGTTGGTTTTAATGCTAAAACCTAAAGCTGGTAATTGATTACAGTGTGTGTAGGAAGGAGGGGATGAGATGAAAGCCTCATCCAGGTTGATTCTGCCAATTCACAGCAGTCCTTAGCTCAAAATGAAGAGATTACCCATAAAGAGGGTTAGGGTTGCTCTGGAGACCCCAAAATACCAACATGCCAGGTCCTGCCGAAAGAATTCCGCTCAAGTCTTCTCTCAGCCAAAGAAAAGTAAAGTTTATTGAAAGTTCATTAAAAGTTCGCCATATGGGGTAGACTCTTAGGGAGCCTGGGTGTCTGTGATGCTTGCATTGGACAAGCAGGACAGAGTAAGTCTGTGCTAGCTCATTCTATGGCACTCTCACACCACATGGAGGGAAGATGGGGTCTTATGTACAGAGGAATCTAGGGGTGGTCTAGGGGAGGAGTTTGGGGAGTGTCTTCAGGAGGAGTTAATGAGATCAATGCAAGGGTAGATTGATATTTTGATAGGCTCAAGGGTGGGAAGTAGATGGACAATGGAGGGCCAGGCTAGTAACAGAGATTTGGGCCCAGCCACAGTGAAAAACTTATGGTCTCTGCAAATGCTTCATCAAGTGGGAAGATTTAATCAGACTTCAAGGGGTTTCCCAGAGCCTGTACCTCAAAGATTCAAGGAGAACTCAAGGGGGGTCCCAGAGCCTGCACCTCATCATAAGGGTAGATGGGGTGAATAGGAAGCCCCTTTTCTGGGATCCCTGTTGATCCCCCTCCCTTATTTTATATAAATTTTCCAAAAAGCTTGTTTGGATTATGGAGTTCCTAAACAATGGACTCAGCTTGCTGAGAAATCACAAGTATATAGAAATTATCTCTAGTAATTGGCTTTTACACTAGGACAAATTTAAATTTTGGATGTAAATCCTGGAAAATTTTCCCCTAAGTTGTGATTAGTTAAACTTGCTGTTTGAGGTGAAAGCTCTTGGGACTATAATAGATTGTGTTTTGAGCTGTCTGATGGATCATAATAAGCCACCTATAATCAATAGTCAATAATCCACCATCTGAGAGAAATACCACAGAGAATGTGATACAGGTGGGAGAGCTGCATCAGAAAAACTGAGAGGACAATTTTAGCCTCAGTCTAAGATGGGATCCTCCTGTCTCAGTTTTCCCTTGTGTTCCTTTGAAAAGGAATATTGTGCACCTAGATATTCCTGAGTCTAGTCATGAGGCGAGATTGATATTGCATGATTGGAAAACTGAAATATCTGAATTCTAAGGATGTTTTATCTTGTCATAGTTGGTATAAATCTTGTCCCTACTTTATCCTTTAATAAACATATTTCTATAATCAGAGCAAATGGTCAGTAAAAGATGTAGAGAACTTCTAGGAGTTGAGAGGCCTCAACAGAATGTTCCCCTTCCCCTTGGATACTATGTTTACTGGTAATGATTGTTTGGGATATGTGTTGACCTGTACCTTGCCCAGCTATTCTGGACACAGTTCATGGTATGCATCCATCATATGTGTAAGTCATATGTTGTTACCAACAAGCAGGAGGTAGGAGGGTCTGAATACATATTTTTCTTTCTTATTGGAATGATTTCCAGGTTTGTGGTCACCTTGTACCTTGTAGTCATGGAGACCCCTTTGATGTGATGTATATAAGGACTAAGAAACATTTGTTTCTTGGCTCTGTATGAAATGGATATGTAATAAATATTCTATCGATTACATCCCCATCTCTTTTCTTCACCACTTGCTAGCCTGCTGGCTGTACTGGTCATAGCAAAAAGATACAAACACAGTTCAAATGTGTGAGATCTTACTGTTTTGACCTAAATGTGTAGTCATCCCACCAACTGAAATTAAATCTGAAATATCTTCAGTCTGGTTTGGGGCAGAGAATTTCAATACAATCAGTTTACTTAGAAGGAGGTAACCCATTTGGTCTAATCATTACTTAAGTATCCTTCCAAATCTTTTGTTATAATTGGAGTAAAAGTCATTCTTTGGCAAATTCATTTGTGTAACTGTTGAACCCAGGGATAGAAAACTTCTACATGATGTTACTTCCCAATAGCATCTGATCCTCCTAGGACATAAAGGAATCTGGAATCAGAATGGAAACTTTTGAGAAAGTAACAAGATCAGATAATCCTACAGGTCAAATGTAAATTACTTTAATGGGACTCTTTTGCACTTTTACTTCTCCCTAAGTTTGGGCCCTGCAGACTTGCTTCTCACATTTGTATCTTCCAGACTACAAGCCATTCACCTACAGTTAGTAGCAAACAGTGGGTACCAGCCAATGTCGCCCTATCATCCCGTGGATGCAGCCTGTGCTCTGTTCCAATCAACCTCTTCTCTGGGACTCCCTCTATGTCCCCTGCCAGCAGGAAGCAGTTTTAGAAGCTGAGATCTTTGCCCCTTACCCCCAAAAGAATTTGGGTCCCATTTGTTTGAGGGGGGAATGATGGGGTATGGGTTCTGGACCACTCCTCCTTCCAACTTTCAACCCAGCCCCTGACCTTTCCCACATGACCAAGTCTCTGATGTTAACCTGAGGCATTGCCCATCCCAGTATAATCCTTTTAACAGCCCTTTCATTGCTGCCTTCATTGTCTGCATCTGGCCCCATCCAAGATCATTTTGCTACTCCTTAATTTCATCTTCCAGGGCAGTGGTTCTCAACCTTCCTAATGCCACAATCCTTTAATACTCGTATGTGGGCATATCTGCATGTGGGTGGACCCTCCTGAAGATGGATAGAGGAGCTGTGTCTCAGTTCCTAAGACCATCGGAAATGTGTGTTTTCTGGATGATCTAAGGCGACCCCTGTGACTGGGTCATTCGACCCCCAAAGGGGTCTTGACCTACAGGTTGAGAAAAGCTGTTCTAGGGGGTGGCTAGGTGGCTCAGTAAATAAAGCATGGGCCCTGGAGTCAGGAGGACCTGAGTTCAAATCTGACCTCAGACACTTAACACTTACTAGCTGTGTGACCTTGGGCAAGTCACTTAACCCCAGTTGCCCTGCCTTCCCCCCCTTCAAAAAGCAAAACAAAAAAAATTCCATCTAGACCCCTTCTCTCTTACCCCAGCCTATTGGTCACTCCTAGATCACATCCAGTTCTTCCCACAGTCTTTCCATATAAAAGGTCCATCTTGTCCTCATTAGATTGATCAGATTCTTAAAACCTCACCCACCCCAACAGGTGTTTTAATAAACTTTGTTTCTGACAAAGAAGGTTTGAGTCAAATTCTTTCAGGGCAGACCCTTGAATTCTGGGGTTCTCAGTACTCCTAGACCTCAAAAGAGGTGATGAGATGTGTTCTGAGGATTTTAAAAAGAGGATTTAGGAGTAAAAATCAATATGCTAGTATAGAAAGAGGAAGATGAGGATGCTACAGTAATGTATAGCTATTTCTCCTAATTGGCTTGTGTGAATAGTAAATAAATGAAGGGTGAAGGGAGCATGCATCAGATGAACTTCATTCTTTTCATTAACCCCAAAGGAGGACTGACCACATACTGTGTGGTGCACAAATATATTAAACTCAACAGGAAAGCAAGGTGGATAGAAGGAGATATAAAGAAAGAACATAATACCTGGGGAAAGATTGCTGCAAGAAAAACAAATTCCCTCTGAATGTGAATTAAAAGGGGAGGGGCTGGGGAAGAAAAGCAAATTATTAGCATCTGTAACTGGTGGGTTTTCAAAGCCCATTACTTTAAGACTCTCCTCATTGGTAGAGATTGATTATTCAATGTTTCATGTCTGACTGAGAGGTGGAGTTTTTAAAGTTTGAGACCAAAGAGAAGGAGGCCTGTTTGCTGACTTCCAGTATTTAAGAGATTTAGTTCTAAACTCACTCTAGGTCCACTAATGGAGAAAAAGACTGAGAAGAAGTTGTGTGGGTTAGAAAACTACTTACCCAGTTAAAGAAAGAAAAATCAGAGGAATACTTGAGGTGAACAGGAATATTTTATTACCAATTCCTGGGAATGGGGGTGTACTTACCCAAAGAGGGTCACGAAGGAGGCCGCTCAACCCTTCAGAGGTTGAGCTTTTATACCCTGAGTGTCGTAAAGATACATTCTTTCATCGTCCCTGACTCTTCTTCATAATACCTGAAGACTCTCCACACCATTGTTGATATAATTCATCTACTATCTCCTCCTTCTCCTCTATATTCTCATCTTCTCCCTTTATCTCTATCTTGTCAGGGGCTCTGCCCCCTTCTCTTAAGGAGTCCATCATTTGCTCTCTCAGAACCTTCATCCTGATAGGTTCAGGGAAAATGATGGATTGTAGTCTAGCAGAGATGAAAGACATTAAACAGTTCAGTATACAGGGTCCAAACAAAAGGCACATTATTACATTTCCAATAATAATGATAACTGAATATAGAAGTGACTTACACTTAGCCCACAGGGAGCGAATAGGAAATAATTGTTGTCTGGTTTCTTCCATCCATGAGGCTGTCTCATGTAGGCGATGTATGTTGGTTTATATCTGTTGTAAATTGTTAATATATAGGCAGCAAGAGGTGTTTACCTCCATACATACCCCTCCTTTAGCTGCTAACAAATAGTCTAATGCTATCCGATTGTCTAAAACTTCATGGGCTAAGGAGTCTAAAGAATCCTGTAAATTCTGTAGTCCAGCTGCAGTCTCATTGGGAATTACTTCTATAGTTTTGGTGATATTTGTTAAGACTGTCTCGTGCTCAATATATCCTACCCAGGGTATAAGAAAGGTTGTTTTCTTACCCCACCAAATGAAGCTGTCCCATGAGCTCCGCTTAACGTGATATGGACCCTGATCTGTGTCAGTAGTGTAATTATCCAGGCTCATGCCAGGATTGATGACTCCTAGGATACATTGTCCATAATTCTTGTAGGGAGTCAAACATTAGAAAGCATTCAACGTATGAATCATGTCCCAGTGAGAGTGGCCAGGCCAGGCCTCATATACAATTAAAGGATCAATTGATCTCCCACAAACAAACATGTATCCAGTAGGGGCACACACGAATTCAACCTAGTTTTGTTTAACATAGATCTGACATTCTGTCCCCAGGTACTTGATATATTACAGTCTGGGATAAAGAATGGATGTAAGTCAGTTTGCCTCAATTTGGTATATACCTGCCACGATGGTGGTTTTGGGTCAGGGGGTTCTATGGTAATATTCCTAAGGCTGACCCCTTGTGTTAAAACTGTCGAGTTAGGGAACCAATAACTACAGTTATTGGGGACATACATGTTAACCCCAGTGAGGTTGAAGAAAGTCAGTCTCTGTATACAATTATCACACATAATACGTGTGTAATTAGGGGTGTTGAATGTCATATTTCCCTCCACACAAGCATAGGTAAAGGGACCGATCTGTGCAGTTCCTTCTAAACTGACCAATATGGGACCATAATGTTGGGATGCAGTATACATCTCATTGAAGAAAGGCTCTCCAGTATTAAAGCAGGATATGGACAGGAAAGTATCTCTCTCTGGTTGTACTTGGAACAGCGGTGTGGTGTATCTCTTGGAAGGATATGGGTCTGGCTATATGGTGAGATTCTGTGGCCCTTTGCAATGTGTGGCCCATTCCTCACCTAGGATGTATTTGACACACCCAACAGTCTCGTGGTCTAGTATTAGCTACTGTCTGTCCCAGTCGTACCAGAGAGTTTTCCTGCCATTCTGTCAATACAAGGGAGGGGAGCATCATCATCTTGAGAAGACATTTTTGCAAATAGCTTCCCAGAGATGATTGGAAACCAGAGACTGAGTATACAAATAACCCCATAAGTGTAAGAGACTTAAGTGAAAAGCTTCCCATAGTAACCACAACGGGAAAGAAAAAGAAAGACAAAAAAAATTAAACAGACAGATAAGTAAAATCTGCCTTGGGTAACACTAGAGTCCACATAGTATCTCCAGGCCAGAGAAAAAGACTGCTCATGCATTCACCCGATGCAGGGGTTCACTGCCACATCTGAGGCACAGTCTCAGCTTGTCAGGTTCTGTTGCTTCAACCGCCCACACTTTGGGAGGCTCCACCGCTCCCTTTACTCTGGTGTGATGAGTCCAGCCCCTCTCCTGAGTCCAGAGGGCTGTGTCCGAGGTTAATAGGACCTGAAATGGGCCTTCCCAAGTAGGGGTCAGTTTCTCCTCCTTCCAAGCCCTGATCAGGACCCAATCTCCTAATTGGTATTTGTGGACTGGAAATCCCAGGGGTAGAGTCTGATCAATTAATCCTCTCGTCTATAAAGCACGGAGATGTTTCACCAATGGCTCTACATAGTTCCTAAGGAATTTATCTTTTTGTTCAAAAAGAGGGTCCCAACTTCCTTTTTCCCTCCCAGGGTATGGATATCCAAAGAGAAATTCATATGGGGAAAGTCCTATGTCCCTACAGGGTTTAGTACGTATCCTGAGGAGGGCTAAGGGTAGACATTTGCTCCAGGGCAGTTGGGTTTCTAAAGCTAATTTGGCAAGCTGTCTTTTGATTTCTTGGTTCATTCTTTCAACCTTACCAGACGAAGAAGGATGCCAGGGAGTATGAAACTCCCAGGTAATATCTAAGGCTTGTGCTAGGGACTACAGAACCTTGGCGGTAAAATGTGTTCCCTGATCGGAATCTAACTGCTCCACCACCCCATACCTTGGAATTATCTGCTCCAGCAACACCTTACTAGTTGCAGGGGTGGTAGCCCAGGGCAAGGGGAAAGCTTCCACCCAAGAGGTTAGGTGATCCACTATGACCAATAAGTATTTTAGATGTCCCACTGCAGGCAACTCAGTAAAGTCCACTTGTATACTCTGAAAAGGCCTAAGGCCTGGGGGCTATCCTCCAGCCAGAGCCTGGCGCAAGGCCCTCTTGTTTGTCCTTCGACATACCAGGCACCCTTCTACCAGCTGCCATGCTGGGATATGAAGACCTAGAGATACATGTTGAGTTAGAACTGCATTGCATAAATTTTGGGTGCTCCATGACTGCCCTGATGTAGGTGCTGAAGGACCCGTTTCATACTTGCTTTGGTCAATACTTCTCTTCCATCAGTGAGGAGCCATCACCCACCTTGCTCCTGGGCCCCTAAGGTCTGGGCTTTGAGCTTTTCTTCGTCAGTAAAGGAAGGGGGAGAGAGATTTGGAGGAAAAGAGAGAATCAGGACCAACATATGGTCTGGCAACTCGGTTTCTGCTGCCCCTGCCCTTTTTGCTTCCTCATCTGCAAGGCAATTCCCCCTGGCCTCAAAAGAGTGACCCGTTTGATGGCCATTGACATGTATCACAACTATTGCTTCAGGTAACAACCAATTCTCAAGAATCTGAGTTATTAGGGTAGCATGAGCCAGCTCCCTTCCTTTACTATTAATCATTCCTCTTTGGTACCTGTGTGTAGGAAGGGCTGGAGTAGATATAGGCTTGACACTAGACCTATTAGAAGGCTGTTGCTATTAGCTGGGTGAGAGGTTATGAGAACCTGAATTAAAGTCTTATCTATGGGTGGAGAGAACTGAAGAGGGAGAAAAGTTTTGAAGCCAGAAACTTGCTTCAGAAAAGAAACAAGATTCTGCAACTTGGTGAGATTCATATAGTGGTGGATGAGTAGCCCATTAACTCAAGTACTACTTAAAACCACTTTAGGAGACAAGATTAAAGTAGGCTGGTCCACAGGAATACAGAAATTAACTGGGTGAAATATGGAAGAGATAATGCCCTAAACTCTTGAAAATATGGTCCGTGGTCACCTCACCTCCCCACCCACCTAGCCTCTCCTGGCTAGTGGGTGTATGGGGGGAATGAAAACTTCTCAGGGGGTTTGGGATTGTTAACTTCCCTCTTCCTCCTCCATTGCTGCTGTCAATCAGCAGTGAGCCTCTTCAGGAATCTTTCGACCCCCACTTTCAATCTTTTGTCTGTTTTTCCTGCTTTGGTGGGCCCCTCCTCTGGGCCAGTGGGAGTCAGGGACAACCCAGGCTCACTCCTCCTCCCCTTCTTTAGGACCCTTCCCCCCTTTTCCCTTGCTGTCAATCAGCATCCTTGTTCTTTGTAAAACTATTTCTTTTTTTTTTTAGGAGAGGGCTGATATTCATTTTTTAAAAAATTTTATTATAGTTCGCATCATTCATTTCCACAAGATTTTGAGTTACATATTTTCTCCCCGTCTTTCCCCTGCCCACCACCCCAAAACAGCCATCCCAGTATGTCCCCCCTCCCCCAGTC
>CM053584.1:187202095-187221545 GCA_028627135.1 Pseudochirops cupreus | reverse complement strand
GGCTGATGAATATTCACATTTCTGTAGAGGGACAGGGACAGGGTGGAGAGTGGATGGGGGGGGCAGGATAGGAAGAAGGGACATTTAATCAGACTCTCACAGTGTGCTCACTATGGAGAGGTTCTGCGTAATTTCACATGTTCAGCCTGTATTTGATTGCTTGTCCTTCCAGTGGGGATAGGTGGTGAGGAAGGAGGAGAAAGAATCTGGAATCTAGAGTTCCATATTCAAATGTTATGAATGTGTATCTATCTGTCTATCTATCTAGATATATATATATGCAATTATTATTGTTATTATTGACTACATCCAACTGGAACTTGAGATACACTGGCATTGCAGTTGGGAGATCCATCCTGCCCTACCAAAAAGTGACAGAGGAGAGAATAGACTGGGGGAGGCGGGACGCACTGGGATGGCTGTTTTGGGGCGGTGGGTGGGGGAAAGACGGGGAGAAAATATGTAACTCAAAATCTTGTGGAAATGAATGATGCAAACTATAATAAAAATTAAATTAAAAAAAAAACAAAAAAAAGTACTTAGGTTAGCCCTCGGGGAGAACTTTCCAGGAGGGAGGTATCAAATCTGTACATCCCACTTTAATTTCTTTCCTGAATTCTAATCCACCTTGCCAGCTTCCTGGTAGATATCTCCACATGGGGGTCCCAGATGACATTTCAAATTCAAGGAATAACAACTCTGAAGTAAAGAGATGAACTATACCTCACATAATATTGCTAATAAGACATTAGTTTAAATGATACTGCAGGGGCCTAAGAATGACCCCCTCTAACCCAGGTAGGCTCCTCATCTCTGGGCCTCAGCCTTCTCATTATAAAAGAAATTGGTGGACTAGATAATCTCTAGAATTTAGTGATGCATTTTTAAAAGTTGGATAATTGAACAGTTTATTTTAAATTTTTATTGTTAATCTTTTGTTTTTACAAAATGTAGAAAACCATTTTTTTAAATAACAAAGAATAAAGAAGGAAAGGGAAAAAGTGTTCAGCAGAACCAGTGGTTTCCTGAGTCTGAACATACATGCTGAGCTCCACATCTACAGCTCCCTGTCTGTGCAAGGAGAGGGAGGGGGCATGTTCTCACATCTCTTCTTCAGGGCCGTGCTGAGTTCCTATACAGGATTCAGCCTTAAATTTTTGTTCTCTACGTTTTTTTTTGTTGCCTTTGTATATACCATTTTCTTAGTTTATATGTGTCTTTTCATGTTTCTCTGTATGATTCATATTCATCATTTTGTATGACACAGTAATATTCCATAACATTCATACACCAGAACATTTTGGCAGAACAGTTTATTGTGAGGTTTCAGGATTATAAGTTTAGAGCTGGAGGTTATCCAGTCTGGTGCCCTCACTTTACATCCAAGGAAACTGAGGTCCAGACATGTTGAATGGCTAGCCTGGTGTTACCCAGGTTGTAAATGGCAAAACTAAGATTTGAACCCAAGTCCTCTGACTCCAGCTAGAACATTCTTTCCACTGTTCCGTGATTTTAAAGTGGAGTTTGATGGTTAGGTATTACTGATATTATTACAAAATGACAGTTGGGGTAGCTTTATGTGATATATGCCGTTAAAGGAGAGACACTTTTTTCCCCATTGAGTTTGGGAGGTTGAGGACTATCTAGCTGTTTCCTTCGTCTCTTTCCACCAGCTCCAGGATGCTCACTTCTTCCAGTCAGTGGGTGGAGTCCCCATGCTTGCCCCCTGCCTCCGAGGGACTGTCTTGCTTCGGGTCTTTTCTCAGCAGCAATCTCCAAAACAGTCTCCCCACTCATACTGTGGGGCTGTTATGCATCTCCGGCTGTTATTAGAACGTCACCTGGGACTTGCCCTCTACCTGTGGACAGCCAAGGCTCTGGAGGAGATAACTAGCAAGTGAGAGGCATGGGGGGCAGGGTGTTAGAGGGATAAAGAGAATTCTCCCTCTCCTTTCACCCTCACCCTTGGGACAAGACAAGGACAGCTTTGCCTATGACAAGGAGGCCTGGGTTTTGAAATGACGGGGATATCTCGGGGAAGAGGAGGAGGAGGAAGTCTGGGAAAGTCAGGCACTGGAGGGATGAATGTCTGTGACTCCAAGGTCAGGGAATAAATTTTCCTTCCCTGGCCAAGGCTGTGTCCTCGTTTGCTGAGACACCGTCAGCTGCTACAAAGCTCAGCTTCTGGGACCGCTGGAGTGGGGGAGTTGCTCCTGGCTCCCACATTGGATGCTCTAGCCCCACCTAGGAGATCCATCCGGAATGTGTATCAAGAAATCCTAGAGGATCCACATCACTGTCCCCTCCAGGAGGTATGAAGACATAAGGGATGGGGAATAGAAATGCTGAGATCTAAGGTCTAGGTGATTGATTTCCATGAGAAGCAAAGGCTTATTTCTGTTCTCTCCAATCCAGTATTCTCTGCTACAGCCTCCATGCTCCTTCCCAGCTTTGGCTACCTTCAAGGAGGATGGGCAGCATAGAGCCTGGGCAATTTTTGACCCTGTGACCCTGTTACCTTTGTCTGAGGTCAGCTACCTACCAAGTTGTGTGCTCAATTCCCGTTTGGCCTGGTCCTGGGTCTGCTTTTCACCCTCTGTTTTCAAACCACCTCCGGTAAGTGAAGTTATTCCTTCTCATAGGCTTTACCCCATGCATTCATTCTCTAACATTTACTTCCTTTCTTCTATTGAGGGGAGAAGTCTTTTATCTTTGGTCAGCTCTGTCTTTTTTTCCACCAGGTACTCCTGGGAGTCCTGGGTGCTTCATCTCATCGGGGATGGCTGCAACTTCGAGACCAAAGTGGTTCCCTACCCTGTCTACCCTTGCCTAAACCTTCTCAGGCTTTTATTGACCCACGGCTTATAGGTACAGGAGCTAAGATAAAATATGCAGGTTGATGTGCTCAGACTTGAGAGTTTTGAGAAGAAATAGCAACTAGGATTTACAAAGGTGGGAAGGCACAGACTTAGGAGATCTAATTTATCAGACGGTAAAAAGGAATGATGTTGTTCTTGGCCTAAAGGGGAAAGCATTATCTTTTCCCAAGGGATTTCTTGGGGTTTAGAGACAAGTGGAGGGTCCTAGAGTAAGAGTTCTTTGATTTGGTGATTGTAATGCAGTGTTAGGAGATGTAAAGGAATTAGAATCTGAGCATATTAGACTGGGGAAGGACACTATATAGTGGGAGAGTAATAGATGTAAGAACTGGGAAGACATGGCTGGATTTGACATGTTGGTGAAATCTTTATGTGGATATTAGACCTGGGGTCAAATCCTGCCTTAGACACTTAATAGCTGTGTGAACCTGAGCAAGTCATTTAATTGTTTGCCTCAGTTTCCTCATCTGTAGAATGGAGATAATAATAATACTGACTTCTCAGGATGGTTGTAAGGACAAAATGAAGTAATAGATATAAAGTACTTAACACAGTGCCTGATACATAGTAAGCACTGCATAAATGTTAGCTGCCATCATTAATCCCTAGGAGGCATAGAGGACTTGGGGGTTTTCCAGTTTGAATAGCTTCTGTCATTGGGAATGAGCAGAAACCCAGAGATAGCCAGTGCAGTGGTGGTGTTGGAAAGAGTGCTAGACTGGGAGTTCATAAGATCTGGTTTGCTGTTACGCTCCACCACTTAGCTGTCATCTCTTTGGGTCCCATTTCCTGTAAAATGGAAAAATGGGGATCATGTTATCTACATCACAAAAGGCCTTAGATGCCTCAGAATAGTATAGAAGTGAACCTTGACCGTTAGGGCTGCTAGGTAGCTCAGTGGATAGAGTGCCAACTCTGTAGTCAGGAAGAGCTGAGTTCACATCCTGCCTCAGACACTTAACTAGCTGTGTAACCCTGTGCAAGTCACTTCACTCTATTTTCTTGAATTCCTCATCTGTAAAATGACCTGGAGAATATATAGAATATATACATATTCCACATATATATATATATATATATATATAATTATAACTAGAATGGCAAACCATTCTAGTATCTTGTCAAGAAAACCCTCAGTGGGGCTACAAAAGAGATGGGCACAACTGCAAATGACTGAAGAACAGCAGCCTTGACTATAGGTTCTCACAGGCTGTGTCAGTAGAGTGTAAGTAAGCTCTGGTAGGTTTGACTGCTAGGAAGTCTTCTAGTATGGTCCCAGTGAAAATTTCTTGCTTTCTCTAGGTAGAGAAAAACTTCAAGAATATGATGGCCAGTTGGTAATGAATTCTTTGGCCACAGCAGCACGTGAAACAAAGAACATAAAATGACCTTTAGTCTTATGTGTCCTGTTTCTGCTTTTGCAATGATGGTAGCAGGGTGATATAAAAGAGGATAGAGAATTAAGAATTACACAATATTTAGATTTTTTATAAAAAAGATAAATATCTTATGTTTTATCTTTAAAAGTTTAAAAATCTGTTTAGATTTTTTATAAAAAAGACAAATATCTTTCATAAAAAATAAAAGGATATAAATGTTCTCTTTTTTCACTAAAAAAATCTGAACTTAACAGACATGAACTAAAATGAACATTTCCATTATATATCATTATATATTCATATATAATTATATTACCAATTGTGTTATATAATATTAATATGATATAGCCCTATGTAAGATAAAACTATAAAATATATATTATATTTTATATTATATTTGTATACTTATATAACATATTTGTATGATACATAAGATACATAATATATATGAATATATTAAAATATATCAACATAATATAGCGATGTTAATGTAATTATAACTTATTAATATAATAATTATTGCACATATCTCTTTCTGTAGATACCTATGCATGCGTGTGTGCACATATGGTATTGCATATACACATACATATGGACAATAGGACAGAAAGAAAGAAGTTGTATATGAAATTGAATCTCAGTTATGTACAGGAGAAGTATCAAACACGTAGCTTGCAGGTTGCATGGCAGCTGGCAGCGCTCTTGAGTGTAACCCAAACTAGGTTAAAATGTAATTGGGAAATATTTAACAAAATATATACAAAATACAGTAGAACATAGCTAATGTTAATATGTGGTTTTCTAAGTCAATATGTCACCCACAGGGATCCTTATGTACAGTTTAGTGGCCCCAGTTTCTATTTTAGTTTGACATCACCGATATGCAGCTTGGTTTTCTTTTTAGTATATAATAAATTACCTTCAAAGCTGTTCTGCTTGTCTGTGATTCTTTCTGTGCTTTTTTTCTCCTGTGAGTTTCAAAAACATGTTTCAGTGACCCACTGTTGTTAGTTTTATCTTTTTTTTTAACCCTGTCTATGTCTAGTTTCTCTGTCCTTCCTTATCTTCCCTTCCCCAACTAAGAAAAAAGAAAAAGAAAACCTTTATAAGAAATATGCATAATCAAGCAAAACACATTGATTGCCAGATTGGCTGTATTTGAGAATTCATGTCTCATTCTGTAACTTGAGTACATTTATTCTATCAGGTGGTAGTGTTAGAGAAAAGAGATTAATACTTATACTCTGTAATTTAGGCTCAGATCTGCCAGAAATAATATAATTTAGCATTAGTCTATATCCAGACCATTTTTAGCTGTACTCAAACAAGTGAATCATATCACTCTTGACATTTGTGCTAGAAATGGGACACAGATGCAAAGGAGCAGCTAAGTTAAAGCTTGGCTCACCGGTCTTTCTTGGAGAAGCAATTTATTAAGTATTGAAAGACAACAAGACATTGTTTAATATTGCCCCTATCATTATGAGCATTAAAGAACGACTACCACAAAGATAATTGCAGCTTATATGCCATTTGTTGAAATGATATGAAAAAGTAGAAAAATTCTACAAATAATTAGATATGGTTTTTCTAATCAAATTGGCATGTACTTCTTTGGTATTTCAGTACAAAAGTAGATATAAAGAAGCAGGGAAAAAATTTTGAAAAATATGGCTCAAAATTAAGAGCAGAAGAAGCACGTCTATCCAGGTGGGCTGACCAGTTAGGAGGCATCCTGCTCAAACCTACTACAGAAAAATCCAGAAGTTTGTACTAGATCTAACAGGAGTCAAGAAATCCATTGAGAAACTGTACTAAATAGCTACTTTTACCCGTAATTATACAAAAGGTCAGTTAGAAACCCAAGAGAAAGGATTTTCTAGAAGGACTTCATAAATACCTTGAAGAAATTAAATAAGAAAATTTTTAAATGAAATAAAAGTTCTGGGGGGAAGAATTGGAAAGAGAATAATTAGTCTAGAAGAGAAATTGGTAAACCTTAGCCAAGAAATTGACTCTTTAAAAACTAGAGTAGAACAAACAGAAATCACTGACTCTATGAGATAGCATGAAATATTAGGACAAATCAAAAGACTGAAAAAAAAAGAAGAAAATGTCAGAAATCTGATGGGGAAAAAAGTAACCTGGTAACCAAGATGAGAGAATTGATGAACTCCCTGAAAACCATGTTTTTTTTTAATGCCTGGATGCTAGATTTTAAAAAATCATAAAAGGAAATTGCCCTTATCACAACCAGAAAATGAGGTAAAGATAGAAAGAATCCTCAGGTTTCTTCCAGAAAGAAGCCCCCAAAAGGAAAGTCCCAGTAATGTCATAACCAAAAATATAAAAATACCCTGTGAAATTAAAAATATTACAAGCATCTAGGGAAAAAAATAATTCAAGTACCAAGGACCTGTCACATAAAACTTGGCAGCTTTTTTTGTGAATGAGAAGAGACCTTGGAATAAAATATTCCAAAAATCAAAAGATAAAAGCTTATTCTTAAAAGCCAAGTATAAATCTTATACAGGGAAAAATGTATCTCTCATGTAATAAAGGACTTGAAAGCACTTCTGATGAAAAGACCACAACTGGGTTAGAACTTTGAAATGTAAGTAGAAATGTTCAGAGAAGCATAGAAAGATAAATTTACTTAAGCAATTGGAAGGTGGTATATGATTTACAGGGCTGACATTTTAAGAGGAGAATAAGAAGTATATGTGTTTCCAAAACCTTAATGTCTTCAAAAGGTACTAAAGGAGAAAAACAAATGTCTTGGGAGTGGGTTGCTTCTTGCCTGAGAGTTTTAAAAAGAGAAAGATAAGGGAAGGTAAAAGCAGGAAAAGACTAGTTTTTGAAAAGAAGAGGTGAGTAGAAGAGTTTACATACATGAAGGAAGGATTGGGAATCAGATGAACCTCTTACCTGAAATGGACAAAAGGGTTGAACACGTGCACGCGCACGCACGCACACACACACACACACACACATTCTACTTCAGTTTCTTGGGAGTAGAAATACATAAAATTCAACAGGGAAACAATTGGGGATAGCAGAAGGAAGATGCAGTTAAGATAATACTGAGAAGGAATAGTCATAAGCAAAACAGACTTCCTGATCCTGGAATGGGAGGAAGAGAGAAAAGCAAAGAACTAGACTCCATGGGGAGTGCCGAAGATTTCCTCTTAGACATTTGGGGAATGATTGAACCAATGATGGTATATGAATAATGGAATATTATTTTATCATAAATTATGAAAGGATTTTAGAGAGTCCTGGATAGTATGAATTAAAGTGAGCAGAACTGGGAGAACATTTATCCAAGGACAGCATCATTGTAAAGAAAAACAACCCTAAAAGACTTTAAAACTGATGAAGGAAATGAGAAGCCATGTCTTCTGAGATCCTCTGATAATGCGTGTTACCATACAGAAAGGTGCAGACAGACTTATTTATTTATTTATCTGCAGGCATGCACAGCCAATTAACCTGTGAATTTATTTTGTATGATTATGCTTATTTGCTAAGAGGGTTTTTTCCACTCTTTTTCTTCTGAGTTTTTAGTTTGAAAGAGGGGATTTCGTGGGAGGTTTGTTGCCATAAGAATACGCCAGCAGGGATTATCATAACATTTTTTTTAATATGCAGAAGAGAAGGCAAGCAAGCATGGACAAGCAGGACAGTTTTGAAATAATGTAGAATTTTTAACTGTATTTTTTTAAAAGTAAACAATATGAAAGATTCCCAGTTTTATCCAGAATATGTGTGTGTGTGTGTGTGTGTGTGTGTGTGTGTGTGTGTGTGTGTGTGCTGCTACATCTGCATATGGAAATGTTCTTTCTTGGGCATTTGAGTTCAGAATAAGAAAATTAATAAAAGAAGCAAAGAAAGCCAAAGGCTTATATAGACTACATAGAAGCCTTACACCTAGAGATCATGAATACTTCATGAGTCAGTAGGCGTTATATATTGCAAGCACCTGATAATGTTACCCCAAAAAATCTGTTACTGAAATATAAATAATTGATTATTACATATAAGTCATTTCCAGAGCATTAGCTTGTTAGAGCGAGGATTAACTGATCCTGTGCCCTCTATGTATACATGTACACACACATACACACGCTCACATGTATTTATACACCCATATACCCTCCTGTACAGACATACATATGTATGTATACATATATTCCCTTCAACTATCCTCATACTGAGAAAAGTCTCATGAATTACAATTATCATTTTTCCATGTAGGAATGTAAATAGTTCAACTTTAATAAGTTACTTATGATTTCTTTTTCCTGTTTACCTTCTCATGCTTCTCTTGCTTCTTATATTTGAGAGTCAAATTTTCTGTTCAGCTCTGGTTTATTCATCAAGAATGCTTGAAAGTCCTCCATTTCATTGAATGACTGTATTTTCCCCTGAAGCATTATACTCAGTTTTGCTACCAGGTAGGTGATTCTTGGTTTTAATCCTAGCTCTTTTGCCCTCTGGAATATCATATTCCAAACCCTTCGATCCCTTAATGTAGAAGCTGCTAGATCTTATTTTATCCTGATTGTGTTTCCGCAATATTCAAATTGTTTCTTCCTGACTGCTTGCAATATTTTCTCCTTGACCTGGGAACTCTGGAATTTCTGGTTCTAGAATATTAGGGCAGTTTTCCTTGATAAAGGGCCCAGACCATACTCTTCCTGTCTTCCAGTTCTGACAGAGTTCCCTGCTGACCTTTTACTTTGTCTTTGGCATTTATGGGTTGAGAAGTCTGGAAACTGCCGCAGCTGCTGGTGATTCACTCTCCTGAAGTCTTCTCTGGCTGCCACTGGTTGGGGCCACCCTGGGGCCAGAACCTTGTGGCTCACACAGGACTGTGCTTGGCTCCCAGCCCAATGCAGTAGACCCTTCCTGTTGGCTTGCCCGGCTGCCTTCAGCAGGAGATTTGTTTCTCTCTGTCACTTTATGGGTTCTGTAGCTCTAAAATTTGTTTAGTCATTTTTTTACAGGTATTGGAGGTGGTTGGTGTGGGAGCAAGTTCTTCCTTTTACTCTGCCATCTTGGTCCTCCCCCCCATCCCGCTTAGGTTTTTCTGAAGCCATCCTGTTCATCATTTCTTATAGCACAATAATCTTCCATCACAATCATATACTGCAACTCATTCAGCCATTTCCCAGTTGACATGCATCCCCTCAATTTCCAATTCTTTGCCAACATCAAAAGAATTACAGTAAATATCTTAGTATGGTAGGTCATTTTCTTTTTTTTTCCCCCTTTTTCCCCCCTTTCTTTAATCTCTTTGAAATGCAAACCCAGAAGCGGTATTGCTAGAGATGCCAGTTTTATAGCCTGATAGGCATAGTTCCAAATTGTTCTCCAAAGTGATTGGACTAGTTCACAACTCTACCAGCAGTGCATTGGTATCCCAATTTTTCCACATCCCCTCCAGCATTTGTCATTTTCCTTTTCTATCATAGCCAGTGTGATTAGTTGTTGTCCTTCATTCTTGAAGAGAACCAGGAATAACATCACTATGTTAGAGTTAAGTTACAGTGTGTCTGACTGTGGCAATCAGACAAATACAAGCTCAGAATGTACTACCACAGGTCAGGCACCATTTGTGGTAGTTCACATATCCCCATGTGAACACTTGGGATAGATTCTCTAAATTTGCTTATCTTGTGTTTCTTTTGAACTGCTTCAATTCTGCTTGTGGTGGCTGTAGAGAGGGGCCCTTCCTTATAGCAGCTTCTCTGATGAGGGCACACAATGCTGGGTGGTCCTGTGCCAGTGCCTCCCATGTCATGTAATCAATTCCAGAGTTATTTTTTAAATTAATTTATTTATTTTTAGTTTTCACTATTTGCTTTTATAAGATTTTGAGTTCTACATTTTACTCCATCCCCCTTTCCATGCATGATGGCATGCAATCTGATGTAGGCTATACATGTATGATCATATTAAACATATTTCCATGTTAGTCATGTTATGAGAGAAGCATCAGAACAAAAGGGAAAAACTATAAGGAAAAAAAAGAACAAAAGAAAGAAAATAGTATGCTTTGATCTGCCTTGAGACTCTAGTTCTTTCTCTGGTTGTGGGTAGCATTTTCTATCATGAGTCTTTTGGAATTGCCTTAGACTATTGATTGTATTACTCAGAAGAGCTAAGTCTGACAAAGTTAATCATCACATAGTGTTGCTGTTACTGTGTATAGAGTTCTCCTGGTTTTGTTCACTTCACTCAGTTCATGCAAGTTTTTCCAGGTTTTTCTGAGGTCTGTCTGCTTGCCATTTCTTATGGGACATAAGAAATTACATTCATATACATTCATGTAATATCCATTACACTCATATACCACAACTTGTTCAGCCATTCCCCAATTGATGGGCATCCCCTCAGTTTTCAATTCTTTGCCACCACAAAAAGAGCTGCTAGAAATATTTTTGTACACGTGGGTCCTTTATCCTTTTTTATGATTTCTTTTGGATACAGAGCTAGTAGTGGTATTGCTGGATCACAGGGTGTGCACAGTTTTATAGCCCTTTGGGCATAGTTCCAAGTTGCTCTCCAGAATAGTTGGATCAGTTCTCAACTCCAATGAGATTCCAAAGTTCTTAAGAAAGACCTTGAGAGGGTCCTTGAATAGCTTTTTCTATCCACCATGTCTTTTAGGCAGGTGTATGTTTAGCATCAGAACAACATGGTCAGCACGTCATATTTGTGCTCTGTGTAGTAGAGTTTGAGTGTTTGGCAGCTTTGTTTGAGAAAGGACCTCAGTGTCTGGTACTTATCCTGCCAAGTGATCTTCAGAATCTTCCTGTTCACATGGAAGCAATTCAGTTTCCTCTTCAGGTATAGGTATGAATGAAGTGGTACCTCAGAGTTGTTTTAATTTGCATTTCTCTAATCAGTATTGATTTAGACTGTTTCTCATGTGACTTATTGATAGCTTGGATTTCTTCATCCAAAAACTATCTGACTATATCCTTTGGCCATTTATCAACTGGGGAATGGTTCTTATTTATTTGAGAAATGAGACCTTTATGAGAGAAATTTGTGTAAAACTTTTCCCCCAGTTCCTTTTTTTCTTTCTAATTTTGGCTACATTCGTTTGTATAAAAGCCTTTATTTTCATGTAATCAAAATTATCCATTTTGCTTCCCATGATCTCTTGTTTTGTCATAACCTATTCTTTTATGCGTAAATATGACAGGTACATTTCCCCATGCTCTCCTAATTTACTTAATGATATCTACCCTTTATGTCTAAAGCATTTATCCATTTTGACCATATCTTGATTATATGGTGTGGGGTGTTAGTCTTTGTCTAGTTTCTACCAATCTGCTTTACAGTTTTTCCAGCCATTTTTGTCAGATGGTGAGTTCTTACTCCCAAAACTTGGATCTTTAGGTTTGCTAAACTCTAGATTACCATGGTCATTTATTACTGTGTATAGTGTATCTAATCTATTCCACTGATCCACGACTTTTATTTCTTAGCCAGTATCAGATTAGGGGTACAATAGCCAAAATTAAACAGTCCCTGTTTTTGAGGACCTTGTATTCAATCAAAGGAAACATCTTTACAGAATGAGTACAAGGTATTTTAGAGACGGAGATCACTAATAGCTGTGAAGATCAGGAAAGACTTCATAGAGAAGTTAGTGCCTGAGCTGAATCTTATAGGAAATAAAATCTTGATGATGCAGAGCATTCCAGGCATAGGCAATGACGAATGAAAAGGCATGGGAAGACAGGAAATGGAAGGCCATTTAGAACAAGAAAGCTAGTGTGCCTGGTATGTAAAGTGCAGGAGAAATGTTTAATAAGGCTGGAAAGGTAGTTTGAGGCCTAATTATAAAGTCCTTATCAAAAGGGTGGGTCAGGAGGAAGGAATAAAAGTTGGACAATCCATGTGCTCCTTTGGTATCCAGTTAGTGTCAAGAAATCTAGAAGAATGCCCCCAGTATGCTGGATGCATCTCTGTGGAAGTGTATAGGAAGACATGGATGGGTTGCAATCTGCAGCGCTGAAAAGCATGCCTACAGTGGTGAAATCATAGATCCATTGATGACTCTACCTAATTATTATCAGAATTGAATGAAATAATGCCTATAAAGCTCTTTGTCATTGTTCATGTGAGCTGTTGGGATTGTTCATTGTGCCATTGCCTTGACTGTTAAATAGCTCACTCTTCACATGTTCCCGCAGGCTCCCTGGTGCGAGTGGAACGGTTCCAACTTGTGGTAGAGAGAGAAGTGAAGAGCAACTTTCCTTCCTGGAAGGAGCTGCGGATGCGAGAGTTCATCCAGGAACGCCGTACTAAGTCAGTACCTCCCTCCCTCTTCAACTCCTGGTTCTTTGGAGGGGAAACTGGAGGAGGGTGGAAAGCATGGGGGGAGAGAGCAAGGAACCTAAGAAACATTCTGTCATCCCTTTTAGCATCTACGTCCTCTTTTCCATGGACGATGCTTTGATCATGCCCATCCCCAGTCCATACAGTGGTCATCCTTCCACCCAGAGACCTCAAGCAAAATTTCCCTGCTTGGAAGGGCCCTCTAAATGGCAGAGCCGGCTATTGTTGCTGTCTCATAAGGAGTGTCTGATGAAGCGGAATTATCAGTCCTCTCAGGGAGCTGGTCCTTGGCCTCCCAAGCACACTCTTAGCTTCCATGTATCAGGCACCTGGCTAGGAGGGATCCAGAGGAAAGATGGGGATGACTGGGGTCTGCTAGAGCCCCTTGGAGATGAGAACCAGGACCAGAAGGTGAGATTATATTCCTGAAACCTCTTTAGATTCCTTGTTTTCTTTTCCCCTCATGAGAATTCAGGTTTCTTGCTCTTGTTTTCCTTAGGTTTTTCTTGTCTTCTTTGGCCAGTCTATCCGATGGTTTGAGTTCCTGCACCCAGGGCAACAGTATAGGCTCATCATCCCTGACCCCTCTGTGAGTCTCCCATTCTATCATACACACCTGTTGCCTTTATGAAGATGGGGAAAAAAGAAGATAGCCATGATGTGGCAGAAAATACACTATTTTGAGTGTCAGGAAACCTGAGTTTGAGTCCTAGATTTGTCTCTTACTGACTATGTTGCCTTGAATATACCTCTAGACCTTTATGAATTGCAGTTTCTTCATTGACAGAATAAAGGTGATCCCCAAGGTCATTTCCAGCTCTTTCTGTGATTCTGTAATTCTAAGTGACTGACTTCAGGCATATAGATCAGAGTGACTTAGAATCTGGCACAAGAGTTCTGCTGTACAGGGGGTTTGGGGCTAGACCTAGGAAGACCTCTTCATACTCCTCTCCCTGAGTGGAGGAAACACAGCACATTGGTTCATTTGAAGTATTTTGATAATATTCCAAGGATTCTAATCCCTTTTCCCTGAACTCTTCCTAATTTCTCCACAGCCCCCAAGTCTGTTAGAGGAGGGGGACTCCTCCCCTCTTTCCCAGCGGATCCTGGAGTTGACTGGCTATACCTCCTGCCTCATTGTCCAGAATGACTGGATCCTGGAGCCTGGGAACCCCCAGGGCATTCCAGGTCTGCTGGGGATAAGCAAGGGACTCTCTGAATCCTCCCTGATGGAGATTCTCAGTGGCAGGTAAGCATTATATCCTTATCCCCCTCTAGTTTGGCCTGATGTCTTCTTCCTTCCACCTGGTCAGTAAGTTGGATCAACCTAGGTTCTTCTCCTACATTCTGACTCTATATCTTTCCTGCCTCCTTGAAGTTCCCTTCTAAACCCAGATTTCTGACTCTAGCTCCCCAGGCTCGTTTGTGTCCTTCTCTGCTGAAATTTTGTCCAGGACATTGTGTGTGCCATTTTCAGGCACAAGCCAGCAAGGTGAGAAAACCCATCTGATGGGGATTTGGGGGCGAGGGATGACATGAGGTTCTGGTAGGGTGCTGACCTCATTTCCTCCCTTATCTAGGAAATTCCCAGGCCTCTCAACATGGGGTGAAGTTGACTGTGGCCTTGGATGCTGCCAATTCAGCCTCTCGAATTCCCATAGATATCTATATAGAGGCTCCACACCCACCCTTACCCCTGGGATTGCTTCCAGGAACCCGAGTCTATTTCCAGCAGTTAGAAAGAAAAGTTTCCAGGTGAGGGTTTTGTATGATCTAGCCTCCTTCCCTTTTCCCAGTCTTGGTATGATACACTTTACTTACCCCTCAAAATCTGCTAATTGTGGTACGGTCTAGAAGGATGTCCCTGTCAGTCCCCATTCTCTCCCCTCTTCCCCAGTAGACCTACCTCATTGTTTTTGAACCATCCTCCTCTTGGGGTCTCTCCTGGGTGGTGAGAGGTTCCATGACCAGTCTCCTTCAGATCCCTCACTCTCCTATTCCCCTTTCTCTCCCTGCCTTCAGGTTCCAAAATGTTTATTGTCGTTTCCTGCCATCTAGCTACCTCCGGATCCTTTGTTTCCCCAGTGAGGCTCTGGTCAGGTCAGTAACTGATCGCTTCTTTGCTCACTACTCCTGCTCTAGGCCAAGCCCTGTACACCCTCAGCTGAGGCCCCGGGATTTCCCTACCAAAGCCAAATGAGATAGTGGAAAGAGAAGAGCACTGTGAGTCCTTTGAAGCCTTGGGCAAGTCACTTAACCTCTGTACCTCTGTTTCTTCTGTAAAAAGATCATAATGCTGAATCTATTCAGGTGATTGTGAGGAAATAACTTTTTAAACTCTTAAGGATCTATGCAACTGTGAGACATTATGAAATAGAAAGTTTTCTTTCTGTTACTCTACCATTAGATAGTCATTCCTTTTCATTTGGAGAAGCTTCTAGATCGAAAATACATATATCCATGAGTACTATCACTGCCACTGTTATGTTTTTCTCAGGTAACATGGTTAGAAGTTAGTGATTATAGGCTGGAGGAGATGCTAAAGTGATCTACTCTATCATCTGTCAGTGTCCTTGCTAATGGTGTAGTCATCCAACCTCTACTGTAGCCCCTTCCATTTGTGGCTAGCTGTTATTAGGAAGTTTTTCCTTATTATGCCTAAAGAGGCCTCTTTGTAACTTCTTCCCCTTGCTCCTGGTTCTAGCCTTGGGAGCCAAGGAGATTGTGTTTACTCTTTCTTCTCCATGACAGCCATTTGTCTGTCTCGCTTGTGGACCCCTAAGTTAAATATCCAGGTTAAATATCCCCATTTTCTTCAGCCAGATCTCATATAACATGATTTTGAAATCCTCCCCCATCCTATTTGCCTTGCTCTGGACCTTTTCCAAACTGACAGAGCTGAACCACATGTCTGACCAGGACAAAATACAGCAGTCCTGGACCTTCTGCTTCAGGGCAGCCTGAGGTGGCATCAGCTCTCCTGGCTGCTTTCCTGGCTGTTATAATAATAATATTATTATTATTATCCTGATTCCTTTTATAAATCTTTGTTGTCATGCCTCTGGAGGACAGGTACCTGCTGTTTCTTCTGAGAATCTAAGTCTCCTCTTCTTCAGAAAGAACTTCCTGTTTGTTCCAGGTGTTCTTTTCCTTTCTTGTCTTCATCACGTTTCTCCACGTTTTCTCTCCCGTCACAGATCAGGGTTTACCTCAGCCTTTTCAGATCCTTTTAATCTATCTTTAATATTCACATTGAAGCCTTTTTGTTTGCTTAAGGACCAAGTACTTCATTCTCCCTGATAAACTTGGAGAAGGGAAGAGAAGCATTCTTCAAGCCCCTTATTCTTCTCTTCTAGGACCTTTGAGCATAGATTATAAGTACTTGGTTATGGCAGAAATATGAACATCACACATTTTATACACAGCTCCATGAAAGGCATTCTCCCAGCTATACTATCTAGAATCTAGATCCTCAGACTTTTGTCATTCCTGCTAGTAGCTCTTGTGACCAATTCTCTTAAAGAACTCTTCTCACCTTGTGCCTTCTTATCTCATTAGTACCTTAACACACACAGGCCCAACCCTCTTTCCCTGTATTTATCAACTTTCTTCTCTTCTTACTTGAGTCCTCTATATTCTCCTTTTCTATGAGTCTTTCCAAATTACTCCTCTCAAATTCAGTCTCTGGCCTTCTCCACAATTCCAAAACTATGTAAGTCCCCATGAAAATTACTTCTTTAGATCATACTTCCTCCTCCTTCTCTTCTCAAACCAACTGTTTCTCACTGAAGCTGAAAGTGAAATTTTAGAAAGACAAGGGATTAGATGAGAACTATCTGAAACCAAGTTCCTATAGGTGTAAGTGAAAAGACACTTCTAGGAGAGTAATTACTCTTAGGACTGACCCTTTTCCCCATGCTCTGCTTTCCACTGTATCCCAACAGTTGACCCTGTATTCCCCTTGTACTCATTTCCCTTGACCTGCCTCAGTCCTGTTCCCATTTCCCTACTAAGCCTGTTCCCCACCTTATTCCTCCTACTCCCTTCCTCTTTCCCTCCACTCCCATCCTGTTCTTCCTATCCTCTGACTTTACAATGTTTCCTCCACAGCTCCAGCTTGCCCCATGTCTACCTGGCAGAACTACAGGGGGATTCCCCAGGGCTGACCCAGGCCATTGCTTCCTGCCATGTAGTATCTGTCCTCAGTGTCCAACTCTACTGGATCTGTGCACATTGTACAAGTATTTGTGTTCAGGTAAAACCAGTTATAAAATCATAGAAATACAGTGCTACAAGGGACTTTTAGCTGTGTCACTTCAGTTGGAGAGGCAAGGTGTTTTTGTTCATGTCATAGCTCTAAGGAAGCCACCAGCCTCTCATTCTTTATAGATTATTCTGTAAAGTCGCACATAAAATCAGGGAGCTGGGTGGGTTGACAGGAGGGAGAATGAGTGCGGTCTCTTAAGGATGGAGCAGTCTGGATAGGTCTCCTGCAGAGTTCAGTGGCCTTGGGTGCTCCTGTCCAAGAAACGGATTGTCCTATATGCCTGAGATCTTTGGCAAAGAATTTTATCACAGGGCTAAGTGGTAATGACAACTGTGGGTTGAAAGATTGATAACAACTCTGTTCTTGGGGCAGGACCTTGCTACTTCCCTGTTCTTTTGTGCATACCTGTGCTGGAAGTGGAAGAACCACAATATGATATGTTTACTAAGGGAGGGGAATACAAGGAAAAAGAAGGTTAGGGTATTGAGTTAGGCGAGTGGAAAATAGTAGGCCTTAGAAGAAAACATAATAAGATAAGGATTCTTGAGCCATTTTCTTCCTCTTAGGGACAGTGTAGTCGACAGGGCCCTCCATGTCCCACGAAGGCAGCTGTGAGCCAGGCTAACATCAGGTAAGAAGAGGGTGTTTGGGCAAAGAGAAGTAGGGGCTTGGGCTACAGAGATAGCTTGAGTCCCTGAAGGTAAATGTTCATCATTTCACAAGAGCCCTTTTTCTTCTGTAATAACCCCACATTATACTATTAACACCTTCCTCCCTCCCTCTATTTCTTTCCCCACCCTTCCTTTCCCCCCTGCCCTTCCTTATACCACCACTTTCTCTCTCACACACACACACACACACACACACACACACACACACACACACACACGCACACACGCCAAATGCCAGTTTGAATCCTGACTTTTCTGTTTTGTGGCAGTGGAACCACTGGCAATTTCGCCTCACTATAAGGGCTTATAGTATAAGGTTCTCTAAGAACCTTTCTAACAGGAAACTGTATGATCCCCAGGCTCCTGGTTGAAGATGGAACTGCAGAAGCTGTAGTGACCTGCACCAACCAGCAGGTGGCAGTAGCCCTGGGCCTGTGTCCCACTGAGTGGGATTGGCTGATGGAGCTAGTCAGGGGACCTGGGAAAGTTGCCCTACACCCTACCAGAGCTGACGCCCAGTCTGAGGTTAGACTTGCTGGAGAATCTGGGTCCCAGTGGGTGGGGTGAGGGCAATTTTAGAAGTGTGGAGGGGGAGAGCTGTAATAGCAATACAGTAATCTGGAATTTGAATGTCTTGGTCCTGAATGACTAAGTTATATCCTTTTATAGTTCACTGGAGAAACAGATGATTCGCTGATGCTCTTCCTTCAGACACTCTGTGCCAGCTCCTCTGTCCTCCGACCCGTTCTTCTTACTTTTGAACTTGAGAGGAAACCCACCAGAGTCATGCCATCAGGTGAGGGCTGAAGATGGTTCAGTCACTCAGGTCCCTAAGAAAAGAGAGGATGGAAAGCCATCAGCTGGGGGCTACATGTTGGAGTCCAAGGGGGATAGAAGGGGATGATCCACGATATAAAAAATGAAAAAGGGATTGAAGCATGAGGATTGAGTCCCCCACCTTCTCTTCTTAGAACCGCCACGGCTACATCGATTCCAGTTTGGTGAGATTCCTGTCTTGACTCGTATGGTTTCCAGACTCAGCCTTTCCTGCCTTTCTCTGGCAGACCCTGAACCCCCTCATGTCTTTAGTTCCTGAGATACATGGGACCATTCTTCACAGCAATATATCAAGGATCTGAATTCATTCAGTGATAGGACTTTAACAATACAGATAACAACTCCATTGTAACTTAATAGATGGCTTTCTGATCAATCAGCAAGTGTTTATGATTCCCCCAATAGCTGAGACTGTTAGGGAAGCTCTACCTCTAGTCCTACCGAATGTTATTTCCTCCTACCACCTAGCAGGACTGAGTGTGCCCCACTCTTCCTTTACTTACATATAGGCTTTTAGATCCCTGCTTCTCCATGAATCTGCCTCATTTACTTTCCCTCCCTTTAGCCATAGCCCAGGGACCCTGCAGTCGGGCTCCAGTTTGCCTCGATTTGTTGAAGGAGAGAAAGCCCACTTTTGTCTCAATTTACCCTTGCCTCATTCTGGTGCCTTTTCCCTCTGCTCTGCACCTGGGATGTGAAGAGCAGAGCTGAGAAACACATTCCTGTGGCGACAGAGCACAGCAAACACAGCACTTTATCCTTAATAAAACTCAAAGCTGCCTCATTTGAGACCTTCGTGGATGTTTTTTCGGTGTGTGCTGGGGGTGGGGGTGGGGAGCAAGGCTTGGGTGTCAGACCAGGCAGGGAAGGAGGCATCCAGAGCTCCAGCAGAGCCAGTTCCAAACATCTCACCTTTTACCCATCATTCAGTTCAGTTCAGCCAACATTTTGTTGAGTAACCTCAAAACTCACTGTGCTTGGTATTGAGAATACAAGGACAAGCCCCCTGCCTTTAAGGAGCTTAATCTACTGTGGAAGAAAGAAATCTAATACTACCAA